>CM027399.1:49372729-49410457 GCA_015711505.1 Sylvilagus bachmani | reverse complement strand
TGTTAGGGCTAGGGAAGGGTTGGGGTTAGGGTTAGGGCTATGGCTAATGTTAGGGTTAGGGTTAGCGTTAGGTCGAGTGCTAGGGCTAGTGTTAGGGTTAGGGTTAGTGTTAGGGCTAGGGCTAGGTTTAGGGTTAGTGTTAGGGCTAGGGCTAGGGTTAGGTTTAGGGTTAGGTCTAAGGCTAGGGCTAGGGCTAGGTTATGGTAAAGGCTAGGTCTACGGTTACGGTTAGGGTTAGGGTTACAGTTATGGTTAGTGCTAGGGCTAGGCCTAGGGCTTGGTCTAGGGTTAGGTTTAGGGATAGGGTTAGGGTTAGGGTTAGGGCTAGGGCTAGGGCTAGGGCTAGGCCTAGGGCTAGGTTTAGGTTTAGGTTTAGGACTAGGGCTAGTGTTAGGTTTAGGGTTAGGGCTAAGGCTATGGCTAGGTCTATGGTAATGTTTGGGGTTAGGGCTACGGCGAGGGCTAGGTCTAGGGCTAGGGTTATTGTTAGGGTTAGGGTTTGGATTTGGGTTAGAGTTATGGCTAGGGCTAAGGTTAGGTTTAGTGTGTGGGTTAGGGTTCAGGCTAGGGTTAGGGTTGGGGTTGTGGTTGTGGTTGGGGTTGGGGTTAAAATTAATGTTAGGTTAGCGCTAGGCCTCGGTTTGTGTTAGGGTTAGTGTTAGGGCTAGGGCTAGGGCTAGGGTTAGGGTTAGGGTTAGGTTTTGGTTTTGGGTTAGGGCTAGAGCATGGTTAGGTTTCGGGTGTGGGTCAGGCTTAGAGCTAGGGTTAGGGTTAGGCTTTGTGTTAGGGTAGTACTAGGGACAGGCCTATGGCTCGGGTTAGGATTAGGGTTACGTCTAGGGCTAGGGTTAGGGTTAGGGCTAAAGCTAGGGTTAGGTTTAGGGTTAGGGTTAGGGCTAGGGCTAGGGTTAGGTTTATTGTTAGGGCTAGGGCTAGGTTCTGGGTTAGGGTTAGGGCTAGGGCTAGGGTTAGGTTTAGGGTTAGGGCTAGGGCTACTGCAGGGCTAGGGCTAGGGTAAGGGTTAGTGCTAGGGCAGGGGTAAGGGCTAGGGTTAGGTTTAGGGCTTAAGCTAGGGTTACGGTTAGGATTACGGTTATGGTTAGGGCTAGGGCTAGGGTTAGGTGTAGGGTTAGGGTTAGGGTTAGGGCTAGGGCTAGGGTTAGGGCTAGGATTAGGTTTAGGTTTAGGGGAGGGCTAGGGTTAGAGTTAGGGTTAGGATTATGGTTAGGTCTAGTGCTAGGGCTAGTGTTATGGTTTGTGTTAGTGTTAGGGTTACGACTAGGGCTAGTGTTAGGGTTAGGGTTAGGTTTGGGTCAAGGGCTAGGTCTAGTTATAGGGTATAGGGTTAGGGTTTGGGTTAGAGCTAGGGCCATGGCTTTGTCTATGGTTAGGGTTAGGTTTAGGGTTAGGGCTAGGGTAGGTCTAGGTCTAGGGTTAGGGTTAGCTTTAGGGTTAGGGCTAGGGTTAGGCCTAGGGCTAGTGTTAGGGTTAGGCCTAGGGTTAGGGCTATGGCTAGGGCAAGGGCTAGGTTTAGCGTTAGGGCTCGGGAAGGGTTGGGGTTAGGGTTAGGTCTATGGCTAATGTTAGGGTTAGGGTTAGCATTAGGTCGAGTGCTAGGGCTAGTGTTAGGGTTAGGGTTAGTGTTAGGGCTAGGGCTAGGTTTAGGGTTAGTGTTAGGGCTAGGGCTAGGGTTAGGTTTAGGGTTAGGTCTAAGGCTAGGGCTAGGGCTAGGTTATGGTAAAGGCTAGGGCTACGGTTAGGGTTAGGGTTACAGTTATGGTTAGTGCTAGGGCTAGGGCTAGGGCTCGGTCTAGGGTTAGTGTTAGGGATAGGGTTAGGGTTAGGGCTAGGGCTAGGGCTAGGTTTAGGTTTAGGGCTAGCGCTAGGCCTTGGACTAAGGCTAGGGCTAGGATTAGGGAAAAGGTTAGGGTTAGGGCTAGGGCTAGGTCTAGGGTTATGGTTAGGGTTAGTGCTAGGGCTAAGACTGGGCCTAGGTCTAGGTTTAGGTTTAGGGTTAGGGTTAGGGCTAGGGCTAGGGTTAGGCCTAGGGCTAGGTTTAGGTTTAGGTTTAGGACTAGGGCTAGTGTTAGGTTTAGGGTTAGGGCTAAGTCTATGGCTAGGTCTAGGGTAAGGTTTAGGGTTAGTGCTATGGCGAGGGCTAGGTCTAGGGCTAGGGTTATTGTTATGGTAAGGGTTTGGTTTTGGGTTAGAGTTATGGCTAGGGCTAAGTTTAGGTTTAGGTTGTGTGTTAGAGTTCAGGCTAGGGTTAGGGTTGGGGTTGTGGTTGGAGTTAAAATTAATGTTAGGGTTAGCGCTAGGCCGGGGTTGGGGTTGGTCTTAGGGTTAGGGTTACGCCTAGGTCTAGGGTTAGGGTCAGGGTCAGGGCTAGGGCTAAGGCTAGGTTTAGGGTTAGGTTAGGGTTATGGCTAGGTAAGGGCTTGGGTTAGGTTTAGGGCTTAAGCTAGGGTTACGGTTAGGATTAGGGTTATGGTTAGGGCTAGGGCTAGGGCTAGGGCTAGGGCTAGGGCTAGGTTTAGGTGTACGGTTAGAGTTAGGGTTAGGGCTAGGGCTAGGGTTAGGGCTAGGATTAGGGTAGGGCTAGGGGAGGGCTAGGGTTAGGGTTAGGGTTAGGATTATGGTTAGTTCTAGTGCTAGGGCTAGTGTTATGGTTTGTGTTAGTGTTAGGGTTACGACTAGGGCTAGTGTTAGGCTTAGGGCTAGGGCTAGGGCTGGGGTTAATGTTAGGCTTAGGGCTAAGGCTAGGGTTAGGGTTAGGGTTATGACTAAGGCTAGGTTTAGGGTTAGGGAAAGGGTTAGGGTTAGGGCTAGGGCTAGGGCTAGGGTTACTGTTAGGGTTAGTTCTAGGGCTAGGTTTAGGTTTAGGGTTTGGGTTAGGGTTACGGTGAGGAGTAGGGTTAGGGTTAGGGTTAGTTTAGGGCCATGGCGACGGCTAGGTCTAGGGTTATGGTAAGGGTTATGGCTTGACTAGGGCTAGGGTTAGGTCTAGGGTTAGTGTTAGGGTTAGGGTTAGGGCTAGGGCTAGGGTTAGGGCTAGGGCGAGGGCTAGGGCTAGTGTTATTGTTAGGGTTAGGGTTAGGGTTTGGGTTAGAGTTAGGTCTAGGGCTAAGGTTAGGTTTAGGGTGAGGGTTAGGGTTAGGGCTAGGGTTAGGTTTAGGTTTAGGGTTAGGGCTATTTTTGGCCTAGGGCTAGGGTTACGGTTAGGATTGGGGTTAGTGTTAGGGCTAGGGCTAGTTTTACTGTAAGGGTTAGGGCTAGGCCTAGGGTTAGGTTTAGGTTTAGGGCTAGGGCTATGGCTAGGACTAGGGCTAGGGCTAGCTTAAGCGTTAGGGCTAGGGCTACGGCAAGGGCTAGGTTTAGGTTTATTGTTAGGGCTAGGGTTTCGGTTAGGTTTACGGTTATCGTTAGGGCTCGGACCAGGCCCAGGGCGAGGTTTAGTGTCGGTTTAGGGCTAGGGCTAGGGTTAGGGCTAGAGTTAGGATTATTGTAGGGCTAGGGCTAGGGTTAGGGTTAGGATTATGGTTAGGGTTACGGTTAGGGCTAGGGTTAGGGTTAGCGTTAGGTATAGGGCTAGGGCTAGGCCTAGGGCTTGAGTTAGGTTTATGGTATGGCTAGGGCTAGAGCAAGGTTTAGGGTTTGGTTTAGGGTTAGGTCTAGGTCTAGTTTTAGGTTTAGGGTGTGGTTAGGACTCGGGCTAGGGTTAGGATTAGGGTTTGGTTCGGGTTGGGGTTGCGTTTACGGTTAGGGTTAGTGCCAAGGCTAGGGCTCGGGTTAGCGCTAGGGTTAGGGTTAGGGTTAGGGCTAGGGCTAGGGCTAGTGTTTCGGGTTCCGGTTCGGGTTAGGGTTAGGGCTAAGGCTAGGGGTAGGGTTAGGGCTAGGGCTAGGTTTACGGTTAGGGTTAGGGCTAGGGCTAGGGTAAGGGTTAGGTTTTGGTCTAGGGCTAGGCCTACAGATAGGGCAAGGGCTAGGGTTAGGGCTAGGGCTAGGGTAGGGCTATGGTCAGGGTTAGGGCTAGGGCAAGGTTTGCGGTTAGAATTAGGGCTAGGGCTAGTGTTATGGTTAGGGTTCGGGTTAGGTCGAGTGCTAGGGCTTGTGTTAGGGTTAGGCTTCGTTTTAGGTCGAGTGCTAGGGCTAGTGTTAGGGTTAGGGTTAGTGTTAGGGCTAGGGCTAATGTAGGGTAAGGGTTAGTGCTAGGGCTAGGGCCAGGGCTATTTTGAGGGTTAGGGTTTAATATAGGATTATGGTTAGTTTTACGGTTATGGTTAGGCCTAGGTCTAGGTCTAGGTCTAGGGTTAGGTATAGGGTTAGGGTTGGGGTTAGGGCTAGGACTAGGGTTCGGTTCAGGTTAGCGTAAGGGTTGGGGTTAGGGTTAGGCCTAGGGCTAGGGTTAGGGTTAGGGGTAGGGTCAGGTTGGGTGCTAGGGCTTGTGTTAGTGTTAGGGTTAGTGTTAGTGTTAGTACTAGGTTTAGGGCTAGGGCTAGGGCAAGCATTAGGATTAGGGCAAGCAATAGGATTAGGGCTAGGTTTAGGGTTAGGTTTAGGGCTAGTGATAGGGTTAGGTTTAGGGTTAGGTCTAAGGCTAGGGCTAGTACTAGGGTAAAGTTTAGGGCTAGGGCTAGGGCAAGGGCTAGGGTTAGGGTAGGGCTAGAGCCAGGGTTATGGTTAGGGTTACGGCTATGGGCAAGGCTAGGGCTAGGGCTAGGCCTAGGGCTAGGTTTAGGGTTAGGGCTAGGTTGATCGTTTGGGCTAGGTCAAGGGTTATGGTTAGGGTTAGGGCTAGGGCAAGGGCTAGGGCTAGTGCTAGGGTTCGGTTTAGGGCTAGGGCTAGGGCTAGTGTTATTGTTAGGATTAGGGCTAGGGTTTGTGTTAGATTTAGGGCTAGGGCTAAGTTTAGGTTTAATGTGTGTGTTGGGGTTAGGGTTAGGCTTAGGGCTAGGTCTAGGGTTAGTATTAGGTTTATTGCTAGGTCTAGGGTTAGGGTTAGGGTTAGGGATATGGTTAGGGTTAGGGTTAGGGTTAGGGATATGGTTAGGGGTAGGGTTAGGGTTAGGGATATGGTTAGGGGTAGGGTTAGGGTTAGGGATATGGTTAGGGTTAGGGTTAGGGTTAGGGATATGGTTAGGGGTAGGGTTAGGTTTAGGGTTATGGTTAGGGCTAGGGCTAGGGCTAGGTTTTGGGTTAGGTTTAGGGTTAGGGCTAGGGCAAGGGTTTTGGTTAGAGTTAGGTCTAGGGCTAGGATTAGGGTTGGGGTTATGGTTAGGTCGAGTGCTAGGGCTCGTGTGGGGTTTAGGGTTAGTGTTAGGCCTAGGGCTAGGTTTACGTTTAGGGTTAGGTTTAGGGCTAGGGCTAGGGTTAGGTTTAGGGTTACAGCTAGGTCTAGGGCTAGGGCTAGGGTTAGGGTTCAGGCTAGGGCTAGGGTTACGTTTAGGATTAGGGTTATTTTTAGGGCTAGGGCTAGGGCTAGGACTAGTGCTAGTGTTAGGTTTAGGGTTAGGGTTACGGTTACGGTTAGGGCTAGGGCTAGGGTTAGGTTTAGGGTTAGGGTTAGGGTTAGGGTTAGGTGTAGTGCTAAGGTTACCTTTTGGGTAGTGTTAGTGTTATGGTTAGGGCTAGGTTTAGGCTTAGGGTTAGGGTTAGGGTTAGGGCTAGGGCTAGGTCTAGGGCTAGGTCTAGGGTTAATTTTAGATCTAGTGCTGGGGTAGGGCTAGGGATAGGTTTAGGGATTGGGTTAGGTTTAGGTCTAGTGCTAGTGTTAGCTTTAGGGTGTGTGTTAGAGTTCAGGGTAGGGTTAGGTTTAAGGTAGGGCTAGGGCTTGGGTTAGGACTAGTATTAGGGTTAGGTCTAGGGCTAGGGCTGGTGTTAGGGTATAGGGGTAAAATCAGGGTTAGGGGTATGGCTAGCCTTACGGTTAGTGTTAGGACTAGTGCTAGGGCTAGGGCTAGGGTTAGGTTTATTGTTAGGGTTAGGGATAGTCTAGGGTTAAGTTTTGGGTTAGCGTTAGTGTTATCATTGGGTTTAGGGTCAGTGTTAGTGTTAGTGTTACTGTTAGGGCTAGGGATAGTTTTAGGGTTATTGTTAGGGCTAGGGCTAGGGTTAGGTTTAGGGTTAGGTCTAAGGCTAGGGCTAGGGCTAGGGTTAGGGTTAGGGATAGTGCTAGGGCTAGAGCTAAGTTTAGGTTTAGTATTGGGTTAGGGTTAGGGTTTGGGCTAGGGTTAGGGTTTGGGTTAGTTCTAAGGCTAGGGCTAGGGCTAGGGTTGGGGCTAGGGCTAGGGCTAGGTCTAGGGTTAGGTTTAGGGCTAGGACTAGGGTTACAGTTAGGGTTACGGTTATTATTAGGGCTAGGGCTAGGGCTATTGCTAGGGTGAGAGTTAGGGTTAGGTTTAGGGCTACGGCTAGGCCTAGGGCTAGGGTTAGGTTTAGGACTAAGGCTAGGGCTAGGGCTTGAGCTAGGTTCAGGGCTAGGGCTAGGAATAGGGTTAGGGCTAGTGTAAGGGTTAGGTTTAGGGCTAGGGCTAGGTTTAGAGGTACGGTTAGGGTTAGGGTTAAGGCTAGGGCTAGGGTAGGGTTAGCTTTAGGGTTACGGTTAGTGTTACGGTTAGGTCTAGGTTTAGGGTTAGGGTTTGGTTTAGGGTTACGATTAGGGGTAGTGTTAGGGTTAGGGTTGGGTTTAGGGCTAGGGCGAGGGCTAGGTCTAGCTTTAGGGTTAGGGTTAGGGCCAGGGCTATGGCTAGGGCTAGGGTTGGGGTTAAGTTTAGGGTTAGGTTTTCGGTTAGGGTTAGGGCTAGGGCTAATGTTAGGTTTAGGGTGTAGGATAGAGTTAGCGCTAGGGTTAGGGTTAGGGTTTGGTTTGGGGTTGGGTTTGGGGTTGGGGTTAGGGTTAGGGTTAGGTTTAGAGTTAGGGTTAGGCTTAGGGCTAGGGCTAGGGTTAGTATTAGGTTTATTCCTAGGTCTAGTGTTAGGGTTAGGGCTAGGGCTAGGATTAGGGTTAGGGTTAGAATAGGGATAATGGTTAGGGGTAGGTTTAGGTTTAGGTTTAGGGTTAGGGCTAGGGCTAGGTCTAGGGCTAGGCCAAGGTTTAGGGTTAGGGCTAGGGCAAGGGTTTTGGTTAGGGCTAGGGCTAGGATTAGGGTTAGGGTTATGGTTAGGTCGAGTGCTAGAGATCGTGTTAGGTTTAGGGTTAGTGTTAGGCCTAGGGCTAGGTTTACGTTTAGGGTTAGGTTTAGGGCTAGGGCTAGGGTTAGGTTTAGGGTTATGGCTAGGGCTAGGGCTATGTCTAGGGTTAGGGTTAGGGCTAGGGCTAGGGTTACGCTTAGGATTAGGGTTATTTTTAGGGCTAGGGCTAGGGCTAGGACTAGTGCTATTGTTAGGTTTAGGGTTAGGGTTACGGTTAGGGCTAGGGCTAGGGTTAAGTTTAGGGTTAGGGTTAAGGTTAGGTGTAGTGCTAGGGTTACGTTTAGGGGTAGGGTTAGTGTTATGGTTAGGGCTAGGTTTAGGGTTAGGGTAGGGTTAGGGTTAGGGTTAGGGTTAGGGCTAGGTCTAGGTCTAGGTCTAGGGTTAGTTTTAGATCTAGTGCTGGGGTAGGGCAAGGGCTAGTTTTAGGGATTGAATTAGGTTTAGGTCCAGGGCTAGTGTTAGCTTTTGGTGTGAGTTAGAGTTCAGGGTAGGGTTAGGGTTAGGGTAGGGCTAGGGCTTGGGTTAGGACTAGTATTAGGGTTAGGTCTAAGGCTAGGGCTGTTGTTAGGGTATAGGAGTAGAATAAGGTTTAGGGGTAGGGCTAGGCTTACGGTTAGTGTTAGACTAGGGCTAGTGCTAGGTCTAGGGCTAGGGTTAGGTTTAGGGTTAGGGTTAGGGCTAGGGCTAGGGTTAAATTTAGGGTTAGGGTTAGTGTTATGGTTGGGTTTAGGGTTAGGGCTAAGGCTAGCGTTAGGGTTAGGGAAAGGGTTAGGTCGAGTACTAGGTTCAGTGTTAGGGTTAGTGTTACTGTTAGGGCTAGGGCTAGTTTTAGGGTTAGGGTTAGGGCTTGGGCTAGTTTTAGGGTTAGGGTTAGGGTTAGGGCTAGGTGCTTGGGTTAGGTTTAGGGTTAGGGCTAGGGCTAGTTTAGGTTTAGGGTGTGGGTTATGGTTACGATTAGGGTTTGTGCTATGGTGAGTCTTAGGGCCTGGGTTAGGGCTAGAGTTAGGTCTAGGGCTAGGGCTAGTTTTAGGGTTAGGTTTAGGGTTAGTGTTAGAGCTAGGGTTATGATTATTGCTAGGGTTAGGGTTATGGTTAGGGTTAGGTTTAGGGTTAGGGTTAGTGCTAGGGCTAGGCCTAGGGCTAACGTTAGGTTTAGGTTTTGGGCTACGGCTAGGGTTAGATTTAGGGTTAGGCCTAGGGCTAGGGTTATTGTTAAGGTTACGGCTAGGGCTAGGGCTAGGGCTAGGGTTAGGGTTAGGGTTAGGGTTAGGGTTAGGGTTAGGGCTAGGTTTAGAGGTAGGGTTAGGGTTAGGGTTGGGGTTTGGTCCAGTGCTAAGGCTAGTGTTAGGGTTAGGGTTAGTGTTATGGCTAGGGCTAGGGCTAGGGTTAGGGTTAGAGCTAGGGCCAGGGTTAGGTTTAGGGTTAGTGCTAGGGCTAAGTCTAGCGCTAGATTTAGGGCTAGGCCTGGGGCAAGGGCTAGTTCTAGGCTTATGGTTAGTGTTAGGGCTAGGCCTAGGACTAGGGCTAGTGTTAAGTTTAGGGTTAGGGTTAGTGTCATGGTTGGGTTTAGAGTTAAGGCTCGGGCTAGGGTTAGTGTTAGGGTTAGGGTTAGGTCTAGGGCTAGGGCTAGTGTTAGAGTATAGTGGTAGGGTTCGGGTTCGGGCTAGGGCTAGGGTTAGGTTTTGGGTTGGGTTTAGGGCTAGGGCTAGGGTTACGGTTATGGTTAGGCCTAGGGCTAGGGCTAGGTCTTGTCTTCGGGTTATGGCTAAGGCTAGGGCTAGCGTTAGGGTTAGGGTTAAGGCTAGGGCTAGGCCCAGGACTAGGGTTAGGGATAGGGTTTGGGCTAGGGCTCGGGCTAGTGTTAGTGTTAGCGTTAGGTCTTCTGTTAGGGTTAGAGCTATGGTTAGGTTTAGGCTAAGGTTTAGGATTAGGGTTAGGGCTAGGGCTAGGCCTAGGGCTAGTTTTAGGGTTAGGTTTAGGGGTAGGGCTAGTGTTAGGATTAGGGTTAGGGCTAGGGCTAGGTTTAGGCTTAGGATTAGCTCTAGGGCTATGGCTAGTGTTTGGGTACAGAGGTAGGCTAATGGTTAGGGTTAGGTTTAGGGTTATGGGTAGAGCTAGGGCTAGGGCTAGGGTAAGGGTTAGGGCTAGTGCTAGGGTAAGGGTTACTGTTAGGGTTAGGGCTAGGGCTAGGGTTAGGGTTAGGGTTAGTGTTAAGGCTACAGCCAGGGCTATGACTAGGGTTAGCGTTGGATTTAGTGTAAGGCCTAGGGCTAGGGCTAGGGCTAGGGTTAGATTTAGGGTTAATGTTACGTTTAGGGATAGGGTGAGGGTTAGGTGTAGGGCTAGGGCTAAGGTTAGGGTTAGGGTTAGGGTTAGTTCTACGGCTAGGGCTAGGGCTAGGGCTAGGGCTAGGGCTAGGGGTAGGGTTAGGGTTAGGGCTAGGGCTAGGGCTAAGGTTTGGGCTCGAGATAGGGTTAGGTTTAGGGTGAGGTTTCGGGTTAGGATAGGGCTAGGGCTAAGGTTAGGTTTAGGAGGTGGATTAGGGTTAGGGATAGGGTTAGGGTTAGGTTTAGGCTTAGGGCTACAACTAGGCCTTGACCTGGTTTAGGTTTAGGGTTAAGTGTAGAGCTAGGGCTAGGGTTAGGTTTAGGGTTAGGGCTAGGGCTAGGGTTAGAGCTTGGGTGAGGGTTAGACCTATGGTTATGGTTAGGGCTAGGGCTAGGCCTAGGTCTAGGGTTAGGTTTATGGCTAGGGCTATGGCTAGTTCCAGGGCTAGGGTTAGGGCTAGGGTTAGGGATAGGGCTGGGGTTAGGTTAGGTTTAGGGTAAGGCTAGTCCTAGGGTTTGGGTTACGGTTATGGTTAGGTCTAGGGCTAGGGCTAGCGTTAGGTTTAGGGTTAGTGTTAGGTTTACGGCTAGGGCTAAGGTTAGGGTTGGGGCTAGGGCTAGGGCTACGGTTAGGGCTATGGCTAGGGTTGGGGTTAGGTTTTGGGCTAGGGCTATGGTTAGGGTTAGGGTTAGTGTTATTGTTAGGGCTAGGGCTAGGTTTAGGTTAGGGATAGGTCTAGGGCTAAGGTTAGTTTAGGTTTAGGGCTAGGGCTAGGGCTAGGTCTAGGTTAAGAGTTAGGGCTAGGTCTAGGGCTAAGGTTAGGGTTAGGGTTAGGGCTAGGTCTAGGGTTAAGGTTAGGGTTACGGTTATTTTTAGGGCTAGGGCTAGCGCTAGTGTTTGGTTAAGGGTTAGGTCTAGGGCTAGGGCTAGGGCTAGGGCTAGGGCTAGGGTTAGGGTAAGGGTTATGGCTAGGGCTAGGGACAAGGCTAGGCTAGGGTTAGGGTTAGGGTTAGGTTTTCAGTTAGGGTTAGGGCTAGCGCTAAGTTTAGGTTTAAGTTGTGTGTTAGGGTTAGGGCTAGGGTTAGGGTAAGTTTTGGTTTTGGGTTTGGTTTGGGGTTGGGGTTAGGGTTAGGTTTAGGTTTAGGGTTAGGTCTAGGGTTAGGGCTATGTTTAGGTTTAGGTTAGTCCTAGGACTAGGGTTAGGTTTAGGATTAGGGCTAAGGTTAGTTTTAGGTTTAGGGCTAGGGCTAGGGCTAGGGCCAGGGCTAGGTTAAGGGTTAGGGTTAGGTCAAGGGCTAAGGTTAGGGTTAGGGTTAGGGCTAGGTCTAGGGTTACGGTTAGGGTTATGGTTATGTTTAGGGCTAGGGTTAGGTCTAGGGCTTGGTTAAGGTTTAGTGCTACGGCTACCGCTAGGTGTAGTGTTAGGTTTAGGGCTAAGGATAGGGTTAAGGTTAGCGTAACGGTGATGGTTAGGGCTAGGTCTAGGGCTAGTGCTAGAGTTAGAGTTACATTTAGGTTTAGGGCTACGGCTAGGCCTAGGGTTAGGGTTAGCTTAAGGACTAGGGCTAGGGCTGGGGCTAGGGCTAGGGCTAGGGCTTTGGCTATTTTTAAGGTTAGGGCTAGGGCTATGGCTAGGGTTAGGTCTATGGTTAGGGTTAGGTTTAGGGCTAGGGCTTGGTTTAGGGCTAGGGTTAGGGTTAGGGTTAAGGCTGGGGATATGGTTAGTGTTAGGGTTAGCGTTACAGTTAGGACTAGGTTTAGGGTTAGGGTTTTTGGTTAGGGTTACGGTTAGGAGTAGGGTTAGCGTTAGGATTAGGGTTATGTTTAGAGTTATTGCTAGGTCTAGGGTTAGGGTAAGGGTTATGGCTAGGGCCTGGGCTAGGGTTAGGGTTAGGTTTTCTGTTAGGGTTTGGTCTAGGGCTATGTTTAGGGTAAGGGTTAGGTTTAGGCCTAGGGCTAGGGTTGGGGTTAGGGTTTGGGCTAGGGTTAGGGTTAGGTCTAGGCTAAGGGTTGGGGTTAGCTGGAGAGATATGGCTAGTGTTAGGGTTATGGTAAGTGTTAGGGCTAGGGTTAGTTTCAGGGTTAGTGTTAGGTCTAGGGCTAAGGTTAGGTTTAGGTTTTAGGCTAGGTCTAGGGCTAAGGTTAGGGTTAGTGTTAGGGCTAGGTCTAGGGTTGCGGTTAGGGTTACGGTTATGGTAGGGCTAGGGCTAGGCCTAGGGTTAGGGCTAGTGCTTGGTTAAGGGTAATGGCTAGGCCTAGGGTTAATGTTAGGGTTAGTGTTGCGGTTAGGGCTAGGGTTAGGGTTAGGGTTAGGGTTACGCTTAGGGCTAGGGATAAGGTTAGGTTTAGGGTTAGGGTTAGGGCTAGGGCTATGGCAAGTTCTAGGGGTAGGGCAAGGGTTCTGTCTAGGGCTAGTGCTAGTGCTAGGGTTAGGGTTAGGGTTAGGGTTATGGTTAGGTTTTCGGTTAGTGTTATGGCTAGGGTTAGGGTAACGTTTGGGTTGGGGTTGGGTTTGGGGTTGGGGTTAGGTTTAGGGTAAGGGTTTGGGTTAGGGCTAGGGCTAGGGCTATGTTTAGTGTTAGGGTTAGGGTGAGGGCTAGGGCTAGGGTTGGTGTTAGGGTTAATGTTACGTTTAGGGCTAGGTTCAGGGTTATGGTTTGGGTTAGAGTTATGTTTAGGAGTAGGTTAAATGTTAGGGTTAAGTTTAGGGTTAGGGAGAGGGCTAGGTCTAGTGTTAGGGTAAGGGTTATGGCTAGGGTTAGGATTAGGGTTAGGTTTTCAGTTAGGGTTAGGGCTAGGGCTAAGGTTAGGTTTAGGGTTTGGGTTAGGGTTAGGGCTAGGGTTACGGTTAGGGTTAGGGGTATGGCTAGGGCTAGGGCTAAGGTTAGGTTTAGGGTTTGGGTTAGGGTTAGGGCTAGGGTTACGGTTAGGGTTAGGGTATGGCTAGGTCTAGGGCTAAGGTTAGTGTTAGGGGTAGGGCTGGGGCTAGGGCTAGGGCTATGTTTAGGGCTAGGGCTAGGGTTAGGGTAGGGTAGTAGGGTTAGGTTTGTGTTAAGGTCTAGGCTTAGGGTTAGGGCTAGTGCTAGGTTTAGAGTTAGGGTTAGGGCTATCGTTAGATCTAGGGCTAACGTTAGGGTTAGGCGTAGGGCTAGGGCTAGGGCTAGGTCTAGGGTTAGGGTTAGGGTTAGGGCTAGGCCTAGGGTTAGGTTTAGGGTGTGGGTTAGGGTAAGGGCTTGGGTTAGGGTTAGGGCTATCGTTAGGTCTAGGGCTAACATTAGGGTTAGGCATAGGGCTAGGGCTAGGGCTAGGTCTAGGGTTAGGGTAATTGTTAGGGCTAGGCCTAGGGTTAGGTTTAGGGTGTGGGTTATGGTAAGGGCTTGGTTTAGGGTTAGGGCTACGGCTAGGTCTAGGGCTAGGGTTAGGGTTATCATTAGGGCTAGGGCTAAGGTTAGGTTTAGGGTGTGGGTTAGTTTTAGGGCTAGGGTTAGGGTTAGGGTTATGGCTAGGGCTAGGGCTAGGTCTAGGGCTAGGGTTAGGGTTAGGGTTAGTGTGATGGCTAGGGCTAGGGATAGGGCCAGTGCTACGGTTTGGGTTAGGGTTAGGGTTAGGTCTAGGGCTAGGGCTAGTGTTAGGGTTAGGGTTAGTGTTAGGTTTACGGCTATGGCTAAGGTTAGGGTTAGAGGTAGGGCTAGAGCTAGGGTTAGGGTTGGGGTTAGTGTTAGGATTAGGTTGGGGTTAGCTCAAGGGCTGGGGCTAGTGTTACGGTTAGGGTTAGTGTTAGAGCTAGGGCTCTTTTTAGGGTTAGGGTTAGGTCTAGGGCTAAGGTTAGGTTTAGGTTTAGGGCTAGGGCTAGGGCTAGGGCATCGGCTAGGGTTTGGGTTAGGGCTAGGGCTAGGGCTAGGGTTACAGTTAGGGTTACAGTTATGTTTAAGGCTAGGGCTAGGGCTAAGGCTTGGTTAAGGTTTGGGTTAGGGCTAGGGCTATGTCTAGAGTTAGGTTTAGGGCTAGGGCTAAGGCTAGGGATAGGTCTATGGTTAGGGTTAGGTTTAGGGCTAGGCCTTGGTTTAGGATTAGGGTTATGGTTAGGTTTATGGCTAGGGCTAGGTTTAGTATAGGGTTAGCGTTACGGTTAGGGCTAGGTTTAGGGTTAGGCTTTGGGTTAGGGTTACGTTTAGGAGTAGGGTTAAGCTTAGGGTTAGGTTTAGGGCTAGGGAGAGGGCTAGGTCTAGTGTTAGGGTAAGGGTTATGGCTAGGGCTAGGGCTAGGGCTAGGGCTAGGGTTAGGGTTAGGTTTTCGGTTAGGGTTAGGGCCAGGGCTAAGGTTAGGTTTAGGGTTTGGGTAAGGGTTAGGGCTAGGGTTATGGTTAGGGTTATGGGTATGGCTAGGTCTAGGGCTAAGGTTAGTGTTAGGGGTAGGGCTAGGGCTAGGGCTATGTTTAGGGTTAGGGTTAGGGCTAGGACTATGGTTAATGTTAGGTTTAGGGCTAGGGTTAGGGTTAGGGTTAGGGTAGGGTAGGGCTAGGATTATGTTTAGGGTTAGGTTTATGGTTAGGTCTAGAGCTAGGGCTAGTTATAGGGTTAGGGTTAAGGCTATGGCTAGGTCTAGGCCTAGGGTTAGAGCTAGTGCTATGTTAGGTTTAGGGTTAGGGCTATGGCTAGCTCTAGGGCTAAGGTTAGGGTTAGGGGTAGGGCTAGGGCTAGGGCTAGGGCTAGGGCTAGGGTTAGGGTTAGGGTTAGGGTTAGGGTTAGGGCTAGTGCTAGGTTTAGGTTTAGGGTGTGGGTTAGGGTAAGGGATAGGGTTAGGGTTAGGGCTAGGGCTAGGGCTAGGTCTAGGGTTAGGGTTTGGGGTAAAGCTAGGGCTAGGGTTAGGGCTAGGGTTAGGGTTAGGGTTAGGGCTAGGGCTAAGGTTAGGTTTAGGGTGTGGGTTAGGGTTAGGGCTAGGGTTAGGGTTACAGTTAGGGTTAGTGCTACAGCTAGGTCTATGGCTAGGGTTAGGGTTAGGGTTAGTGTTATGGCTAGGGCTAGGGCCAGTGTTACGTTTTGGTTTAGGGTTAGGGTTAGGGCTAGGGCTACTGTTAGGTTTAGGGTGTGGGTTAGGGTTTGGGCTAGGGTTAGGTCTAGGGCAAGGCTAGTGTTAGGGTTGGGGTTAGTGTTAGGTTTACGGCTAGGTCTAAGGTAGGGTTCGGGGTAGGGCTAGAGCTAGGGTTAGGGTTGGGATTAGGGTTTGGTTTAAGTTGGTGTTAGCTCGAGGGCTAGGGCTAGTGTTACGGTTAGGGTTAGTGTTAGAGCTAGGGCTAGGTTTTGGGTTAGGGTTAGGTCTAGGGCTAAGGTTAGGTTTAGGTTTAGAGATAGGGATAGGGATAGGGCTAGGGCATGGGCTAGGGTTTCGGTTAGGGCTAGGGCTAGAGTTACGGTTAGGGTTATTGTTATGTTTAGGGCTAGGGCTAGGGCTAGGGCTAGGGCTAGGGCTAGGGCTAGGGCTTGGTTAACAGTTTGGGGCTAGGGCTAGGGCTAGGTCTAGGGTTAGGGTTAGGGCTAGGGCTAGGGTTACAGTTAGGGTTACCGTTATGGTTAGGGCTAGGGCTAGGGCTAGTGCTAGGGTTAGAGTTAGGGTTAGGTTTAGGGCTAGTGCTAGGCCTAGGGTTAGGGTTAGATTTAGGACTATAGCTAGGGCTAGGGATTGAGCTATTTTTGGGGTTAGGGCTAGTGCTAGGGCTAGGTGTATTGTTAGGGTTAGGTTTTGGGGTAGGGCTAGGTTTAGGGCTAGGGTTAGGGTTAGGGTTAGGGTTAAGGCTAGGAATAGGGTTAGGGTTATCTTTAGTGTCACGGTTAGGGCTAGGTTTAGGGTTAGGGTTTGTGTTAGGGTTACGGTGAGTGGTAGGGTTAGGTTTTGGGTTAGGTTTAGGGCTAAGGCGAGGGCTAGGTCTAAGGTGAGGGTTAGGGTTATGGCTAGGGCTAGGGCTAGGGTTAGGGCTAAGGCTAGGGCTAAGGTTATGTTTAGGTTTTGGGTTAGGGTTAGGGCTAGGGCTAAGTTTAGGTTTAGGGTGTGGGTTAGGGTTAGCACTTGGGTTAGGGTTAGGGTTTGGGTTGGGGTTGGGTTTGGGGTAGGGATTATTGTTAGGGTTAGGGTTAGGTCTAGGGCAAGGCTAGTGTTAGGGTTGGGGTTAGTGTTAGGTTTATGGCTAGGTCTAGGGTTAGGGTTAGGGCTAGGGCTAGGATTCGGGTTAGGGTTAGGGTTATGGATAGGGTTAGCGATAGGGTTAGGTTTAGGGTTAGTGTTAGTTTTAGGGTTAGGTTTAGGGTTAGGGTTAGTTTTAGGGTTAGGTTTAGGGCTAGGGCTAGGGCTAGGCCTAGGGCTAGGTTTAGGGCTAAGGCTAGGGTTTTGGTTAAGGCTAGGGCTAGTGTTAGTGTTAGGGTTAGGGTTACGTTTAGGGCTAGGTTTAGGTTTAGGGTTTGGGTTAGGGTTACAGTGAGGAGTAGGGTAGGGTTATGGTTTGTTTAGGGCCATGGCGAGTGCTAGGTCTAGGGTTAGGGTAAGGGTTATGGCTAGGGCTAGGGCTAGTTCTAGGGTTATGGTTAGGGTTAGTTTTTCGGTAAGGCTTAGGGCTAGGGCTAAGGTTAGGTTTGGTTGTGGGTTAGGGTTAGGGCTAGTGTTAGGGTAAGGTTTGAGTTGGGGTAGGGTTGGGTTTGGGGTTAGTGTTAGGGTAAGAGTTATGGCTAGGGCTAGGGCTATGTTTAGGGTGTGTGTTAGGGCTAGGACTAGTGTTCGGGTTAGCTTTAGGGCTAGGGCTAGGGTTAGTGTAGGGTAGGGCTAGGGTTAGGTTTAGGGTTAGGGTCATGTTTAGGTCTAGAGCTAGGGCTAGTGTAAGGGTTAGGGTTAGTATTAGGTTTATGGCTAGGTCTAGGCTTAGGGTTAGGGCTAGTGCTAGGTTTAGGGTTAGGGTTAGGGCTATCGCTAGGTCTAGGGCTAAGGTTAGGGGTAGGGGTAGGACTAGGTCTAGGGCTAGGGCTTGGGCTAGGGTTCGGGTTAGGGTTACGGTTATGTTTAGGGCTAAGGTTAGGTTTAGGGTGTGGTTTAGGGTTAGGGCTAGGGTTAGTGTTAGGGTTAGGGTTAGGGTTACGGCTAGGTCTAGGGCTAGGGTTAGGTTTAGGGTTAGTGTTATGGCTAGGGCTAGGGATAGGGCTACGGCTAGGCCTAGAGCTAGGGTTAGGTTTAGGACTATGGCTAGTGCTAGGGCTTGGGGTAGGTTTAGGGTTAGGGCTTGGTCTAGGGCTAGGGCTAGGTCTATGGTTTGGGTTAGGTTTAGGGCTAGGGCTTGGTTTAGGATTAGGGTTATGGTTAGGGTTATGGCTAGGGCTAGGTTTAGTATAGGGTTAGCGTTACGGTTAGGGCTAGGTATAGGGTTAGGGTTTGGGTTAGGGTTACTTTTAGAAGTAGGGTTAAGGTTAGGGTTAGGTTTAGGGATAGGGAGAGGGCTAGGTCTAGTGTTAGGGTAAGGGTTATGGCTAGGGCTAGGGCTAGGGCTAGGGTTAGGGTTAGGTTTTCGGTTAGGCTTAGGGCTAGGGCTAAGGTCAGGTTTAGGGTTTGGGTTAGGGTTAGGGCTAGGGTTACGGTTAGGATTAGGGGTATGGCTAGGTCTAGGGCTAAGGTTAGTGTTAGGGGTAGGGCTAGGGCTAGGGCTATGTTTAGGGTTAGGGTTAGGGCTAGGACTAGGTTTAGGGTTAGGTTTAGGGCTTGGGCTAGTGTTAGGGTTAGGTTTAGGGTTAGGGCTAGGTTTAGGGTACGGTAGGGCTAGGGTTAGGTTAGGGTTAGGTTTATGGTTAGGTCTAGAGCTATGGCTAGTTTTAGGGTTAGGGTTAGGGCTATGGCTAGGTCTAGGGCTAGGGTTAGGGCTAGTGCTAGGTTTAGGGTTAGGGTTAGGGCTATGGCTAGGTCTTGGGCTAAGGTTAGGGTTAGGGTTAGGGGTAGGGCTAGGGCTAGGGCTAGGGCTAGGGTTAGGGTTAGGGGTAGGGCTAGGGCTAGGGCTAGGGCTAGGGTTAGGGTTAGGGTTAGGACTAGGGCTAGGGTTAGGTTTAAGGTGTAGGTTATGGTAAGTGCTAGGCTTAGGGTTAGGGCTACGGCTAGGTCTGGGGCTAGGGTTAGGGTTTGGGGTAAAGCTAGGGCTAGGGTTAGGGCTAGGGTTAGGGTTAGGGTTATGGCTAGGGCTAAGGTTAGGTTTAGGTTGTGGGTTAGGGCTAGGGTTAGGGTTAGCTTTAGGGCTACAGCTAGGTCTATGGCTAGGGTTAGGGTTAGTGTTATGGCTAGGTCTACGGATAGGGCCAGTGTTATTGTTTGGGTTAGGGTTAGGGTTAGATCTAGGGCTACTGTTAGGTTTAGGGTGTGGTTTAGGGGTTGGGCTAGGGTTAGGTCTAGGGATAGGGCTAGTGTTAGGTTAGGGTTAGTGTTAGGTTTACGTCTAGGGCTAAGGTTAGGGTTAGGGTTAGGGCTAGAGCTAGGGTTAGGGTTGGGTTAGGGTTAGGGTTAGGGTTAGGTTGGGTTTAGCTCGAGGGCTACGTCTAGTGTTACGGTTAGGGTTAGTGTTAGGACTAGGGCATGGGCTAGGGTTAGGGTTAGGTCTAGGTCTTATGTTAGGTTTCGGTTTAGGGATAGGGCTACGGCTAGGGCATGGTCTCGGGTTTGGGTTAGGGCTAGGGCTAGGGTTACGGGTAGGGTTACGGTATGTTTAGGGCTAGGGCTAGGGCTAGGTTAAGGGTTGGGGCTAGGGCTAGTGCTAGGTCTAGGTTTAGGGTTAGGGCTAGGGCAGGGTTACATTTAGGGTTACGGTTATGGTTAGGGCTAGGGCTAGGGCTAGTGCTAGGGTTAGAATTAGGGTTAGGATTAGGGCTACAGCTAGGTCTAGGGCTAGGGTTAGGTTTACGACTATGGCTAGGGCTAGGGCTTGAGCTAGGTTTAGGGTTAGGGCTAGGGCCAGGGCTAGGGTTAGGTGTATTGTTAGGGTTAGGTTTAGGGGTAGGGATAGGTTTAGGGCTAGGCTTAGGTTTAGGGTTAAGGCTAGGGCTAGGGCTTGAGCTATTTTTAGGGTTAGGGCTAGGGCTAGGGCTAGGGCTATGTGTATTGTTATGTTTAGGTTTAGCTGTAGTCCTAGGTTTAGGGCTAGGGTTAGGTTTAGGGTTAAGGCTAGGGATAGGGTTAGGGTTAGCTTTAGGGTTACGGTTAGGGCTAGGTTTAGGGTTAGTGTTAGGTCTAGGGCTAAGGTTAGGTTTAGGTTTAGGGATAGGGCTAGGGCTAGGGCATGGGTTAGGGTTTGGGTTAGGACTAGGGCTGGGTTTACGGTTAGGGTTACGGTTATGTTTAGGGCTAGGGCTAGGGTTAGGACTAGGGTTATGGATAGTGTTATGGCTAGGGCTAAGGTTAGGCTTTGGGTGTGGGTTAGGGTTAGGGCTAGGTTTAGGGTTAGGTTTAGGTTTAGGACTACGGCTAGATCTATGGCTAGGGTTAGAGTTAGGGTTAGTGTTATGGCTAGGGCTAAGGCTAGGGCCAGTGTTACGGTTTGGGTTAGGGTTAGGGCTTGGGCTAATGTTAGGTTTAGGGTGTGGGTTAGGGTTCGGGCTAGGGTTAGGTCTAGGGCTAGGGCTAGTTTTAGGTTAGGGTTAGTGTTAGGTTTACAGCTAGGGCTAAGGTTAGGGTTAGGGGTAGGGCTAAAGCTAGAGTTACGGTTAGGGTTAGTGTTAGGGTTAGGTTTAGTGTTAGGGTTAGGGCTAGGTTTAGGGTTATGGTTAGGTCTAGTGCAAAGGTTAGGTTTAGGTTTAGGGCTAGGGCTAGGGTTAGCATTTGGGGTAGGGCTATGGCTAAGGTTAGGGCTAGGGTTAGTGTTAGGCATATGGCTAGGTCTAAGTTTAGGTTTAGGTTGTGGGTTAGGTTTAGTGCTAGGGTTAGGGTTGGGTTAGGGTTTGGGCTACGGCTAGGTCTATGGCTAGGGTTAGGCTTTGGGTTAGTGTTATGGGTAGGGCTAGGGATAGGGCCAGTGTTACGGTTTGGGTTAGGGTTAGGATTAGGGCTAGGGCTAGTGTTATGTTTAGGTTGTGTGTTAGGGTTCGGGCTAGGGCTAGGTCTAGGTCTAGGGCTAGTGTTAGGGTTAGGGTTAGTGTTATGTTTATGGCTAGGGCTAAGTTTAGAGTTAGGGGTAGGGCTAGAGCTAGGGTTATGTTTGGGGTTAGGGTTAGGATTAGGTTGGTGTTAGCTCGAGGGCTAGGGCTAGTGTTACGGTTAGGGTTAGTGTTAGTGCTAGGGCATGGGCTAGGGTTAGGGTTAGGTCTAGGGCTAATGTTAGGTTTAAGTTTAGGGATAGGGCTACGGCTAGAGCATGGGCTAGGGTATGGCTTAGGGCTAGGGCTAGGGTTACGGTTAGGGTTACGGTTATGTTTAGGGCTAGGGCTAGGGCTAGGCCTAGGGCTAGGGCTTGGTTAATGTTTGGGGCTAGGGCTAGGGCTAGGTCTTGGGTTAGGGTTAGGGCTAGGGCTAGGGTTACATTTAGGGTTACGGTTATGGTTAGGGCTAGGGCTAGGGCTAGGTCTATTGTTAGGGTTAGGTTTAGGGGTAGGGCTAGATTTACGGCTAGGTTTAGGGTAGGGTTAAGGCTAGGGATAGGGATAGGGTTAGCTTTAGGGTTACGGTTAGGGCTAGGTTTTAGTGTTAGGGTTTGGGTTAGGGTTACTGTTAGGGGTAGGGTTAGGTTTAGGTTTAAGTTTAGGACTAAGGCGAGGGCTAGGGCTAGGATTAGCGTTAGGGTTCTGGCTAGGGCTGGGGCTAGGGCTAAGGCTAAGGCTAGGATTAAGGTTAGGTTTAGGTTTTCAGTTAGGGTTAGGGCTAGGGCTAAGGTAAGGTTTAGGGTGTGGGTTAGGGTTAGCGCTAGGGTTAGGGTTAGTGTTTGGGATGGGATTGGGTTTGGGGTAGGGGTTAGTGTTAGGGTTAGGGTTAGGGTTAGGGTTAGGGTTAGGGTTAGGGCTAGGGCTAGGCTTAGTATTAGGTTTCTGTCTGGGTCTAGGGTTAGGGTTAGGCCTAGGGCTAGGATTAGTGTTAGTGTTAGGGTTAGGGTTAGGGTTAGGGATAGGTTTAGGGATAGGATTAAGTTTAGGGTTAGGGTTAGGGCTAGGTTTAGGGCTAGGGCTAGGTTTAGGGTTAGGGATAGGGCAAGGGTTTTGGTTAGAGCTAGGGCTAGGGCTAGGGTTAGGGTTAGGGTTATGGTTAGGTCGAGTGATAGGGCTCGTGTTAGGTTTAAGGTTAGTGTTAGGGCTAGGGCTAGGTTTACTTTTAGGGTTAGGTTAAGGGCTAGGGCTAGTGTTAGGTTTAGGGTTATGGCTAGGGCTAGGGCTAGGTTTTGGGTTAGTGCTAGGGCTAGGGTTACGCTTAGGATTAGGGTTATGTTTAGGGCTAGGGCTAGGGCTAGGACTTGTGCTAGTGTTAGGTTTAGGGTTAGGGTTAGGGCTAGGGCTAGGCTAAGGTTTAATTTTAGGGTTAGGTCTATGTCTAGTGCTAGGGCTAGCGTTAGGTTTAGGGCTAGTGCTGGTGTCGGGCTAGGGCTAGGTCTAGGTTTAGGGTTAGGGTTAGGGCTAGGGCTAGGGTTAGGTTTAGGGTGTGGGTTATTGTAAGGGCTAGGGTTAGGGTTAGGGCTATGGCTAGGTCTAGGCCTAGGATTAGGGTTTGGGGTAGGGCTAGGGCTAGGGTTAGGGCCAGGGTTATGGTTATGGTTATGGCTAGGGATGATGTTAAGTTAAGGGTGTGGTTTCGTGTTAGGGTTAGGGTTAGGGTTAGGGTTAGGGCTAGGGCTAGGGTTAGGGTTGGGTTTAGGGTTAGGGTTAGGTTGGGGTTAGCTCGAGGGCTAGGGCTAGTGTTACGGTTAGGGTTAGTTTTAGGACTAGGGCTAGGTTTAGTGTTAGGGTTAGGTCTTGGGCTAAGGTTTGGTCTAGGTTTAGGGATAGGGCTAGGGCTAGGGCATGGGCTAGGGTTTGGGTTAGTGCTAGGGCTAGGGCTAAGATTACGGTTAGGTTTACGGTTATGTTTGGGGCTAGGGCTAGGGCTAGGGCTAGGGTTAGGGTTAGGGCTAGGGCTAGGGTTACAGTTAGGGTTACGGTTATGGTTAGGCCTAGGGCTAGGGCTAGTGCTAGGGTTAGAGTTAGGGTTAGGTTTAGGGCTACAGATAGGCCTAGAGCTAGGGTTAGGTTTAGGACTATGGCTAGGGCTAGGGCTTGAGCTAGGTTTAGTGTTAGGCCTACGGCTAGGGCTAGGTCTACTGTTAGGGTTAGGTTTAGGGGTAGGGCTAGGTTTAGGGCTAGGGTTAGGGTTAGGGTTAAGGATAGGGATAGGGTTATGGTTAGCTTTAGGGTTACGGTTAGGGCTAGGTTTAGGGTTAAGGTTTGGGTTAGGGTTTGGGTTATGGCTAGGGCTAGTGCTAGGGCTAGGGCTAAGGCTAGGGTTAAGGTTATGTTTAGGTTTTCAGTTAGGGTTAGGGCTAGGGCTAAAGTTAGGTTTAGGATGTGGGTTTGGGTTAGCGCTAGGGATAATGTTAGGGTTTGGGTTGGGATTTGGTTTGAGGTAGGGGTTAGTGTTAGGGTTAGTATTAGGGTTAGGGCTAGGGCTAGGGTTAGTATTAGGTTTAGGGCTAGGGCTAGGGCTAGGGCTAGGACTAGTGTTGGGTTAGGGCAAAGATAAGGGTTGGGATTAGGGTTAGGGCTAGGGCTTGGGTTAGGTTTAGAGTTAGGGTTAGTTCGAGTGCTTGGGCTAGTGTTAGGGTTTTGGTTTGTGTTAGGGCTAGGGCTAGGTTTAGGGTTAGGGTTAGGGCTAGGGCTAGGGTTAGGTTTAGGTTTAGTGTTAGGACTAGGGCTTGGGCTAGGGCAGGAGCTAGGGTTAGGGTTAGGGCTGGGGCTAGTTTTACGGTTTGGGGTAAGGTTATGGTTACGGCTAGGGCTAGGGCTAGGTCTAGGGTTAGGATAGGGTGAGGCTAGGGCTACGTTTAGGGCTAGGGTTAGTGTTAGGGCTAGGGCTAGTGTTTTGGTTAGGGTTAGGGTAGGGCTATGTTAGGGTTATTGTTAGGGTTACGGTTAGGGCTAGGTTAGGGTTAGGGTTAGGGTTATTGTTACGGTTATGGCTAGGGTTAGGTTTAGGGCTAGGTCTGGGGCAAGGACTGGGTCTAGGGTTAGGGTTAGTGCTAGGGCTAGGGTTAGGTTTAGGGTGTGGGTTAGGGTTAGGGCTAGGGTAGGGTTCGGGTTAGGGATTTTGCTAGGGCGAGGCCTAGGGCCTGGGTTATGGTTAGGGTTTTGTCTAGGGCTTGGGCTAGGGTTAGGGTTAGTTTTAAGGTTAGTGTTAGGGCTAGCGTTAGGATTAGAGCTAGTGTTAGGTTTAGGCTTAGGGTTAGGGTTAGTGCTAGGGCTAGGCTTAGGACTAGGTCTAGGTTTAGGTATAGGGTTAGGGCTAGGGCTTGGGTTAGGCTTAGGGCTAGGTTTAGGGTTATGGTTAGGGCCAGGGTTAGGGTTAGGGTTAGGGTTAGGGCTAGGTCTAGGGCTAGGGCTATGGTAAGGGTTAAGGTTAGGGTTATGGCTAGGGCTAGGGCTGTGGCTAGGGTTAGAGTTTGGATTAGGTTTAGGGCTAGGGCTAGTGGTACGTTTAGTGTTAGGGTCATGTTTAGGGCTAGGGCTAGGGCTAGGGCTAGGTTTAGGGTTTGGTTTAGGGTTAGGGTTAGGGTTAGGGATAGGGTTAAGTTTAGGGTTAGGGTTAGGGCTAGGGCTAGGGCTAGGGTTAGGTTTAGTGTTAGAGCTAGGGCTAGGGTTTTGGTTAGAATTAGGGCTATGGCTAGGGTTAGGGTTAGGGTTATGGTTAGGTCGAGTGATAGGGCTCGTGTTAGGTTTAGGGTTAGTGTTAGGCCTAGGGCTACGGTTACGTTTAGGATTAGGTTAAGGGCTAGGGCTAGGGTTAGGGCTAGGACTAGTGCTAGTGTTAGGTTTAGGGTTAGGGTTAGGGCTAGTACTAGGGTTAGGTTTAGCTTTAGGGTTAGGGTTAGGGCTAGGGTTAGGGTTAGTGTTAGGGCTAGGGCTAGGGTTAGGTTTAGGTTGTGGGTTAGTGTAAGAGCTGGGTCTATTGTTAGGGTTAGGTTTAGGGCTAGGGCTAGGTTTAGGGCTAGGGTTAGTGTTAGGTTAGTGCTAGGGCTGCTAGGTTTAGGGTTAGGATTAGGTTTAGGGCTAGGGCTAGGGCTAGGACTAGTGTTGGGTTAGGGCTATAGTAAGGGTTGGGTTTATGGTAGGGCTAGGGCTGGGTTTAGATTTAGAGTTAGGGTTAGTTCGAGTGCTAGGGCTAGTGTTAGGGTTTTGGTTAGTGTTATGGCTAGGGCTAGGTTTAGGTTTAGGTTTAGGGTTAGGGCTAGGGCTAGGGTTAGGTTTAGGTTTAGGTTTAGTGTTAGGACTAGGGCTAGGGCTAGTGCAAGAGCTAGGGTTAGGTTTAGGGCTAGGGCTAGGTTTAGGGCTAGGGTTAGGGTTAGGTTTAGGTCTAGGGCTGCTAGGTTTAGGGTTAGGATTAGGTTTAGGGCTAGGGCTAGGGCTAGGACTAGTGTTGGGTTAGGGCTAGGGTAAGGGTTGGGTTTAGGGTAGGGCTAGGGCTGGGGTTAGATTTAGAGTTAGGGTTAGTTCGAGTGCTAGGGCTAGTGTTAGGGTTTTGGTTAGTGTTATGGCTAGGGCTAGGTTTAGGTTTAGGGTTAGGGCTAGGGCTAGGGTTAGGTTTAGGTTTAGGTTTAGTGTTAGGACTAGGGCTAGGGCTGGGGGAAGAGCAAGGGTTAGGGTTAGGGCTAGGGCTAGTTTTACGGTTAGGGGTACGGTTATGGTTACGGCTAGGGCTAGGGCTAGGTCTAGGGTTAGGATAGGGTTAGGTCTAAGGCTATGTTTAGGGCTAGGTTTAGGGTTAGGGTTAGGGCAAGGGCTAGGTTTAGGGTTATTGTTAAGGTTACAGTTAGGGCTAGGATTAGGGTTAGGGTTAGGTTTAGGGTTAAGGTTACGGTTATGGCTAGGGTTAGGGTTAGGGCTAGGTCTGGGGCAAGGACTGGGTCTAGGGTTAGGGTTAGGGTTAGTGCTAGGGCTAGGGTTAGGTTTAGGGTGTGGGTTAGTTTTAGGGTTAGGGTTAGGGTTAGTGCTAGGGCTAGGGTTAGGTTTAGGGTGTGGGTTAGTGTTAGGGTTAGGGTTAGGGTTTGGGTTAGGGATTGTGCTAAGGCGAGGCCTAGGGCCTGGGTTATGTTTAGGGTTAGGTCTAGGGTTAGGGCTAGGTTTAGGGTTAGTGTTAGTGCTAGGGTTAGGATTAGAGCTAGGGTTAGGGTTAGGCTTAGTTTTAGGATTAGTGCTAGGGCTAGGCCTAGGGCTAGGTTTAGGGTTAGGGTTAGGGTTAGGGCTAAGGCTAGGCCAAGTCTAGGGTTAGGATTTGGGCTAGGACTAGGGTTACGTTTAGGGTTACGGTTATTGTTAGGGCTAGGGCAAGGCTAGTTCTAGGGTTAGGGTAAGGTTTAGGGCTAGGGCTAGGTTTAGGGTCAGGGTTCGGTTGGGGTTGGGTTTGGGGTTGGGGTTCTGGTTAGTGTTAGGGTAAGGTGTAGGGCTATGACTAGGGCTAGGGTAAGGGTTAGGTTTACTGCTAGTGCTATGGTAAGTGTTAGGGCTAGGGTTAGTGTTAGGATTAGGATATGGCTAAGGCTATGTCTAGGGCTAGGGCTAGGGCTAGTTTTAAGGTTAATTTTATGACTACAGATAGATTTAGGCTTAGGTCTAGGATTAGTGTTACGGTTAGGATTAGGTCTAGGGCTAGCGCTAGTGTTAGGGTATAGGGGTAGTTTTGGGGTTAGGGCTAGGGCTAGGCTTAGGGTTGGTGTTAGGACTAGGACTAGGGCTAGGGTTAGGTTTAGGGTTAGCGTTAGGGCTAGGGCTAGGGTTAGGTTTAGGGTTGGGGTTAGGGCTAGGGCTAGGGTTCGGGTTAGGATTAGGGTTAGTGTTAGGGCTAGGGTTAGGATTAGAGCTAGGGTTAGGGTTAGGGCTAGGGCTAGGCCTAGGCCTAGGTCTAGGGTTAGGTATAGGGTTATGGCTAGGTCTAGGGCTAGGTTTAGGGTTACGGTTAGGGCCAAGTCTAGGGTTAGTGTTAGGGATATGTCTAGGGCTAGGGCTAGGGTAAGGGTTAGGGTTATGGTTATGGCTAGGGCTAGGGCTATGGCTAGGGTTAGAATTTGGTTTAGGGTTAGGTCTAGGGCTAGGAGTACGGTTAGTGTTAGGGTTATGTTTAGGGCTAGGGCTAGGGCTAGTGCTAGGGTTAGGTTTCGGGTTAAGGTTACGGCTAGTGCTAGGGTTAGGGTTATGGTTAGGGTTACGATTTGGGCTAGGGTTAGGGCTAGTGCTAGGGCTAGGGTTGGGTTATGGCTAGGGTAAGAGTTGGGGATAGGGTTAGTTCTGGTACTAGGGTTAGTTTTAGAGTTATGGTTAGGGCAAGTGTTTGGGCTAGTGTTAGGTTTATGGTTTTTGTTAGGGCTAGGGCTAGGTTTACGGTTAGGGTTAGGTCTAGGGCTAGGGTTAGCTTTAGGTTTAGGGTTAGGGCTAGGGCTAGTGCTAGGGCTAGGGCTAGGGCTAGGGCAAGCCCTCGGGTTAGGGTTAGTTCTAAGGCTAGGGTTCCGGTTAGGGGTACGGTTATGGTTAGTGCTAGGACTAGGGCTACGTCTATGGTTAGGGTAAGGTTAGGGCTAGGGCTACGTTTAGGACTAGGGTTAGGGTTATGGTTAGGGTTAGGGCTATTGCTAGGGTTAATGTTAGGGTGTGGGTTACGGTTAGGGCTAGGATTAGGGTTAGGGTTAGGGTTAGGGTTCGTGTTGGGGTTGGGTTTGGGGTTGGGGTTGGTGTTAGTGTTAGGGTTAGTTGTAGGGCTATGACTAGGGCTAAGGTTAGGGTTAGGGTTAAGGCTAGTGCTATGGTTAGGTTTAGGGCTAGGGTTAGAGTTAAGGCTAGGGCTGGGGCAAGGTCTAGTTCTAGGCTTAGTTTTAGGGTTAGGGCTTGGCCTAGGACTAGGGCTAGGGTTAGGGTTAGGTTTATTGTTAGGTCTAGGGCTAGGGCTGTGTTAGGGTATAGGTGTACAATAAGGGTTAGGGGTAGGGCTAGGCTTAGGTTTCATGTTAGGACTAGTGCTAGGGCTATGGTTAGATTTAGGGTTAGGGTTAGGGTTAGGGTTAGGGCTAGGGCTAGGGCTAGGGCTAGGGCTAGATCTAGGGTTAGTGTTAGGGCTAGGGCTATGTTTAGGGTTAGGGTTAGGTCTAGTGCTAGGTTTAGGTTTAGGGTTAGGGCTGGGGCTGGGGCTAGGGTAAAGGTAAGGGTTAGGGCTAGGGCTAGGGTTAATTTTAGGGTTAGGTTTAGTGTCATGGTTGGGTTTAGGGTTATGGTTATGTCTAGGGCTAGGCCTAGGGCTAGGGTTAGGGTTAGGTTGAGTGCTAGGTCCAGTGTTAGAGTCAGTGTTACTCTTAGGGCTTGGGCTAGGTTTAGGTTTAGGGTTAGGGCTAGGGCTAGGGCTAGGATTAGGGTAAGGGTTAGGTTTATGGTTATGGCTAGGGCTAGGGCTATGGCTAGGGTTAGAGTTTGGATTAGGGTTAGGTCTAGGGCTAGGGGTATGGATAGTGTTAGGGTTATGTTTAGGGCTAGGGCTAGGGCTAGGTCTAGTGCTAGGTTAGGTTTCGGGTTTAGGTTACGGATAGTGCTAGGGTTAGGGTTAGGGTTAGGGTTAGGTGTAGGGCAAGGGTTACATTTAGGGGTAGGGTTAGTGTTACGGTTAGGTCCAGGTTTAGGGTTAGGGTTAGGGTTACGATTAGGGCTGGGTTTAGGGCTAGTTCTAGGGTTGGGTTATGGCTAGTGTAAGAGTTGGGGATAGGTTTAGGGCTAGGGTTAGTTTTAGAGTTATGGTTAGGGCGAGTGCGAGAGCTAGTGTTAGGTTTATGGTTTTTGTTAGGGCTAGGGCTAGGTTTACGGTTAGGGTTAGGGCTAGGGCTAGGGTTAGCTTTAGGTTTATTGTTAGGGCTAGGGCTAGGGCTAGGGCTAGGTCTCTGGCTAGGGTTCCGGTTAGGGGTACGGTTATGGTTAGTGCTAGGACTAGGGTTACGTCTAGGGTTAGGGTAAGGTTAGGGCTAGGGCTATGTTTAGGGCTAGGGTTAGGGTTATTGTTAGGTTTAGGGCTATGGCTAGGGTTAATGTTAGGGTGTGGGTTACGGTTAGTGCTAGGATTAGCGTTAGGGTTCGTGTTGGGGTTGGGTTTGGGGTTGGGGTTGGTGTTAGTGTTAGGGTTAGTTGTAGGGCTATGACTAGGGCTAAGGTTAGGGTTAGGGTTAAGGCTAGTGCTATGGTTAGGTTTAGGGCTAGGGTTAGAGTTAAGGCTAGGGCTGGGGCAAGGTCTAGTTCTAGGCTTAGTTTTAGGGTTAGGGCTTGGCCTAGGACTAGGGCTAGGGTTAGGGTTAGGTTTATTGTTAGGTCTAGGGCTAGGGCTGTGTTAGGGTATAGGTGTAGAATAAGGGTTAGGGGTAGGGCTAGGTTTAGGTTTCATGTTAGGACTAGTGCTAGGGCTATGGTTAGATAGGGTTAGGGTTAGGGTTAGGGTTAGGGCTAGGGCTAGGGCTAGAGCTAGGTCTAGGGTTAGTGTTAGGGCTAGGGCTATGTGTAGGGTTAGGGTTAGGTCTAGGGGTAGGTTTAGGTTTAGGGTTAGGGCTAGGGCTAGGTCTAGGGCTAGGGTAAAGGTAAGGTTAGGGCTAGGGCTAGAGCAAGGGCTAGGGTTTAGCGTTAGGGTTATGGCTAGGGCTAGGGTTAAGTTTAGGGTTAGGGTTAGTGTCATGGTTGGGTTTAGGGTTAGGGTTAAATCTAGGGTTAGGTTTAGGATTAGCGTTAGGGTTAGGCTGAGTGCTAGGTCCAGTGTTAGAGTCAGGGTTACTCTTAGGGCTTGGGCTAGGTTAGGACTAAGGTTAGGGTTAGGGTTAGGGTTAGGATTATGGCTAGGGCTAGGACTAGGGTTAGGGTTATGGTTATGTCTAGTGCTAGGGCTAGTGTTAGGGTTAGGGTTAGTGTTAGGTTTACGGCTAGGGCGAGGTTTAGGGTTAGAGTTAGGGCTAGGGCTAGGGCTAGGTCTAGGTGTTGTTATAGGGCTAGGGCTATGTTTAGGGATAGGGTTAGGTCTAGAGCTAAGTTTAGGTTTAGGGTTAGTGCTAGGGCTAGGGCTAGGGTAATGGTAAGGGTTAGGCTTGGGCTAGGGCAAGGGCTAGGGTTTAGCGTTAGGGTTAGGGCTAGGGTTACGGTTAGGGTTATGGTTATGATTAGGGCTAGGGCTAGGGTTAGGTTTAGGGTTATGGTTAGGGTTAGGGTTAGGTCTAGGTTAGGGCTAGGGTGAGGGTTAGGTTTAGGGCTAGGGCTAGGGTTAGAGTTAGGGTTAGGGTTAGGGTTAGGGTTAGGGTTAGGGTTAGGGTTAGGGTTATGGTTAGGTCTAGGGTTAGGGTTAGGCTTAGGGTTATACTAGGGCTAGGGCTAGCTTTACGGTTAGGGTTAGGGCTAGGGTTAGGGCTATGGTTAGGGTTAGGTTTAGGGTTTTGGTGGGGTATTGGTTAGGGCTCGGGTAAGGTTAGTGTTAGGGTTAGTGTTAGGTCTAGGGCTAGGGCTAGTGTTAGGGTATAGGGGTAAGGTAAGGGTTAGGGCTTGTGCTAGGCTTAGGGTTAGGGTTAGGGTTAGGGCTAGTGCTAGCGACAGGGTTAGGGTTAGGGTTAGGGCTAGGGCTAGGGCTGGGGCTAGTGTTAGGCTTAGGGTTAGGGTGGTGTTAGGGTTAGGGCTCGGGTAGGGTTAGGGTTAGGGTAGTGTTAGGTCTAACACTAGGGCTAGTGTTAGGGTATTGGGGTAGGGAAATGGTTAGTGCTAGTGCTAGCACTAGGTTTAGGGTTCGGGTTAGGGTAAGGCTTGGTGTTGGGGTTGGGGTTAGTGTTAGTGTTAGGGTTAGGGCTATTACTAGGGCTAGGGTTAGGGATAAGGTTAGGCTAGTGCTATAGTTAGCGTTAGGGTTAGGGTGAGGGTTAGGGCTAGGGCTAGGTCTAGGGCTAGGGTTAGGGTTAGGTTTAGGGTTCGGGCTAGGGCTAGGGCTAGGGCTACGTTTACGGTATTGTTAGGGTTACGGCTGGGGCTAGGCCTAATGCTAGGGCTAGGTTTAGGTTTCGGCTTAGGGTTAGGGCTAGGGCTAGGGCAAGGGCTAAGGTTAGCGTTAGGGCTAGGTCAAGGGTTGTGGTTAGTGTTAGGGCTAGGGGTAGGTTTCGGGTTAGGCTCTGGGTTAGGGCTAGGGCTAGAGCAAGGGCTAGGGCAAGGGTTGTGGTTAGTGTTATGGCTAGGGTTAGGGTTAGGTTAGGGTTAGGTCGAGTGCTAGAGCTAGTGTTAGGGTTATAGTTAGTGTTATGGCTAGGGCTAGGTTTAGGATTAGGGTTAGGGCTAGGGCTAGGGTAAGGGTTAGGGCTATGGCTAGGGCAAGGGCTAGGTTTATGGTTAGTTCTCGGGGCAGGGTTACGGTTAGGGTTATGGTTATGGTTAGGGCTAGGTCAATGCCTAGGGCTAGGGTTAGCATTAGGTTTAGGGTTTGGGTTAGGGTTAGGGTTAGGGTTATGGTTAGGTCTGGGTCTAGGGTTTGTGCTAGGGTTAGGTTTAGGGTTAAGGTAACGGTTAGGGCTAGGGCTAGGGCCAGGGCTAGGGTTAGGGCTAGAGCTAGGGCTAGGATTAGGATTAGGGTTAGGGTTAGGGCTATTTATAGGCCTATGGCTAGGTTTAGGGTTAGGGTTAGGCTTATGGCTAGGGCTAGGTTTAGGGCTAGTGCTAGGGCTAGACTATGGCTAGGGTGAGGGTTAGGTTTAGGGTTATGGTTAGGGTTAGTTCTAGTGCTAGGCTTATTACTAGGGTTAGGGTTATGGTAGGATTGGGCTAGGCCTAGGGTTAGGGTTTGTGTTAGAGTTATGGCTATGGCTAGTGTTAGGTTTAGGGTGTGGGTTAGTGCTCGGGCTAGGGTTATGGTTCTGGTTGGGGTTGGGGTTGGGGTTGGGGTTGGGGTTAGCTTTAGGGTTAGGGTTAGGTTTAGGGCTAGGGCTAGGTCTAGGGATAGGGTTAGGTTTAGGGTTAGGGTAAGGCTAGGGCTAGGGCTAGATTTAAGGTTAATTTATGACTACAGCTAGTGTTAGGGTTAGGGTTAGGGCTAGGACTATGGTTAGGTTTAGGGTTAGAGTTAGTGTTAGGGTGGGTTTGGCTTGGGGCTCGGGCTAGGGTTAGGCTTAATGTTAGTGTTTGGGTTAGGTCTAGGGCTAGTGTTAGTGTTATGGTATAGGGCTAGGGTTAGATTTAGAGCAAGGGGCACAGCTAGGTGTAGGGTTAGGGTTAGGTTTAGGGTTACGGTTAGGGCTAGGGCTAGAGCTAGGTCTAGGGCTAGTGTTTGGTTTAGGGCTAGGGCTAGGGTTAGGGTTAGGGCTAGGGCTAGGGCTAGGGTTAGGGTTAGGGTTAGGGTAGAGCTAGGGCCAGTTCTAGGGCTAGGGTTAGGGTTAGGTTTAGGGTTAGGGCTAAGGCTAGGGCTAGGGCTAGGTTTAGGGATAGGGTTAGGGTTAGGGCTAGGGCTTGGGCAAGGGTTATGGTTAGGTGTAGGGCTAGGGTTAGTGTTAGGTTTACAGTTAGTATTAGGTTTACAGCCAGAGCCAGAGCTAGGGTTAGGGTTAGGGTTAGGGCTAGGGCTAGGTTTAGGGCTAATTCTAGGGTTGTGGTGAGGGTTAGGGCTAGGGCTATGGTTAGGGTTATGATTAGGATTATGGCTAGGGCTAGATTTAAGTTTAATTTTAGGGCTACAGCTAGGGTTAGGCATAGGTTTAGGGTTAGGGTTAGGGTTACGGTTAGGGCTAGGGTTAGGTTTAGGGTTATTGTTAGGTCTAGGGCTAGGGCTAGTGTTATGATCAGGGTTAGTGTTAGGTTTACGGCAGGGCTCGGGTTTTGCTTAGGGCTAGGCCTAGGGTTAGGGTTACGGTTAGGGTTAGGTCTAGGGTTAGTTTTAGAGTTAGGGCTAGGGCTAGGGTTAGGGTTAGGGCAAGGGTTAGGGTAAGGTTTTTGGTTAAGTTTAGGCTAGGTTTAGGGTAGCGTTAGAGTAAGGTTTATAGTGGGTTTAGGTTTAGGGCTCGGGCTAGGGTTAGTTTTAGGGTTAGGGTTAGGTCTATGGCTAGGGCTAGTGTTAGGCTATAGGGGTAGCATCAGGTTTAGAGCTAGGGCGATGGTTAGGGTGTTATGTTTAGGGCTAGGGTTAGGGTTAGTGTTAGTCCTACGGTTAGGTCTAGTGTTAGGGTTAGGGTTAGGTCTAGGGCTAGGCCTAGTGTTAGGGTTCAGGTTAGTGTAAGGGTAGTGGTTAGGGTTAGAGCTAGGTCTAGGGTTAGGGTTAGGATTAGTGTTAGGTCGAGTGCTAGGGCTAGTGTTAGGGTTAGGGTTAGTGTTAGGGCTAGGGCTAGGGTTAGGGTTAGGGTTTGGGCTAGGGCTAGGGTTAAGTTTAGGGTTAGGTCTAAGGCTAGGGCTAGGGCTATGATAAGGGTTAGGGCTAGGGTTAGGTTTAGTGCTAGGGCTAGGGCTAGGGCTAGGGTTAGGGTAAGGGTTAGGTTTTCGGTTAGGGCTAGATTTAGGGTTAGATGTAGGGTTAGGGTTACGGTTAGGGCTAGGGTTATGGCTAGGGCTAGGGGTAAGGCTAGGCCTAGGGTTAGGGTTAGGTTTAGGGTTATGGCTATGGCTAGGGCTAGGGCTAGGGTTAGGGTTTGGGTTAGCGTTAAGTTAGGGCTAGGGCTAGGGTTAGGGTTAGGGTTAGGATTAGGTCTAGTGCTAGGGCTAGTGTTAGCATTTGTGTTAGGTTTAGGGCTAGGGCTAGGTTTAGAGTTAGGGTTAAGGCTAGGGATAGGGTTAGGTTTTTGGTTAGGGCTAAGGCCATGTCTAGGTCTAGGGTAAGGATTAGGGCTAGGGCTAGGGCAAGAGCTAGGGTTAGGGTTAGGGCTAGTTCCACGGTTAGGGCTAGGCTTAGGTTTAGGTCTAGTCCTATGGCTAAGGATAGGGCTAGGTTTAGGGCTAGTGTTAGGTTTAGGGTTACGGTTTCGGTTATTGCTAGGTTTAGGTTTAGGGTTCGGGTTAGTGTTACGTTTAGCACTAGCGTTAGGGTTAGGGTAGGGCTAGGGCTAGGGCTAGGGCTAGGACTAGGGCTAGGTTTAAGTTTAGGGTTCGGGCTAGAGCGAGGGTTAGGGCTAGGGCTAGGGCTAGGGCTAGGTTTATTTTTAGGAGTTAGGGTTATGGTTTGGTTTAGAGTTCTGGCTAGGGCTAAGGTTAGGTTTAGGGTGAGGGTTAGGGTTAGGGCTAAGGTTAGGGTTTGGTAAGGGTTAGGGTTAGGGTTAGGCCTAGCACTAGGGTTAGGTTTAGGGTTAGGGCTAGGACTATGGCCAGTGTTAGTCTTAGCGTTAGGTTTAGGGCTAGGTCTAGGGATACAGCTAGGTTTAGGGTTAGGTTTAGGGTTCGTCTAGGGCTGTGGTTAGGGTTGGGGTTAGTGTTAGGGTTAGGGCTAGGGCTAGGCCGAGGGCTTGGTTTAGGGTTATGGCTAGGGCTAGGGCTAGGGCTAGGTCTAGTGTTAGGGTTTGGGTTAGGGTTAGGGCTAGGTCTAGTGTTAGGTTTAGGGTGTGAGTTAGGGTTCAGCCTAGGTTTAGGGTTTGGATTGTGGTTGGGGTTATGAGTAGGGGTAGGGTTAGGGCTAGGTCTAGGGCTGGGGTTAGTGTTAGGTTCAGTGCTAAGGCTAGGGTTAGGGTTAGGGCTAGGGCTAGGTATAGGTTTTGATTTAGGGCTAGGGCTAGGCTTAGCTTTAGGGTTAGGGCTAGGGCTAGGGCTAGTGTAAGGGTTAGTGCTAGGGCTAGGGCAAGGGCTAGGGTGAGGGTTAGGGCTTAAGCTACCATTACGGTTAGGGTTACTGTTATGTTTAGGCCTAGGACTAGGACTAGGGCTAGGGTTAGGTTTAGGGTTAGGGCTAGGACTAGGGTTCGGGTTCGGGTTAGGGAAAGGGTTGGGGTTAGGGTTAGGCTAGGGCTCTGGTTAGGGTTAGGGTTAGGTCGAGTGCTAGGGCAAGTGTTAGGGTTAGGCTTGGTGTTAGGGCTAGGGCTAGGTTTAGGGTTAGGGATAAGCCTAGTGATAGGGTTAGGTTTAGGTTTAGGTCTAAGTTTAGGGCTAGGGCTAGGGTAAGGTTTAGGGCTAGGGCTAGGGCTAGTGTAACGGCTACAATTAGGGTTAGGGTTAGGCTAAGGGCTAGGGCTAGGTTTAGGGTTAGGTTTAGGGTTTCGGATAGGGCTAGGGTTATTGTTAGGGTTAGGGCAAGGGCTAGTGCTAGGACTAGGGGTAGGGTTATTTTTGGGTTAGGGTTAGGTTTTGGGTTAGAGTTATGGCTAGGGCTAAGTTTAGGTTTAGGGTGTGGGTTAGGGTCAGGGCTAGGGTCAGGGTTAGGTTTAGGTTTAGGGCTATGGCTAGGCCTAGGGCTAGGGTTAGTGTTAGGGTTAGGGTTAGGGCTAGGGCTATGGCTGGGGTTAGTGTTAGGGTTAGGGTTAGGACTAGGGCTAGGGCTAGGGTTATGTTTAGGTTTAGGGTTACTGCTTGGGCTCTGGTTAGGTTTGGGGTTATTGTTTTTGTTAGGGCTAGGCCTAGGCCTAGGGCTAGGTTTACAGTTATGGCTAGGCCTACACTAGGGGTAGTGTTAGGGTTTGGGTTAGGGTTTGAGCTAGGGTTATGTTTGGGGTGGTTTGGCGTTGCGGTTCGGGTTGGGGTTAGGATTAGTGTTAGGTTTAGGGCTAGGATTATGGCTGGGGTTAGTCTTAGGGTTAGGGCTAAGGCTAGGGTTAGGGTTAGGGTTAGGTCTAAGGCTAGGGCTAAGGGTAGAGTTAGTGTTAGGTTTAGGGTTTTGGCTAGGTCTAGGGCTAGGGCTAGTGTTAGTTTTCGGTTAGGGTTAGGGCTACGGATAGGGTTAGGTTTATGGTTACAGTTAGGGTTAGGGCTAGGGCTAGGGCTAGGGCTAGGGTTAGGGCTAGGGCTAGGTTTAGGTTTACGGTTAGGGTTAGGGTTAGGGTTAGGGCTAGGACTAGGGCTAGGTTTATTGTTAGGGTTAGGGCTAGGTTTAGGGTTAGGGTTAGTGCTAGGGCTAGGGTTAGGTTTAGCGTTAAGGCTAGGGCTAGAGTTAGGGCTAGGGCTAGGGCTAGGGTAAGGATTAGTGCTTGGGCTAGGGCAAGTGCTAGGGTTAGATTTAGGGCTTAAGCTAGGGTTACGGTTATGATCACGGTTATGGTTAGGGATAGGGCTAGGGCTAGGTCTAGGGTTAGGTGTAGGTTTAGGGTTAGTGTTAGGGCTAGGGCTAGGGCTAGGTTTAGGGCTAGGTTTAGGGTTAGGTTTAGGACTAGGGCTAGGGTTTGGGTTAGGGTTATGGTAGGGCTAGGGCTAGGGTTAGGGTTAGGGTTATGGTTAGGTCTAGTGCTAGGGCTAGGGATAGGGTTAAGCCTAGGGCTATGTTTAGGGTTAGGGTTAGGATTAGCGTTAGGGCTAGGGTTAGGCCTAGGGTTAGGGTTCGGTTTAGGGTATGGGTTGGGGATGGGGTTGGGGTTAGTGTTAGGGTTATGGTTAGGTCTATGACTAGGTCTGGGATTAGGGTTAGGGTTCGGGCTATGACTAGGGCTAGGGTTACGGTTAGTGTTAGGTCTATTGCTATGGTTAGCATTAGGGCTAGAGCTAGGGTAGGAATACAGTTAGGATTATGGCTAGGGCTAGGGCTAGGCCTAGGATTAGGTTTCGGGTTAGTGTAAGGTTTGGGGTTGGGTTTGGGGTGGGGTTAGTGTTAGGGTAGATTTAGGGCTATGACCAGGGCAAGGTTTAGGATTATGGTTAGGGCTAGTGCTATGGTTAGGGTTAGGATTAGTGTTAAGTTTCGGACTAGGGCTAGGGTTAGGGTTAGGGTTAGGATTATGGGTAGGGCTAGGATTAGGGCTGGATTTAATGTTACTTTTATGGCTACAGCTAGGCTTAGGCTTAGGTTTAGGGTTAGGATTAGGGCTAGGCATAGGGTTAGGTTTAGGATTAGAGTTAGGGTTAGTGGGGTTAATTTTAGGGCTCGGGCTAGGGTTAGGGTTAGGGTTACTGTTAGGTCTAGGGCTAGGGCTAGTTTTAGGGTATAGAGGTAGGTTTAGGGTTAGAGCTAGGATAGTTCTAGGGCTAGGGTTAGGGTTAGTTTTAGGGTTAGGGCTAGGTATGTCTAGGGCTAGTGTTAGGGTTAGGCTTAGGATTAGGGCTAGGGCAAGGGCAAGGGCTATGGTTAGCGTTAGGGCTAGGGAAAGGGTTGGGTTAGGGTTAGGGCGAGGGCTAGAGTTAGGTTTAGGGTTAGGGTTAGGTCGAGTGCTATGGCTAGTGTTAGTGTTAGGGTTAGTGTTAGGGCTAGGGCTAGGTTTAGGATTAGTGTTATGGCTAGGGCCAGGGTTAGGTTTAGGGTTAGGTCTAAGGCTAGGGCTAGGTCTAGGATAAGGGTAAGGGCTAGGGCTAGGGTTATGGTTAGGGTTACGGTCATGTTTAGGGCTAGGGCTAGGGCTAGGTTAGGGTTAGGGTTAGGGTTAGAGTTAGGGCCAAGGCTAGGTCTAGGGTTAGTGTTAGGTTTAGGGTTAGGTCTAAGGCTCGGACTAGGGTTGTGGTAGGGTTAGGGTTAGGGTTAGGGTTAGGGTTAGGGTTAGGGCAAGGGCTATGGATAGTGTTAGGGTTAGGGTTAGGACTAGGGTTAGGGTTAAAGCTAGAGTTAGGTTTAGGCTTAGGGTTAGGTTTAGGCCTAGGGCTAGTTCTAGGGCCAGAGTTAGTTTTAAGACTATGGCGACGGCTAGTGTAGGGTTAGGGTTTGGGTTAGGGTTAGGGCTCAAGATACTGTTAGGTTTAGGCTTGGGTTTGGGGTTGGGTTTGGGGTTGGGGTTGGTGTTGAGTTTAGGGTTACGTTTAGGGCTAGGGATAGGGCTAGGGTTAGGGCTAGGGTTAGGGGTAGGTCTAGGGCTAGGGTAATGGTTAGGTTTTGGGCTGGGGCTAGGCCTAGGGATAGGTTAAGGGCTAGGGTTAGGGCTAGGGCTAGGGCTTGAGCTAGGGCTACGGTTAGGGTTAGTGCTAGGGCAAGGATTGGGGTTAGGTTTAGGGCTATGGCTAGTTGTATGGTTAGGGTTAGGTTTAGGTCGAGTGCTAGGGCTCATGTAAGGGTTAGGTGTAGTGTTAGGGCTAGGTCTAAGTTTAGGGTTAGGGTGAGGGCTATGGCTAGGGTTAGGTTTACGGTTACGGCTCGAGCTAGGGATAGGGATAGGTTCAATGTTAAGTCTGGGACTAGGGTTATGGTTAGAGTTACGGTTATGTGTAGGCCTAGTGCTAGGGCTAGGCCTAGTGTTATGGCTAGGGCAAGGGCTAGGGTTAGGGGTAGGGTTAGGGTTAGGTTGAGTGCTAGTGCTAGTGTTAGGGTTAGGGTTAGGGTTGTGTTGGGTTAGGGCTAGGTTTAGTGTTAGGGTTATGGCTAGGGCTAGGGTTAGTTTGAGGGTTAGGGCTAACGCTATGGCTAGGGTAAGAGCTAGGTTTAGGGTTAGGGTTAGGATTAGTTTAGGGTTGGGGTTTGGTTAGGGCTAGGGTTAGGGCTAGTGTTAGGTTTCGGGTTAGGCTTTCGGTTAGGGCCAGGTTTAGGTTTAGGGTTATGGTTAGGGTTACGGTTAGGGCTAGGGCTAGGGCTAGGGTTAGAATTAGGGCTAGGGCTAAAGGTAGGACTAGGGCTAGGGTTAGGGTTAAGGTTAGGGCTAGGGCGAGGGATAGGTCTAGGGCTAGGGTTATTGTTAGGGTTAGGGTTAGGGTTTGGGTTAGAGTTAGGGCTAGGGCTAAGGTTCAGTTTAGGGTGTGGGTTAGTGTTAGGGCTAGGGCTAGGATTAGGTTTAGGGTTAGCGCTATGGCTAGGCCTAGAGCTAGGGTTACGGTTAGGGTTAGGCCTAGGGCCATGGCTAGGGTTATGGTTAGGGTTAGATCTAGGGCTAGAGCTAGGGCTAGGGTAAGGGTTAGGTTTAGGTTTACGGCTAGGGCTAGGGTTAGGGTTGGGTTTAGGGTTAGAGTTAGGGCTAGGGCTAGG
>CM027399.1:49331859-49372229 GCA_015711505.1 Sylvilagus bachmani | reverse complement strand
GCCTTATGACTAGGGCTAGGGTTAGAGTTAAGTTAGGGTTAGGGTTAGGGTTAGGGTTAGGGCTAGGGCTAGGGCTAGGGTTATGGTTAGGGCTGTGGCTACTGCTAGGGCTAGGTCTAGGGTTAGGTTTACGTTTAGTGTTTGTGTTAGAATTAGGGCTAGGGCTCAGGTTAGGTTCAGGATGTGGATTAGGGTTGGGACTAGGGTTAGGTTTATGTTTAGGCCTAGGGCTAGGCCTAGGACTAGGGTTAGGGTTAGGGTTAGGGCTAGGGCTATGGCTAGGATTAGGGTTATGTCTAGGGCTAGGGCTAGGGCTATGGTTAGGGTTAGGGTTAGGGTTAGTGTTAGAGCTAGGGTTAGGGTTATGCTTAGGTTTAGGGTTAGGGCTGTGGCTAGGCCTAGGACTAGGGTTAGGGTTAGGGTTAGGGCTAGGGTTAGTGTTAGGGTTATGTTTAGGTCTAGGCCAAGGCTAGTGTTAGGGTTTTGGTTAGGGTTAGGTTTATGGCTAGGGCTAGTGTTAGGGTTAGGACTAGGGCTAGGGTTAGGGTTAGGGTTAGGGTTAGGGTTAGGGTTAGGGTTAGGGTTAGGGATAGGGTTAGGTTTATGGTTAGGAATAGGATCATGGTTAGGGGTAGGGTTATGGCTAGGGCTAGGGCCAGGGCCAGGGTTAGGGTTAATGTTAGTCTTAGGGCTAGGACTAGGGCTATGGTTAGGTTAGGGTTAAGGGTTAGGGCTAGGGCTAGGTCTAGTGCTGTTGTTAGGGTTAGGGCTAGGGATAGGCTTGTGGTTAGGGTTAGGTCTAGGGCTAGGGCTAGGGTTTGGGTTGGGTTTAGGTCAACGTCTAGGGCTAGTGTTTCGGTTAGGGTTACGGTTAGTGTTATGGCTAGGGCTAGTTTTAGGGTTAGGGTTAGGTCTAGGGCTAGGTTTAGTTTTAGGGTTATTGCTAGGGTAGGGCTAGGGTAAGGGTTATGGCTAGGGCTCGGGTTAGGGTTAGGGCTATGGTTGGGGTAAATTTAGGGTTACGGTTATACTTAGGGGTAGGACTAGGGCTAGGGCTAGGTTTAGGGTTAGTGTTAGTCTTAGGGCTAGGACTAGATCTAGGGTTAGGTTAAGGGTTAGGATTATGGCTAGGGCCAGGGCTAGGGTTAGGGTTTGGATTAGTTTTAGGGTTACGTTTAGGGCTAGGGTTAGGGTTAGGGTTAGGGCTAGTGCTAGACTCAGGTTAGGGTTAAAGTTAGGACTAGGGATATGGCTAGAGTTAGAGTTAGGGTTAGGGTTACGGTTAGGGTTAAATCTAGGGTTAGGGTTATGCTTAGGGTTATGGTTAGGGTTAGGGCTAGGGTTAGGGCTAGGGCTAGGGCTAGGGCTAGGGCTAGGGCTAGGGTTAGGGTTTTGTTAGGGTTATGGCTATCGCTAGAGTTAGGTTTAGGGTGTGGGTTAGGGCTCGGCATAGGGTTAGGTTTAGTGTTAGGGTTAGGGTCAGTGCTACGTCTAGGGCTAGGGTTACGGTTAGTGTTAGGGCTAGTATTAGGGCAAGAGCTAGGGTTAGTGTTAGGGTTAGGGCTAGGACTAGGATTAGGGTTAGGGTTAGTGTTAGGGCTGGGGCCACAGCTAGATCTAGGTTTAGGGTTCGCTTTAGGGTTAGGTCTAGGGCTAGTGCTAGGGCTAGGGTTAGGGTTAGGCTTAGGGTTAGTGCTAGGGCTGAGACTAGGGTTAAGTTTAGGGTTAGGTTCATGGCTAGTGTCACGGTTAGGTCTAGTGTTAGGGTTAGGTTTAGTGTTAGGGCTAGGGCTAGGGCTAGGTTTAGGGTTAGTTTTAGGGTTAGGGCTAGCGTTAGGGCTAGGGCTAGGGTTATATTTAGGTTTAGGATTAGGGCTAGGGCTAGCACTATGGCTAGGGTTAGCATTAGGGCTAGGGCAAGGGTTGGGATTTCGGTTAGAATTAGGTTTAGGGTTAGATCGAGTGCAAGTGCTAGTTTAGGGTTAGGGTTAGTGTTAGGGCTAGGGCTTGATTTAGGGTTAGGGTTAGGTCTAGGGCTAGGGCTAGGGCCAGGGTTAGCATTAGGGCTAGGGCAAGGGTTGGGTTATGGTTAGAATTACGGTTAGGGTTAAGTCGAGTCCTAGGGCTAGTTTAGGGTTAGGGTTAGTGTTAGGGCTAGGGCTAGGGTTATGTTGAAGTTTAGGGTTAGGGTTAGGGTTAGTGCCAGGGCTAGGGATACAGTTAGAGTTACAGTTATGTTTAAGGCTTGGGCTAGGGCTAGGGCTAGGGATAGGGTTAGGTTTAGGTTTAGTGTTAGGGCTAGGCTTAGGGCTAGGGTTAGGGTTAGCCTTAGGGCTAGCGCTAGGGTTAGGGTTAGGGTTAGGGTTATGTTTAGGGCTAGGGTTAGGGTTAGGTTAGGGTTAGGGTTAGGGTTAGGGTTAGGGCTAGGGCTAGGGCTAGTGCAAGGTCTAGGATTACGGTTAGGGCTAGCGCTAGGGCTAGGGCTAGGGCTAGGGCTAGTGCTAGGATTAGGCTTAGTTTAGGGTTAGGGTTTGTTTTAGATTTAGGGCTAGGGCTAAGGTTAGGTGTAGGATGTGGGTTAGGGTTGGTGCTAGGGTTAGGGTTCGGTTTATGGTTAGGCCTATGGCTAGGCCTAGGGCTAGGTTTAGGGTTAGGGTTAGGGCTAGAGCCAGGAATAGGGTTAGGCTTAGGGTTAGGCCTATGGTTGGGGTTAGAGCTAGGGTTAGGTTTATGCTTAGGGTTAGGGTTATTGATAGGGCTATACCTAGGACTATGGTTAGGGTTAGGTTTAGGGTTAGTGTTACAGCTAGGGATAGGGTTATGCTTAGGTTTAGGGTTAGGTCTGTGGCTAGGCCTAGGGCTAGGGTTAGGGTTAAGTTTAGGGCTAGGGCTAGGGTTAGTGTTAGTGTTATGGTTAGGTCTAGGCCTAGGCTAGTGTTAGGGTTAGGGTTAGTGTTAGGTTTACGGCTAGGGCTAGTGTTAGGGTTAGGACTGTTACTAGGGTTAGGGTTAGGGTTAGGGATAGGGTTAGGGCTAGGGCTAGAGCTAGGGTTAGATTTAGGGTTAGGTTTAAGTTTAGGGTTAGGTTTAGGGCTAGGGCCAGGGCTAGGTCTAGGTTTTTGGTTGGGTTTATGTTTAGGGCTAGGGCTGGGGCTAGAGCTAGGTTTAGGGTTAGGGGTAGGGTTATGGCTAGGGCTAGGGCTAGGGCTAGGGCTAGGACTAGGGTTAAGGTTAGTGTTAGTCGTAGGGCTAGGACTAGGGCTATGGTTAGGTTTAGGCTTAGGGTTAGGGCTAGGCCTAGGGCTAGTGCTATTGTTAGGGTTACGGCTAGGGATAGGGTTGGGGTTAGGGTTAGGCCTAGGGCTAGTGTTAGGGTTAGGGTTAGGGTTAGTGTTACGGCTAGGGCTAGGTTTAGGGTTAGGGTTAAGTCTAGGGCTAGGATTAGGTTTAGGGTTATGGCGAGGGCTAGGGCTAGGGTAAGGGTTAAGGCTATGGTTAGGGCAAGGGTTAGGGTCAGGGTTAGGGCTAGGGCTAGGGTTATATTTAGGGTTACGGTTCTGGTTAGGGCTAGGGTTAGGGCTAGGTCTAGGGCTAGGGTTAGGTTTAGTTTTAGGGTTAGGGCTAGGGCTAGGGTTAGTGCTAGGGTTAGGATTAGGGTTAGGGCTAGGGCTAGGGTTAGGGTTTGGAAGATGTTTAGGGTTACAGTTAGGGCTAGGGTTAGGGTTAGGGTTATGCCTAGGGCTAGGCCAAGTGCTAGGGTTAGGGTTAGGGTTAGGGCTAGGGCTAGACTAGGGTTAGGGTTAAAGTTAGGGCTAGGGTTAGGGTTATATCTAGGGTTAGGTTTTTGCTTAGAGTTAGGGTTAGGGCTAGGGTTAGCCCTAGGGCTAGGGTTAGGGTTAGGACTAGGGCCAGTTCTAGGGCTAGGGTTAGGGTTTCGGTTAGGGTTAGGGCTACGGCTAGTGTTAGGTTTAGGGTGTGGTTTAGGGCTCAGGCTAGGATTAGGTTAGGGTTGGGTTTGGGGTTGGGTATGGGGTTCAGGCTAGGGTTACTGTTAGGATTAGCGTCAGGGCTAGGGCTAGGTCTAGGGTTAGAATTAGTTTTAGGGCTAGGGCTGGGGCAAGGGCTAGGGTTAGTGTTAGGGTTAGGGCTAGGGCTAGGTTTAGGGTTAGGGATATGGCTAGGGTTAGGTTTAGGGTTAGGGTCATGCCTAGGGCAACGGCTAGGTCTAGTGTTAGGGTTAGGTTTAGTGTTAGGGTTAGGTTTAGTGTTAGGGTTAGGGCTAGGGCTAGGGCTACAGCTAGGTTTAGTTTTAGGGCTAGGGCTAGGTTTACTTTAGTGCTAGGGCAAGGGTTGGGTTTGCGGTTAGGCTTAGTGTTAGTGTTAGGTCGAGTGCTAGGGCTAGTTTAGGGTTAGGGTTAGTGTTAGGGCTAGGACTAGGTTTATAGTTAGGGTTAGGGCTAGGGCTAGGGCTAGGGCTAGTTTAAGGGTTAGGGCTAAGGCTATGGCAAGGGCTAGTGTTAGGGTTAGGGCTAGGGCTAGTGATACAGTTAGGGTTACGGTTATGCTTAAGGTTAGGACTAGGGCTAGGGATAGGGTTAGGTTTAGGTTTAGGGTTAAGGAAGGTTTAGGATTAGGGCTAGGGTTAGGGTTAGCCTTAGGTCTAGGTCTAGGGTTAGGGTTAGGGATAGGAATAGTGTTAGGGCTAGGGCTAGGGTTAGATTTAGGGTTAGCTTTAGGGTTAGGGTTATGGTTAGGGCTAGGGCCAGGGCTGGGTCTAGGGTTGGTGTTGGGTTTAGGTTTAGGGCCACGGCTAGTGCTAGAGGTAGGGTGAGGGTTAGTTGTAGGGTTATGGCTACGGCTAGGGCTAGGGCTAGGGTTGGGTTTACGGTTAGTGTTAGGTCTAGGGTTAGGACTAGTGCTATTGTTAGGATTAGGGCTAGGTATATGCTTTGGGTTAGTGTTAGGGCTAGGGCTAGGGTTATGGTTAAGGTTCGGGTTAGGTAAACGGCTAGGGCTAGTGTTAGGGTTAGTGTTATGGCTAGGGCTAGGTTAGGGTTAGGGTTAGTTCTAGGGCTAGGGTTAGGTTTTGTGTTTTGGCTAGGGCTAGGGCTAGGGTTATGTTTAGTGTTACCGTTATGGTTAGGGCTAGTGCTAGGACTAGGATTAGGGCTCGGGCTAGGGTCAGGGTTAGGGATGGGGTTGGGGTTGAGTTAGGGGTTTGGGCTAGGTTTAGGGTTAGGATTAGGGTCAGGGCTAGGTCCAGGCCTAGGGTTAGGGTTACTGTTAGGGCTAGGGCTAGGGAAAGGGCTAGGGTTAGAGTTAGGGTGAGGGCTAGGACTAGGGTTAGATTTAGGGTTAGGGTTAGGGCTAGGGCCACAGCTAGATCTAGGGTTAGGGTTCGGTTTAGGGTTATGTCTAGGGCTAGGAATAGGGCTAGGGTTATGGTAGGTTTATGGTTAGGGCTAGGACTAGGGTTAGGTTTAGGGTTAGGGTCACGGCTAGGGCCACTGCTAGGTCTAGTGTTAGGGTTAGTTTTAGGGTTAGGGCTAGGGCTAGGACTAGGGCAAGGTTTATGTTTAGGGTTAGGGCTATGGCTAGGGCTAGGGCTAGGGCTATGTTTAGCTTTAGGGCTAGGGCAAGGGTTGGGTTTGCGGTAGTGTTAGGGTTAGGGTTAGGTCGAGTGCCACGGCTAGTTTAGGGTTAGATTTGTGTTAGGGCCAGTGCTAGGTTTAGGGTTGGGGTTAGGGCTAGGGATAGGGTTAGGTTTAGTGTTAGGCCTAAGGCTAGGTCTAGGGCTAGGGTAAGGTTTAGGGCTAGGGGTAGGGCAAGGGCTAGGGTTAGGGTTAGGCCTAGGGTTAGGGATACTGTTAGGGTTACGGTTATGTTTAAGGCTACGGCTAGGGCTAGGGCTAGTTTTAGGTTTATGGTTAGGGTTGGCGTTAGGACTAGGGCTAGGGTTAGGGCTGGGGTTAGGGTTAGCCTTAGGACTAGGCCTAGGGTTAGAGTTTGGTTAGGGTTAGGGTTACGTTTAGGGATAGGGTTAGTGTTAGGTTAGGTTTAGGGTTAGGTTTAGGGCTAGGTCTATTTCTAGGGCTAGGGCTAGGGTTACGGTTAGGGCTATAGCTACTGCTAGGGCTAGGGCTAAGTTTAGGTTCAGGATGTGTATTAGGGTTGGTGCTAGGGTTAGGGTTAGGTTTATGTTTAGGCCTATGGCTAGGCCTAGGGCTAGGGTTAGGGTTAGGGTTAGGGCTAGGACTAGGGCTAGTGTTAGGTTTTGTGCTAGGGCTATGCCTAGGACTATGGTTAGGGATCTGGTTAGTGTTTGAGCTAGGATTAGAGTTATGATTAGGTTTAGGGTTATGGCTGTGGCTAGGCATAGGGCTAGGATTAGGGTTAGGGTTAGGGGTACAGCTAGGGTTAGTGTTAGGGTTATGGTTAGGTCTAGGCCTAGGCTAGTGTTAGGGTTAGTGTTACTGTTAGGTTTATGGCTAGGGCTAGAGTTAGGGTTAGGACTAGGGCTAGGTTTAGGGTTTAGGTTAGGGTTAGGGTTAGTTATAGGGTTAGGGGTAGGGCTAGGTTTAGGGTTAGGTTTAGGGTTAGGGTTAGGGTTAGGGTTAGGGTTAGGTTTAGGGCTAGGGCCAGAGCTAGTTCTAGGGTTAGGGTTGGGTTAGGTTTAGGGCTAGGGCTGGGGCTAGACCTAGGGTTAGGCTTAGGGGTAGGGTTATGTCTAGGGCTAGGGCTAGGGTTAGGGTTAGGGTTAGTGTTAGTCTTAGGGCTAGGACTAGGGCTATGGTTAGGTTTAGGGTTAGGGTTAGGGCTAGGGCTAGGGCTAGTGCTATTGTTAGGGTTAGGTCTAAGCATAGGCTTTTGGTTAGGGTTAGGTCTAGGGCTAGAGTTAGTGTTAGGGTTGGTTTAGGTTAACGGCGAGGGCTAGTGTTAGGGTTAGGGTTAGGGTTAGTGTTATGGCTAGGGCTAGTTTTAGGGATAGGGTTAGGTCTAGGGCTAGGGTTAGGTTTAGGGTTATGGCTAGGGTATGGCTAGGGTAATGGTTATCGCTAGGACTAGGGCAAGTGCTTGGGTTAGGGTTAGGGCTAGGGCAAGGGTTATATTTAGGTTTACGGTTATGGTTAGGGCTAGGACTAAGGCTAGGGCTAGGCTTAGGGTTAGTGTTAGTCTTAGTGCTAGGACTAGGGTTAGGGTTAGGTTAAGGGTTAGGGTTAGGGCTAGGGACAGGGCTAGTGCTATTGTTATGGTTAGGGCTAGGGCTAGGGCAAGGGTTAGTGCTAGGGTTAGGTTTAGGTTTAGGGTTAGGGCTATGGCTAGTTTTATGGTTTGGATTACTTTTAGGGTTACGTTTAGGGCTAGGGTTAGGGTTAGGGTTAGGGCTAGGGCTAGGCCTAGGGCTAGGGTTAGGGTTAGGCTTAGGGTTGTTGCTAGGGCTAGACTCGGGTTAGGGTTAAAGTTAGGGCTAGGGTAATGGCTAGGGCTAGGCCTAGGGCTAGGGTTAGTGTTAGGGTTTGGGTTAGGGTTAGGGCTAGACTCAGGTTAGGTTTAAAGTTAGGGCTAGGGTAATGGCTACGGTTAGGGTTAGGGTTAGGGCTAGGGTTATGGTTAGATCTAGGGTTAGGGTTATGCTTAGGGTTAGGGTTAGGTCTAGGGCTAGGTGTAGGGCTTGGGTTTTGTTAGGATTAGGCTAGTGTCAGTGTTAGGGTTAGGGTTCAGTTTACGGTTAGGGCTAGGGCTAGTGCTAGGGCTAAGATTACGGTTAGGGCTAGGGCTAGGGCTAGGGCTAGGGCAAGGGTTATTGTTAGGGTTAGGGTTAGGGCTAGGGCTAGGGCTAGGGCTATGTTTAGCTTTAGGGCTAGGGCAAGGGTTGGGTTTGCGGTAGGGTTAGGGTTAGGGTTAGGTCGAGTGCCACGGCTAGTTTAGGGTTAGATTTGTGTTACGGCCAGTGCTAGGTTTAGGGTTTGGGTTAGGGATTAGGGATAGGGTTAGGTTTAGTGTTAGGCCTAAGGCTAGGTCTAGGGCTAGGGTAATGTTTAGGGCTAGGGGTAGGGCAAGGGCTTTGGTTAGGGTTTGGCCTAGGCTAGGGATACAGTTTGGGTTACGGTTATGTTTAAGGCTAGGGCTAGGGATAGGGATAGGGTTAGCTTTAGGGTTAGGGTTAGTGTTAGGGCTAGGGCTAGGCTTAGGGCTGGGGTTAGGGTTAGCCTTAGGACTAGGGCTAGGGTTAGAGTTAGGTTAGGGTTAGGGTTACGATTAGGGCTAGGGTTAGTGTTAGTTTAGGTTTAGGGTTAGGGTTAGGGCTAGACTCAGGTTAGGTTTTAAGTTAGGGCTAGGGTAATGGCTACGGTTAGGGTTAGGGCTAGGGTTATGGTTTTCTAGGGTTAGGGTTATGCTTACGGTTAGGGTTAGGTGTAGGGCTAGGCGTAGGGCTTGGGTTTTGTTAGGATTAGGCTAGGGTTAGGGTTAGGTTTAGGGTTCAGTTTAGGGTTAGGGCTAGGGCTAGTGCTAGGGCTAGGATTACGGTTAGGACTAGGGCTAGGGCTAGGGCTAGGGCTAGGATTAGGGCTAGGGATAGCGTTTTGTTTGGTTAGGGCTACTGCTAGAGTTAGGTTTATGGTGTGGTTTGGGATCGGGTTAGGGTTAGTGTTAGGGTTGTGGTTGGGGTTTGGTTTGGGGTTCAGGCTGGGTTAGGGTTAGTGTTAGGTTTAGGGTCAGGATTAGGTCTAGGGCTAGGGTTAGGGTTATTGTTAGGGCTAGGGTTAGGGCAAGAGCTAGGGTTAGTGTTAGGGTTAGGGCTAGGACTAGGGTTAGGGTTAGGGTTAGGGTTAGGGCTGGGGCCACAGCTAGATCTAGGTTTAGGGTTTGGTTTAGGGTTTGGTCTAGTGCTAGTGCTAGGGCTAGGGTTAGGGTTAGGTTTAGGGTTAGGGCTAGGGCTGGGGCTAGGGTTAAGTTTTGGGTTAGGACATGGCTAGTGCCACCGCTAGGTCTACTGTTAGGGTTAGGTTTAGTGTTAGGGCTTTGGCTAGGGCTAGGGCTAGGGCTATGTTTAGGGTTAGTTTTAGGGTTAGGGCTAACACTAGGGCTAGGGCAAGGGTTATATTTAGGGTTACGGTTAGGGCTAGGTCTAGGGCTAGGGCTAGGCTTAAATTAGGGCTAGAGCAAGGGTTGGGTTTGCGGTTAGAATTAGGGTTAGGGTTTGGTCGAGTCCTAGGGCTAGTTTAGGGTTAGGGTTAGTGTTAGGGCAAGGGCTAGGGTTAGGGTTATGGCTAGGGCAAGGGATACAGTTAGGGTTATGTTTGTGTTTAAGGCTAGGGCTAGGGCTAGAAATAGGGTTAGGTTTAGGTTTTTGTTAGGGCTAGGGCTAGGGTTAGGGCTAGGGTTTTGGTTAGCCTTAGGGCTAGGGCTAGGGTTAGGGTTAGGGTTAGGGTTAAGGATAGGGCTAGGATTACGGTTAGGTTAGGGTTAGGGTTAGGGTTAGGGTTTGGGCTATGGCTAGTGCTAGGTCTAGGATTACGGTTAGGGCTAGGGCTAGGGCTAGGGCTAGGGCTAGTGCTAGGATTAGGCTTAGTTTAGGGTTAGGTTTTGTTTTAGTGTTAGGGCTAGGGCTAAATTAGGTGTAGGATGTGGGTTAGGGTTGGGGCTATGGTTAGGGTTCGGTTTATGGTTAGGCCTATGGCTAGGCCTAGGGCTAGGGTTAGGGCTAGAGCTCTGGCTAGGGTTAGGGTTAGGGTTACGCCTATGGTTGGGGTTAGAGCTAGGGTTAGGTTTATGCTTAGGGTTAGGGTTAGTGCTAGGGCTATACCTAAGGCTATGGTTAGGGTTAGGTTTAGGGTTAGTGTTACAGCTAGGGATAGGGTTATGCTTAGGTTTAGGGTTAGGTCTGTGGCTAGGCCTAGGGCTAGGGTTAGTGTTAAGTTTAAGGCTAGGGCTAGGGTTAGTGTTAGGTTTATGGTTAGGTCTAGGCCTAGGCTAGTGTTAGGGTTAGGGTTAGTGTTAGTTTTATGGCTAGGGCTATTGTTAGGGTTAGGACTAGGGCTAGGGTTAGGGTTAGGGTTAGGGATAGGGTTAGGGCTAGGGTTAGGACTAGGTTTAGATTTAGGGTTAGGTTTAGGTTTAGGGTTAGGTTTAGGGCTAGGGCCAGGGCTAGGTCTAGGGTTAGGGTTGGGTTTATGTTTAGGGCTAGGGCTGGGGCTAGAGCTAGGGTTAGGGTGAGGGGTAAGGGTATGGTTAGAACAAGGGCTAGGTCTAGGGTTAAGGTTAGTCTTAGTCGTAGGGCTAGGATTAGGGCTATGGTCAGATTTAGGCTTAGGGTTAGGGCTAGGGCTAGGGCTAGTGCTATTGTTAGGGTTATGGCTAGGGATAGGGTTGGTGTTTGGGTTAGGGCTAGGGCTAGGGTTAGGGTTAGAGTTAGGGATGGGGTTAGGTCAATGGCTATGGCTAGTGTTAGGGTTAGGGTGAGTGTTATGGCTAGGGCTAGGTTTAGGGTTAGGGTTAGGTCTAGGGCTAGGGTTAGGTTTAGGGTTATGGCGAGGGCTAGGGCTAGGATAAGGGTTACGTCTATGGTTAGGGCAAGGGCTAGGTTTAGTGTTAGGGCTAGGGCTAGGTTTACATTTATGGTTACGTTTTTGTTTAGAGCTAGGGCTAGGGCTAGGGTTAGGGTTAGGTTTAGGGTTAGGGTTAGGGCTATGGCTAGGGTTAGTGCTAGGGTTAGGGTTAGGGCTAAGTCTAAGGTTAGGGTTTCGATTAGGTTTAGGGTTACGGTTAGGGCTAGATTTAGGGTTAGGGTTAGGGTTATCCCTAGGGCTAGACCTAGGGCTAGGTTTAGGGTTAGGGTTAGGGCTAGGGCTAGAATAGGATTTGGGTTAAAGTTAGGGCTAGGTATAGGGCTAGGGTTAGGGTTATGGTTTGGTCTAGGGTTAGGGTTAGATCTAGTGTTAGGGTTATGCTTTGGGTTAGGGTTAGAGCTAGTTCTAGTCCTAGGGCTAGGGTTAGGGTTAGGGCTAGTACCAGGTCTAGGGCTAGGGTTAGGCTTTCGGTTAGGGTTAGGGCTACGGCTAGTGTTAGGTTTAGGGTGTGGGTTAGGGCTCGGGCTAGGATTAGGTTAGGGTTGGGTTTGGGGTTGGGTATGGGGTTCGGGCTAGGGTTAGGGTTAGGATTAGGGTCAGGGCTAGGGCTAGGGCTAGGGCTAGGGTTCGGTTTAGGGTCACGTCTAGGGCCACGGCTATGTCTGGTGTTAGGATTAGTTTTAGTGTTAGGGCTAGGGCTAGGGCTAGGGCTATGTTTAGCTTTAGGGCTAGGGCAAGGGTTGGGTTTGCGGTAGGGTTAGGGTTAGGCTTAGGTCGAGTGCCACGGCTAGTTTAGGGTTAGGCTTATTGTTAGGGCTAGGGATAGGTTTAGGGTTGGTGTTAGGCCTAGGGTAGGGTTAGGTTTTGGGTTTGCCCTAGGCTAGGGCTAGGGCTAGGGTAACGTTTAGTGCTAGCAGTAGGGCAAGGGCTAGTGTTAGGGTTTGGCCTTGGGCAAGGGATACAGTTAGGGTTACGGTTATGTTTAAGACTAGGGCTAGGGCTCGGGATAGGGTTAGGTTTAGTTTTAGGGTTAGGTCTAGTTCTAGGGTTAGGGCTAGGGTTATGGTTAGCCTTAGGACTAGGGCTAGTGTTAGGGTTAGGGTTAGGTTTACAATTAGGGCTAGGGTTTGGTTTAGGTTAGGGTTAGGGTTAGGGCTATGGCTAGGTCTATTGCTAGGGCTAGGGCTAGGGTTGCGGTTAGGGCTATGGCTACTGCTAGAGCTAGGGCTAGGGTTAGGGTTAGGGTTAGGGTTTGTATTAGAGTTAGGACTAGGGCTAAGGTTAGGTTTAGGATGTGGATTAGGGTTGGGTTTAGGGTTAGGGTTAGGTTTATGGTTAGGCCTATGGCTTGGCCTAGGGCTAGGGTTGGGTTAGGGTTAGGGCTAGGGCTAGGGCTAGGGTTAGGGTTAGTGCTAGGGCTATGCCTAGGGCTATGGTTAGGGTTAGGGTTAGGGTTATTGTTACAGCTAGGGTTAGGGTTATTCTTAGGTTTAGGGTTAGGTCTGTGGCTAGGCCTAGGGCTAGGTTTCGGGTCAGGGTTAGGGCTAGGGCTAGGGTTTGTGTTAGGGTTATGGTTAGGTCTAGGCCTAGGCTAGTGTTAGGGTTAGGGTTAGTGTTAGGTTTATGGCTAGAGCTAGTGTTAGGGTTAGGACTAGGGCTAGGGTTAGGGTTAGTGTTAGGTTTACAGCTAGGGCTAGTGTTAGGGTTAGGACTAGGGCTAGGATTAGGGTTAGGACTAGGGCTAGGGTTAGGGTTAGGGTTAGGGTTAGGGTTAGGGTTAGGGTTAGGGATAGGGTTAGTGCTGGGCTAGGGCTAGGGTTAATTTAGGTTTAGGGTTATGGTTAGGGTTAGGATTAGGGCTAGGGCCAGGGCTAGGTCTAGGGTTAGGGCTAGGGTTAGGGTTATGGCTAGTCTAGGCCTAGGGCTAGGGTTAGGGTTAAGGTTAGGGCTAGGGCTAGGCCTAGGGCTCGCTTTAGGGTTTTGGTTAGGTCTACGGCTAGTGTTAGGTTTAAGGTGTGAGTTTGGGCTCGGGCTAGCCTTAGTGTTAGGGTTGGGGTTGGGGTTGGGTTTGGGTTTGGGGTTCGGGCTAGGGTTAGGGTTAGGATTAGGGTCAGAGCAATGCCTAGGGCTAGGGTTAGGTTTAGTGTTAGGGCTAGGGCTATGGCTCGGGCAAGGGCTAGTGTTATTGTTAGTCTTAGGGCTAGGACTAGGGCTAGGGTTTGGTTTAGGTTTAGAGTTAGGGCTAGGGCTAGGGCTAGTAGTATTGTTATGGTTAAGGCTAGGGATAAGGTTCAGGTTAGGGTTAGGTCTAGGGCTAGGTTTAGGTTAGGGTTATATCTAGGGTAGGTCTAGAGTAAGGGTTAAGGCTAGGGTTAGGGCAAGGGCTAGGGTTAGGGTTAGGGCTAGGGCAAGGGTTACATTTAGGGTTATGATTACGGTTAGGGCTAGGTCTAGGGCTAGGTATAGGGCTAAGGTTATGTTTAGGGTTAGGGTTAGGGTTAGGGTTCGGGTTAGGGCTAGGGCTGGGGTTAGTGCTAGGGTTATGGTTAGGGTTGGGGCTAGGGCAGGGGCTAGGTTTAGGGTTTCGATTAGTTTTAGGGTTACGGTTAGGAATAGGGTTAGGGTTAGGGCTAGGGCTAGGCCTAGGGTTAGGGTTATGCTTAGGGTTAGGGTTCGGCTAGGGCTAGGCCTAGGCATAGGGTTAGGGTTATGGCTAAGGCTAGGCCTAGGGCTAGGTTTAGGGTTTGGGTTAGGATTAGGGCTACGGCTAGTGTTAGGTTTAGGGTGTGGGTTAGTGCTCGGGCTAGGGTTAGTGTTTGGGTTGGTTTTGGGGTTGGGTTTGGGGTTCGGGTTAGGGTTAGGGTTAGGATTAGTGTCAGGACTAGGTCTAGGGCTCGGGTTAGGTTTAGCGTTAGGGCTAAGGCTAGGGCAAGGTCTAGGGTTAGGGTTAGGGTTAGGGGTAGGACTAGGGTTAGGGTTAGGGTTCGGGTTAGTGTAGGGCTAGGGCCACAGTTAGATCTAGGGTTAATGTTTGGTTTAGGGTTAGGTCTAGGGCTAGTGCTAGGAAGAGGGTTAGGGTTAGGTTCAGGGTTAGGGCTAGGGCTGGGGCTAGGGTTAAGTTTAGGGTTAGGGTCATGGCTAGGGCCACGGCTAGGTCTGGTGTTAAGGTTAGGTTTAGTGTTAGGGCTAGGGCATGGGCTAGGGTTAGGGTTAGGGTTAGTTTTAGGGTTAGTGCTAGGGCTAGGGTAGGGTAATGGTTATATTTAGGGTTAGGGTTAGGGCTAGGGCTAAGGTTAGCGTTAGGGCTAGTGCAAGGGTTGGGTTTGTGGTTAGGGTTAGGGTTAGGATTAGGTCGAGTGCTAGGGCTAGTTTAGCGTTAGGGTTTTGTCAGGTTAGGGCTAGTTTTAGGGTTAGGGTTAGGGCTAGGACTAGGGTAAGGGTTAGGGCTAGGGGTAGGGCAAGGGCTAGGGTTAGGGTTAGTGCTAGGGCTAGGGAAACAGTTAGGGTTACAGTTATTATTAAGGATAGGGATAGCGCTAGGGATAGGATTAGGTTTAGGTTTATGGTTAGGGCTAGGGCTATGGTTAGGGCTAGGGTTAGGTTTAGCCTTAGGGCTAGGGCTAGGGTTAAGTTTAGGGTTAAGGTTACGGTTAGGGCTAGTGTTAGGGTTAGGTTAGGGTTAGGGTTAGGGCTAAGGCTAGGGCTAGGGATACAGTTAGGGTTATGGTTATTATTAAGGCTAGGGATAGTGCTAGGAATAGGATTAGGCTTAGGTTTATGGTTAGGGCTAGGTCTGTGGTTAGTGCTAGGGTTAGGGTTAGCCTTAGGGCTAGGGCTAGGGTTAGGGTTAGGGTTAGGGTTAGGGTTACAGTTAGGGCTAGGGTTAGGGTTAGGTTTAGGTTAGGGTTAGGGTTAGGGTTAGGGTTAGGGTTAGGGCTAGGGCTAGGGCTAGGGTTAGGATTACTGTTAGGGCTAGGGCTAGGGCTAGGTCTAGGGCTAGGAATAGGCTTAAGGTTTTTTTAGGGTTTGTGTTAGGGTTAGGGCTAGGTCTAAGGTTAGGCTTAGGATGTGGGTTAGGGTTGGGGCCAGAGTTAGGGTTTGGTTTATGGTTAGGCCTATGGCTAGGCCTAGGGCTAGGTTTAGGGTTCGGGTTAAGGCTAGGGCTAGGGCTACTGTTAGGGTTAGGGTTAAGGCTATGGTTAGGGTTTGAGCTAGGGTTGGTTTATGCTTAGGGTTAGGGTTAGTGTTAGGGTCATGATTAGGTCTAGGCCAATGCTAGTGTTAGGGTTAGGGTTAGTGTTAGGTTTACGGCTAGGGCTAGTGTTAGGGTTAGGACTAGGGCTAGGGTTAGGGTTAGGGTTAGGGATAGGGTTAGTGCTAGGGCTAGGGCTAGGGTCCTCTTCAGGGTTAGGTTTAGGGTTAGGGTTAGGGTTTTGTTAGGGTTAAGGTTAGGTTTAGGGCTAGGGCCAGGGCTAGGTCTAGGGTTAGGGTTGGATTTACGTTAGCGCTAGGGCTGGGGCTAGAGCTAGGTTTAGGGTTATGGTTAGGGCTAGGGTTAGGGTTAGGTTAAGGTTAGGGTTAGGTCTAGGGCTAGGGCTAGGCTTAGGGTTAGGGTTGGGGTTAGGTCAACGGCTAGGGCTAGTGTTAGGGTTAGGGTTAGTGTTATGGCTAGGGCTAGGTTTAGGGTTAGGGTTAGTTCTAGAGCTAAGTTTAGGTTTAGGGTTATGACAAGGGCTAGGGCTAGGGTAAGGGTTACGGCTAGGGTTAGGGAAAGGGCTAGGGTTAGGGTTAGGGCTAGGGATAGGGTTACATTTAGGTTTACGGTTCTGGTTAGGGCTAGGACTAGGTCTTGGTCTAGGGCTATCTTTAGGTTTAGGTTTAGGGTAGGGCTCGGGCTAGGGTTAGTGCTAGGGTTAGGGTTAGGGCTAGGGCTAGGGTTAGTTTTTGGTTTATGTTTAGGGTTACGGTTAGGATTAGGGTTAGGGCTAGCGCTAGGCCTAGGGCTAGTGTTAGGATTAGTGTTAGGGTTAGGTCTAGGGCTAGATTAGGGTTAGGGTTAAATTTATGGTTAGGGATGGGCTAGGGTTAGGGTTGGGTTTAGGGCTAGGTTTAGGGTTACATCTAGGTTTAGGGTTATGCTTAGGGTTAGGGTTAAATCTAGGGCTAGGCCTAGGGCTAGGGTTAGGGTTATGGTTAGGGCTAGGGCTAGAGCTTGGGTTAGGGTTTGAGTTAGGTTTAGGGCTATGGCCAGTGTTAGATTTAGGGTGTGGGTTAGGTCTCGGGTTAGGGATAGGGTTTGGTTTGGGGTTGGGCTTGGGTTTGGGGTTCGGGCTAGGGTTAGGGTTAGGATTAGGTTCAGGGCTAGGTCTATTGCTAGGGTTAGGGTTAGTGTTAGGTCTAGGGCTAGGGCAAGGGCTAGAGTTAGGGTTATGTTTAGGGCTAGGGCTGGGGCTAGGGTTAGCTTTAGGGTTAGAGTAAGGGCTAGGGCCACGGCTAAGTCTAGTGTTAGGGTTCGGTTTAGTGTTAGGGCTAGGGCTTGGGCTAGGGCTGGAATTAGGGTTAGTTTTAGGGTTAGGGCTAGGGCTAGGGCTAGGGCAAGGGTTATATTTAGGGTTAGGGTTAGGGCTAGGGCTAGGGCTAGGGCAAGGGTTGTGTTTGCGGTTAGGCTTAGAGTTAGGGTTAGGTCGAGGGCTAGGGCTAGTTTAGGTTTAGGGTTAGTGTTTGGGCTAGGACTAGGTTTAGGGTTAGGGTTAGGGCTAGGGCCAGTGTTAGGTTTAGGATTAGGGCTAAAGCTAGGGCTAGGGCTAGGGGTAAGGCAAGGGCTAGGGTTAGGGTTAGGGCTAGCGCTAGGGATACAGTTAGGGTTACGGTTATGTTTAAGGCTAGGGCTAGGGCTAGGGATATGGTTAGGTTTAGGTTTAGGGTTAGGGCTTGGGCTAGGGTTAGGGTTAGGGTTACGGTTAGGGCTAGGGTTAGGGTTAGGTTTGGTTAGGGTTAGAGCTAAGTGTAGGTTTAGGGTGTGGGTTAGGGCTCGGGCTAGGCTTAGGGTTAGGTTTAGGGTTAGGGCTATGGTTTGGGTTAGAGCTAGTTTTAGGGTTATGCTTAGGGTTAGGGTTAGTGCTAGGGGTATCCCAAGCTCTATGTTTAGGGTTAGGGTTTGGGTTAGGGTTGGACTAGTGTTAGGGTTATGCTTAGGTTTAGGGTTGGGGCTGTAGCTACGGCTAGGTTTAGGGTTAGGTTTAGGTTTAGGGCTAGGTCTAGGGTTGCGGTTAGGTTTATGGTTAGGTATAGGGCTAGGCCTAGGGCTAGGGTTTGGATTAGTTTTAGGGATATGGTTAGGGTTAGAGCTAGGGTTAGGGTTATTCTTAGGGTTAGTGCTTGGGCTATATCTAGGACTATGTTTAGGGTTAGGGTTAGGGTTAGGGTTAGACTAGGGTTAAGGTTATGCTTAGGTTTATGGTTAGGGCTGTGGCTAGGCCAAGGGTTACGGTTAAGGCTAGGGCTGGGGCTAGTGTTAGGGTTAGGGTTAGGGCTATGATTGGAGTTAGAGCTAGGGTTAACTTTATGCTTAGGGTTAGGGTTAGTGCTACGGCTATACCTAGCGCTATGGTTAGTGTTAGGGTTAGGGTTAGTGTTAGAGCTAGGGTTAGGTTTATGCTTAGGTTTAGGGTTAGGTCTATGGCTAGGCCTATGGCAAGGGTTAGGGTTAGGTTTAGGGCTAGGGCTAGGGTGAGTGTTAGGGTTATGGTTAGGTCTAGGCCTAGGCTAGTGTTAGGGCTAGTGTTAGTGTTAGGTTTACGGGTAGGGCTAGGGTTAGGGTTAGTACTATGGCTAGGGTTAGGTTTAGGGTTAGGGTTAGGGTTAGGGTTAGGGCCAGGGCTAGGTCTAGGGTTTGGGTTGGGTTTAGGTTAGCGCTAGGGCTGGGTCTAGAGCTAGAGTTAGGGTTATGGGTAGGGTTATGGCTAGGGCTATGTTAGGGTTAGGACTAGGGCTAGGGTTAGGGTTAGGGTTAGGGATAGTGTTTAGGCTAGGGCTAGGGCTAGGGATAGGTTAGGGTTAGGGTTAGGGCTAGGGCTACGGCTAGGGCTAGTGCTATTGTTAGGGTTACGGCTAGTGATAGGGTTGGTGTTAGGCTTAGGGCTAGGGCTAGGTTTATTGTTAGGGTTTGTGTTAGGTTAACGGCTAGGGCTAGTGTTAGGGTTAGGGTTAGGTCTAGGGCTAGGTTTAGGTTTAGGGTTATGACGAGGGCTAGGGCCAGGGTAAGGGTTATGGCTAGGGTTAGGGCAAGGGCTAGGGTTAGGGTTAGGGCTAGGTCTAGGGTTACATTTATGGTTACGGTTCTGGTTAGGGCTAGGGCTAGGTCTAGGAATAGGGCTAGGGTTAGGTTTAGGGCTAGGGCTAGGGTTACATTTAGGGTTACGGTTACGGTTAGGGCTAGGGCTAGGGCTAGGGCTAGGGTTAGGGTTTGGAGTAGGTTTAGGGTTACGGTTAGGGCTAGGGTTAGGGTTAGGGTTAGGGCTAGGGCTAGGGCTAGGCCTAGGGCTAGGTTCAGGCTTAGGTTTAGGGTTAGGGCTAGGGTTAAGGTTAGATCTAGGGTTAGGGTTATACTTAGGGTTAGGGTTAAGGCTAGGGCTAGGCCTAGGGCTAGGGTTAAGGTTATGGATATGGCTAGGGCTAGAGTTAGGGTTAGGGTTTGGGTTAGGGTTAGGGCTATGGCCAGTGTTAGATTTAGGGTATGGGTTAGGGCTCGGGCTAGGGTTAGTGTTTGGGTTGGGGTTGGGGTTGGGTTTGGGTTTTGGGCTAGGGTTAGGGTTAGGATTAGAGTCAGGACTAGGTCTATGGCTAGCGTTAGGGTTTTTGTTAGCGCTAGGGCTAGGGCAAGGGCTAGAGTTAGGGTTAGGGTTAGGGGTAGGACTAGGTTTAGGTTTAGGTTTAGGGTTAGGGTTAGGGCTAGGGCTGGGGCTAGGGTTAGATTTAGGGTTAGAGTAATGGCTAGGGCCACGGCTAGGTCCAGTGTTAGGGTTAGGTTTAGTGTTAGGGCTAGGCCTTGGGCTAGGGCTAGGGTTAGGGTTAGTTTTAGGGTTAGGGCTAGGGCTAGGGCTAGGGCAAGGGTATGTTTAGGGTTAGGATTAGGGCTAGGGCTAGGGCTAGGTTAGCGTTAGGGCTAGGGCAAGGTTTGGGTTTGCGGTTAGGGTTAAGGTTAGGGTTAGGTCGAGTGCTAGGGCTAGTTTAGTGTTAGAGTTAGTTTTGGGCTAGGACTTTGTTTAGGGTTAGGGTTAGGGCTAGGGCTAGGGTTAGGTTTAGGGTTAGGGCTAAAGCTAGGGCTAGGGCTAGGGTAAGGGTTAGGGCTAGGGGTAGAGCAAGGGCTAGGTTTACGGTTAGGGCTAGGTCTAGGGATACAGTTAGGGTTACGGTTGTGTTTAAGGCTAGGTCTAGGGCTAGGGATAGGGTTAGGTTTAGGTTTAGGGTTAGGGTGAGTGTTATGATTAGGGCTAGGGTTTGGGTTAGGTTAGGGTTAGGGTTAGGGTTAGGGATAGGTCTATTGCTAGGGCTAAGGCTAGGGTTACGGTTAAGGCTAGGGCTACTGGTAGGGCTAGTGCGAGGGCTAAGTTTAGGTTTAGGTTTTGGATTAGGGATGGGGCTAGGGTTAGGGTTAGGTTTATGGTTAGCTCTATGGCTAGGCCTAGGGCTAGGGTATCGTTAGGCTTAGGGCTAGGGCTATGGCTAGGTTTAGGGTTAGTGCCAGGGCTATGCCTAGGGCTATGGTTAGGGTTAGGGTTAGGGTTAGTGTTAGAGCTAGGGTTAGGGTCATGCTAGGTTTAGGGTTAGGGCTGTGGCCTGGCCTAGTTCTAGGTTTAGGGTTAGGGTTAGGGCTATGGCTAGGGTTAGTATTAGGGTTATGGTTAGGTCTAGGCCTAGGCTAGTGTTAGGGTTAGGGTTAGTGTTAGGTTTACAGCTAAGGCTAGTGTTAGGGTTAGGACTAGGGCTAGGGTTAGTTTTAGGGTTAGGGTTAGGGTTAGGGTTAGGGATAGGGTTAGGGTTAGGGTTAGGGTTAGGATTAGGGCTAGGGCCAGGGCTTGGTCAAGGGTTAGCGTTTGGTTCGGTTTAGGGCTAGGGCTAGGGTTAGGTTTAGGTGTAGGGTTATGGCTAGGATTAGGGCTAGGGCTACGGTTAGGGTTAGTGTTAGTCTTAGGGCTCGGACTAGGGCTAGTTTTAGGTTAAGGGTTAGGGTTACGGCTAGGGCTAGTGCTATTGTTAGGGTTGGGGCCAGGGATAGGGTTGGGGTTAAGGTTAGGGCTAGGGCTAGGGTTAGTGTTAGGGTTGGGGTTAGGTCAACGGCTAGTCCTGTGTTAGGGTTAGGGTTAGTGTTATGGCTAGTGCTAGGTTTAGTGTTAGGGTTAGGGTTAGGTCTAGGGCTAGGGTTAGGTTTAGTGTTAGGGCTAGGGTAGGGCTAGTGTAAGGGTTACTGCTAGGGCTAGGGCAAGGGCTAGGGTTAGGGTTAGGGCTAGGGCTATGGTTACATTTAGGGTTATGGTTCTGGTTCAGGCTAGGACTAGTGCTAGGGCTAAGGTTAGGGTTAGTGTTAGTGTTATTCTAGGACTAGGACTAGGGTTAGGTTTAGGGTTTGGGTTAGGGCAAGGGCTAGGGTTAGGTTTAGGGCTAGAGATTGGGTAGGGGTTAGGTTTAGGGTTATGGCTTGTGTAGGGCTAGGGTAAGGGTTATGGCTAGGGCTAAGGCATGGGCTAGGTTTAGATTTAGGGCTAGGGCTAGGGTTACATTTAGGTTTATGGTTACGGTTAGGGCTAGGGCTAAGGCTAGGGTTAGGTTTAGGGTTATGACTAGGGCTAGGGCTAGGGTAAGGGTTACGGCTAGGGTTAGGGCAAGGGCTAGGGTTAGTGTTAGGGCTAGGGCTAGGGTTTCATTTAGGGTTACGGTTCTGGTTAGGGCTAGGGCTACGTCTAGGGCTAGGGCTAGGGTTAGGTTTAGGTTTAGGGTTAGGGCTAGGCCTAGGGTTAGTGCTAGGTTTAGGGTTAGGGTTAGGGCTAGGGCTACGGTTAGGGTTTGGATTAGGTTTAGGGTTACCGTTAGGGTTAGGGTTAGGATTAGGATAGGGATAGTGCTAGTGTTAGGGTTAGGGTTAGGGCTAGGGTTAGGGTTACATCTAGGGTTAGGGTTATGCTTAGGGTTAGGTTTAAGTCTAGGGCTAAGCCTAGGGCTAGTGTTAGGGTTATGGATAGTGCTAGGGCTAGAGATAGGGTTAGGGTTTGGGTTAGGGTTACGGCTATGGCCAGTGTTAGATTTAGGGTGTGGGTTAGGGCTCGGGCTACGTTTAGTGTTTGGTTTGGGGTTGGGGTTGGTTTTGGGGTTTGAGCTAGGGTTAGGGTTTGGATTTGGGTCAGGTCTAGCTCTATGGCTAGGGTTAGGGTTAGTGTTAGGGCTAGGGCTAGGGCGAGGACAAGGTCTAGGGTTAGGGTTATGGTTAGGGCCTGGACTAGGTTTAGGTTTAGGTTTAGGGTTAGGGCTAGGCCTGGGGCTAGGGTTAGGTTTAGGGTTAGAGTAACACCTAGGGCCATGGCTAGGTCTAGTATAGGGTTAGGTTTAGTGTCAGGGCTAGGGATAGGGCTAGGGCTAGGGCAAGGGTTATATTTAGGGTTAGGTTTAGGGCTAGGGCTAGGGTTAGGTTAGCGTTAGGGCTACGGCAAGGGTTGGGATTGTGGTTAGGGTTAGGGTTAGGGTTAGGGTTAGGTCGAGTGCTAGGCTTATTTTAGGGTTAGGATTAGTGTTTGGGCTAGGGCTAGGTTTAGGGTTAGGGTTAGGGCTAGTCCTAGGGTTAGGTTTAGGGTTAGGGCTAAGGCTAGGGCTAGGGCTAGAGTAAGGGTTGGGGCTAGGGCTAGGGCAAGGGCTAGGGTTAGGGTTAGGGGTAGGGCTAGGGATACAGTTAGGGTTACGGTTATGTTTAAGGCTAGGGCTAGGCCTAGGTTTAGGGCTAGGGCTAGGGATACAGTTAGGGTTACGGTTATGATTAAGGCTAGGGCTAGGCCTAGGGATAGGGTTAGGTTTAGGTTTAGGGGTAGGGCTAGGGCTAGGGTTAGGGTTAGGTTTACGGTTAGGGCTAGGGTTAGGGTTAGGTTTGGTTAGGGTTAGGGCTAAGTGTAGGTTTAGGTTGTGGGTTAGGGCTTGGGCTAGGCTTAGGGTTAGGTTTAGGGTTCGGGCTATGGTTAGGGTTAGAGCTAGGGTTAGGGTTATGCTTAGGGTTAGGGTTAGTGCTAGGGCTAGGGCAAGGGCTTGGGTTAGGTTTAGGGTAAGCGTTGGGGTTAGGGCTACGGCTAGGTTTAACTGTAGGGTTTGGGTTAGTGTTATGGTTGGGTTTAGGGTTAGGGCTAAGGCTAGGTTTAGGGTTAGGTTGAGGGCTATGGCCAGTGTTAGGTTTAGGGTTACTGTTAGGGCTAGGGCTAGTGTTATGGTTAGGGTTAGGTCTAGGGCTAGGGTTAGGGCTAGGGTTAGGGCTAGGGCTAGGGCTAGCATAAGGGTTAGGTCTTGTGTTAGGGCAAAGGTTAGGGTTAGGGTTAAATCTAGGGCTAGGTTTAGGTTTAGGGTTAGGGTTAGGGCTAGGGCCAGGGTTAGGGTGCTAGGACTAGGGCAAGAGCTAGGGCTAGGGCTAGGGCTATGCCTAGTGTTATGGTTAGGGGTACGCTTATGGTTAGGGTTTAGGGCTAGGGCTAGGTCTAGGGTTAGGATATGTTTAGGGCTAGGGCTATATTTAGGGCTAGCGTTAGGGTTAGGTTTATGGCTAGGCCTAGGTTTAGGGTTAGGTTTAGGTATATGGTTAGGGCTAGGTTTAGGGTTAGGGTTAGGGTTAGGATTAGGGCTAGAGCTAGGTCAATGGCTAGGGCTAGGGCAATGGTTACTGTTAGGGTTAGGGCTAGGGCTACGGCTAGTGTTAGGGTTAGGGTTAGGGTTAGGGCAATGGTTAGGGTTAGGGTTAGGGCTAGGGCTAGGGTTAAGGCTAGGGTTATGTTTAGCGATAGGTTTAGGGCTCTGGCTAGTGCTTGGGCTAGGGCTAGGTCTATGGTTAGGGTTAAGGCTAGGGTAAGCATTGGGGTTAATGTTAGGGCTAGGGCTAGTGTAGGTTTAGGGTTAGGCCTTGGGCTAGGGCTAGGGCTAGGGCTAGGGTAATGGTTATGGCTAAGGTCTATGGCAAGGGCTAGTTTTAGGGTTAGGGATTGTACTAGGGTTATGGTTAGGGTTAGGGTTAGGGTTAGGGTTAGGGCTAGGCCTAGCGCTAGGGCTAGGGCTAGGGTTAGGTTTAGGGTGAGGTTTTTGGTTAGGATAGGGCTAGGGCTAAGGTTATGTTTAGGGAGTGGTTTAGGGTTAGGGATAGGGTTAGGTCTAGGCTAGATTTAAGGTTATTTTAGTGCTACAGTTAGGGTTAGGCTTAGGGTTAGGGTTAGGGTTAGGGCTAGGGTTAGGGCTAGGTCTAGGACTAGGGTTAGGGTTAGGGCTAGGGTTAGGGCACGGGCTAGGGTTAGGGTTAGCTCTAGGGCAAGGGTTTTGGTTAGAGTTAGGGCTAGGGCTAGTGTTAGGGTTAGGGTTATGGTTAGGTCGATTGCTAGGTCTTGTTTTAGGGTTAGGGTTAGTGTTAGGTCTAGGGATAGGTTTACGTTTAGGGTTAGGTTAAGGGCAAGGGCTAGGGTTATGTTAGGGTTACGGCTAGGGCTTGGGCTAGGGATAGGGCTTTGTTTAGGGTTGGGCTATGATTAGGGTTACAGTTAGGGTTACGGTTATGTTTAGGGCTAGGACTAGGGCTAGGGCTAGTGCTAGTGTAAGGGTTAGGTTTAGGGTTAGGGCTAGGGCTAGGTATAGGTTTAGGTTTAGGGTTAGGGTTACGTGTAGAGCTAGGGTTACGTTTAGGGGTAGGGTTAGTGTTATGGTTAGGGCTAGGTTTAGGTTAGGGCTAGGGCTAGGTCTATGGCTAGGGCTAGGTTTAGGTTTAGGGCTAGTGCTGGGGTTAGGCCTTGGGCTAGGATTAGGGATTGGGTTAGGTTTAAGTCTAGTACTAGTGTTAGTTAGGGTGTGTGTTAGAGTTAAGGGTAGGGTTAGGGTTATGGTTGGTGTTGGGGTTTTGTTTGGGTTTAGGGTTAGGTTTAGGCTTAGGGTTAGGGTTTGGGCTATGGCTAGGGCTAGGGTTAGATTTAGGGTAAGGGCTAGGGCTAGGTTTAGGATTAGGGTTAGGGTAGGGCTAGGGCTAGGGTTAGGGAATGGATTAGGGTTAGGGTTAGGTCTAGGGCTAGGGCTGGTGTTAGGATTAGGGTTAGTGTTAGGTTTACGGCTAGGGCTTGGTTTAGCATTAGGGTTAGTGTTAGGTGTAGGGCTAGGGCTAATGTTAGGTTGTATGGGTAGAATAAGGGTTAGGGGTAGGGCAAGGCTTAGGGTTAGTGTTTGTGTAGGGCTATGGCTAGGGTTAGGTTTAGGGTTAGGGTTAGGGTTAGGGTTAGGGTTAGGGCTAGGGTTAGGGCTAGGGCTAGGGCTAGGGCTAGGGTTAACTTTAAGGTTAGCGTTAGTGTTACGGTTGTGTTTAGGCTTAGGGCTAAGGCTAGGGTTAGGGTTAGGGTTAGGGTTAGGTCGAGGGCTAGGGCCAGTGTTAGGTTTAGGGTTACTGTTAGGCCTAGGGCTTGTGTTATGGTTAGGGTTAGGGCTAGGGCTAGGGTTAGGGTTAGGGTTAGGGCTAGGGCTAGGTCTAGCATAAGGGTTAGATCTAGGGTTAGGGCAAGGGTTAGGGTTAGGGTTAAATCTAGGGCTAGGTTTAGGGTTAGGGTTAGGGTTAGGGTTAGTGTTAGGTTTAGGGTTAGGGTTAGGGCTAGGGCCAGGGCTTGGTCAACGGTTAGCCTTAGGTTTAGGGTTGTGTCTAGGGCTAGGGCTAGGATTAGGGTTGGGTTTAGGGTTAGGATTACGGCTTGGTCTAGTGTTATGGTTAGAGTAGTGTTAGTGTTAGGGCTAGGGCTAGGGCTAGGGCTAGGGTTAGGGTTAGGTTTAGGGTTAGGTTTACGGCTAGGGCTAGGGCTAGGGTTAGGGTAAGGTGAGGGTTATGGCTAGGGCTAGGGCTAGGGTTAGGGTTAAGTTTAGGTTTAGGGCTAGGGCTAGGGCTAGGGTTGGGTTAGGGCTAGTGTAAGTGTTGGAGTTAGGGTTAGGGCTAGGGTTAGGTTTAGAGTTAGGGTTAGGTCTAGTGCTAGGGCTAGTGTTAGGGTTTTGGTTTTTGTTAGGGCTAGGGTAGGTTTAGGGTTAGGGTTAGGGCTAGGGCTAGGGTTAGGTTTTGGTTTAGGTTTAGTGCTAGGACTAGGGCTAGGACTAGGGCAAGAGCTAGGGTTAGGGTTAGGGCTATGGCTAGGGTTACGGTTAGGGGTCGCTTATGGTTAGGGCTAGGGCTAGGGCTAGGTCTACGGTTAGGATAAGGAAGGGCTAGGGCTACGTTTAGGCTAGGGTTACGGTTAGGTTTATGGCTAGGCCTAGGTTTAGGGTTAGGTTTAGGGTTACGGTTAGGGCTAGTATTAGGGTTAGGGTTAGGGTTAGGTTTACAGTTAGGGCTAGGGTTAGGGTTCGTGTTAAGGTTAGGTCTAGTGCTGCGGCAAGGGCTAGGTCTAGGCTTAGGGTTAGGGTTAGGGCTAGGGCTAGGCCTAGGGTTAGGGTTAGGTTTAGGTTTAGGTTTTGGGTTAGGGTTAGGGCTAGGGCTAGGCCTAGGGCTAGGGTTAGGTTTAGGTTTAGGTTTTGGGTTAGGGTTAGGGCTAGGGCTAGGGCTAAGGTTAGGTTTAGGGTGTGGGTTAGGTTTAGGGCTAGGGTTAGGGCTAGTGTTAGGGTTAGGGTTAGGGTTTGGGCTATGGCTAGGCCTCGGGCCTGGGTGAAGATAAGGGTTAGGTCTAGGGCTAGGGCTAGGGTTAGGGTTAATGTTAGTGTTAGGGCTAGGGTTAGGATTAGAGTTTGGGTTAGGGTTAGGTTTAGGGTTAGGTTTAGTGCTGCTGCTAGGGCCAGAGCTAGGTTTAGGGATTCTGGTAGGTTTAGGTATAGGGCTAGTGTCAGCTTTAGGGTGTTTGTTATAGTTCAGGCTAGGGTTAGGGTTAGGGTTGGGGTTGGGGTTTGGGTTGTGGTTTGGGTTAGGTTTAGTTTTATTGTTTGGGCTAGGGCTAGTGCTAGGGTTAGGGTTAGCTTTAGGGCTATGACTTGGGTTAGGGTTAGAGTTAGGGCTAGAGCTAGTTTTAGGGCTAGGGTTAGGGTAGTGCTAGAGCTAGGGTTAGGGTTATGTCTAGGGCTAGGACTGGTGTTAGGATAGGGTTAGTGTTTGGTTTACAGCTAGGGCTAGGGTTAGGGTTAGGTCTAGGGCTAGGGCTAGTGTTAGGGTATACGTGTAGAATAAGGGTTAGGGTTAGGCTTAGGGTTAGTGTTAGGACTGGGGCTAGGGCTAGGGTTAGGTTTATTGCTAGGGTTAGTTTTAGGGCTAGGGCTAGGGTTAAGTTTAGGGTTAGGGTTAGTTTTATGGTCGAGTTTAGGGTTAGGGCTAAGGCTAGGGTTAGGGTTAAGTTTAAGGTTAGGTCAAGGGCTAGGGCCAGTGTTAGGTTTAGGGTTACTGTTAGGGGTAGGGCTAGGTTTAGTTTCAGGGTTAGGGCTAGGGCTGGGGTTAGGGTTAGGTTTAGGGCTAGGGCTAGGGCTATGGCTAGGGCTAGCGTAAGGCTTAGGTCTAGGGTTAGGTCAATGGTTAGTGGTAGGGTTAGGGCTAGGGCTAGGTTTAGGGTTAGGGTAGGTTTAGGTTTAGGGTTAGGGTTAGGGCCAGGGCTAGGTCACTGGTTAGCGTTAGGGATAGTTTTAGAGTTAAGGTTAGGTCGAGTGCTAGGGCTAGTGTTAGGGTTATGGTTCGTGTTAGGGCTAGGTCTAGGGTTAGGGTTAGTGTTAGGGCTAGGGCTACGTTTAGGGCTAGGGTTAGGCTTAGGGTTAGGTCTAGGGCTAGGGTTAGGGCTAGGGTTAGGGTTATGGTTAGGGTTAGGGTTAGGATTAGGGTTAGGGTTAGGTTTAGGGTTATGGTAAGGGCTATTGTTAGGGTTTGGGTTACGGTTAGGGCTAGGGCTGTTTCCTGGGCTAGGACTAGGCTTATGATTATGGTTAGGGCTAGCCTAGGGCTAGTGCTAGGGTTAGGGTTAGGGTTAGGTTTAGGTCTAGGACTAGGGTTGTGTTAGGATATAGGGTTAGAATAAGTGTTAGGGGTAGGGCTAGGTTTAGGGTTCATGTTAGGACTAGGGCTAGGGCTACAGTTAGGTTTAAGGTTAGGGTTATGGTTTGGGCTAGGGCTATGGTTAAGTTTAGGGTTAGGGTTAGTGTTATGGTTGGGTTTAGGGTTAGGGCTAAGTCTAGGGTTAGGTTTAGGGTTAGGGTTATGTCGAGGGTTAGGGCCAGTGTTAGGGTTAGGGTTACTGATAGGTCTAGGGCTAGGTTTAGGTTTAGGGTTAGGGCTACGGCTAGGTTTAGTGTTAGGGTTAGGCCTAGGGCTAGGGATAGGGATAGCGTAAGGGTTAGGTCTAGGGTTAGGGAATTGTTAGGGTTCGGGTTATGGTTAGGGCTAGGCCTGGGCTAGTGTTAGTGTTAGCGTTAGGTTTAGGGTTAGGGCTAGGGCTAGGGCTAGGGCTATTCTTAGGGTTAGGTTTAGGGTTAGGTTTTACGGCTATTGCTAGGGCTAGGGTTAGGGTAGTGTTAGGGTTAGGGTTAGGGCTAGGGCTAGGGCTTTGGCTAGGTCTAGGGCTAGTACTAGTGTTATGTTTATGTTTAGGGTTAGGGCTAGGGCTAGGTTTAGGTTTAGGGTTAGGGTTAGGGTTAGGGTTAGGGCTAGGGCTAGGGCTACGTTTAGGGGTAGGGTTAGTGTTAGGGTTAAGGCTAGGTTTATGGTTTTGGTTAGGGTTATTGCTAGGGCTTGGTCAATGGCTAGGGCTAGGTTTAGGTTTATGGCTAGTTCTGGGGCTAGGGCTGGGGCTAGGGTTAGGCATTGTGTTAGGTTTAGGTCTAGTGCTATTGTTAGTTAGGGTGTGTGTTAGAGTTCAGGGTAGGGTTAGGGTTAGTGTTAGTTTTATGGCTACGCTAGGGTTAGCATTACGATTAGGGTTAGGTGTATGGCTAAGGCTAGTGTTAGGGTATATGGGTAGAATAAGGGTTAGGGGTAGGGCTAGGCTTCGGGTTAGTGTTGGGCCTGGGCTATGGCTAGGGTTAAGTTTAGGGCTAAGGTTAGGGTTAGGGCTAGGGGTAGGGTTATGTTTAGGGGTAGGGGTAGTGTTACGGTTAGGGCTAGGTTTAGGTTTAGGGTTAGGGTTAGGGTTAGGGCTAGGGATAGGGCTTGGGTTAGGTCTAGGGATTGGGTTAGGTTTAGGTCTAGTGTTAGTATTAGTTCGAGTGTGTGTTAGAGTTCAGGGTAGGGTTAGGGTTTGGGTTGGGGTTGGGATTGGGGTTAGGGTTAGGTTTATGGTTAGGGTTTGTGCTAGGGCTAGGGCTAGGGTTAGGGTTAGGGTAGGACTAGGGTTTGGGCTAGGGTTAGTTTTAGTTCTAGCGCTAGGCCTGGTGTTAGGATTAGAGTTAGTGTTAGGTTTACGGCTATGCTAGTGTTAGCATTAGGGTTACGGTTAGGTGTAGGGCCAGGGCTAATGTTAGGTTATATGGGTAGAATAAGGGTTAGGGGTAGGGCTAGGCTTAGGGTTACTCTTAGTTCTAGGGCTATGGCTAGGGTTAAGTTTAGAGTTAGGGTTAGTTTTAGGGCTAGGGCTAGGGTTAACTTTAGGGTTAGGGTTAGTGTTATGGTTGGGTTTAGGGTTAGGGCTAAGGCTAGGGTTAGGTTTAGCATTAGGGTTAGGTTGAGGGCTAGGGCCAGTGTTAGGTTTAGGGTTACTGTTAGGGCTAGGGCTTGTGTTATGGTTAGGGTTAGGGCTAGGGCTAGGGTTAGGATTAGGTTTAGGGCTAGGGCTAGGGCTAAGGCTAGGGCTAGAGTAAGGGTTAGGTCTAGGGTTTGGGCAAGGGTTATGGTTAGGGTTAAATCTAGGGCTAGGTTTAGGGTTAGTGTTAGGTTTAGGCTTAGGTTTAGGTCTAGGGCCAGGGCTAAGTCAACAGTTAGCGTTAGGTTTAGGGTTATGTCTAGGGCTAGGGCTAGGATTAGGGTTAGGTTTAGTATTAGGGTTACGGCTAGGTCTAGGGCTAGGGTTAGAGTAGTGTTAGGGTTAGGGCTAAGGCTAGGGCTAGGGCTAGAGTTAGGGTTAAGTTTCGGTTTAGGGCTAGGGCTAGGGCTAGGGTTGGGTTAGGGCTAGTGTAAGTGTTGGAGTTAGGGTTAGGGCTAGGGTTAGGTTTATAGTTAAGGTTAGGTCGAGTGCTAGGGCTAGTGTTAGGGTTTTGGTTAGTGTTAGTGCTAGGGCTAGGTTTAGATTTAGGGTTAGGGATAGGGCTAGGGTTAGGTTTAGGTATAGAGCTAGGGTTAGGACTAGGGCAAGAGCTAGGGTTAGGGTTAGGGCTATGGCTAGGGTTACGGTTAGGGGTACGCTTATGGTTAGGGCTAGGGCTAGGACTAGGTCTAGTGTTAGGATAGGGTTAGGGCTAGTGCTACGTTTAGGGCTAGGGTTAGGGTTAGGTTTAGGTCTAGGGCTAGGTTTAGTGTTAGGGTTAGGGTTAGGGTTACGGTTAGGGCTAGTATTAGGGTTAGGGTCAGGGTTAGGGTCAGGTTAGAGCCTGGGTTAGGGTTAGGTTTATGGTTAGGGTTAGGTCTAGGTCTGCGGCAAGCGCTAGGTCTAGGCTTAGGGTTAGGGTTAGGGCTAGGGCTAGGGTTATGGCTAGGGCTAAGGTTAGGTTTAGGTTTTGGGTTAGGGTTAGGGCTAGGGCTAATGTTAAGTTTAGGGTGTGGGTTAGGGTTAGGGCTAGTGTTAGGTTTAGGGTTAGGGTTTGGGCTACGGCTAGGCCTAGGGCCTTGGTTAATGTAAGGATTAGGTCTAGGGCTAGGGCTAGTGTTAGGGTTAGGGTTAGGGTTAGTGTTAGTGTTAGGGCTAGGGTTATTATTAGAGCTTGGGTTAGGGTTAGGGTTAGGCTTAGGGTTATGGTTAGGGCTAGGGCTAGGCCGAGGACTAGGGTTAGGGTTAGGGTGAAGGTTAGTGCTAGGGCTAGGGCAAGGTCTTGGGTTAGGATTACAGCTAGGACTAGGGTTACATTTAGGGCTACAGTTATTTGTAGGGCTAGGGCAAGGTTAGGTCTAGGGTTAGGGTACGGGTTAGGTTTGGGGTTGGGGTTGTGGTTAGTGTTAGGGAGAGGGGTAGGGCTATGACTAGGGCTAGGGTTAGGGTTAGGGTGAGAGCTAGTGCTATGGTTAGGGTGAGGGCTAGTGCTATGGTTAGGGTTAGGGCTAGGGTTAGTGTTAGGTTTAGGATTATGGCTAGGGCTAGGGCTAGTTTTAAGCTTAATTTTAGGGCTACAGCTAGATTGAGGCTTACGGTTAGGGTTAGGTTTAGGGCTAGGGCTAGGGTTAGGTTTAAGATTAGAGTTAGAGTTAGGGTGGGGTTACAGTTAGGGCTCGGGCTAGGGCTAGTGTTAGGGTTAGTGTTAGGTCTAGGGCTAGGGCTAGTGTTAGGGTATAGGGGTAGGGTTAGGGTTAGGGCTAGGGCTAGGCTTAGGGTTAGTGTTAGGACTAGGACTATGGCTAGGGTTTGGTTTAGGGTTAGGGTTAGGGCTAGGGCTAGGGTTACGGTTAGGGTTACGGTTATGGTTAGGCCTAGGGCTAGGTTTAGGGTTTTTAGGGTTAGGGCTAGGGCTAGGGTTAGGGTTAGGGTTAGGGCTAGGCCTAGGCCTAGGTCTAGGATTAGGTATATGGTTAGGGCCAGGGCTAGGGTTAGGGTTAGGGCTAGGTCTAGGGTTAGGGCTAGGGTTTGGGTTAGGGTTAGTGTTAGGGTTATGGCTAGGGCTAGGGCTATGGCTAGGGTTAGAGTTTGGTTAGGGTTAGTACTAGGGCTAGGGTTACGGTTAGGGTTAGTGTTATGTTCAGGTCTAGGGTTAAGGCTAGGGATAGGGCTAGTGCTAGGGTTAGGTTTAGGGTTACGTTTAGGGCTAGGGTAGGGCTATGGTTAGGGTTAAAGTTAGGGTTAGGTTTAGGTGTAGGGCTAGGGTTAGTGTTACGGTTAGGTCTAGGTTTAGGGTTAGGTATAGGATTACCGTTACGGTTAGGGTTATGGCTAGGGCTAGGGGTATGGCTAGGGTTAGAATTTGAGTTAGGGTTAGGGCTAGTGCTAGGGTTACGGTTAGGGTTAGGGTTATGTTTAGTGCTAGGGTTAGGGCTAGTGCTAGGGCTAGTGCTAGGGTTAGGTTTAGGGTTAGGGTTAGGGCTAGTGTTAGGGTTAGGGTTAGGGTTTGGGCTACGGCTATGCCTAGAGCCTTGGTTACTGTAAGGTTTAGGTCTAGGACTAGGGCTAGTGTTAGGGTTAGGGTTAATGTTAGGGCTAGGGTTAGGATTAGAGCTTGGGTTTGGGTTAGGGTTAGGGTTACGGTTAGGGCTAGGGCTAGGCCGAGGACTAGGGTTAGGGTTAGGGTGAGAGTTAGTGTTAGGGCTAGGGCAAGGCCTTGGGTTAGGATTACAGCTAGGACTAGGGTTACGTTTAGGGCTACGGTTATTTGTAGGTCTAGGGCAAGGCTAGGTCTAGGGTTAGGGTAAGGGTTAGGTTTTGGGTTGGTTTTGGGGTTGGGGTTGGGGTTAGTGTCAGGGTGAGGGGTAGGGCTATGACTAGGGCTAGGGTTAGGGTTAGGGTGAGGGCTAGTGCTATGGTTAGGGTTAGGGCTAGGGTTAGTGTTAGGTTTAGGATTATGGCTAGGGCTAGGTCTAGGGGTAGGGCTAGGGCTAGTTTTAAGCTTAATTTTAGGGCTACAGCTAGATTGAGGTTTACGGTTAGGGTTAGCGTTAGGGCTAAGTCTAGGGTTAGGTTTAAGATTAGAGTTAGGGTTAGGGTGGGGTTACGGTTAGGGCTCGGCTTAGGGTTATTGTTAGGGTTAGGTCTAGGGCTAGGCTTAGTGTTAGGGTATAGGGGTAGGGTTGGGTTAGGGCTAGGGCTATGCTTAGGGTTACTGTTAGGACTAGGACTATGGCTAGGTTTGGTTTAGGGTTAGGGTTAGGGCTAGGGCTAGGGTTACGGTTAGGGTTATGGTATGGTTAGGCCTAGGGCTAGTGCTAGGTTTAGGGTTATTTTTAGGGTTAGGACTAGGGCTAGGGTTAGGGTTAGGGTTAGGGCTAGATCTAGGCCTAGGTCTAGGATATGGGATAGGGTTAGGCTAGGGCTAGGGCTAGGTTTTGGGCATAGGGTTTAGGCTTGAGTAGGCCTAGGGCTAGGGTTAGTGTTAGTGTTAGGGCCTGGGCTAGGGTTAGGGTTAGGGCTAGGGTTTGGGTTAGGGTTAGTTTTTTGGGTTATGGTTAGGGCTATGGCTATGGCTAGGGTTAGAGTTTGGGTTAGGGTTAGTGCTAGGGCTAGGGTTACGGTTAGGGTTAGTGTTATGTTCAGCTGTATGCCTAGGGCTAGGTCTAGGGCTAGGGTTAGGATTAGGGTTAGGGTTAGGGTTAGGTGTAGGGTTAGGGTTAGTGTTATGGTTAGGTCTAGGTTTAGGGTTAGGGATAGGATTACTTTTACGGTTAGGGTTATGGTTAGGGCTAGGGGTATGTCTAGGGTTAGAGTTTGGGTTAGGGTTAGGGCTAGGGCTAGGGTTACGGTTAGCGTTAGTGTTATGTTTAGTGCTAGGGCTAGGGCTAGTGCTAGGGCTAGTGCTAGGGTTAGGTTTAGGGTTACGGTTAGGGCTAGGACTAGGGTTAGGGATAGGGTTAGGGTTAGGGTTAGGTGTAGGGTTAGGGTTAGTGTTACGGTTAGGTCTAGGTTTAGGGTTAGGGATAGGATTACTTTTACGGTTAGGGTTATGCTTAGGGCTAGGGGTATGGCTAGGGTTAGAGTTTGGGTCAGGGTTAGGGCTAGGGCTAGGGTTACGGTTAGCGTTAGTGTTATGTTTAGTGCTAGGGCTAGGGCTAGTGCTAGGGCTAGTGCTAGGGTTAGGTTTAGGGTTACGGTTAGGGCTAGGGCTAGGGTTAGGGTTAGGGTTAGGTGTAGGGCTAGGTTTACATTTAGTGGTACAGGTAGCGTTATGGTTAGGGCTAGGTTTAGGGTTAGGTTTAGGGTTATGGTTACAGTTACGGTTAGGGCTAGGGTTAGGGTTAGGGTTAGGGCTAGGGTTAGGTCTAGGGCTAGGTCTTGGTTAGGTTTAGGGTTAGGGCTAGTGCTACTGCTAGGGTCAGGGCTAGGTTTAGGGATTCTGGTAGGTTTAGGTCTAGGGCTAGTGTCAGCTTAAGGGTGTTTTTTATAGTTCAGGATAGGGTTAGGGTTAGGGTTTTGGTTGGGGTTTGGGTTGGGGTTAGGGTTAGGTTTAGATTTAGGGTTTGGGTTAGGGCTAGTGCTAGTGTTAGGGTTAGCTTTAGGGTTAGCTATGGCTTGGGTTAGGGTTAGAGTTAGGGCTAGGGCTGGTTTTAGGGTTAGGGTTAGGTTAGGGCTAGAGCTAGGGTTAGGGCTAGGGTTAGGTTTAGGTCTAGGGCTAGGGCTGGTGTTAGGATTAGGGTTAGTGTTAGGTTTACGGCTAGGGCTAGCTTTAGGGTTAGGTTTACGGCTAGGGCTAGGGCTAGGATTAGGGTTAGGATTAGGGTTAGGGCTAGTGCTAGGGCTAGGGTTGGCTTAGGGATAGGGTAAGTGTTGGGGTTAGGGTTAGGGCTAGGGCTAGGGATAGTTTTAGAGTTAGGGTTAGGTCGAGTGCTAGGGCTCGTGTTAGGGTTATGGTTCGTGTTAGGGCTAGGTCTAGGGTTAGGGTTAGTGTTAGGGCTAGTGCTACGTTTAGGGCTAGGTTTAGGCTTAGGGTTAGGGCTAGGGCTAGGGTTAGGGCTAGGGTTAGGTTTACGGCTACGGGTAGGATTAGGGTTAGGGTTAATGTTAGGGTTATGGTTAGGGCTAGAGCAGGGTTAGGATTAGGGCTAGGGCTGTTGCCAGGGCTAGGACTAGGCTCATGATTAGGGTTAGGGCTAGGCCTAGGGCTAGTGTTAGGTTTAGAGTTAGGGTTAGGTTTAGGTCTAGGGCTAGGGTAGTGTTAGGGTATAGGGGTAGAATAAGTGTTAGGGGTAGGGCTAGGCTTAGGGTTCGTGTTAGGGCTAAGGCTAGGGCCTTGGTTAGGTTTAGCGTTAGGTTTAGGGTTAGGGCTAGGGCTAGGGTTAAGTTTAGGGTTAGGGTTAGTGTTATGGTTGGGTTTAGTGTTAGGGCTAAGGCGAATGTTAGGGTTAGGGTTGGGTTAGGTTGAGTGCTAGGGCCAGTGTTAGGGTTAGTGTACTGTTAGGGCTAGGGCTAGGTTTAGTTTTAGCGTTAGGGCTAGGGCTAGGGTTAGTTTAGGGTTAGGGATATGGCTAGGGCTAGGGATATCGTAAGGGTTAGGTCTAGGGTTAGGGAATTATTAGGGTTAGGGTTAGGGCTAGGTTTGGGGTAGTGTTAGGGTTAGCGTTAGGTTTAGGGTTAGGTCTAGGACTAGGGCTAGTCTTAGGGTTAGGTTTTCGGCTATGGCTAGTGTTAGGGTAGAGTTCGGGTTAGGGTTAAATTTAGGGCTAGGGCTAGGGCTAGGGCTAGGGTTGGGTTAGGGCTATGGTAAGGGTTGGTTATGGTTAGGGCTTGGGCTAGGTTTAGGTTTAGTGTTAGGGTTAGGTCAAGTGCTAGGGCTAGCGTTAGGGTTATGGTTAGTGTTAGGGCTAGGGCTAGGTTTAGGGTTAGGGTTAGGGCTAGGGCTAGGGCTAGGGTTAGGTTTAGGTTTAGAGCTAGGGCTAGGACTAGTGCTAGAGCAAGTTCTAGGGTTAGGGTTAGGGCTAGGGCTAGGGTTACGGTTAGGTGTACGGTTATGGTTAGGTCTAGGATTAGGTTTAGGTTTACGGCTAGGGCTTCATTTAGGGCTAGGGTTAGAGTTAGGTTTAGGTTACGGATAGGTCTAGGATTAGGGTTATGGTTAGGGTTAGGGTTAGGGCTAGGCCTAGTGCTAGGGCTATGGTTAGTGTTATTGTTAGGTTTAGGTCTAGGGCTAGGGCTAGCGTTAGGTTATAGGGGTAGAATAAGGGTTAGGGGTAGGGCTAGGCTTAGGGTTCGTGTTAGGACTAGGGCTAGGTCTAGGGTTAGGTTTAGGGTTAGGGTTAGGGTTAGAGCTAGGGCTAGGGTTAAGTTTAGGGTTAGGGTTAGTGTTATGGTTGGGTTTAGTGTTAGGGCTAAGGCTAATGTTAGGGTTAGGGTTGGGTTAGGTTGAGGGCTAGGGCCAGTGTTAGGGTTAGTGTACTGTTAGGGCTAGTGCTAGGTTTAGTTTTAGCGTTAGGGCTAGGGCTAGGGTTTGTTTAGGGTTTGGGCTATGGCTAGGGCTAGGGATATCGTAAGGGTTAGGTCTAGGGTTAGGGCAAGGGTTAGGGTAGGGTTAGGACTAATGCTAGGTTTAACGTTAGGGTTAGGGTTAGGGTTAGGATTAGGGCTAGGGCTAGGGCTAGTGTTAGGGTTAGCATTATTTTTAGGGTTAGGTCTAGGGCTAGGTCTAGGGCTAGAGTTAGGTTTAGGTTTAGGCTTATGGTTAGGGCTAGGATTAGGTTTAGGTTTAGGTCTATGTCTGGGGCAAGGGCTAGGTCTAGGCTTAGGGTTAGGTTTAGGGCTAGGTTTAGGGCTAGGGCTAGGGCTAGGTTTAGGGTTAGGCTTAGGGGTAGTGTTAGTGTTAGGGCTTTGGTTGGGATAGAGCTAGGGTTAGGGTTAGTCTTAGGGTTAGGGTTAGTGCTAGGGCTAGGTCTAGGGCTAGGTTTAGGGTTAGGGATTGTCCTAGGGCTAGGGTTAGGGTTAGGGTTAGGGCTAGTGCTAGGGTTAGGCCTAGGGCTAGGGTTAGCTTTAGGTTTACGTCTAGGGCTAGGGCTAGGGCTAGGGCTAGTGCTATGTTTAGGGTTTTGGTTAAGGTTGATTCTAAGCTAGTGTTAGGTTTAGGGTGTGGTTTATGGTTCGGCTTAGGGTTAGTGTAGGGTTGCGGTTGGGTTTGGTTTTATGGTTACCGTTAGGGTAAGGGTTAGGGCTAGGGCTAGTGCTAGGGTTAGGGTTAGGGCTAGGGCTAGGGCTAGGGCTGGTGTTAGAGTTGGGGTTAGTGTTAGGTTTATGGCTAGGGCTAGGGTTACGTTTACGGCTAGGGCTAGGTTTATGGTTAGGTTCAGGGTTAGGGTTAGGGCTAGGGCCATGGCTAGATCTAGGATTAGGGTTAGGTTTAGTGTTAGGGCTAGTTCTTGTGCTAGGGCTAGGGTTAGAGTTAGGGTTACGGTTACTGCTAGGGCTAGGGCTACGGCTAGGTTTTGGTTTAGGGTTAGGGTTAGGGTTAGGGCTAGGGCAAGGTCTAGGGTTAAGTTTATGGTTAGGGTTTGGGCTAGGGCTAGGGCTAGGGTTAGGGTTAGGTTTAGGGCTAGGGCTATCGTTGGGGTTAGGGTTAGGGTTATGTCTAGTCTTAGGGTTAGGTTTGTGGATTGGTCGAGGGCTAGGGCTAGTGTTAGAGTTAGGGTTAGTGTTAGGGCTAGGGCTAGGGTTAGGTTTAGGATTAGAGTTAGGGTTAGGGTTAGGTTGGGGTTACGGTTAGGGCTCGGGCTAGGGTTAGTGTTATGGTTAGGGTTAGGTCTAGGGCTAGGGCTAGTGTTAGGGTATAGGGGTAGGTTTAGGTTTAGGGCTAGGGCTAGGGTTATGTTTATGGTTGGGGTTAGGGCTAGGGTTACAGTTAGGGTTACGGTTATGGTTTGGCCTAGGGCTAGGGCTAGGTCAAGGGTTAGGTTTAGGGCTACGGCTAGGGCTAGGGCTAGGGCTAGGGTTACGGTTATGGTTGGGTTTGGGGTTGGGTTTGGGGTTGTGGTTGGGTTTGGGGTTAGTGTTAGCGTTAGGGTTAGGGGTATGGCTATGACTAGGGCTAGGTTTAGGGTTAGTGTTAGGGCTAGTGATATGGATAGGTTTAGGGCTAGGGTAAGGGTTTGTGTTAGGATTATGTCTAGGGCTAGGGCTAGGGCTATTTTTAAGGTTAATTTTAGGGCTGCAGCTAGATTTAGGCTTAGTTTAGGGTTAGTGTTATGACTAGTGCTAGGGTAGGTTTAGAATTAGAGTTAGGGTTAGGGTGGGGTTAGGGTTAGGGCTCGGGTTAGGTTTAGTGTTATGGTTAGTGTTAGGCCTAGGGCTAGGGCTAGTGTTAGGGTTAGGTTTATGGCTACGGCTAGGGCTAGGGCTAGTTCTAAGACCAGGGTTAGGTTTAGGGTTAGGTTTAGGGCTATGGCTAGGGCTAGGGCTAGGGCGAGGGCTATGTTTAGGGGTATGTTTAGGGTTAGGGCTAGTGTTAGGGTTAGAGCTAGCGTTAGGGTTAGGCTTAGGGTTGGGTGAGTGCCATGGGTATGCCTAGGGCTAATTTTAAGGTTAGGATTAGGGCTAGGGCTAGGGTTAGTTTTAGGGTTAATGCTAGGGCTAGTGTTAGGGCTAGGGTTAGGTTTAGAGTGTGGGTTAGGTTTCGGGCTAGGGTTAGGGTTATGTTTGGGGTAGGGGTTGGGTTTGGGGTTGGGTTACGGTTAGGGTGAGGGTGAGTGTTAGGGTTAGGGTTAGAGCTAGGGCTAGGGTTAGGGTTAGGGTTAGGGCTAGGGCAAGGGTTAGTTTAGGGTTAGGGTAGCGTTAGGTCCAGGGTTAGTGTTAGGGTTATGGGTAGGTCTAGACTAGTGCTAGTGTTAGGGTTAGGGTTAGTGTTTGGTGTACGACTAGGGCTAAGGTTAGGGTTAGGCTCGTGCTAAGGTTAGGGTAGGGTTACGGTTAGGGATAGGGTTAGGGATAGGGTTAGGGCTAGGGTTAGGGTTAGGGTTAGTGTTAGGGCTAGGTTAGGGTTAGGGTTATGGTTAGGGCTTGTTCCAGGGTTAGGTCCTGTGTTAGCGTTAGGTTTAGGGTTTGGTCTAGGGCTAGGACTAAGGCTAGGGTTAGGTTTAGGGTTAGGCTTAGGGCTAGTGCTAGGGCTAAGATTAGGTTTAGGGTTAGCATTAGGGCTAGGGCTAGGGCTAGGGCTAAGGTTAGGTTTAGGGCTAAGGCTAGGGTTAGTGTTAGGTTTAGGTTTAGGGTTATGTCTAGGGTTAGGGTTAGGGTTGGGGTTATATCGAGGGCTAGGGCTAGTGTTAGGGTTAGGGTTAGTTTTAGGGCTAGGGCTATGTTAAGGGTTAGGGTTAGGACTAGGGATAGCGTTAGGTTTAGGTTTAGGGCTAGGGCTACGGCTAGGTTAAGTGTTAGGGCTAGGGCTAGGACAAGGGCTACGGTTAGCTTTAGTGCTAGGGCTAGGATTACAGTTAGGGTTACGGTTATGGTTAGGGCTAGGTCTAGGTCTATGGTTAGGATTAGGGTTAGGGTTAGGGCTTGGGTTAGGGTTAGAGCTAGGGTTAGGGTTAGGCTTAGGGTTGGGTGAGTGCCATGGGTATGCCTAGGGCTATTTTTAAGGTTAGGATTAGGGCTAGGGCTAGGGTTAGTTTTAGGGTTAATTCTAGGGCTAGGGCTAGGGTTAGGTTTAGAGTGTGGGTTAGGTTTCGGGCTAGGGTTAGGGTTATGTTTGTGGTAGGGGTTGGGTTTGGGGTTGGGTTACGGTTAGGGTGAGGGTGAGTGTTAGGGTTAGGGTTAGGGCTAGGGCTAGGGTTAGGGTCAGGGTTAGGGCTAGGGCAAGGGTTAGGTTAGGGTTAGGGTAGGGTTAGGTCCAGGGTTAGGGTTAGGGTTATGGTTAGGTCTAGACTAGGGCTAGTGTTAGGGTTAGGGTTAGTGTTTGGTGTACGACTAGGGCTAAGGTTAGGGTTAGGCTCGTGCTAGGGTTAGGTTAAGGTTACGGTTAGGGATAGGGTTAGGGCTAGGGTTAGGGTTAGGGTTAGTGTTAGGGCTAGGTTAGGGTTAGGGTTATGGTTAGGGCTTGGTCCAGGGTTAGGTCCAGTGTTAGCATTAGGTTTAGGGTTTGGTCTAGGGCTAGGACTAGGGTTAGGGTTAGGTTTAGGGTTAGGCTTAGGGCTAGTGCTAGGGCTAAGATTAGGTTTAGGGTTAGCATTAGGGCTAGGGCTAGGGCTAGGGCTAGGGTTAGGGTTAGGGTTAGGGCTAAGGCTAGGGCTAGGGTTAGGTTTAGGTTTAGGGTTATGTCTAGGGTTAGGGTTAGGGTTGGGGTTATTCGAGGGCTAGGGATAGTGTTAGGGTTAGAATTAGTTTTAGGGCTAGGGCTAGGTTTAGGGTTAGGGTTAGGACTAGGGATAGCGTTAGGTTTAGGTTTAGGGCTAGGGCTATGGCTAGGTTAAATGTTAGGGCTAGGGCTAGGGCAAGGGCTAGGGTTAGCATTAGTGCTAGGTCTAGGGTTACAGTTAGGCTTACGGTTATGGTTAGGGCTAGGTCTAAGTCTAGGTCTATGTTTAGGATTAGGTTTAGGGTTAGGGCTAGTGCTAGGGTTAGGGTTAGGTTTAGGGCTAGGTGTATTCCTAGGGCTAGGGTTATGGTTCGGTTTAGGGTAGGGCTATGGCTAGAGTTAGGGTTAGGGTTAGGGTTAGGGTTAGGTTTAGAGCAAGGGCTATGGCTAGCGTTAGGGTTAGGGTTAGGACTAGGGTTAGGGTTAGAGCTAGAGTTAGGGTTAGGCTTAGGGTTAGGTTTAGGGCTAGGGCTAGTTCTAGGGCCAGAGTTAGTTTTAAGACTATGGCGACAGCTAGTGTAGGGTTAGGGTTTGGGTTAGGGTTAGGGCTCGGGATAGTGTTAGGTTTAGGCTTGGGTTTGGGGTTGGGTTTGGGGTTGGGGTTGGGATTGAGTTTAGGGTTAGGTTTAGGGCTAGGGCTAGGGCTCGGGCTAGGGCTACGGTTAGGGTTAGTGCTCGGGCAAGGATTGGGGTTAGGTATAGGGCTATGACTAGTTGTACGGTTACGGTTAGGTTTAGGTCGAGTGCTTGGGCTAGTGTATGTGTTAGGGGTAGTGTTAGGGCTAGGTCTAAGTTTAAGGTTAGGGTGAGGGCTATGGCTAGGGTTAGGTTTACAGTTACGGCTCCGGCTAGGGATAGGGATAGGTTCAATGTTAAGTCTGGGACTAGGGTTACGGTTAGAGTTACGGTTATGGTTAGGCCTAGGGCTAGGGCTAGGCCTAGTGTTATGGCTAGGGCAAGGGCTAGGGTTAGGGTTAGGGTTAGGTTGAGTGCTAGGGCTAGTGTTAGGGTTAGGGTTGTGTTAGGGCTAGGGCTAAGTTTAGTGTTAGGGTTATGGCTAGGGCTAGGGTTAGGTTGAGGGTTAGGGCTAAGCTATGGCTAGGGTAAGAGCTAGGTATAGGGTTAGGGTTAGGATTAGTTTAGGGTTTGGGTTTGGTTAGGGCTAGGGCTAGGGCTAGGGTTAGGTTTCGGGTTAGGCTTTCGGTTAGGGCCAGGTTTAGGTTTAGGGTTATGGTTAGGGCTAGGGATAGGGTTAGAATTAGGGTTAGGGCTAAAGGTAGGACTAGGGCTAGGGTTAGGGTTAAGGTTAGGGCTAGGGCGAGGGATAGGTCTAGGGCTAGGGTTATTGTTAGGGTTAGGGTTAGGGTTTGGGTTAGAGTTAGGGCTAGGGCTAAGGTTCAGTTTAGGGTGTGGGTTAGTGTTAGGGCTAGGGCTAGGATTAGGTTTAGGGTTAGCGCTATGGCTAGGCCTAGGGCTAGGGTTACGGTTAGGGTTAGGCCTAGGGCCATGACTAGGGTTAGGGTTAGGGTT
>CM027399.1:49312728-49331359 GCA_015711505.1 Sylvilagus bachmani | reverse complement strand
CTAGGGTTAGGGTTAGGGTTAGTGTTAGGGTTAGGTTTAGGGTTAGGGCTAGGGCCAGGACTAGGTGTAGGGTTAGCGTTAGGTTTAGGGTTAAGGCTAGGGCTAGTGCTAGGGATAGGGGTAGGTTTAGGCTTAGGGTTAGGGCTACGGCTAGGGCTAGTGCTAGGGTTAGGGTTAGGGTTAGGGTTAGGGCTTGCTCTAGAGCTAGGGCTAGGGCTTAGTTAGGGTTAGTGCTAGGGCTAATGCTAGGGCTAGGTCTAGATTTAGTGTTATTGTAAGGGCTAGGGCAACTTTTAAGGTTAGGGTTAGTGTTAGGGCTAGGGCTAGTTTTAGGGTTAGGGTTACAGCTAGGGCTAGGGTTAGGTTTAGGTTTAGGGCTAGGGCTAGGGCTAGGGCTAGGCTAAGGGTTAGGATTAAGGGCTAAGGCAAGGTCCAGTGTTAGGGTTAGGACTAGGGCTAGGGATACGATTAGATTTACGGTTATTGTAGGGCTAGGGCTGGGGCTAGGTCTATTGTTAGGGTTAGGCTTAGGGCTAGGTGTAGGGTTAGGACTACGGTTAGGGTTAGGGTTAGGGCTAGGGCTACGGTTAGGGTTAGGGTCAGGGTTAGGAATACGTTTAGGACTAACTTTAGGGTTAGAGTTAGGGTTAGAGTTACAGTTAGGGCTAGGGTTAGGGTTATGGTTAGGGTTAGGGCTAGGGCTAGGGATCGTCTAGGGCTAGGGCTAGGTTTAGGGTTAGGGCTATGGCTAGGGCTAGGGCTAGGGTTATGTTTAGGGTTAGGGTAGGGTTAGGTTTGGGTTAGGGTTAGTGATAGGCTAAGGTTAGGTTAAGTGTGTGGGTTAGGGTAGGGCTAGGGTTAGGGTTAGGGTGAGGGCTATGGCTAGGGCAAGGGCTAAGTTTAGGGATAGGGATATGGCTAGGGCTAGGGCTAGGGCTGGGGTTATGGTTAGGGTTATGGCTAGGGCTAGGGTTCGTTTTAGGGTGTTGGTTAGGTTTAGGGCTAGGGTTAGTGTTAGGGTTAGGGCTATGGCTAGGTCTAGGGCTAGGGTTAGGGTTTGGGAAGGGCTAGGGCTAGGGCTAGGGCTAGGGTCAGGGTTAGGTTAGGGCTAGGGCTTAGGTTAGGTTTAGTGTGTTTGTTAGTGTTAGGGCTAGGGTTAGAGTTAGGGTTAGGGTTAGTGTTAGGGTTGTTTTTAAAGCTAGGCCTAGGGCTAGAGCTAGGGTTACATTAGGGCTAGGGCTAGGGCTAGGGTTAGTGTTCGGGTTAGGTCTAGGGTTAGGATTAGAGCTAATGTTAGGGTTAAGATTAGGGTTATGGTTAGTGGTAGGACTAGGCCGTGGGCTAGGCTAGGCGTGGTTAGGGTTAGGGTTAGGGCTAGGGCTAGGGCTATGGCTAGTGCAAAGTTTAGTGCTAGGGTTAGGGCTAGGGCTAGGTTTAGGTTTAGGGTTTGGATAGGTTTAGGGTTAGGGCTAGGGCCAGGGCTAGATCTAGGGTTAGTGTTAGCTTTAGGTTTAGGACAACTTTTAAGGTTAGGGTTAGTGTTAGGACTAGGGCTAGGTTTTGGGTTAGGGTTAGGGCTAGGGCTAGGGTTAGGTTTAGGGTTAATTCTAGGGCTATGGTTTGACTTCGGGTTAGGGTTAGGTAGGGCTTGGCCTAGGGCTAGGGTTAGGTTTAAGGTTAATTTTAGGGCTAGAGTAGGGTTATGCTTAGGGTTATTGATAGGTTTAGGGCTAGGACTAGGTCTAGATTTAAGGTTAATTTTAGGGCTAGAGTAGGGTTATGCTTAGGGTTATTGTTAGTGTTAGGGCTAGGACTAGGGTCAGGTTTAGGATTAGCTTTAGGGTTAGGGTTAGGGTTAGGGTTAGGGTTAGGTCTAGGGCTAGTGTTAGGGTATAGGGGTAGGGTAAGTGTTAGGGCTAGGGCTAGGCTTAGGGTAAGGGCTAGGTCGAAGGCTAGGGCTAGGGTTAAAGTTAGGGTTAGGTTTAGGGCTAGGGCTAGGGCTAGGACTAGGCTTAGGGTTAGGGTTAGGACTAGGGCTTGGGCTAGGGTTAGCTTTACGGTTAGGGCTAGGTTAGGGCTAGGGCTAGTGTTAGGGTTAGGGTTAGTGTTAGGGCTAGGGCTAGGGCTAGGTTTAGGGTTAGGGTTAGGGCTAGGGCTGGGTTGGTTTAGGGCTAGGGCTAGGGCTAGGGCTAGGGCTAGGGCTAGGGCCAGGGTAAGGGTAACGTCTAAGGCTAGGGCTTGGACTAGGGTTACGGTTAGGGTTAAGGCTAGGGCTAGGCTTATGGTTAGGGTTATGGTTATGGCTAGGTCCAGGGCTAAGTCTAGGGTTAGCGTTAGGGTTAGGGTTAGGGTTAGGTCTAGGGCTATGGCTAGTGTTAGGGTATAGGGGTAGGGTAAGTGTTAGGACTAGTGTTAGGCTTAAGGTAAGGGCTAGGTCGAGGGCTAGGGCTAGGGTTAAGGTTAGGGTTAGGTTTAGGGATAGGGCTATGGCTAGGGCTAGGGTTAGGGTTAGGTCTAGGCTAAGGGTTTGGGTTAGGGTTAGGGCTAGGGCTAAAGTTAGGTTTAGGTTTAGGGTTATGTCGAGTGCTAAGGCTAGTGTTAGGGTTAGGGTTAGTGTTAGGGCTAGGGCTAGGTTTACGGTTAGGTTTAGGGCTAGGGCTAGGGTTAGGTTTAGGGTTAGGGCTAGTGCTAGGTTTACGATTAGGTTTATGGCTAGGGCTAGGGTAAGGTTTAGGGCTTATTGCTAGGGCAAGGGCTAGGGTTAGGGTTAGGTCTAGGGCTAGGTTTATGTTTAGGGTTAGGGTTAGGTTTATATTTAGGGGTAGGGTTAGTGTTACGGTTAGGGCTAGGTTTAGGGCTAGGCCTGGGGTTAGGGCTAGGCTTAGAGTTTGGGTTAGGACGAGGGCTGTGGTTATGGTTAGGGATACTGTTACTGTTAGGCCTAGGTATAGGGTTAGGTTTAGGGTTAGGTTTACGGTTAGGGCTAGGGTTAGGGTTAGGGTTAGGGTTAGGGCTAGGGTTAGGGCTAGTGCTAGGTTTAGGTTTAGGGTTAGGTTTTTGGTTATGGTTAGGGCTAGAGCTAAGGTTAGGTTTAGGGTGTGGGTTAGGCTTAGGACTAGAGTTAGGGTTAGGGTTAGGGCTAAATTTAGGGCTAGGCCTGGGCTAGGCCTAGGGCTAGTGTTAGGGTTAGGGTTAAGGCTAGGGCTAGGGCTAGGTTTAGCGTTAGGATTAGGGTTATGGTTATGGCTAGGGCTAGGGCTATGGTTAGGGATTGGTTGAGGGTTAGGTCCTGGGCTAATGTTAGGTTTAGGATGTGGGTTAGGGTTCGGGCTAAGTTTAGGGTTAGTGTTGGGGTTGGGGTTCGCATTGGGTTTATGGTTAGGGTTAGGGTTAGGGTTAGGGCTAGGGTTAAGGTTAGGGTTAGGTTTAGCTTTACGGCTAGGGCTAGGGTTAGATTTATGGTTAGGACTAGGGCTAGGTTTAGGATTAGGGTTAGGGTAGGGCTAGGGCTAGGGTCAGGGCTATGGTTAAGGTTAGGTCTACGGCTAGGGCTGGTGTTAAGATTTGGGTTACTGTTAGGTTTACGGCTAAGGCTACGTTTAGGGTTAGGTTTAGTGTTAGGTCTAGGGTTAGGGTTAGGGTTAGGGTTAGGTCTAGGGCTAGGGCTAGTATTAGGTTATTGGGGTAGGGTAATAGTTATGGTTAGGTTTAGGGTTAGGGTTAGGTCGATTGCTAGGGCCAGTTTTAGTGTTAGGGTTAGTGTTAGGGCTAGGCCTAGGTTTAGTGTTAGGGTTAGGTCTAGGGCTAGGACTAGGGCTAGGGCTAGGGTTAGGCTATGGTTAGGGTTACGGTTAGTTTTTGGTTTAGGGTTAGGGCTCGAGCTAAGATTAGGTTTAAGTTGTGGGTTAGGCTTAGGGCTAGGTTTAGGGTTAGGGTTAGTTTAGGGCTAGGGCTAAGTCTAGAGCTAGGCTTAGGGTTAGGGTTAGCACTAGGGCTAGGGCTAGGGCTAGGGCTACGTTTAGGGTTAGGGATAGGGCTAGGGTCAGGGTTATAGGTAGGGTTTGGGTTAGGCTTAGGGTTAGGGTAGTACAAGTGCTAGGCCTATGGTTAGGGTTAGGGTTAGAGAAAGGGATAGAGCTAGGGTTAGGTTTAGGGTTAGGGTTAGGGATAGGGTTAGGGCTAGGGCTAGGCCTAGGACTAGGGTTTGGGTTAGGGTTAGCGTTATGGCTATGGCTAGGCCTAGGGCTATGGTTAGGGTTTTGGTTAGGGTTAGGTCTAGGGCTGGTGTTAGGTTTAGGGTGTTTTGTAGGCTTCAGGCTAGGTTTAGTGTAAGGTTTGGGGTTGGAGTTGGCATTGTGGTTAGGGTTAGGTTTAGGGTTAGGGTTAGGGCTAGGGCTAGGGCTAGGGTTAGGGCTGGGGTTAAGGTTAGGTCTATGGCTAGAACTGGTGTTAGGATTAGGGTTAGTGTTAGGTTTACTGCTAGGGCTTGGGTTAGGGTTAGGTTTAGGGTTAGGTCTAGGGCTAGGGCTAGTGTTAGGGTATAGGGGTAAGGTAAGGGTTAGGGTTAGGTTTAGGGTTAGGGTTAGGGCTAAGTGTAGGGCTAGGGCAAGTGTGAGGGTTAGGGTTAGTGTTAGGGTTAGGGATAGGGCTAGTTTTAGGGTTAGGGTTAGGATTAGGGTTAGGGCTGGGCCAGGGCTAGGTGTAGGGTTAGCGTTAGGTTTAGGGTTAAGGCTAGGGTTAGTGCTAGGGCTAGGGGTAGGTTTAGGCTTAGGGTTAGGGCTACGGCTAGGGCTAGTGCTAGGGTTAGGGCTAGCGCTAGGGCTAGGGTTAGGGCTTAGTTAGGGCTAGGGCTAGGGCTAGTGCTAGGGCTAGGTCTAGGGTTAGTGTTATTGTAAGGGCTAGGGCAACTTTTAAGGTTAGTGTTAGGGCTAGGGCTAGGTTTAGGGTTAGGGTTAGGGCTAGGGCTAGGGTTAGGTTTAGGGTTAGGGTTAGGGTTAGGTTTAGGTTTGGGTTAGGGTTATTGCTAGGCTAAGGTTAGGTTTAGGGTGTGGGTTAGGGTTAGGGCTATGGTTAGGGTTAGGGCTAGGGCTAGGGCTAGGGCTTGGGCTTGGGCTAGGGTTAGGTTTAGGTTTAGGGTTAGGGTTAGGTTTGTGTTAGGGTTAGTGCTAGGCTAAGGTTAGGTTTAGGGTGGGGGTTAGGGTTAGGGCTATTGCTAGGGTTAGGGTGAGTGCTATGGCTAGGGCGAGGGCTAAGGTTAGGGTTAGGTGTAGAGCTAGGGCTAGGGCTAGGGCTGGTTTTATGGTTATGGTTAGGGCTAGGGCTAGGGTTCGTTTTAGGGTGTTGGTTAGGTTTCGGGCTAGGGTTAGGGTTAGGGTTAGGGCTACAGCTAGGTTTGGGCTAGGGTTAGGGTTTGGCGTAGGGCTAGGGCTAGGACTAGGGCTAGGGTTAGGGTTACGGCTAACGCTAAGGTTAGGTTTAGGTTGTGGGTTAGGGTAAAGGCTAGATTTGTGTTAGGTTAGGGTTAGGTCTAGTGTTAGGGTTATGGTTAGGATTAGGGTTAAGGCAAGGCCAGGTCTAGGTCTAGGGTTAGGGTTAGGTTTAGGTTAAGGGCTAGGGCTAGTGCTAGGGCTAGGGTTAGGGTTAGGGTAAGGGTTGGGGTTAGGGTTAGGGTTAGTGCTAGGGCTAGGGCTAGGGTTAGGGTTAGGGTTAGGTTAATGTTCGGGTTAGGGCTAGGGCTGTGCTAGGTTTATTTTTAGGGTGAGGGTTATAGTTAGGGCTAGGGCTAGGGTTAGGGTTAGAGCTACGGTTTGGGTTAGGCTTAGGGTTAGGCTTAGGGGAAGGGCTAGGCCTAGGGCTAGTGTTATGGTTAGGGTTAGGGCTAGGTCTAGCGTTAGAGTTCGGATTAGGGCTAGGACTAGGGCTAGGGCTAGAGTTAGATTTAAGGTTAATTTTAGGGCTACATATAGGGTTAGGCTCAGGGTTAGTGTTAGGGTTAGGGCTACGGCTAGGTCCTGGGCTAGGGTTGGGTTTTTGGTAGGGCTAGGGCTAGGGCTAGGGCTAGGGTTAGGGTTAGGATTAGGGCTAACGCTAAGGTTAGGTTTAGGGTGTGGGTTAGGGTTAGGGCTAGGGTTACGGTTAGGGTTAGGGTTAGTTCTAGTGTTAGGGTTAGGTTTAGGGTTAGGGTTAACGCAAGGCCAGGTCTAGGTCTAGGGTTAGGGTTAGGTTTAGGTTAAGGGCTAGGGCTAGTGCAGAGGCTAGGGCTAGGGCTAGGTCCTGGGCTAGGGTTAGGTTTAGGATTAGGGCTAGGGTTAGGGCTAGGGTTAGGGTTAGATTTAGGGCTAACGCTAAGGTTAGGTTTAGGGTGTGGGTTAGGGTTAGGGCTAGGGTTACGGTTAGGGTTAGGGTTAGGTCTAGTGTTAGGGTTAGGGTTAGGGTTAGGGTTAAGGCAAGGCCAGGTCTAGTTCTAGGGTTAGGGTTAGGTTTAGGTTAAGGGCTATGTCTAGGGCTGGGGCTAGGGCTAGGGCTAGGTCTAGGGTTAGGGTTAGGTTTAGGATTAGGGCTAGGGCTAGGGCTAGGGTTAGGGTCAGGGTTAGTGTTAAGTTTAGGGCTAGGGCTAGGGCTGTGCTAGGTTTATGTTTAGGGTTAGGGTTATAGTTAGGGCTAGGGCTAGGGTTATGGCTAGGGTTAGGGTTAGAGCTACGGTTTGGGTTAGGCTTAGGGTTAGGCTTAGGGCTAGGGCTGGGCCTAGGGCTGGTGTTAGGTTTAGGGTTAGGACTAGTTCTAGCGTTAGGGTTCGGATTAGGGCTAGGGCTAGGGCTAGATTTAAGGTTAATTTTAGGGCTACAGCTAGGGTTAGGCTTAGGGTTAGGGTTAGGGTTTGGGCTAGGGCTAGGGCTAGGGTTAGGTTTAGAGTTAGCTTTATTGTTAGGGTGGTGTTAGGGTTAGGTCTAGTGCTAGGGCTTTGTTAGTGTTAGGTCTAGGTTTAGGGTTATGGTTAGGGCTAGGGCTAGGGTTTGTTTAGTGTTATGGCTAGGTATAGGGCTAGGGCCAGGGTAAGGGTTAGGACTAGGGCTAGGGCTGGGGCTAGGGCTAGGGCTAGGGCTTGGGCTAGGAATTGGCCTAGGGTTAGGGCTAGGGTTAGGGCTAAGGCTAGGGCTAGGGCAAGGGTTACTGTTAGGGTTAGGGTTAGGGCTAGTGTTAGGGTTAGGGTTAGGGTTAGGCCTACGGCCAGGGCTAGTTCTAGGGTTAGTGTTAGGTTTAGGGTAAGTGCTAGTGCTAGGCCTAGGGCTAGGGTTAGGTTAGGGTTAGGCTAAGGATTAGGGCTAGGGTTAGGTTTCGGTCTAGGGCTAGGGCTAGGGCTAGGGCTAGCTCTAGATTTAAGGTTAATTTTAGGGCTAGAGTAGGGTTAGGCTTAGGGTTATCGTTATGGTTAGGGCTAGGACTAGGGTCAGGTTTAGGGTTAGCTTTAGGGTTAGGGTTAGTGTTAGGTCTAGGGCTAGGACTAGTGTTAGGGTATAGGGGTAGCGTAAGTGTTAGGGCTAGGGCTAGGCTTAGGGTAAGGGCTAGGTCGAAGGCTAGGGCTAGAGTAAATTTAGGGTTAGGTTTAGGGCTAGGGCTAGGGCTAGGGCTAGGCTTAGGGTTAGGGTTAGGACTAGGGCTTGGTCTAGGGTTAGCTTTACGGTTAGGGTTAGGTTAGGGCTAGGGCTAGAGTTAGGTTTAGGGTTAAAGTTAGTGTAAGGTTTAGGGTTAGGTCTAGGGCTAGGGTTATGTTTAGGGTTAGGTCTAGGGCTAGGGCTAGTGTTAGGGTTAGGGTTAGTGTTAGTGCTAGGGCTAGGGCTAGGTTTAGGGTTAGGGCTAGGGCTAGGGCTGGGTTGGTTTAGGGCTAGGGCTAGGGCTAGGGCTAGTGATAGGGCCAGGGTAAGGGTAATGTCTAGGGCTAGGGCTTTGACTAGGGTTACGGTTAGGGTTAAGGCTAGGGCTAGGCTTATGGTTAGGGTTATGGTTAGGTCTAGGGCCAGGGCTAAGTCTAGGGTTAGCGTTAGGGTTAGGGTTAGGTCTAGGGTTAAGGCTAGTGTTAGGGTATAGGGGTAGGGTAAGTGTTAGGACTAGTGCTTGGCTTAGGGTAAAGGCTAGGTCGAGGGCTAGGGCTAGGGTTAAGGTTAGGGTTAGGTTTAGGGATAGGGCTAGGGCTAGGGCTAGGGTTAGGTTTAGGGTTATGTCGAGTGCTAAGGCTAGTGTTAGGGTTAGTGTTAGGGCTAGGGCTAGGTTTACGGTTAGGTTTAGGGCTAGGGCTAGGGTTAGGTTTAGGGTTAGGTCTAGGGTTAGGGCTAGGGCTAGGGCTAGGGCTAGGGCTAGGGTAAGGTTTAGGGCTTATTGCTAGGGTTAGGGTTAGGTCTAGGGCTAGGGTTACGGTTAGGGTTAGGGTTAGGTTTACATTTACGGGTAGGGTTAGTGTTACGGTTAGGGCTAGGTTTAGGGCTAGGCCTGGGGTTAGGGTTAGGGTTAGGGTTACGGTTAGGGCTAGGGTTAGGGTTAGGGTTACGGTTAGGGCTAGGGTTAGGGTTAGGGTTAGGGTTTGAGCTAGGGCTAGGGCTAGGGTTAGGGTTAGGGTTAGGGCTAGGGCTAGAGCTAAGGTTAGTTTTAGGGTGTGGGTTAGGCTTAGGAGTAGGGTTAGGGTTAGGGTTAGGTTTAGGGTTAGGGCTAGGGATAGGGCTAGGGCTAGGGTTAGGGTTAGGGTAGTACCAGGGCTAGGCCTAGGGTTAGGTTTAGGGTTAGGGTTAGGGATAGAGCTAGGGTTAGGTTTAGGGTTAGGGTTAGGGCTAGGGCTAGGCCTAGGACTAGGGTTAGGGTTAGGGTTAGCATTATGGCTATGGCTAGGCCTAGGGCTATGTTTAGGGTTTTGGTTAGGGTTAGGTCTAGGACTGGTGTTAGGTTTAGGGTGTTGTGTAGGTTTCAGGCTAGGTTTAGGGTTTGGTTTGGGGTTGGAGTTGGCGTTGTGGTTAGGGTTAGGGTTAGGGTTAGGGCTAGGGCTAGGGCTAGGGTTAGGGCTGGGGTTAAGGTTAGGTCTACGGCTAGAACTGGTGTTAGGATTAGGGTTAGTGTTAGGTTTACTGCTAGGGCTTGGGTTAGGGTTAGGTTTAGGGTTAGGTCTAGGGCTAGGGCTAGTGTTAGGGCATAGGGGTAAGGTAAGGGTTAGGGTTAGGTTTAGGGTTAGGGTTAGGGCTAAATGTAGGGCTAGGGCAAGTGTGAGGGTTAGGGTTAGGGTTAGGGATAGGGCTAGGGTTGTTAGGGTTAGGGTTAGGATTAGAGTTAGGGCTGGGCCAGGACTAGGTGTATGGTTAGCGTTAGGTTTAGGGTAAATGCTAGGGCTAGTGCTAGGGCTAGGGGTAGGTTTATGCTTAGGGTTAGGGCTACGGCTAGGGCTAGTGCTAGGGCTAGGTCTAGGGTTATTGTTATTGTAAGGGCTAGGGCTAGGTTTAGGGTTAGGGTTAGGGCTAAGGCTAGGGTTAGGGTTAGGGTTAGGGCTAGGGCTAGGGCTAGGGCTAGGGCTAGGCTAAGGGTTAGGGCTAAGGGCTAAGGCAAGGGCCAGGGTTAGGGTTAGGACTAGGTCTAAGGATACGGTTAGATTTACGGCTATGGTTAGGGCTAGGGCTAGTGTTAGGGTTAGGGTTAGGGCTAGGTGTAGGGTTAGGACTACGGTTAGGGTTAGGCTTAGTGCTAGGGCTAGGGTTAGGGTTAGGGTTAGGATTACGGTTAGGGCTAGGTTTAGGGTTAGAGTTAGGGTTAGAGTTACAGTTAGGGCTAGGGTTAGGGTTAGGGCTAGGGTTAGTGCTAGGGCTAGGGCTGCGTCTAGGGCTAGGCCAGGGTTATGGTTAGGGCTAGGGCTAGGGCTAGGGCTAGGGCTAAGGCTAGGGATAGGGCTAGGGCTAGGGTTAGGGTTAGGGTTAGGGTTAGGGTTAGTGCTAGGCTAAGGTTAGGTTTAGGGTGTGGGTTAGGGTTAGGGCTAGGGTTAGGGTTAGGGTGAGTGCTATGTCTAGGGCGAGGGCTAAGGTTAGGGTTAGGGGTAGGGCTAGGGCTAGGGCTAGGGCTGGGGTTATGGTTATGGTTAGGGCCAGGCCTAGGGTTCGTTTCAGGCTGTTGGTTAGGTTTACGGCCTGGGTTAGGGTTAGGGTTAGGGCTACAGCTAGGTCCTGGGCTAGGGTAGGGTTTGGGGTAGGGCTAGGTCTAGGGCTAGTGTTAGGGTTAGGGTTAGGTTTAGGGTTAGGTCTAGTGTTAGGGTTAGGGTTAGGATTAGGGTTAAGGCAAGGCCAGGTCTAGGTCTAGGTTTAGGGGTAGGTTTAGGTTCAGGGCTAGGGTAGGGCTAGGGCTAGGTCTAGTGTTAGGGTTAGGTTTAGGGCTAGGGCTGGGGCTAGGGCTAGGGTTAGGTTTAGGGTTAGGGTTAAGGTTAGGGCTAGGGCTAGGGCTGGGCTAGGTTTATGTTTACGGTTAGGGTTATAGTTAGGGCTAGGGCTAGGGTTAGGGCTAGGGTTATGGTTTGAGCTAGGGTTTGGGTTAGGCTTAGGGTTAGGCTTAGGGCTAGGGCTATGCTTAGGGCTAGTGTTAGGGTTAGGGTTTGGGCTAGGTCTAGGGCTAGGATTAGGGTTAGGGCTAGGACTAGGGGTAGGGCTAGGGTTAGATTTAAGGTTAATTTTAGGGCTACATATAGGGTTAGGCTCAGGGTTAGGGTTAGGGTTAGGGCTACGGCTAGGTCCTGGCTAGGGTTACGGTTTGCGGTAGGGCTAGGGCTAGGGCTAGGGCTAAGGTTAGGGTTAGGGCTAACACTAAGGTTAGATTTAGGGTGTGGGTTAGGGTTAGGGCTAGGGTTAGGGTTAGGGTTAGGGTTAGGTCTAGTGTTAGGGTTAGGTTTAGGGTTAGGGTTAACGCAAGGCCAGGTCTAGGTCTAGGGTTAGGGTTAGGTTTAGGTTGAGGGCTAGGGCTAGGGTTAGGGCTAGGCCTAGGGCTAGGGCTAGGGCTAGGGCTAGATCTAGGGTTAGGGTTAGGTTTAGGTTAAGGGCTAGGGCTAGGGCTAGGGTTAGGGTCAGGGTTAGGGTTAAGGTTAGGGCTATGCCTGGGCTGTGCTGTGTTTATGTTTAGTGTTAGGGTTATAGTTAGGGCTAGGGCTAGGGTTAGGGCTCGGTTTTGGTTTAGAGCTAGGGTTTGGGTTATGCTTAGGGTTAGGCTTAGGGCTAGGGCTAGGCCTAGGGCTAGTGTAAGGGTTAGGGTTAGGGCTAGGTCTAGCGTTAGGGTTCGGATTAGGGCTAGGACTAGGGCTAGGGCTAGGGCTAGATTTAAGGTTAATTTTAGGGCTACAGCTAGGGTTAGGCTTAGGCTTAGGGTTAGGGTTAGGGCTAGGGCTAGGGTTAGGTTTATAGTTAGCCTTAGGGTTAGGGTCGTGTTAGGGTTAGGTCTAGTGCTAGGGCTAGTGTTAGGGTTAGGTCTAGGTTTAGGGTTAGGGTTAGGGCTAGGACTAGGGTTGGTTTAGTGTTAGGGCTAGGGATAGGGCTAGGGCCAGGGTAAGGGTTAGGGTTAGGGCTAGGTCTAGGGCTAGGATAAGTGTTAGGTTTAGGGTTAGGTTTAGGGTTAGGGTTATTGTTAAAGCTAGGCCTAGGGCTAGAGTTAGGGTTAGATTAGGGCTAGGGCTAGGGTTAGTGTTAGTGTATGTTTAGGGCTATGGTTAGGATTTGAGCTAGGGTTAGGGTTAAGATTAGGGTTATGGTTAGTGCTAGGGCTAGGCCTAGGGCTAGTGTTAGGGTTAGGGTTAGGGTTAGGGCTAGGGTTAGGTTTAGGGTTAGGGTTAGGGTTAGGGTTAGTGCTAGTGCTAGGGCTATGGCTAGAGCTAGGTCTAGGGCAAAGGTTAGTGTTAGGGTTAAGGCTAGGGTCAGGTTTCGGTTTAGTTTTAGGGGTAGGGTGTGGGATAGGGCTAGGGTCAGTGCTAGGTCTAGGGTTAGTGTTAGGTTTAGGGTTAGGACAACTTTTAAGGTTAGGGTTAGTGTTAGGGCTAGGGCTAGGTTTAGGTTAGGGCTAGGGCTAGGGCTAGGGCTAGGCTAAGGGTTAGGGCTAAGGGCTAAGGCAAGGGCCAGGGTTAGGGTTAGGACTAGAGCTAGGGGTATGGTTAGATTTACGGTTATGGTTAGGGCTAGGGCTCGGGCTAGGGCTAGGTCTAGTGCTACGGTTAGGATTAGGGCTAGGGGTAGGGTTAGGACTACGGTTAGGGTTAGGGTTAGTGCTAGGGCTAGGGTTAGGGTTAGGTTTAGGATTATGGTTAGGGCTTGGTTTAGGGTTAGGGTTAGGGTTAGGGTTATAGTTAGGGCTAGGGTTAGGGTTAGGTTTAGGGTTATTGCTATTTCTAGGGCTAGGGCTAGGGTTAGGGTTAGGGTTATGTTTAGGGTTAGGTTTTTGGTTAGGGTTAGTGCTAGGCTAAGGTTAGGTTTACGGTATGGGTTAGGGTTAGGGTTAGGGCTGATGTTAAGGTTAGGGAAGGGTTAGGGCTAGAAGGAGGGTTAAGGTAAGGGTTAGGGTTAGGGTTAGTATTAGGGCTAGGGCTACGATTAGATATAGGCATAGGGCTAGGATTAGGTCTAGTGTTAGGGTTAGGTTTAGGGTTAGGGCTACGGCTAGGGCTAGGTTTAGGTTTATGGTTAGTGTTAGGGCTAGGGCTAGGGCAAGGTCTAGGGTTATTGCTAGGGCTAGGGCTAGGGCAAGGTCTAGGTTTAGAGTTAGGGTTAGGGTTAGGATTAGGGATAGGGTTAGAGTTAGGGTTAGGGTTAGGACTAGGGCTTGGATTAGGGCTAGGGTTAGGGTTAGGGTTATGTTTAGGTCTAGGGCCAGGGTTAGGGTTAGGGTTAGTGTTACCTTAGGGCTAGGTTTAGGGTTAGGATTAGGGTTAGGGTTACGGTTAGGGCTAGAGTTTGTGTTAGGTTTAGGGATAGCGTTAGGGCTAGCTTTAGGGTTAGGGTTAGCGCTAGTGCTTGGGTTAGGTTTAGGGTTAGGGCTAGGGCTAGGGCTAGGGCTAGGGCTAGGGCTAGGGCTAGGGCTAGGCTAAGGGTTAGGTCTAAGGGCTAAGGCAAGGGCCAGGGTTAGGTTTAGGACTAGGGCTAGGGATACGGTTAGATTTACGGTTATGGTAGGGCTAGGTCTAGTGTTAGGGTTAGGGTTAGGGCTAGGTTTAGGGTTAGGACTATGGTTAGGGTTAGGCTTAGTGCTAGGGCTAGGGTTAGGGTTAGGGTTAGGATTACTGTTAGGGCTAGGTTTATGGTTAGAGTTAGGGTTAGAGTTACAGTTAGGGCTAGGGTTAGGGTTAGGGTTAGGGCTAGGGCTAGGGCTACGTCTAGCGCTAGGTCTAGGGTTAGGTTTAGGGCTAGGGCTAGGGCTAGGGCTTGGGCTAGGGTTAGGGTTAGGGTTAGGGTTAGGTTTGTGTTAGGGTTAGTGCTAGGGTTAGGGTTAGGGTGAGTGCTATGGCTAGGGCGAGGGCTAAGGATAGGTTTAGTGGTAGGGCTAGGGCTATGGCTAGCGCTGGGGTTATGGTTATTGTTATGGTTAGGGCCAGGCCTAGGGTTCGTTTTAGGATGTTGGTTAGGTTTATGGCCTGGGTTAGTGTTAGGGTTAGGGCTACAGCTAGGTCCTGGGCTAGGGTTAGGTTTTGGGGTAGGGCTTGGGCTAGGGCTAGGGCTAAGGTTAGGGTTAGGGCCAACACTAAGGTTAGGTTTAGGGTGTGGGTTAGGGTTAGGTCTAGTGTTAGGGTTAGGGTTAGGATTAGGGTTAAGGCAAGGCCAGGTCTAGGTCTAGGTTTAGCGGTAGGTTTAGGTTTAGGTTTAGGGCTACGGCTAGGGCTAGGGCTAGGGCTAGGGCTAGGGTTAGGTTTAGATTAGGGCTAGGGCTATGGCTAGTGTTAGGGTTAGGGTTAGGGTTAGGTTTTGGGTTACTGTTAGGGCTAGGGATAAGGTCAGGTTTAGGTTGTATGTTAGTGTTAGGGCTAGGGTAATGGTTAGATATAGTGTTATTGTTAAAGTTAGGCCTAGGGCTAGAGTTAGGTTTAGATTAGGGCTAGGGTTAGTGTATACTTAGGGCTATGGTTAGAATTAGAGCTCTTGTTAGGGTTAAGATTAGGGTTATGGTTAGTGCTAGGGCTAGGCCTAGGGCTAGTGTTAGGGCTAGGGTTAGGTTTAGGGTTAGGGTTAGGATTAGGGCTAGGGCTAGGGCTAGGGTTAGTGTATGTTTAGGGCTATGGTTAGAATTAGAGCTAATGTTAGGGTTAAGATTAGGGTTATGTTTAGTGCTAGGGCTAGGCCTGGGGCTAGTGTTAGGGTTAGGGTTAGGGCTAGGGTTAGGGTTAGGATTAGGGCTAGGGCTAGGGCTAGGGCTAGGGCTAGGAATTGGCCTAGTGTTAGTGTTAGGGTTAGGGCTAGGGCTAGGTTTCGGGTTAGGGTTAGGGATAGGGTGAGGGATAGGGCTAGGGCCAGTGCTAGGTCTAGAGTTACTGTTAGGTTTAGGGTTAGGACAACTTTTAAGGTTAGGGTTAGTGTTAGGGCTAGGGCTAGGTTTAGTGTTAGGGTTAGGGCTAGGGCTAGGGTTAGGGTTAGGGTTAGGGCTAGGGCTGGGCTAGGCTAAGGGTTAGGGCTTAGGGCTAAGGGCTAAGGGCTAAGGCAAAGGCCAGGGTTAGGGTTAGGACTAGGGCTAGGGATACGGTTAGATTTACGGTTATGGCAGGGCTAGGTCTAGTGTTAGGGTTAGGGTTAGGTCTAGGTGTAGGGTTAGGACTACGGTTAGGGTTAGGCTTAGTGCTAGGGCTAGGGTTAGGGTAAGGGTTAGGATTACGGTTAGGGCTAGGTTTAGGGTTAGAGTTAGGGTTAGAGTTACAGTTAGGGCTAGGGTTAGGGTTAGGGTTAGGGCTAGGGTTAGTGCTAGGGCTAGGGCTATGTCTAGGGCTGGGCCAGGGTTAGGGCTAGGGCTAGGGCTAGGGCTAGGGCTAGGGCTAGGGTTGGGGTTAGGGTTAGGTTTAGGGTTAGGGTTAGTGCTAGGCTTAGGTTAGGTTTAGGGTGTGGGTTAGGGTTAGGGCTAGGGTTAGGGTTAGGGTGAATGCTATGGCTAGGGCGAGGGCTAAGGTTAGGGTTAGGGGTAGGGCTAGGGCTAGGGCTAGGGCTGGGGTTATGGTTATGGTTAGGGCCAGGCCTAGGGTTCGTTTTAGGGTGTTGGTTAGGTTTACGGCCTGCGTTAGTGTTAGGGTTAGGGCTACAGCTAGGTCCTGGGCTAGGGTTAGGGTTAGTGCTAACGCTAAGGTTAGGTTTAGGGTGTGGGTTAGGGTTAGGGTTAGGTCTAGTGTTAGGGTGTGGGTTTGGGTTAGGTCTAGTGTTAGGGTTAGGGTTAGGATTAGGGTTAAGGCAAGGCCAGGTCTAGGTCTAGGTTTAGGGTTAGGTTTAGGTTCAGGGCTGGGCTAGGGCTAGGGTATGTCTATTGTTAGGGTTAGGTTAGGGCTAGGGCTAGGGCTAGGGTTAGGTTTAGGGTTAGGGTTAAGGTTAGGGCTAGGGCTAGGGCTGGGCTAGGTTTATGTTTTGGGTTAGGGTTATAGTTAGGGCTAGGGCTTGGGTTAGGGCTAGGGTTAGGGTTAGAGCTAGGGTTTGGGTTAGGCTTAGGGTTAGGCTTAGGGCTAGGGCTAGGCCTAGGGCTAGTGTTAGGGTTCGGGTTAGGGCTAGGTCTAGCGTTAGGGTTCAGGTTAGGGCTAGGACTAAGGCTAGGGCTAGGGTTAGATTTAAGGTTAATTTTAGGGCCACAGCTAGGGTTAGGCTCAGGGTTAGGGTTAGGGTTAGGGTTAGGTTTAGGTTGAGGGCTAGGGCTAGGGTTAGGGCTAGGGCTGGGCTTGGGCTAGGTCTAGGGCTAGATCTAGGGTTAGGGTTAGGTTTAGGTTAAGGGCTAGGGCTAGGGATAGTTTTAGAGTTAGGGTTAGGTCAAGTTTTAGGGCTAGTGTTAGGGTTATGGTTTGTGTTAGGGCTAGGTCTAGGGTTAGGGTTAGTGTTAGGTCTAGGGCTATGTTTAGGGCTCGGGTTAGGGTTAGGGTTAGGGCTAGGGCTAGGGTTAGTTTTATGGTTAGTGTTACGGTTAGGGGTAGGATTAGTCTTAGGGTTATTGTTAGGGTTATGGTAAGGGCTATTGTTAGGGTTAGGATGAGGGCTAGGGCTCTTGCCAGGGCTAGGACTAGGCTTATGATTAGTGTTAGGGCTAGGCCTACGGCTAGTGCTAGGGTTAGGGTTAGCGTTAGGTTTAGGTCTTTGGCTAGGGTAGTGTTAGGGTATAGGGGTAGAATAAGTGTTAGGGGTAGGGCTAGGCATAGGGTTCGTGTTAGGACTAGTTCTAGTGCTATGGTTAGGTTTAGGGTTAGTGTTAGGGTTAGGTCTAGGGCTAGGGTTAAGTTTAGGGTTAGGGTTAGTGTTATGGTTGGGTTTAGGGTTAGGGCTAAGTCTAGGGTTAGGTTTAAGGTTAGGGTTAGGTCGAGGGTTAGGGCCAGTGTTAGGGTTAGGGTTACTGATAGGGCTAGGGCTAGGTTTAGGTTTAGGTTTAGGGTTAGGGCTACCGCGAGGGTTATGGTTAGGGTTAGGCCTAGGGCTAGGGCTAGGGATAGCGTAAGGGTTAGGTCTAGGGTTAGGGAATTATTAGGGTTAGGCTTAGGGTTAGGGTTAGGGCTAGGCCTGGGGTAGTGTTAGGGTTAGCGTTAGGTTTAGGGTTAGGTCTAGGGCTAGGGCTAGGCTTAGGGTTAGGTTTAGGGTTAGGTTTTCGGCTATGGCTAGTGTTAGGGTAGAGTTAGGGTTAGGGTTAAATTAGGGCTAGGGCTAGGGTTGGGTTAGGGCTATGGTAAGGGTTGGTTATGGTTAGGGCTAGGGCTAGGTTTAGGTTTAGTGTTAGGGTTAGGTCGAGTGCTAGGGCTAGGGTTAGGGTTATGGTTAGTGTTAGGGCTAGGGCTAGGTTTAGGGTTAGGGTTAGGGCTAGGGCTAGGGTTAGGTTTAGGTTTATACCTAGGGCTAGGACTAGGGCTAGAGCAAGGTCTAGGGTTAAGGTTAGGGCTAGGGCTAAGGTTACGGTTAGGTGTATGCTTATGGTTAGGTCTAGGTCTAGGGTTAGGGATAGGGTTAGGGTTAGGTTTAGGGCTAGGGCTTTGTTTAGGGTTAGGGTTAGAGTTAGGGTTAGGGTTACAATAGGTCTAGGATTAGGGTTATGGTTAGGGTTAGGGTTAGGGCTAGGCCTAGGGCTAGGGCAATGTTTAGTGTTATTGTTAGGTTTAGGTCTAGGGCTAGGGCTAGCGTTAGGGTATAGGTGTAGAATTAGTGTTAGGGGTAGGGCTAGGCTTAGGGTTCGTGTTAGGACTAGGGCTAGGTCTAGGGTTAGGTTTAGGGTTAGGGTTAGGGTTAGAGCTAGGGCTAGGGTTAAGTTTAGGGTTAGGGTTATTGTTATGGTTGGGTTTAGTGTTAGGGCTAAGGCTAATGTTAGGGTTATGTTTGGGTTAGGTTGAGGGCTAGGGCCAGTGTTAGGGTTAGTGTACTGTTAGGGCTAGTGCTAGGTTTAGTTTTAGCGTTAGGGCTAGGGTTAGGGTTAGGGTTAGGGTTAGGGCTATGGCTAGGGCTAGGGATATTGTAAGGGTTAGGTCTAGGGTTAGGGCAAGGGTTAGGGTTAGGGTTAGGACTAGGGCTAGGTTTAAGGTTAGGGTTAGCGTTAGTGTTAGTGTTAGGGCTAGGGCTAGAGTTAGGCTTAGGTTTAGGCTTACGGTCAGGGCTAGGATTAGGTTTAGGTTTAGGTCTAGGTCTTGGGCAAGGGCCAGGTCTAGGCTTAGGATTAGGTTTAGGGCTAGGGCTAGGGCTAGGTTTACGGTTAGGCTTAGGGGTAGGGTTAGTGTTAGGGCTTTGGTTGGAATAGAACTAGGATTAGGGTTAGGCTTAGGGTTAGGGTTAGTGCTAGGGCTAGATCTAGGGCTAGTGTTAGGGTTAGGGATAGGCCTAGGGCTAGGGTTAGGGTTAGGGTTAGGGCTAGTGCTAGGGCTAGGGCTAGGGCTAGGGTTAGCTTTAGGTTTATGGCTAGGGCTAGGGCTAGGGCTAGTGCTATGGTTAGGGTTTTGGTTAAGGTTGATTCTAGGGCTAGTGTTAGGTTTAGGGTGTGGTTTATGGTTCGGCTTAGGGTTAGTGTAGGGTTGGGGTTGGGGTTGGTTTTAGGGTTACGGTTAGGGTAAGGGTTAGGGCTAGGGCTAGTGCTAGGGTTAGGGTTAGGGTTAGGGCTAGGGCTAGTGCTAGGGCTGGGGTTAGAGTTGGGGTTAGTGTTAGGTTTATGGCTAGGGCTAGGGTTACGTTTACGGCTAGGGCTAGGGTTAGGGTTAGGGTCAGGGTTAGGGTTAGGGCTAGGGCCATGGCTAGATCTAGGATTAGGGTGAGGTTTAGGGTTAGGGCTAGTGCTTGTGCTAGGGCTAGGGTTAGATTTAGGGTTACGGTTACTGCTAGGGCTAGGGCTAGGGCTAGGTTTAGGGTTAAGGTTAAGGTTAGGGTTAGGGCTAGGGCAAGGGCTAGGGTTAAGTTTAGGGTTAGGGCTAGGTCTAGGGCTAGGGCTAGAGCTAGGGTTA
>CM027399.1:49289799-49312228 GCA_015711505.1 Sylvilagus bachmani | reverse complement strand
CTAGGGCTAGAGCTAGGGTTAGGTTTAGGGTTAGGGCTAGGGCTATGGTTGGGGTTAGGTTTAGGGCTATGTCTAGGCTTAGGGTTAGGTTTGTGGTTTGGTCGAGGGCTAGGACTAGTGTTAGAGTTAGGGTTAGTGTTAGGGCTAGGGCTAGGGTTAGGTTTAGGATTAGAGTTAGGGTTAGGGTTAGGGTGGGGTTTGGGTTAGGGCTCGGTCTAGTGTTAGTGTTATGTTTAGGATTAGGTCTAGGGCTAGGGCTAGTGTTAAGGTATAGAGGTAGGGTTAGGTTTAGGGCTAGGGCTAGGGTTATGTTTATGGTTGGGGTTAGGGCTAGGGTTACAGTTAGGGTATGGTTATGGTTCGGCCTAGGGCTAGGTCTTGGTCAAGGGTTAGGTTTATGGCTATGCTAGGGCTAGGGCTAGTGTTACGGTTACAGTTGGGTTTGGGGTTGTGTTTGGGGTTGGGGTTGGGGTTGGGGTTAGTGTTAGGGTTAGGGTTAGGGGTAGGGCTATGACTAGGGCTAGGGTTAGGGTTAGGGTTAGGGTTAGGGTTAGGGCTAGTGATATGGTTAGGTTTAGGGCTAGGATAAGGGTTTGGGTTAGGATTATGGCTAGGGCTAGGGCTAGGGCTAGTTTTAAGGTTAATTTTAGGGCTACAGCTAGATTTAAGCTTAGGTTAGGGTTAGTGTTATGGCTAGGGCTAGGGTAGGTTTAGATTAGAGTTAGGGTTAGGGTAGGGTTAGGGTTAGGGCTCGGGCTAGTTTAGTGTTTTGGTTAGTGTTAGGCCTAGGGCTAGGGCTAGTGTTAGGGTTAGGTTTATGGCTACGGCTAGGGCTAGGGCTAGTGCTAAGACTAGGGTTATGTTTAGGGTTAGTTTTAGGGCTAGTGCTAGGGCTAGGTCGAGGGCTATGTTTTGGGTTAGGGCTAGGGTAAGCGTTGGGGTTAGGTTTAGGTCTAGGGCTTGTGTTAGGTTTAGGGTTAGGGCTAGGGCTAGGGCTAGGGTAGGGTAATGGTTAGGGCTAAGGGCTATGGCAAGGGTTAGTGTTAGGGTTAGGGCTAGGGCTAGAGTTACGGTTAGGGTTACGCTTATGGTTTGCGCTAAGGATAGGGCTAGGTCTAGGGTTAGGGTTAGTGTACTGTTACGGTTAGGGCTAGGGTTATGGTTTAGGGTTTTGCTTAGGGTTAGTGGTAGGGCTAGGGCTAGGGCTAGGTCTAAGTTTAGGATTAGTGTTAAGATTAGGGCTAGGGCTAGGGCTAGGGCTTGGTCTCGGGATAGAGTTAGGTTTATGGTGAGGTTTTGGTTTAGTATAGGGCTAGGGCTAAGGTTAGGTTTATGGAGTGGTTTAGGGTTAGGGATAGGGTTAGGGTTAGGGTGAGGCTTAGGGCTAGGGCTAGGGTTAGGGTTAGGGTTAAGGCTAGGGATAGGGTTAGAGCTAGGGTTAGGGTTAAGGCTATTGCTAGGCCTAGGGCTAGTGTTAGGGTTATGGCTAGGGTTGGGGCTAGGGCCAGGGCTAGGGTTAGAGCTAGGGTCAGGGATAGGGCTAGGGTTTTGTTAGGGTTATGGTAAGGCTAGGCCTAGGGTTAGGGTTTGGGTTAAGGTTAGTTCTAGGGCTAGGGCTTGTGTTAGCTTTATTGTTAGGGTTAGGGCTAGGGTTAGGGTTAGGGCAAGGGCTAGGGTTAGGCTTAGGGCTACGGCTTGGCCTAGGGCTAGGGTTAGTGTTAGGGTTAGGGCTAGGGCTATGGTTAGGGTTAGTGCTAGGGCTAGTGCAAGGGTTAGAGTTAGGGTTAGGATTAGGGCTAGGGCTAGGTTTAGGGTTAGGGTTGGGGTTAGCTCGAGGGCTGGGGCTAGTGTTAGGGTTAGGTTTATGGCTATGGCTAGGGTTATGTTTATGGTTAGGGCTAGGACTAGGGCTAGTGCTAGGGTTACAGTTAGGGTTAGGTTTAGGGCTACGGCTAGGCCTAGGGTTAGGGTTAGGGTTAGGACTAGGGCTAGGGCTAGGTCTATGGTTAGGGTTAGGTTTAGGGCTAGGGCTTGGTTTAGGGCTTGGGTTAGGGTTAGGGTTAAGGCTATGGCTAGGGTTAGGTTTAGAGTTAGTGTTACGGTTAGGGCTAGGTTACGGTTAGAGGTAGGGTTAGGGTTAGGGATAGATTTAGGGCTAGGGCGTGGGCTAGGTCTATGGTTAGGGTAAGAGTTATGGCTAGGGCTAGGGATAGGGTTAGGGTTAGGGTTAGGTTTTCGGTTAGGGTTAGGGCTAGGGCTAAGGTTAGGTTTAGTGTGTGGGTTAGTGTTGGGGCTAGGGTTAGGCTTAGGGTTTGGACTGCGTTTGGGTTTGGGGTTGGGGTTAAGGTTTGGGTTAGGTTTAGTGTTAGGGCCAGTGCTATATTTAGTGTTAGGTTTAGGTCTAGGGCTAGGGTGTCGGTTTGGTTTAGGGCTAGCTCTTGGGTTAGGTTAGGATTAGTGTAGGGCTAGGGTTAGGTTTAGGGTTAGGGTTACGGTTAGGTCTAGAGCTAGTGCTAGTGTTAAGGTTAGTATTAATATTAGCTTTATGGCTAGGTCTAGGGTTAGGGTTAGGGTTAGGGCTAGGGTTAGGGTTAGGAATAGGGTTAGGGCTAGGTCTAGGGTTAGGGTAAGGGTTATGGCTAGGGCTAGGACTAGGGCTAGGGCTAGGTTTAGGGTTAGGGTTAGGTTTTCAGTTAGGTTTAGGAATAGGGCTAAGGTTAGGTTTAGGGTGTGGGTTAGGGTTAGTGCTAGGATTAGGTTTAGGGTTTGGATTGGGATTGGGTTTGGGGTTGGGTTTAAGTTTAGGGTTAGGGTTAGGGTTTGGGCTAGGGCTAGGTTTAGTGTTAGGGTTAGGTCTAGGGCTACAGTTAGGGTTAGGTTTAGGGCTAGCACTAGGCTTAAGGTTAGGGTTAGTGTAGGGCTAAGGTTAGGTTTAGGCTTAGGGTTATGTTTAGGTCTAGAGCTAGGGCTAGTGTTAGGGTTAGGGTTAGTATTAGGTTTTTGGCTAGGTCTAGGTTTAGGGTTAGGGCTAGGTCTAGGGTTAGAGTTAGGGTTAGGGTTAGGGATAGTGTTAGGGCTAGGTGTAAGGTTAGGTTTAGTGCTAGATCCTGGGCTATTGTTAGGGTTAGGGTAGGGTTAGGGCTAGAGGGAATGTAGGGTAAGGGTTCTGGTTAGGTTTAGCGTTAGGGCTAGGGTTAGGTTTAGGAATAGGACTAGGGTTAGGTATAGTGTTAGGGTTAGGGTTAGGGCTAGGGCTAGTGTTAGTGTTAGGGTTAGGGCTAGGGTTAGGGCTAGGGCTAGGGCTAGGGTTAGGGCTAGGGCAAGTGTTTTGTTTGGAGTTAGGGCTAGGGTTAGGGCTAGTGTTAGGGTTAGGGTTATGGTTAAGTCGAGTGCTAGGGCTCGTGTTAGGTTTAGGGTTAATGTTAGGGCTAGGGCTAGGTTTACGTTTAGGGTTAGGTTAAGGGCTATGTCTAGCTTTAGGTTTAGGGTTACGGCTAGGGCTTGGGCTAGTGCTAGAGTTAGGGTTAGGGCTAGGGGTAGGATTACGGTTAGTGTTACGTTTATGTTTAGGGCTAGGGTTAGGGCTAGGGCTAGTGCTAGTGTTAGGTTTAGGGTTAGGGTTAGTGCTAGGGCTAGGGTTAGGGTTAATCTAGGGTTAGGGTTAGGGTTTGGATTGGGGTTGGGTTTGTTGTTGGGGTAAAGGTTAGGGTTAGGGTTAGGGATAGGTTTCGTGTTAGGGTTAGGTCTAGGGCTACAGTTAGGGTTAGGTTTAGGGCTAGCACTAGGGTTAGTGTTAGGGTTAGGATTATTGCAGGGCTAGGGTTAGGTTTAGCATTAGGGTTATGTTTAGGTCTAGAGCTAGGGCTAGTGTTAGGTTTAGGGTAAGTATTAGGTTTATGGCTAGGTCTTGGGTTAGGGTTAGGACTAGGGCTAGGGTTAGGTTTAGGGTTAGGTTTATGGTTAGTGTTAGGGATAGTGTTAGGGCTAGGTTCAGGGGTAGGGTTAGGGTTAGGGCTAGGGCTATTGTTAGGTTTAGGGAAGGGTTAGGGCTAGAGGGAGGGTAGGGTAAGGGTGAGGGTTAGGGTTAGGGCTAGGGCTAGGGCTAGGATTAAGTTTAGGGTTGGGGTTAGGGCTAGGGCTAGGGTTATGGTTAGGATTATGGTAATGGTTAGGCCTAGGGCTAGGGCTAGGTCTAGGGCTAAGGCTAGCGTTAGGTTTAGAATTACGTTTAGCACTAGGGCTAGGGCTAGGGCTAGGTTAAAGGTTAAGGCTAAGGGCTATGGCATGGGCTAGTTTTAGGGTTAGGGCTAGGGCTAGGGTTACGGTTATGGTTAAGTGTAGGGCTTGGGCTAGGTCCAGGTTTATGGTTAGGGTTAGGGTTAGGGTTAGGGCTAGGGCTAGGGCTAGGACTAGGGTTAGGGTTAGGGTTAGGGTTAGGGCTAGGGCTAGGGCAAGGCTAGGGTTAGTGTTACAGTTAGGGCAGGTTTAGTGTTAGGATTAGGGTTAGGATACCGGTAGGGCTAGGGTTAGAGTTAAGTTAGGGTTCGGTTTAGTGTTAGGGTTAGGGTTAGGGCTAGGGCTAGGGCTAGGTCTAGGTCTAGGGCTAGGTCTAGGATTAGGGTTAGGGTTAGGGTTAGGGTTAGGGCTAGGGCTAGGGCTAGGTTTAGGGGTAGGTTTAGGGTGAGGTTTTGGGTTAGGATAGGGCTAGGGCTAAGGTTAGGTTTAGTGAGTGGGTTAGGGTTAGTAATAATGTTAGGGTTAGGGTTGGGCTTAGGGCTAAGGCTAGGCCTAGGGTTAGGGTTAGGGTTAGGGTTAGGGCTAGTGTTAGGGTTAGAGTTAGGGTTAGGTTTTATTCTTATGGTTAGGCTTAGGGCTAGGGCTAGGCCTAGGGCTAGGTTTAGGGTTATGGCTAGGGCTGGGCCTAGGGCCAGGGCTAGGGTTAGGGCTAGGGTTAGTGATAGGGTTAGGGTTAGGTTAGGGTTAGGGTAGGGCTAGGCGTAGGGTTAGGGTTTGGGTTAGGGTTAAGGCTAGGGCTAGGATTAGGGTTAGAGTTAGGGTTACGTTTAGGGCTAGGTTTAGGTTTCGGGTTTGGGTTAGGGTTACGTTACGGGTAGGGTTAGGTTTAGGGTTAGGTTTAGGGCTAGGGCGAGGGCTAAGTCTAGGGTTAGGGTAAGGGTTATGGCTAGGGCTAGGGTTAGGATTATTGTTAGGTTTTCATTTAGGGTTAGGGCTAGGGCTAAGGTTAGGTTTAGGGTGTTGTTTAGGGTTAGGGCTAGGGTTAGGCTTAGGGTTTGGATTGGGGTTGGGTTTGGGCTTGGGATTAAGATTATGGTTAGGGTTAGGGTTAGGGCTAGGGCTAGGTTTCGTGTTAGGGTTAGGTCTAGGGCTAGGGTTAGGGTTAGGTTTAGGGCTAGCGCTAGGCTTAAGGTTAGGGTTAGTGTAGGGCTAAGGTTAGGTTTAGGGTTAGGGATATGTTTAGATCTAGAGTTAGGGCTAGTGTTAGGGTTAGGGTTAGTATTAGGTTTATGGCTAGGTCTAGGTTTAGGGTTAGGGCTAGGTCTAGGGTTAGAGTTAGGGTTAGGTTTAGGGATAGGGTTAGGGCTAGGTTTAGGGTTAGGTTTAGGGTTAGGGCTAGGGCTATTGTTAGGTTTAGGGTAGGGTTAGGGCTAGAGGGAAGGTAGGGTAAGGGTTAGGTTTAGCGTTAGGGCTAGGGTTAGGTTTAGGAATAGGACTAGGGTTAGGTATCGTGTTAGTGTTAGGGTTAGGGCTAGGGCTAGGCCTAGGGTTAGGGTTCGGGTGGGGGTTGAGTTTGCGGTTGGGGTTGGGGATAATGTTAGGGTTAGGGTCATGGCTATGACTAGGTCTAGGGTTAGGGTTAGGGCTAGGGCTAGTTTTAAGGTTAGGGTTAGGATTATGGCTAGGGCTAGGTCTAGGGCTATGGTTAGGGTTAGGGCTAGGGTAAGCATTGGGGTTAGGGTTAGGTCTAGGGCGAGTGTTAGGTTTAGGGTTAGGGCTAGAGCTAGGGCTAGGTTAAAGGTTAGGGCTAAGGGCTATGGCAAGGGCTAGTTTTAGGTTAGGGCTAGGGCTAGGTTTACGGTTATGTTTAAGGGTAGGGCTAGGGCTAGGGCTAGGGCTAGGGTTAGGGCTAGGGCTAGGGTTAGGGTTAGGGCTAGGGCTAGGGTTAGGGTTAGTGTCACGGTTAGGGCTTGGTTTAGGGTTAGGATTAGGGTTAGGGTTACGATTAGGGCTAGGGTTAGGGTTGGGGTTAGGGTAGGGCTATGGCTAGGGTTAGGGTTAGGGTTGGGGTTAGCTCGAGGGCCAGGGCTAGTGTTAAGGTTAGGGTTAGTCTTAGGGTTAGGGCTATGTTTAGGGTTAGGGTTAGGTCTAGGGCTAATGTTAGTTTTAGGTTTAGGGATAGGGATAGGGCTAGGGCTAGGTCTAGTTTAAGGGTTAGGGCTAGGGCTAGGGCTATGGTTAGGGTTATGGCTAGGGCTAGGATTACGTTTATGGTTAGGGCTAGTGCTAGGGTTAGAGTTAGGGTTAGGTTTAGGGCTTCAGCTAGGCCTAGGGTTAGGGTTACGGTTAGGACTAGGGCTAGGGCTAGGTCTATGGTTAGGGTTAGGTTTAGGGCTAGGGCTAGGTTTAGGGCTATTGTTAGGGTTAGGGTTAAGGCTAGGGCTTAGGTTAGGGTTACGGTTATGGTTACGGTTAGGGCTAGGTTTAGGGTTAGGGTTTGGGTTAGGGTTACGGTTAGTGGTAGGGTTAGGGTTAGGTTTAGGTTTAGGACTACGGCGTGGGCTAGGGCTAGTGCTAGGGTAAGGGTTATGGCTAGGGCTATGGCTAGGTTTAGGGTTTCGATTAGTTTTAGGGTCATGGTTAGGGCTAGGGTTAGGGCTAGGGCTAGCGTTAGGGCTAGGGCAAGGTCTAGGGTTAGGGTTAGGGTTAGGGTTAGTGTTAGGGCTAGGGCTAGGGCTAGAGTTTGGGCTCGGTTTAGGGTTAGGTTTAGAGTGAGGTTTTGGGTTAGGATAGGGATAGGGCTAAGGTTAGATTTAGGGAGTGTGTTAGGGTTAGGAATAGGGTTAGGGTTAGGGTTAGGTTTAGGGCTACGGCTAGGCCTAGGGCTAGGGTTAGGGTTAGGGTTAGGGTTAGGGTTAGGGTTAGGGTTAGGGTTAGGGTTAGGTTTAGGGTTAGGGTTAGGGCTAGTGTTAGGGATAGAGCTAGGGTTAGGTTTTATTCTTATGGTTTGGGTTAAGTTTAGAGCTAGGCCTAGGGCTAGGGTTAGGGTTATGGCTAGGGCTGGGTCTAGGGCCAGGGCTAGGGTTAGGGCTAGGGTTAGTGATAGGGCTAGGGTTAGGTTAGGGTTAGAGTAGGGCTAGGCGTAGGGTTAGGGTTTGGGTTAGGGTTAAGGCTAGGGCTAGGATTAGGGTTAGAGTTAGGGTTACGGTTAGGGCTAGGTTTAGGTTTCGTGTTTGGGTTAGGGTTACGGTAGGGTTAGGGTTAGGGTTAGGGTTAGGTTTAGGGCTAGGGCGAGGGCTAGGTCTAGGGTTAGGGTAAGGGTTATGGCTAGGGCTAGGGCTAAGGCTAGGGCTAGGGCTAGGGCTAGGGTTAGGATTATTGCTAGGTTTTCGTTTAGGGTTAGGGCTAGGGCTAAGGTTAGGTTTAGGGTGTGGGTTAGGGTTGGGGCTAGGGTTAGGCTTAGGGTTTGGACTGCGTTTGGGTTTGGGGTTGGGGTTAAGGTTATGTTAGGTTTAGTGTTAGGGCCAGTACTAGGTTTAGTGTTAGGTTTAGGTCTAGGGCTAGGGTGTCGGTTCGGTTTAGGGTTAGCGCTAGGGTTAGGGTTATGGTTAGTGTAGGGCTAGGGTTAGGTTTAGGGTTAGGGTTACGGTTAGGTCTAGAGCTAGTGCTAGTTTTAAGGTTAGGGTTAATATTAGCTTTATGGCTAGGTCTAGGGTTAGGGTTAGGGTAGGTCTAGGGTTAGGGTTAGGAATAGGTTTAGGGCTAGGTCTAGGGTTAGGGTAAGGATGATGGCTAGGGCTAGGACTAGGGCTAGGGCTAAGGCTAGGGTTAGAGTTAGGTTTTCAGTTAGGTTTAGGAATAGGGCTAAGGCTAGGTTTAGGGTGTGGGTTAGGGTTAGTCTAGGGTTAGGGTTAGGGTTTGGACTGGGGTTGGGTTTGGTGTTGGGCTTAAGGTTCGGGTTAGGGTTAGGGTTAGGGCTAGGGCTAGGTTTCGTGTTAGGGTTAGGTCTAGGGCTACGGTTAGGGTTAGGTTTAGAGCTAGCACTAGGGTTAGGGTTAGGATTAGTGCAGGGCTAGTGTTAGGTTTAGCGTTAGGGTTATGTTTAGGTCTAGAGCTAGGGCTAGTGATAGGGTTAGGGTAAGTATTAGGTTTATGGCTATGTCTAGGGTTAGGGTTACCGCTAGGTCTAGGGTTAGAGTTAGGGTTAGGATTAGGGATAGTGTTAGGGCTATGTTTATGGTTAGGTTTAGGGTTAGGGCTAGGGCTATTGTTATGGTTAGGGTAGGGTTAGGGCTAGAGGGAAGGTAGGGTAAGGGTTCGGGTTAGGTTTAGCGTTAGGGCTAGGGTTAGGTTTAGGAATAGGACTAGGGTTAGGTATAGTGTTAGGGTTAGGGTTAGGGCTAGGGCTAGGCCTAGGGTTAGGGTTCGGGTGGGGGTTGAGTTTGGGGTTGGTGTTGGGGATAATGTTAGGGTTAGGGTCAGGGCTATGACTAGGTCTAGGGTTGGGGTTAGGGCTAGGGCTAGTTTTAAGATTAGGGTTAGGATTATGGCTAGGGCTAGGGCTAGGACTAGATTTAAGGTTAATTTTTGGGCTACAGCTAGGGTTAGGCTTAGGGTTAGGGTTAGGGTTAGGCCTATGGCTAGGGCTAAGTCTAGAGCTAGGGTTAGGGTTAGGGTTAGGTTTAGGGTTAGGGTTACGGCTAGGGCTAAGGCTAGGGTTAGGGTTAGGACTAGGACAAGTGTTTTGGTTGGAGTTAGGGCTAGGGTTATGGTTAGGTCGAGTGCTAGGGCTCGTGTTAGGTTTAGGGTTAGTGTTAGGGCTAGGGCTAGGTTTATGTTTAGGGTTAGGTTAAGGGCTATGGCTAGCTTTAGGTTTAGGGTTACGGCTAGGGCTTGGGCTAGTGCTAGAGTTAGGGTTAGGGCTAGGGCTAGGATTACGGTTAGTGTTACGTTTATGTTTAGGGCTAGGGCTAGGGCTAGGGCTAGTGCTAGTGTTAGGTTTAGGGTTAGGGTTAGGGCTAGGGCTAGGGTTAGGGTTAGGTTTAGGTTTAGGGTTAGGTGTAGGGCTAGGGTTACGTTTAGGGGTAGGATTAGTGTTACGGTTAGGGCTAGGTTTAGGGTTAGGGTTAGGGTTAGGGCTAGGGCTAGGTCTATGGCTAGGGCTAGGGTTTGGTTTAGGGATAGTGCTGGGGCTAGGGCTAGGGCTAGGGTTATAGATTGGGTTTGGTTTAGGTCTAGTGCTAGTTTTAGTTTTGGTGTGTGTTAGAGTTCAGGGTAGGGTTAGGGTTAGGGTTGGGGTTGGGGTTGGGGTTGGGGTCAGGGTTAGGTTTAGGGTTAGGGTTTGGGCTAGGGCTAGGACTAGGGCTCGGGTTAGGGTTAGGTTTAGGGCTAGGGCTAGGGTTAGGGTTAGGGTTAAGTGTAGGGCTAGGGTTAGGGCTAGGGTTAGGGTTAGGTCTAGGGCTAGGGCTGGTGTTAGGATTAGGGTTAGTGTTAGGTTTATGGCTAGGGCTAGGGTTAGTGTTAGGGTTAGGGTTAGGTGTAGGGCTAGGGCTAGTGTTTAGGTATATGTGTAGAATAAGTGTTAGGGGTAGGGCTAGGCTTAGGGTTAGTTTTAGGTCTAGGGCTATGGCTAGATTAGTTTTAAGGTTAGGGTTAGTGTTAGGGATTGGGCTAGGGTTAACTTTAGGGTTAGTGTTAGTGTTTTGGTTGGGTTTAGGGTTAGGGCTATGGCTAGGGCTAGGGAGAGGGCTTTGTTTAGGGTTAGGGCTAGGGTAAGCATTGGGGTTAGGGTTAGGGCTAGGGCTTGTGTTAGGTTTAGGGTTAGGGCTAGGATAGGGCTAGGGTCGGGTAATGGTTAGGGCTAAGGGCTATGGCAAGGGTTAGTTTTAGGGTTAGGGCTAGGGCTAGGGTTATGGTTAGGGTTATGGTTATGGTTTGGGCTAAGGATAGGGCTAGGTCTAGGGTTAGGGTTAGGGTTACGGTTAGGGCTAGGGTTAGGGTTAGGGGTAGAGGTAGGAGTAGGGGTAGGGCTAACTCTCGGTCTAAGTTTAGGATTAATGTTAAGGTTAGGGCGAGGGTTAGGGCTAGGGCTTGGGCTCGAGATAGGGTTAGGTTTAGGGTGAGGTTTTGTGTTAGGATAGGGCTAGGGCTAAGTTTAGGTTTATGGAGTGGTTTAGGGTTAGGGATAGGGTTAGGGTTAGGGTGAGGCTTAGGGCTAGGGCTAGGTTTAGGGTAAGGTCAGGGTTAGGACTAGGGCTATGACTAGGGCTAGGCTTAGGGTTAGGGCTAGTGTAACTGTTGGGGTTAGGTTTAGGGCTAGGGCTTGGGTTAGGTTTAGAGTTAGCATTAGGTGAGTGCTAGGGCTATTGTTAGGGTTTTGGTTAGTGTTAGCGCTAGGGATAGGTTTAGGGTTAGGGTTAGAGTACGGTTAGTGCTAGGATTAGGGTTAGGGTTAGGGTTATGATCAGGGCTAGGGTTAGGGTTAGGTTTAGGTCTAGGGCTGCGGACGGGCTAGGGCTAGGCATAGGTTTAGGTTTAGAGCTAGGGCTAGGGCTAGGTTTCGGTTTAGGTTTTGGGTTAGGGTTAGGGCTAGGGCTAAGGTTAGGTTTAGGGTGTGGGTTAGGGTTAGGCCTAGTGTTAGGGTTAGGGTTATGGTTTGGGCTACGGCTTGGCCTAGGGCCTGGGTTAAGGTAAGGTTTAGGTCTAGGGCTAGTGCTAGTGTTAGGGTTAAGTTTAGGGTTAGTGTTAGGGCTAGGGTTAGGATTAGAGCTAGGTTTAGGGTTAGACTTAGTGTTAGGGTTAGTGCTAGGGCTAGGCCTAGGGCTAGGGTTAGTGTTTGGGTTAGTGCTAGGCCTAGGGCTAGGGCTAGGGTTAGGATTAGGGCTAGGACTAGGGTTATGGTTAGGGCTATGGTTATTGTTAGGGCTAGGGCAAGGCTAGTTCTAGGGTTATGGTTAAGGTTAGGTTTGGGGTTGGGTTTTGGTTTGGGGTTGGGGTTAGTGTTAGGATTAGCGGTAGGGCTATGATTAGGGCTAGGGTTATGTTTAGGGTTAGGGCTAGTGTTATGGTTAGGGTTAGGGCTAGGGTTAGTGTTAGGGTTAGGATTACGGCTAGGGCTAGTGTTAGCTTTAGGGTGTTTGTTATAGTTCAGGCTAGGGTTAGGGTTAGGGTTGGGGTTGGGCTTTGGGTTGGGGTTAGGTTTGGGGTTAGGGTTAGGTTTAGGTTTAGGGTTTGGGCTAGGGCTAGTGCTAGGGTTAGGGTTAGCTTTAGGGCTATGGCTTCGGTTAGGTTTAGGGTTAGGGCTATGGCTAATTTTAGGGTTTGGGTTAGGATAGGGCTAGAACTAGGGTCAGGGCTAGGGTTAGGGTTAGCTCTAGGGCTAGGGCTGGTGTTAGGATTAGGGTTAGTGTTAGGTTTATGGCTAGGTCTAGCTTTAGGGTTAGGGTTAGGTTTAGGTCTAGGGCTAGGGCTAGTGTTAGGGTATACGTGTAGAATAAGGGTTAGGGTTAGGGTTAGGCTTAGGGTTAGTGTTAGGACTGGGGCTAGGGCTAGGGTTAGGTTTAGGGTTAGGGTTAGGTTTAGGGGTAGGTCTAGGGTAAATTTTGGGTTAGGGTTAGTTTTATGGTCACGTTTAGGGTTAGGGCTAAGGTTAGGGTTAAGGTTAAGGTTAAGGTTAGTTCAAGGGCTACGGCCAGTGTTAGGGTTAGGGTTACTTTAGGGCTAGGTCTAGGTTTAGGTTTAGGGTTAGGGCTACGGCTATGGTTAGGGTTAGGGTTAGGCCTAGGGCTAGGGCTAGGGCTAGAGTAAGGGTTAGGTCTAGGTTTAGGGCAACGGTTAAGGTTAGGGTTAGGGCTAGGGCTAGGTTTAGAGTTAGTGTTAGGGTAGGGTTAGCGTTAGGGCCAGGCCTAGGTCAAAAGTTAGCGTTAGGTTTAGGGTTAGGGCTATGGCTATGGCTAGGGCTGGGCTTAGGGCTTCGGTTATGTTTAGGGTTAGGTTTACGGCTAGGGTAGGGCTATGGTTAGGGTAGGGTTAGAGTTAGGGCTAGCGCTACGGCTATGGCTGGGGCTTGGATTAGGGTTAGGGTTAGGTTTAGTGATAGGGCTAGGTCTAGGGTTGGTTTAGGCCTAGGGTACGGGTTGGGGTTAGGTTTTGGGCTAGGCTACGGTTAGTTTTAGAGTTTGGGTTAGGTCGAGTGTTAGGGCTAGTGTTAGGGTTATGGTTCGTGTAAGGCCTAGGGCTAGGGCTAGCGTAAGTGTTAGGTCTAGGGTTAGGGCAACTGTTAGGGTTAGGGTTCAGGCTAGGGTAGGTTTAGGGTTAATGTTAGGTTTAAGGTTAGGGTTAGGGTTCGGGCTAGGGCTAGGGTTATGTTTAGGTTTAGGTTTAGGTCTAGGGCTAGGGCTAGGGCAAGGGCTTGGATTAGATTTAGGGCTATGGCCTGGGTTACGGTTAGGGGTACAGTTATGGTAGGGCTAGGGCTAGGCCTAGGTCTAGGGTTAGGGTTAGGGCTAGGGCTAAGGCTACCTTTAGGGCTAGGGTTAGGGTTACGGTTAGGACTAGGCCTAGGGCTAGGGTTAGGGTTAGGGTTAGGGTTAGGGCTAGAATTATGTTTAGGGTTAGGGTTAGGGTTAGGGTTAGGGTTAGGGTTAGGGTTAGGGTTAGGGTTACGGTTAGGGCTAGGGTTTGGTATAGGGTTAGGGCTAGGGCTGGGGCCAAGGCTAGGACTAGGCTTATGATTAGGGTTAGGGCTAGGCTAGGGCTAGTGCTAGGGTTAGGGTTAAGGTTAGGTTAAGGTCTAGAGCTAGGGTAGTGTTAGGGTATAGGAGTAGAATAAGGGTTAGGTGTAGGGCTAGCCTTAGGGTTCATGTTAGAACTTGGGCTAGGTTTACGATTAGGTTTAGTGTTAGGGTTATGGTTAGGGCTAGTGCTAGGGTTAAGTTTATGGTTAGGGTTTGTGTTATGGTTGGGTTTAGGGTTAGGGCTAATGCTAGGGTTAGGGTTAGTGTTAGGGTTAGGGTTAGGGTTAGGGCCAGTGTTAGGGTTAGGGTTACTTATAGGGCTAGGGCTAGTTTTAGGTTTAGCATTAGGGCTAGGGCTTGGTTTAGGGTTAGGGTTAGGGCTAGGGCTAGGGCTAGGTCTAGCGTAAGGGTTAGGTCTAGGGTTAGGGAATTGTTAGGTTTAGGTTTAGGGTTCGGTCTAGGCCTGGGGTAGTGTTAGGGTTAGCGTTAGTTTTAGGGTTAGGGCTAGGGCTAGGGCTTGGCTTAGGGTTAGGTTTAGGGTTAGGTTTATGGCTAGGGCTATGGCTAGGGTTTGGATAGGGTTAGGGCTAGGGCTAGGGCTAGGGCTAGGGCTAGGCTTAGGGTTAGGGTTGGGTTAGGGCTAGTGCTAGGGCTAGGGAAAGTTTTGGGGTTAGGTTTAGGGCTAGGTCTAGGGCTAGTGTTAGGGTTAGCGTTAGGTTTAGGGTTAGGGTGAGGGCTAGGCCTGGGCTAGTGTTAGGGTTAGCGTTAGTTTTAGGGTTAGGGCTAGGGCTAGGGCTAGGCTTAGGGTTAGGTTTACTGCTGGGGCTAGGGCTAGGGTTTGGATAGGGTTAGGGTTAGGGCTAGGGCTAGGGCTAGGGCTAGGGCTAGGCTTAGGGTTAGGGTTAGGTTAGGGCTAGGGCTAGGGCTAGGGTTGGGTTAGGACTAGTGTTAGGGTTGGTGTTGGGGTTAGGGCCAGGTCTAGGGCTAGTGTTAGGGTTAGCATTAGGTTTAGGGTTAGGTTTAGGGCTAGGCCTAGGGCAAAGGCTAGGGTAAGGGTTAGGGCTAGGGCTAGGTTTACAGTTAGTGTTAGGGCTTGGGCTACTTTTAGGGCTAGGGTTAGGGATAGGGCTAGGGCTAGGGCTAGGGTTAGGGTTAGGGTTAGAGTTATGGTTAGGGCTAGGATTAGGGTTAGGGTTAGGTCTAGGGCTGGGGCAATGGCTAGGTCTAGTCTTAGGGTTAGGGTTAGGGCTAGGGCTACGGCTAGTGCTAGGGTTAGGATTAGGGTTAGGGTTAGGGTTTGGTTTTGGGTTAGAGTTTGGGCTAGGGCTAAGTTTAGGTTTATGGTGTGGGTTAGGATTAGGACTAGGGTTAGGGTTAGGGTTAAGTTTTGGGTTAGAGTTAGGGCTAGGGCTAAGTTTAGGTTTATGGTGTGGGTTAGGATTAGGACTAGGGTTAGGGCTAGGATTAGGGTTAGGGTTAGGTCTAGGGCTGGGGCAATGGCTAGGTCTAGTCTTAGGGTTAAGGTTAGGGCTAGGGCTACGGCTAGTGCTAGGGTTAGGATTAGGGTTAGGGTTAGGGTTAGGTTTTGGGTTAGAGTTAGGGCTAGGGGTAAGTTTAGGTTTATGGTGTGGGTTAGGATTAGGACTAGGGTTAGGGTTATGGTTAGGGTTAGGGTAAGGGTTAGTTTTAGGGTTAGGGCTACGGCTAGGCCTAGGGCCTGGGATAGGTTTAGGGTTAGGTCTAGGGCTAGGGCTAGGGTTCGGGTTAGATTAGGGTTAGGGTTAGTGTTATGGTTTGGCTTAGGGTTAGAGCTATGGTTAGGTTTAGGCTTATGGTTATGATTAGGGCTAGGGCTACGGCTAGTGCTAGGGTTAGGATTAGGGTTAGGTTTAGGGTTAGGGTTTGGGTTAGAGTTAGGGCTAGGGCTAAGTTTAGGTTTAGGGTGTGGGTTAGGGTTAGGACTACGGTTAGGGTTAGGGTTAGGGTTAGGGCTACGGCTAGGCCTAGGGCCTGGGATGGGGTTAGGGTTAGGTCTAGGGCTAGGGATAGGGTTCAGGTTAGGGTTAGGGTTAGGGTTAGTGTTAGGGCTTGGCTTAGGGTTAGAGCTATGGTTAGGTTTAGGCTTAGGGTTAGGGTTAGGGCTAGAGCTAGGCCTACGTCTATGGTTAGGGTTAGGTTTAGGGCCAGGGTTAGGGTTAGCGTTAGGGCTAGTTCTAGGGCTAGGGCTAGGGTTAGGTTTTGGTTTAGGGTTATGGCTCGGGCTAGGGCTATGGCTATGCTTAGAGTTTGGGTTAGGGTTAGGGCCAGGGCTAGTGTTAAGTTTAGGGTGTGTGTTAGGTCTCGGGCTTGTGTTAGGGTTAGGGTTGGGGTTGGGGTTTATTTGGGGTTGTGTTTAAGGGTAGGGTTAGGATTAGGGCCAGCGGTATGGCTAGGGTTAATATTAGTGTTAGGGCTTGGGCTAGGGTTAGGTTTCAGATTAGGGCTTCGGCTAGGGTTAGTTTTATGTTTAATGTAGGACTAGGGCTATGGTTAGGGTTAGGGATAGTTTAGGGTTAGGTTTCGTGTTAGGGCTAGGTTTAGGGCTAGAGTTAGGGTTAGGGCTAGTGCTATGGTTAGGGTTAGGGTTAGGGTTAGGTCTAGGGTTAGGATTAGGGTTAGGGCTAGGGCTAGGGCTAGTGTTAGGGTTAGGGCTAGTGCTATGGTTTGGGTTATGTTAGGGTTAGGTTTAGGGCTAGGGCTAGGTTTAGGGTTAGGATTAAAGCTAGGGCTAGGGCTATGTCTAGGTCTAGATTTAAGGTTAATTCAGGGCTACAGCTAGGGTTAGGCTTAGGTTTAGGGTTAGGGTTAGGGCTAGGGCTAGGGTTAGGTTTAGGGTTATAATTATGGTTAGGGTGGGGTTAGGGTTTAGGGCTATGGCTAGGGCTAGGGTTAGGTTAGGGTTAGGGTTAGGTCGAGGGCTGGGGCTAATGTCAGGGTTAGGGTTATTGTTAGGGTTAGGGTAGGTTTACGGTTATGGTTAGGGCTACGGTTAGGTTTTGATTTAGTGCTAGGGCTGGGGCTAGGGCTAGGGTAGGATTAGGGCTAGGGCTAGGGCAAGGGCTAGGTTTAGAGTTAGGGTTAGGTCTAGGGCTAGGGTAAGGGTTAGGGTTAGGGTTAGGTTTAGGGCTAGGGCCACGGCTAGGTCTAGGGTTAGTGTTAGGTTTAGGGTTAGGGCTAGTGCTACTGCTAGGGTTAGGCTTAGGTTTAGGGTTAGGGTTACGGCCAGGACAGGGGTAGGGCTAGGGTTAGGGTTAGGGTTAAGGTTAGGGCTAGGGCTAGGGTAGGGTTAGGGTTAGGTTTAGGGTAGGTCTAGGGCTTGGGTTATGGTTAGGGTAGGGCTAGCGTTAAAGTTAGGGCTAGGTTTATATTTAGTGCTAGGGTTATGGTTAGTGTTAGAGGTAGGGTTAGGGTTAGGGTTAGGATTATGGCTAGGGCTAGGGCTAAGGTTAGGGTTATGGTTATGTCTAGGGCTAGAGCTAGTGTTATTGTTATGGTTAGTGTTAGGTTTATTGGTAGGGCTAGGTTTACTTTTAGGGTTACGTCTAGGGCTAGGGCTACGTCTAGGGTTAGTGTTAGGGCTAGGGCTAGGTTTAGGGTTAGGGTTAGGTTTAGGTCTAGGGCTAGTTTTAGGGTTAGGGTTAAGGCTAGGGCTAGGGCTAGGGTAGGTGTTAAAGCTAGGGCTAGGGCAAGGGCTAGGTTTAGCGTTAGGGTTAGTGCTAGGGTTATAGTTAGGGTTACGTTTATCATTAGGGCTAGGGCTAGGTTTAGGTTTAGAATTATGGTTAGGGTTAGGGCTAGGTCTAGTGTTAGGGCTAGGGTGAGGGTTAGGTTTAGGGCTAGGGCTAGGCCTAGGGTTAGAGTTAGGGTTACGGTTAGGGCTAGGGTTAGGGTTAGGCTTAGGGTTATGTCTCGGGCTATGGCTAGGGCTAGGTTTAGGGTTAGGTTTAGGGCTAGGTCTAGGGCTGTGGCTAGGGTTAGTTTTAGGGTTAGGGTGGGGTTAGGGTTAGGGCTCAGGTAGTGTTAGGGTTAGGGTTACTGTTAGGTCTAGGTCTAGGGCTAGTGTTAGGTTAAAGGGATAGGGTAGGGTTAGGGCTAGGTCTAGGCTTAGGGTTAGGGTCAGGACTAGGACTCGGGCTACAGTTAGTTTTTGTTTAGGGTTAGGGTTAGGGTTAGGGCTAGTGCTAGTGTTAGGTTTAGGTTTAGGGTTAGTGTTAGGGTTACGGTTAGGTCGAGGGCTAGGGCTAGTGTTAGTGATAGTGTTAAACCTACAGCTATGTTTAGGTTTAGAGTTTTGGCTAGGGCTAGGGCTAGGACTAGTTTTAGGGGTAGGGTTATGACTAGGGCTAGGGCTAGGGTAAGGTTTAGGGCTAGGGCTAGGGCAAGTGCTAGGGTTAGCGTTAGGGTTAGGGCTAGGTTTAGGGTTAGTGTTAGGGTTAGGGTTAGGTCTAGGGCTAGGTCTAGGGCTAGGTTTATGGTTAGGGCTAGGGCTAGGGCTAGGTCTAGGCTTAGGGTTAGGGTTAGCGTTAGGCCTAGGGTTAGGGTTAGGGCTATGTCTAGGGCTAGTGTTAGGGTTAGGTTTAGGGCTAGGGTTAGGGCTAGGTTTAGGACTAGTGATAGGATTATTGTTAGGGTTATGGTTAGGTCTAATTTACGGTTAGGGTTAGGTTAGAGTTACGGTTTTGGCTCGGGTTGGGGTTAGGGTTAGGGCTAGGGCTACGGCTAGGACTAGGGTTATGGTCAGGGTTAGGGTTAGTGCTAGGGTTAGGTCTAGAGCTAGGGTTAGGCTTAGTGCTAGGGTTAGGGTTTGGGTTAGAGTTTGGGCTAGCGCTAACTTTAGGTTTAGGGTGTGTGTTAAGTTTCTGGCTATGGTTAGGGTTAGGTTAGGGTTAGGGCTATGGCTAGGCCTAGGGCTAGGTTTAGGGTTAGGGTTAGCACTAGGGCTAGGGTTAGGGTTAGGGTTATGGTTAGGTCTAGGGCTAGGGCTAGGACTGGTGCTAGGGTTAGGGTTAGTGTTAGGTTTACCGCTAGTGCTAGGGTTAGGGTTAGGTCTATGGCTAGGGCTATGGTTAGGGTGAGTGTTAGGGTTAGGGTTAGGGCTAGAGGGAGTGTTAGGGTAAGGTTTAGTGTTAGGTTTAGGGCTAGGGTTAGGGTTAGGGTTAGGGCTAGGGTTAGGTCTAGTGTTAGGTTAGGTTTAGGGCTCGGACTTGGCCTAGGGTTAGGGTTCGGGTTAGGATAAGGGTTGAGGTTGGGGTTGGGGTTAGTGTTAGTGTTAGGGATAGGGCTATTACTTGGGCTACGGTTAGGGTTAGGGTTAGGCCTAGTGCTATAGTTCGGGTTAGGGTTAGGGTGAGGGTTAGGGCTAGGGCTAGGGCTAGGTTTAGGGTTAGGGTTAGTGTTTGTGTTAGGGCTAGGGCTAGGCCTAGGGCTAGGGTTAGGGCTAGGTCTACAGTTAGGATTAGCCTTAGAGTTAGGGCTAGGGCTAGGGCAAGGCCTAGGTTTAGCGATAGGGCTATTGCAAGGGTTGTGTTTAGTGTTAGGGCTAGGGGTAGGGTTAGGGTTAGGTTTAGGTCGAGTGCTAGGGCTAGTGTTAGGGTTAGAGTTAGTGTTATTGCTAGGGCTAGGTTTAGGATAAGGTTTAGGGCTAGTGATAGGGTTAGGTTTAGGGTTAGGGTTAGTGTTAGAGTTAGTGCTAGGGTTAGGTTTAGGGCTAGGTCTAGGGCTAGCTTTAGGGTTAGGGTTAGGGTTTCGGTTAGGGATAGGTTTAGTGTTAAGGTTAGGGTTAGGGTTAGGGTTAAGTGTAGAGCTAGGGTAGGGCTAAGGTAGGGTTACGGTTAGGCCTAGGACTAGGGCTAAGTTTATTGTTAGGGTTATGGTTAGCGTTTCAGTTAGTGTTAGGGTTGTGATTAGGGTTAGGGTTACGGTTAGCGCTAGGGTTTGGGTTAGTTCTAGGGCTAGGACTAGGGGTAAGATTATTGTTAGGTTTATGGTTAGCGTTTGGGGTAGTGTTAGGTTTAGGCTTAGGGTTAGGGTTAGGGATAGGGGTAGGGTTAGGTCTAGTGTTATGATTAGGGTTAGGGCTAGGGCTAGGCCTAGGGTTAGGGTTTGAGTTAGGGTAAGGTGTTTGGTTGGGTTGGGGTCAGTGTTAGGGTTAGGGTTAGGGCTATGACTAGGGCTAGGTTTAGGGTTAGGGTTAGAGTTATGTTTAGGGTGGGTTTAGGTTTTGGGCTCTGGCTGTGTTTAGGGTTAGGGTTAGGGTTAGGTCTAGGGCTAGGGCTAGTGTTAGGCTATAGGGGTAGGGTCAGGGTTAGAGCTAGGGCCATGGCTAGTTCTAGGGTTAGGTTTCAGTTTAGGGCTAGGGTTATGGTTAGGTTTAGGCTCAGGGTTAGATCTAGTGTTAGGGTTAGGGTTAGGGATAGAGCTAGGATTTTTGTTAGGGTTAGGGCTAGGGCTAGGGCTGGGGTTATCGTTAGCATTAGGGTTAGGGTTTGCGTTAGATTTAGGGCTATGGCTAATGTTAGGTTTAGGGTGTGGGTTAAGGCTATGGCTAGGTTTAGGTTAGGGCTAGGGCTAGGGCTATGGTTAGGGTTAGGGTTAGGATAGAGGGAGGGTTAGGGTAAGGTTTAGTGTTTGATTTAGGGCCAGGGTTAGGGTTTGGGTTAGAGTTAGGGCTAGTGTTAGGGTTAGGGTTAGAGCTAGGGTTATTGTTAGGGTTAGGGCTAGGGCTAGGGCTATGGCTAGGCCTAGGATTAGGGTTAAGGTTAGGGCTAGGGCTAGGGCTAGGGTTATCGTTAGTATTAGGGTTAGGGTTTGTGTTAGATTTAAGGCTATGGCTAATGTTAGGTTTAGGGTGTGGGTTATGGTTATGGCTAGGGTTAGGGTTAGGTTTAAGGTTAGTTCTATGGCTGGGCCTAGGGTTAGGGTTAGGGTTCGCGTTAGAGCTAGGGCTAGGACTAGGGCTAGGGTTCGGGTTCGGGTTAGCGTTAGGGCTAGGGCTAGGGCTAGGGTTAGGGTCAGGTTTAGGCTTAGGGCTATGGCTAGGCCTACGGCTACGGTTAGGGTTATGGTTGGGGTTGCGTCGAGTTCTAGGGCTAGTTTGAGGATTAGGGTTAGTTTTAGGGCTAGGTCTAGGTTTAGGGTTTGGGTTACGGCTAGGGCTAGGGTTTGGGTTAGGTTAGAGCTAGGGTTAGGGCTAGGGCTAGGTTATGGTTAGGGCTACTGCTAGGGTTACGGTTAGGGTTACGGTTATGGTTGGGGCTCGGGCTAGGGCTAGGGCTAGGGCTAGGGCTTTGGTTAGGTTTAGGGTTAGGTTTAGAGCTAGGGCTAGGGTTAGGGCTAGGGTTAGGGTTAGGCTTAGGGCTAGGGTGCATGTTAGGGTTAGGTTTAGGGTTAGGGTTAGGGTTAGTGCTAGGGTTAGGTTTAGGGTTATGTTTAGGCCTGGGACTAGGGTTAGGGTTAGGGCTATGACTAGGGCTAGGTTTAGGGTTAGGTTTATAGCTAGGGTTAGGGTTAAGCTTAGGGTTAGGTTTAGGGCTAGGTCTAGGCCTAGGACTAGAGTTAGGGTAATGGGTATGGCTAGGGCTAGGTCTAGGGTTAGGGTTTGTGTTAGGGTTAGGGCTAGGGCTAGGTTTAGGGTTAGGGTTAGGATTAGGTCGAGTGCTAGGGTAGTGTTAGGGTTTGGGTTAGTGTTAGGGCTAGGCTTAGGGTTAGGTTTAGGGTTAGGGCTAAGGCCATGTGTAGGTCTAGGGTAAGGGTGAGGGCTAGGGCTAGCGCAAGAGCTAGGGTTAGGGTTAGGGCTAGGCCCAGGGTTAGGGCTAGGGTTAGGGTTAGGGCTAGGGCTAGGGATAGGGCTAGGGTTAGGGTTAGGGTTAGGGTTTCGGTTATGCCTAGGTTTAGGTTTAGTGTTAGGGTTAGGGTTACGTTTAGCGCTAGTGTTAAGGTTAGTGTTAGGGCTAGGGCTAGGGCTAGGACTAGGGCTAGGTTTAGGGTTAGGATTAGGTTTAGGGCGAGGGCTAGGGCTAGGACTAGGTTTATTTTTAGTGTTATGGTTAGGGTTTGGTTTAGAGATATAGCTAGTGCTAATGTTAGGTTTAGGGTGTGGGTTAGGGTTAGGGCTAGAGTTAGGTTTAAGTTTAGGGTTAGGACTATGGCTAGGCCTAGGTCTAGGGTTAGGGTTAGGGTTAGGGTTAGGTTGAGGGCTAGGCTATGGCTATGGTTTTGGTTAGGGTTAGGTTTAGGGCTAGGGTTAGGTCTAGTGTTATGGTTAGGGTTAGGGCTAGGGCTTGGCCTAGGGTTAGGGTTCGGGTTAGGGTAAGGGTTGGGGTTGGGATAGGGTTAGTGTTAGAGTTAGGGTTAGGACTATGACTAGGGTTAGGGTTAGGGTTAGGGTTAGAGTTAGGTTTAGAGAGGGTTTAGGTTTAGGACTCGGGCTAGGGTTAGGGTTAAGATTTGGGTTAGGTCTAGGGCTAGGTCTAGTGTTAGGGTATAGGTGTAGGGTCAGGGTTAGAGCTAAGGCCATGGCTAGGTCTAGGGTTCGGTTTCGGTTTAGGGCTAGGGTTAGAGTTAGGGTAGGCCTAGGGTTACGGTTAGGGTTAGGGCTAGGATTAGGGTTAGGATTAGGGTTAGGATTATGGCTAGGGCTAGGGCTAGGGCTTGGGTTATCGTTAGGATTAGGGTTAGGTTTTGGGTTAGATTTAGAGCTATGGCTAAGGTTAGGTTTAGTGTGTGGTTTAGGGTTATGGCTAGGGTTAGGGTTAGGTTTCTGGTTATGGCTATGGCTAGGCCTAGGGCTAGGGTTAGGTTTAGCGTTAGGGCTAGGGTTAGCGTTAGGGTTAGGGTTAGGGTTAGGGTTAGGGTTAGGGTTAGGTTTAGGGTGAGGGCTAGGGCTAGGGCTAGGGTTAGGTTTAGGGTAAGGGTTAGGGTTTCGGTTAGGGCTAGATGTAGGGTTAGAGTTAGGGTTAGGGTTACAGTAGGGCTAGGGTTAGTGCTAGGGCTATAGCTAAGGCTAGGGCTAGGGCTAGGTTTAAGGTTAGGTTCATGGCTAGGGCTGGGGCTAGGGCTAGTGTTATTGTTAGGGCTAGGGTTAGGGTTTGGGTTAGAGTTAGGGCTAGGGCTAGGTTTAGAGTTAGGTTTAGGGTTAGGGTTAGGGCTATGACTAGGGTTAGAGTTAGGGTTAGCATTAGGTCGAGTGCTAGGGCTCGTGTTAGGGTTTGGGTTAGCGTTAGGGCTAGGGCTAGGGTTAGGTTTAGGGTTAGGGCTAAGGCCATGTCTTGGTCTAGGGTAAGGGTTAGGGCTAGGTCTAGGGCAAGAGCTAGGGTTAGGGTTAGGGCTAGGGCCTGGGTTAGGGCTAGGGTTTGGGCTAGGGCTAGGGCTAGGTCTAGGGCTAGTGTTAGGGTTAGAGTTAGGGTTAGGGTTTCGGTTAT
>CM027399.1:49279799-49284799 GCA_015711505.1 Sylvilagus bachmani | reverse complement strand
GATAGGGCAAGGGCTAGGTTTACGGCTAGGGCTAGGGCTAAGGCTAGGGCTAGGTCTAGGGCTAGGGTTCGGGTTAGGTCGAGTGCTAGGGCTAGTGTTAGGGTTAGGGTTAGAATTAGGGCTAGGTTTAGGGTTAGGGTTAGGGCTAGGGCTAGGTTTAGGTTTAGGGTTACTTCTATGGCTAGGGCTACGGTTATGGTTAGGATTACGGTTATGGTTAGGGCTAGGGCTAGGGCTAGGGTTAGGTCTAGGTCAAGGGCTAGGGTTAGCGTTATTGCTAGGGAAAGGGTTGGGGTTAGAGTTAGGGCTAGGGCTAGGGTTAGGCTTAGGTTTAGGGTTAGTGTTAGGGCTAGGGCTAGGTTTAGGGTTAGGGTGAGGTCTAGGGCTACTGTTAGGTTGAGGGTTAGGGCTAAGGCTATGGCTAGGTCTAGGGTAAGGTTTAGGGGTGGGCTAGGGCCAGGTTTACGGCTAGGGTTAGGGTTAGGGCTAGGGCAAGGGCTAGGGCTAGGGTTAGGGTTAGCTTTAGGGTTTCGGTTAGGGCTATGTTTAGGTTTAGGATTAGGGTTAGGGTTTCAGTTATGGCTACGTTTAGGGCTAGGGTTAGGGCAAGGGGCTAGGACTAGGGCTAGGGTTAGGGTTAGGGCTAGGGCGAGGGCTAGGGCTAGGGCTCTGGTTATTGTTAGGGTCAGTGTTAGGTTTTGGGTTAGAGTTATGGCTAGGGATAAGGTTAGATTTATGGTGTGGGTTAGGGTTAGAGCTAGGGTTAGGATTTGGTTTAAGGCTAGGGCTAGGGTTAGGTTTAGGGTTAGGGCTAGGGTTATGGTTAGGGTTAGGGCTAGGGCTATGGCTAAGGTTAGTGTTAGGTTTAGGGTTAGTGCTAGGGCTAGGCCTAGGGCTAGGATTAGGCTTAGGCTTAGTGTTAGGGCTAGGTCTATGGTTAGCGTTAGTGTTAGTGTTAGGGTTAGGTCTAGGGCAGGTTCTAGGCCTAGGGTTAGCGTTCGGTTTAGGGTTACTGCTTGGGCTAGGGTTAGGGTTGGGTTTATTGTTAGGGTAAGGGCTAGGGCTAGGCATAGGACGAGGTTGGTGTTATGTCTAGGGCTAGGGCTAGGGCTAGTGTTAGGGTTTGGGTAAGGGTTAGGGCTAGGGCTAGATTAAGGTTTTGGGTGTGGGTTAGGGTTCGTGCTAGGGTTAGGGTTGGGGTTGTTGTTGGGTTTGGGGTTGGGGTGTGGTTAAAATTAGGGTTAGGGCTAGGGCTAGGGTTAGGTTTAGGGTTAGGTTTTTTTTAGGGTTAGGGCTAGAGCAAGGTTAGGTTTCGGGTGTGGGTCAGGCTTAGAGCTAGGGTTAGGGTTAGGCTTAGGGTTAGGGTAGTACTAGGGACAGGCCTAGGGCTAGGGTTAGGGTTAGGGTTAGCGTTACGGCTAGGGCTAGGGTTAGGGTTAGGGTCAGGGCTAGGGCTAGGGCTAAGGCTAGGTTTAGGGTTAGGGTTAGGGTTATGGCTAGGGCTAGGGCTAGGGCTAGTGTTAGGTTTTGGGTTAGGGTTATGTCTAGGGATAGTGTTAGGTTTAGGGTGTGGGTTAGGATTCGGGATAGGGTTAGGGTTAGGCCTAAGGCTCGGCTTAGGGCTAGGGCTAGGGCTAGGTTTATTGTTAGGGCTAGGGCTAGGTTCTGGGTTATGGTTAGGGCTAGGGCTAGGGTTAGGTTTAGGGTTAGGGCTAGGGCTAGGGCTAGGTTAAGGGTTACTGCTAGGGCTAGGGTAAGGCCTAGGGTTAGGTTTAGGGCTTAAGCTAGGGTTACGGTTAGGATTCCGGTTATGGTTAGGGCTAGGGCTAGGGCTAGGGCTAGGGTTAGGTGTAGTGTTAGGGTTAGGGTTAGGGTTAGGGCTAGGGCTAGGGTTAGGGCTAGGTTTTGGGTTAGGTTTAGAGGAGGGCTAGGGTTAGGGTTAGGGTAGGGCTAGGGCTAGGGTTAGGGTTAGGATTATGGTTAGTTCTAGTGCTAAGGCTAGTGTTATGGTTTGTGTTAGTGTTAGGGTTACGACTAGGGCTAGTGTTAGGGTTAGGGCTAGGGCTAGGGCTGGGGTTAATATTAGGCTTAGGGCTAATGCTAGGGTTAGGGTTAGGGTTAGTGCCAGCGCTAAGTTTAGGGTTAATGTTAGGGCTAGGGCTAAAGTTAATTTTAGGGTTAGGGCTAGTGCTAGAGTAGGGTAGGGTAAGTGTTAGTGATAGGGCTAGGGCCAGGGCTATGGTGAGGGTTAGGGTTTAAGCTAGGGCTATGGTGAGGGTTAGGGTTATGGTTATGGTTAAGCCTAGGGCTAGGACTAGGGGTAGGGTTAGGTATAGGGTTAGGGTTAGGATTAGGGCTAGGACTAGGGTTCGGTTTCAGGTTAGGGTAAGGGTTTGGGTCAGGGTTAGGCCTAGGACTAGGGTTAGGTTTAGGATTAGGGTTAGTTCGAGTGTTATGGCTAGTGTTAGGGTTTGGTTTAGGGCTAGTTTTAGGGCTAGGGCTAGGGCAAGCGTTAGGTTTAGGGTTAGGGCTAGGTTTAGGGTTAGGGTTAGGGCCAGTGATAGGGTTAGGTTTAGGGTTAGGTCTAAGGCTAGGGCTAGGGCTAGGGTAAGGGTTAGGGCTAGGGCTAGGGCAAGGGCTAGGGTTAGGGTAATGCTAGCGCCAGGGTTACAGTTATGGTTTTAGCTATGGGCAGGGCTAGGGCTAGGGTTAGGGCTAGGCCTAGGTTTAGGGTTAGGGCTAGGTTGAGGGTTAGGGTTAGATCTAGTGTTAGGGTAAGGGTTAGGGCTAGGGCTAGAATTGGTGTTAGGGTAAGGGTTAGGATTTTGGTTAGGGCTAGATTTAGGGTTGGAGTTAGGTTTAGGGTTACGGTTGGTGCTAGGGTTAGTGTAGGGCTAGGGATAGGGCTAGGTTTAGGGCTAGGTCAAGGGCTAGGGTTAGCGTTAGGGCTAGGGAAAGGGTTGGGGTTAGATTTATGGCTAGGGCTAGGGTTAGGCTTAAGGTTAGGGTTAGTGTTAGGGCTAGGGCATGGTTTAGGGTCAGGGTTAGGTCTAGGGCTAGTGTTAGGTTGTGGGTTAGGGCTAAGGCTATGGCTAGGTCTAGGGTAAGGTTTAGGGGTGGGCTAGGGCCAGGTTTATGGCTAGGGTTAGGGTTAGGGCTAGGGCACGGGCTAGGGCAAGGGTTAGGGTTAGCTTTAGGGTTTTGGTTAGGGCTAGGTTTAGGTTTAGGATTAGGGTTAGGGTTACAGTTACGACTAGGTTTAGAGTTAGGGTTAGGGCAAGGGCTAGGGCTAGGACTAGGGCTAGGATTAGGTTTAGGGTTAGGGTTAGGGCTAGGGCGAGGGCTAGGGCTAGGGCTAGGGTTATTGTTAGGGTCAGGGTTAGGTTTTGGGTTAGAGTTATGACTAGGGCTAACGTCAGGTTTAGGTTGTGGGTTAGTGTTAGGGCTAGGGTTAGGGTTAGCTTTAGGGTTAGTGATATGGCTAGGCCTAGGGCTAGGGTTAGGGTTAGGGTTAGGGCTAGGTCTATGGCTAGGGTTAGTGTTAGGGTTAGGGTTAGGGCTAGGGCTAGTTCTAAGGTCTAGGGTTAGCGTTAGGTTTAGGGTTACTGCTTGGGCTAGGGTTAGGGTTGGGTTTATTGTTAGGGTAAGGGCTAGGGCTAGGCCTAGGGCTAGGTTTAGGGTTATGACTAGGGCTAGGGCTACGGCTAATGTTTGGGTTTGGGTTAGGGTTAGGACTAGGGCTAGATTTAGGTTTAGGGTGTGGTTTAGGGTTCGGGATTGGGTTAGGGTTAGGCCTAAGGCTAGGGTTAGGGTTAGGGCTAAAGCTAGGGTTAGGTTTTGGATTAGGGTTAGGGCCAGGGCTAGGGTTAGGACTAGGTTTATTGTTAGGTAGGGTAGGGCTAGGGTTAGGGTTAGGGTTAGGGTAGGGCTACGGTTAGGGTTAGGGTTAGGATTATTTTTAGGTCTAGTGCCAGGGCTAGTGTTATGGTTTGTGTCAGTGTTAGGGTTACGACTAGGGCTAGTGTTAAGGTTAGGTCTAGGGCTAGGGCTGGGGTCAATGTTAGGCTTAGGGCTAAGGCTATGTTTAGTGTTAGGGTTAGTGCCAGGGCTAGGTTTAGGGTTATGGTTAGGGCTAGGGCTAAAGTTAGTTTTAGGGTTAGGGCTAGGGCTAGGGTAGTGTAGGGTAAGGGTTAGGGCTAGGGCTAGGGCCAGGGCTATGGTGAGGGTTAGGGTTTAATCTAGGTTTACGGTTAGGGTTACGGTTATGGTTAGGGCTAGGGCTAGGACTAGGGCTAGGGTTAGGTATAGGGTTAGGGTTAGGGTTAGGGCTAGGACTAGGGTTCGGGTTCAGGTTAGGGTAAGGGTTGGGGTTAGGGTTAGGCCTAGGGCTAGTGTTAGGGTTAGGGTTAGGGTTAGGGTTAGGGTTAGGGTTAGGGCTAGGTTTAGGGCTTGTCTAGGGCAAGCGTTAGGCTTAGGTTTACGGCTAGTTTTAGGGTTAGGGTTAGGGCTAGTGATAGGGTTAGGTTTAGAGTTACGTCTAAGGCTAGGGCTAGGGCTAGGGTAAAGTTTAGGGCTAAGGCTAGAACAAGGGCTAGGGTTAGTGTAGGGCTTAAGCTAGGGTTATGGTTAGGATTACGGTTATGGTTAGGGCTAGGGTTAGGGCTAGGGCTAGGGTTAGGTGTAGGGTTAGCATTAGGGTTAGGGTTAGGGCTAGGGCTAGGGTTAGGACTAGGTTTAGGGTTAGGTTTAGGGGAGGGCTAGGGCTAGGATTAGGGTTAGGGTAGGGTAGGGCCAGGGTTAGGGTTAGGATTATGGTTAGGTCTAGTGCTAGGGCTAGTGTTATGGTTTGTGTTAGTGTTAGGGTTACGACTTGGGCTAGTGTTAGGGTTAGGGCTAGGGCTAGGCCTGGGGTTAATGTTAGGCTTAGGGCTAAGGCTAGGTTAGGGTTAGGGTTAAGACTAAGGCTAGGTTTAGGGTTAGGGTTAGGGTTAGGGTTAGGG
>CM027399.1:49262435-49279299 GCA_015711505.1 Sylvilagus bachmani | reverse complement strand
AACACTAACCCTAAAAATAGCTCTAGCCCTAACACTAACCCTAACCCTAACACTAGCCCTAGCCCTCGACTAAACCCCAAACCTAACCCTAACCCTAGCCCTAGCTCTAGCCAAAGCTCTAACCATAACCGTACTCCTAACCATAACCCTAGGCCTAGCCCTAACCCTAAACCTAGCCCTAGCCCTAGCCCTAGCCCTAACCCTAACACTAACCACAACCCCAACCCCAACCTAACCATAACCCTACCCTACCCGTGGCCCTAGTCCTAACACTAACCCTAACCCTAAGCCAAGCCTTAACCCTAGCCCTAACCCTAGCCAAAAACCTATCTCAAGCCCTAACCCTAACCCTAGCCCTAGCCCTAGCCCTAACCCTAACCCTAGACCTAGCCGTAAACCAAACACTAAACCTAACCCTTACAAAAGCACTAGCCCTAGAACTAACCATAACCCTAACCCTAAACCTAACCCTAACCCTAACCATAGCCCTAGTCCTAGCCCTAGCCTCACCCTAATCCTAATCCTAACCCTAACCCTAATCCGAACCCGAACGCTAACCCTAACCCTAACCCGAACCCAACCCGAACCCTAACCCTAACCCTAATCCTTATCGTACACCTAAACTTAACCATAGCCTTATATTTAGTCATAGTCCTAACTGTTAACACAACACTAGCCCAAAAGCTAACCCTAGCCCTAACCCTAACCCTAACCCTAGCCCTAGCCCTAGCCCTAGCCCTAAACCTAACCCTAGCCCTAGCCGTAAACCAAACACTAACCCCAACCCTAACACCAGCCCGAGCCCTAGACCTAACCATAACCCTATCCCTAACCCTAGCCCTTGCACTACCCTAACCCTAACCCTAAACCTAACCCTAACCATAGCCCTAGTCCTAGCCCTAACCTCATCCTAACGCTAATCCTAACCCTAACCATAACCCGAACCCGAACCCGAACGCTAAACCTAACCCTATCCCGAACCGAACCCGAACACTAACATTAACTCTAATCCTTATCGTACACCTAAACTTAACCATAGCCATAGATTTAGTCACAGTCCTAACTGTTAACACAACACTAGCCCAAAAGCTAACCCTAGCCATAACCCTAACCCTAACCCTAACAATAACCCTAGCTCTAGACCTAACCCTAACCCTAACCCTAGCCCTAGACCTAACCCTAACCCTAAACCTAACCCTAGCCCTAGACCTAACCCTAGACCTAGCCCTAACCCTAACCCTATCCCTAAGCCTAACCATGCGTGTAGACCTAAAATTAACCTTAAATCTAGCCCTAGCCCTAGCCCTAGACCTAGTCCTAGCACTAACCTGAACACTAACCATAGCCCTAATCCTAAGCCTAATATAATCCTACTTCTAAACCTAGCCCTATCCCTAAATCTAACCCTAAGCCTTACCCTAAACCTAACCCTAGCCCTAGCACTAACCCTAACCCTAAACCTAACCCTAGCACTAACCCTAACCCTAACCCAAAACCTAACAAAAACCATAACCCTAAACCTAACCCTCGCCCTAACCCTAGCCTAACCCTAAACCTAACGCTAAACCTAACCCTAGCCCTAGACCTAGTCCTAACCCTAACTCTAGCCCTAGCTCTAGACCTAATCATAACCCCAACCCTAGCCCTAGGCCTAACGCTAGCCCAAACCATATCCCTAACTAACAGTAACTCTAGCCCTAGCACTAACACTAAACCTAAACCTAACCCTAGCCCTAACCCTAGCCCTAGACCTAACCCTAAACCTAACTTAGCCCTAGCTCTAGACCTAATCCTAACCCCAACCCTAGACCTAGACCTAAACCAAATCCTAAAACAAGCCCTAGCCCTAGCCATAACCTAACCCTTACCCTAAGCCTAGAACTAGCCCTAGCCCTAGCCCTAACCCTAACCCTAACCATAACCCTAGCCCTAACCCTAGCCCTAGCCCTAGCCCTAACACTAACCCTAACACTAAACATAAACCTAGCCCTATCCCTAACCCTAACCCTAACCCTAGCCCTAACCGTAACCCTAAACCTAACCCTAAACCTAGCCCTAACCCTAACCCTAGCCCTAACCCTAATCTAAACCTATCCCTAGCCCTCGCCCTAGCCCTAGCCCTAACCCTAACCCTAACACTAGCCCTAGCACTCGACCTAAAACTAACCTGAAACCGAACACTCGGCTAGCTCTAACCCTAACCAAAACCCTTGCCCTAGTCGTAGAACTTACCTTGCCGTAGCCCTAGCCCTAGCCCTAGCCCTAACACTGACCCTAACCCTAGCCCTAGTCCTACCCTAACCCTAAACCTAGCCCTAGATCTAGCCATAGCCCTAACCCTAAACCTAACCCTAGTCCTAACCCCTACCCACACCCTAAACCTAATATTAGCCCTAGATTTAACTCTAACCAAAACCCTAACACTAACCATAACAATAACCCCAGCCCTAGCCCTAGCCCTAGACCTAGACCTAACACTAAACCTAGCCATAGGCCTAGCCCTAGCCCTAGCCCTAACCCTAACCTTAACCCTATCCCTAACCGTAAACCCTAACCTTAACCCTAGCCCTAACCAAAACCCTAACCCTAACCCTAACCCTATCCCTATCCCTAACCCTAAACTTTGCCCTAGCTGTAAAAATAACACTAACCCTAACCCTAACACTAGCCCTAGCCCTAGACCTAACCATATGCCTAACCCTAACCCTAACCCTAGCCTTAGACCTACCCTAACCCTAAACTAACCACAGCCCTACCCTGACACAAACCCTAAACCTAGACCTAGGACTAGCCGTAGACTTAACCCTAACCCTAACCCTGACCCTAGCCCTAACACTAACCCACACCATAAATCTAACCCTCGTCCTAGCCCTATCCCTAACCCTAACCCTAAACCTAGACCTAACCATAACCCTAACCCTGACCCTAGCCCTAACCGTAACCCTAACCCTAACCCTAGACCTAGGCCTAACCGTAACCCTAACCCTAACCCTAACACTAACACTAACCCTAGCCCTAGACCTAACCCTAACCCTAACCCTAACGCTAGCCCTGGCCCTAGCCCTAACCCTAACCCTAACACTAAACCTAACCCTAACCCTAGCCCGAACTATAACTGTAAACCTAACTGTAACCCTAGCCCTAGACTTAACACTAATCCTAGCCCTAGCCCTACTCATAACCATAAACCTAAACCTAGCTCTAGCCCTAACCCACCACCTAAACCTGGTCCTAGACCTAACACTAACCCTAACTCTAACACTAGCCCTAGCACTGGACCTAAACCTAATCCTAACCCTAACACTAGCCCTAGCCCTAACCCTAACCCCAACACTTGCCGTAGCCCTAGCCCAAAGCCTAACCCAAGCCCTAGACCTAGCACTAAGCCTAACCCTAACACTAAACCTAACCCTAGCCCTAGCACTAACCATAACCGTAACCCTAACCGTAACCCTAGTCCTAGACTTAACCCTAACCCTAACCCTAGCCCTAACCCTAACCCAAGCCATAACCATAGCTATAACCCTAACGCACACCCTAAGCCTAAACTTAGGCCTAGCCATAACCCTAACCCAAACCCTTACCCTAAACCTAGTCCTTGCCCTATCACTAGCCCTAGCCCTAGCCCTTGCCCTATCCCTAGCCCTAGCCCTAACCATAACCATAACCCTAACCATAAACCTAGGCCTTGCCCTAACGCTAACCCTAGCCCTTGCCTTAGACCTAGGTCTAAACCTCACCCTAGTCCTAGACCTAACCCTAAAACTAACCCTAAAACTAGCCCTATCGCTAACACCAAACCTAGCACTAGACCTAACAATAACCCCAGACATAGCCCTAGCCTAGCTCTGGACCTAGCACTAAACCTAACCCCAACCATAGCCCTAGCGATAAACCTAACTAACCCTAGCCTTAGTCCAAGCCCTAGCCCTAACCCTAATGCTAAACCTAACCCTAGCCCTAGCCCTAGCCCTAACCCTAGCCCTAGCCCTAGCCCTAACCCTAACCAAACCCTAACCCTAGCCCTAGCCCTAACCCTAACCCTAACCATAACTCTAGAACTAGACCTAGTCCTAGCCCTAAAACTAAACCTAACCCTAACCCTAGACCTAGTCGTGGCCATAGCCCTAACCCTAACCCTAACCCTAAGCCAAGCCCTAAGCCTAACCCTAACCCTAGCCCTAGCCCTAGCCCTAACCCTAACCCTAACCCTAGCCATAAACCAAACACTAACCCTAACCCTAACACCAGCCATAGCCCTAGACGTAGCCCTAACCCTAAACCTAGCTCTAGCCTACCCTAACCCTAACCCTAAACCTAAACCTAACCCTAACCATAGCCCTAGTCCTAGCCCTAGCCTCACCCTAACCATAATCCTAACCCTAATCCTAACTCTAACCCTAACCCGAACCTGAACCCGAATGCTAATCCTAACCCTATCCCGAACCCAACCCGAAACCTAACCCTAACCCTAATCCTTATCGTACACCTGAACTTAACCATAGCCTTATATTTAGTCATAGTCCTAACTGTTAACACAACACTAGCCCAAAAGCTAACCCTAGCCCTAACCCTAACCCTAACCCTAGGCCTAGCCCTAACCCTAACCCTAGCCCTAGCCGTAAACCAAACACTAACCCCAACCCTAACACCAGCCCTAGCCCTAGACCTAACCATAACCCTATCCCTAACCCTAGCCCTTGCCCAACCCTAACCCTAACCCTATCCCTAACCATAGTCTAGTCCTAGCCCTAGCCTCACCCTAACCATAATCCTAACCCTAACCCTAACCCGAACCCGAACCCGAACGCTAACCCTAACACTACCCCGAACCAAACCCGAACCCTAACCCTAATCCTTATCGTACACATAAACTTAAATATAGACTTAGATTTAGTCACAGTCCAAACTGTTAACACATCACTAGCCCAAAAGCTAACCAGAGCCCTAACCCTAACACTAACCCTAACCTTAGACCTAGACCTAACATTAAGCCTAACACTAGCCCTAGCCCTAGTCCTCACCCTACCCTAACACTAGCCCTAGCCCTAGACCTAACCCTAACCCTAGCCCTAGCCCTAACACTAACCCTAACACTAAACATAAATCTAGCCCTATCCCTAACCCTAACCCTAACCCTAGCCCTAACCATAACTCTAAACCAAACCCTAAACCTAGCCCTAACCCTAACACTAGCCCTAACCCTAATCTAAATTGAGCCCTAGCCCTCGCCCTAGCCCTAACCCTAACCCTAACACTAGCCCTAGCACTCGACCTAAACCTAACCTGAAACCGAACACTAGCCCTAGCCCTAACCCTAACCCCAACCCTTGCCCTAGTCGTAGAACTTACCTTGCCGTAGCCCTAGCCCTAGCCCTAGCCCTAACACTGACCCTAACCCTAGCCCTAGCCCTACCCTAACACTAATCCTAGCCCTAGATCTAGCTATGGCCCTAACCCTAAACCTAACCCTAACCCTAGCCCTAACCCTAACCCTAAACCTAACATTAGCCTTAGTCCTAACGCTAACACAAACAGTAACACTAACCATAACAATATCCCTAGCCCTAGACCTAGACCTAGACCTAGACCTAACACTAAACTTAGCCATAGGCCTAGCCCTAGCCCTAGCCCTAAACCTAACCTTAACCCTATCCCTAACCGTAATCCTAAACCTAACCCTAACCCTAGCCCTAACCCTAACCCTAAACCTAACATTAGCCTGAGTCCTAACGATAACACAAACAGTAACACTAACCGTAAACCAGGCCCTAGCCCTAAATATAATCCGAGCCTTTGCCCTAGCCCAAGCCCTAAAGCATACCCTAGTCCTAGCCCAAGCCTTAGACCTAAACCTAAACCTAACCCTAGACCTAGCCCTAACACTAAACCTAAATCTAGCCATAGCACTAACACTAACCCTAATACTAGCCCAAGCACTCGACCTAATCCTAACCCTAACCCTAACCCTAACCCCAACCCCAACCCTATCCCTAACCTTAGCCCGAGCCATAACACACACCCTAAACCTAACACTAGCCATAGCCCTAACCCTAAACCAAACCCTAACGCTTGCCGTAGCCCTAGCCCCAGCCCTAACCTTAACCCTAGCCCTAGGCCTAGCCCTAGACATAGCCCTAACCCTAACCATAGCCCTAGACCTAATCCTAACCAAGGCCTAACCCTAACCCTAAACCTAGCCCTAGCCGTAAACATAATACTAACCCTAAACCTAACACTAACCCTAGCCCTAGACCTAGCCATAACCCTAACCCTAAGCCTAGCCCAGGCCCTACCCTAACCCTAAACCTAAACCTAGCCCTAGCACTAACCCTAATTCTAACACTAGCCCTAGCCCTAATCCTAACCCTAAGCCTAGCATTAGCCCTAGCCCAGAACTTAATCCTAACCCTAACCCTAACACCAACTCAAACCCAACCCCAACCCCAACCCTAACTCTAACCCTAGCCTGAACCCTAACCCACACCCTAAACCTAACACTAGCCCTAGCCCTAGACCTAACTATAACCATAACCCTAAGCCTAGTCCTAGCCCTACCCTAACCCTAAACCTAACCCTAGCCCTAGCCCTAACCCTAAACCTAATACTAACCCTAGCCCTAATCATAACCCTAAGCCTAGCCCTAGCCCTAGCGCTGAACCTAATCCTAACCCTAACCCTAACCCCAACCCAAACCCAACCACAACCCCAACCCTAACTCTAACCCAAGCCTGAGCACTAAACCACACCCTAAACCTAACACTAGCCCTAGACCTAACTATAACCATAATCCTAAGCCTAGCCCTAGCCAAAACCCTAACCCTAAGCAAAACTGTAACGCTAACTCTAACCTTAACCCTAGCCCTAACCCTAACCGTTACCCTAGCCCTATCCCTAGCCCTAATTTTAAACTAACCCTAGCCCTACCCCTAGCCCTAGCCCTAACCCTAACACTAAGCCTAACACTAACTCTAGCCCTAACCGTAACCCTAACCCTAACCCTAACCCTAACCCTAGCCCTAGCCCTAACCCTAAGACTAATCCTAGCCCTAGACCTAACCCTAGCCCTAGCCCTAACCCTTAACCTAAACTTAAACCCTAGCCCTAGCCCTAACCCTAAACCTAACACTAACCCCAACCCCAAATACAACCCTTACCCTAACCCGAACACTAACACTAGGTCTAGCCCTAGCCCAAACCCTAACCCTGACACTAGACCTAACACTAGCCCTAACCATAACCCTAAACCTAGCCCTAAACCTTACCCTAAACCCTCGCCATAGAGCTAACCCTAACCCTAACCCAAACTATAGCCCTACCCCTAACCCTAACCCTAACCCTAGCCCTACCCTATCCCTAATGCTAACCCTAACACTAACCCTAGCCCTATCCCTTACCCTAACCCTAGCTCTAGCCTTAGCCCAACACTAACGATAACACTAGCCCTAGCACTAAACCTATCCCTAACCCTAGCCCTAGCCCTAGCCTTAACCCTAACACTAAACCTAACCCTAATCCTAACCCAAACCCCAAACTCAAACCCAAACCCAAACCAAAACCCAACATCACACAAACCTAAACCTAACCCTAGACCGAGCCCTAACCCACACCCTAAACCTAACACTAGCCCTAGCCCTAACCCTAACCCAAACCCTAACTGTAGCCAGGGCCCTAGCCCTAGCTATAACCCTAACCCTAAACCTAGCCCTAGCCCTAGCCCTGACCCTAATCCGAACACTAACCCGAAACCCAACCCCAAACCCAACAAAAACCCCATCCCTAACCCTAACCCTAGCCCGAGCCCTAACCCACACCCTAAACCTAACACTAGCTGTAGCCCTAAACCTAACCGAAAAACTAACCCTAGCCCTAGCCCTAGCCCGAGCTATATCCCTAACCCTAGCCCGAGGCCTAGCTCTAGCCCTAAACCTAACCCTAAGGATAACCCTAACCCTAGTCTAACACTAACCCTAGCCCTAAACCTACACTAACCCTAGCCCTATCCCTAGCCCTAACACTAACCCTAACCCTAAACTAGCCATTGCACTCGACCTAACCCTAACCCTAACCCTAACCGCAAACCCAACTCTTGCCCTAGCCCTAACCCTAACCCTAACCCTAAACCTAACCCTAACCCTAACGCTAAACCAAACACTAGCACTCGACCTAACCCTAACACTAACGCTAACCGCAAACCCAACACTTGGCCATGCCCTAACGCTAACCCTAACGCTAGCCCTAGCCCTAGCCCTAACTCTAACCCTAACCATAACACTAGCTCTAGCCCTAGCCAGCCTTAAACCTAACCTAACCCTAGCCCTAGCCCTAGCCCTAGCCCTAGCCTAACCCTAAATATGACCCTAGCTCTAGCCCTAGCCCTAGCCCTAACCCTAAACCTAACCCTAGCCCTAGCACTAGCCCTAACACTAAACCTAACCCTAACACTAGACCTAGCCGTGGCCCTAGCCGTAACCCTAACCCTAAACATAAACCTAGGCCTAGTCCTAACGCTAAACCAAACCATAACCCTAGCCCTAGCCCTAGACCTAGACCTAACCCTAAACCGTAACCTAAATCTAGATTTAGCCGTGGACCTAGCCCTAACCCTAACCCTAATCCTAGCCCTAGCCCTAGCCTAACCCTAAACATAACCCTAGCTCTAGCCCTAGCCCTAGCCCTAACCCTAAACCTAACGCTAGCCCTACCCTAGCCCTAGAAATAACACTAAACCTAACCCTAACATTAGACCTAGCCGTGGCCCTAGCTGTAACCCTAACCCTAAACCTAAACCTAGCCCTAGTCCTAATGCTAAACCTAACCCTAACCCTAGCCCTAGCCCTAGCCCTAGACCTAACCCTAAACCGAACCCTAACCCTAGATCTAGCCGTTGACCGAGCCCTAATCCTAACACTAACCCTAAGCCTAAGCCTAAGCCTAAGCCTAACCCTAGCCCTAGCCTTAACTGTAAGGCTATCACTAGCCCTAGCCCTTGCCTAGCTCTAGCTTAACACTAACCCTAAAACTAGCACTAGCCTAGCCCTGACCCTAAACCCTAACCCTAACCCTAGACCCAACCCCAAACCCAACACAAACCACAACCCTAACCCTATCCCTAGCCCGAGCCCTAACCAACACACTAAACCTAACACTAGCCGTAGCCCTAACCATAACTGAAAACCTAACCCTAGCCCTAGCCCGAGCCCGAGCCATTACCCTAACCCTAGCCCTAGTCCTAGCTCTAGCACTAACCCAAACCCTAACCCTAACCCTAGCCCTAGTCCTAACCCTTACACTAGCCCTAGATGAAAACCTAACACTAACCCTTACCCTAACACAACCCTAAGCCCTAGAACTAACCATAACACTAAAATTAACCCTTGCCCTAGCCCTAACCCTAACCCTAACCCTAGCCTTAGGCCTAGCCACAGACCTAACATTAAACCTAAGCATAACACTAACCTTAGCTCTAACACTAACCGTAACCCTGTCCCTAAACATAGCCGTAGGCATAGCCCTAGTCCTAACCCTAACCCTAAGCATAATCCTAACACTAGCTGTAACCCTAACCATAGCCCTAAACCTAACCCTAACCCTAGCCCTAGCCCTAGCCCTAACCCTAACCCTAACGCTAGCCCTAGGCCTAGACATAGCCCTAATCCTAACCCTAACCCTAACCCTAACCCTAACCCCAACCCTAACCCACACCCTAAACCTAACCTTAGCCCTAGCCTTAATTCTAACACAAACCCAAACCCAAACCCTAAACCTGAACCTAACCCTAGCCCTAGCCCTAGAACTAGCCCTAAACCAAACCCTAACCCTAACCCCAAACCTAAACCACACCCTAAATCTAACCTTAGCCCTAGCCCTAACTATAACAAAAAACCTAACCCTAACCCTAAGCCTAACCCTAAACCTAACCCTAAACATAGCCCTAACCGTAACCCTAAACCTAACTCTAACCCTAGCACTAGCCCTAGCCCTAAATCTAACAGTAACCATAACCCTACCCTAACCCTAATCTAACCCTAACCCTAGACCTAACTGTAACCCTAACCCTAACCCTAACACTAACCCTAGCCCAAAGGCTAACCCAAACCTTAGCCCTAGCCCTAACCATAAACCTAATCCTAACACTATCCCTAGCACTAGCCCTAGCACAAAACATAAACGTAACCCTAACCGTTTCCCTAGCCCTAGCACTAAACCTAACCCTAACACTTGCCCTACCCCTAGCCCTAAAACTTACCCTAGCCCTAGTCCTAGACTTAGCATTAGACCTAACCCTAAACCTATCACTAACCTTAAACCTAATCCTAACCGCAAATCCAACACTAGCCCTAGCCCTAACCCTAAACCTAAACTTAACCCTAACCCTAGCCATAGCCCGAGCCCTAGCCCTGAACCTAACCCTAACCCTAGCCCTAGCCCTAAAACTAGCCCTAACACTAAACCTAACCCTAACACTAGACCTAGCCGTGGCCCTAGCCGTAACCCTCACCCTAAACCTAACACTAGCCCTAGCTCTAACCCAAATCTAACCCTAACCCTGGCCATTGCCCTAGCCCTAGCAGTAACCCTTGCCCTAGCCCTAGGCCTAGCCCTAGGCCTAATCGTAAACCGAACCCTAACCCTAGACCTAGCCGTGGCCCTAGCCGTAACCCTAACCCTAAACCTAATCCTAGCCACAGCCCTAGCCCTAGCCCTAACCCTATACCTAACCCAAACCCTAGCCCAAGCCCTAGCCCTAGCCCTAGCCATAACCCTAAACCTAACCCAAACCCTAGCCCTAAACCTAACTCTAACCCTAGCCATAGCCGTAAACCTAACACTAACCTTAACCCCAACACTAGCCTAAGGCCTAGACATAACCGTAACTCTAACACTAACCCTAGCCCTAGCCCTAACCCTAACCCCAAACCTAGCCCTAGCCCTAACCCTAAAAATAGCCCAGGTCATAACCCTAACTCTAAACCTAACTCTAGCCCTAGCCCTAGCCTTAAGACTAACCCTAACCCGAACACCAGCCCTAGGCCTAGCCCTAGCCATAACCCTAAATCTAACCCTAACCCTAGCTCTAGACCTAGACCTAGCCCTAACCCTAACCCTAACCCTAAACTTAACCCTAAACCTAATCCAAACCCTAACCGTAGCCCTAGCCCTAACGCTAACCCTAAACCTAGCACTAACCCTAGGCCTAGCCCTAACCCTAAACCTAAACCTAACCCTAGCCCTAGCCTTAGACCTAGCCTTAAACACAACCGTAACCCTAACTGTATCCCTAGCCCTAGCCAAACCCTAACACTAGCCCTTGCCCTAGCCCAAACACGAACCCTACACTAAACTAGCCCTAGCACTCGACCTAACCCTAACAGTACCCTAACCCTAACCGCAAACCCAACCCTTGCCCTAGCCCTAACACTAACCTAGCCCTAGCCCTAGCCATAGCCCTAACCCTAACCATAAATATAACCCTTGCCCTAGCCCTAGCCCTAGCCCTAACCCTAAAACTAACCCAAACACTAGCCCTAGCCCAAGCCCTAGCACTAACACTAAACCTAACCCTGCAACTAGACCTAGCCATGGCCCTAGCCGTTACTCTAACCCTAAACCTAACCCTAGCCCCAGCCCTAGCCCTAACCCTAAACCTAAACCTAAACATAAACCTAGTCCTACCCCTAACCCTAACCCTAACTCTAGCACTTGCCCTAGCCCTAAACCTAACACTAACCCTAACCCTAGCCATAGACCTAGTCCTGACCCTAATCCTAACCCTAACCCTAGCCCGAACCCCAAACCAAACCCCAACCCCAACCCAAACCCTAACCATAGCCCGAGCTCTAACACATACCCTAAATCTACACTGGCCATAGCCCTAACCCTAACCCAAACCCTAACCCTAACTCTAGCCCTAGCCCTATCCATAACGCTAAGCCTAGCCCTACGCCTAGCCCTAGCCTTAACCCTAACCCTAAGTATAACCATAACCCTAGATCTAACCCTAACCCTAGGCCTAACCCTAACCCTAAGCCTAACCCTAGCCCTAGGCCTACCCCTAGCCCTAGCCCTAGGCCTAGCCCTAGCCCTAGTCCTAGCCCTAACCCTAACCCTATACCTAACCCTAACCTTAACCGTAACCGTAAACCTAATCCAAAACCTAACCCTAGCACTAGCCCTAACCCTAACACTAACCCTAGCACTAACGCTAGCCCTAGCCATAACCCTAACCCTAACCCTAACCTTAACCTAACCCTAGCCCTAGACCTAGCCCTAACCGTAACCGTAACCTTAAATGTAACCCTAGCCCTAGCCCAAAAACTAACCCAAGCCCTTGCCTTAGCCCTAGTCGTAACCCTTACCCTAGCCCTACCATAGCCATAACCCTAAATCTAACCCTAGCCCTAGACCTAACCCTGACCCCAACCCTATCCCTAGCCCTAACCCGAACAATAACACTAGCCCTATCCCTAGCCCTAAACCTAACCCTAAACCTAACACTAGCCCTAGCCCTAACCCTAACCCTAACCCTAGCCCTACCCTAACCCTAACCCTAAACCTACCTCTAGCCCTAGCCCTAGCCCTAGTCCTAACCATAACGTAACCCTTAACGTAGCCCTAGCCCTAGCCCTAAACCTAAACCTAGCCCTTGCCCTAGCCATAACCCTTAACCTAAACTTATCCCTAGCCCTAGCCCTAGCCATTACCCTAAACCTAAACCTAGCACTAGCCCTAGACCTAACCCTAAACGTAGCCCTAGCAGTAACACTAACCCTAACCCTAAACTAGCCATAGCCATTGACCTAACCAAAAACCTAACCCTAAACCTAGCCCTAGCCCTAACCCTAACCACAAACCTAGCCCTAGACCTAAACCTAACAATAGCAGTAGCCCTAGCCTTAGCCCTAAAACTTACCCTAAACCTAACCATAGCACTAGTCCTAGACCTAAGACCAACCATAAACCTAACCCTAGCCCTAGCCCTAGCCCTAACCCAAACCCTAACCCCAACCCTAAACCTAGACCTAGCACTGGCCCTAGCCCTAGCCCTAACCCTAACCCTAACCCTACCCTAACCCTAGCCCTAGCCCTAGACCTAACCCTATCTCTAACACTAACCCTAACCTTAGCCCTAGTCCTAAACTTAACACTAGCCCTAGCCGTAAACCTAACACTAACCCTAACCCCAAAACTAGCCTAAGCCCTAGACCTAACCATAACCCTAACACTAACCCTAGCCCTAACACTAAACCTAAACCTAGCCCTTGCCTAGCCACAGCCCTAACCATAAAACTAAGAATAACCCTAACCCTAGTCTAACCCTAACCCTAACCCTAACCCGAAACATAGCCATAGGCATAGCCCTTGCACTAAGCCTAATACTAAGAATAACCCTAACCCTAGCACTAACCCTAACCATAGCCCTAAACCTAACCCTAACCCAAGTCCTAAGGCCTAGCCCTAAACCTAACCCTAACCCTAGCCCCAACCCTAACCCACACCCTAAATCTAACCTTGGCCCTAGCTCTAACACTAACACAACCCTAACCCTAACCCTAAGCCTAACCCTAGCCCTAGCGCTAGCCCTAGCCCTTGCGCTAATAGTAACGCGAGCCCTAGCCCTAGCCCGAGCCCTAACCCTAACCCTAAACCTCACCCTAACCATAACCCTAACCCTAAACATAGCCCTAACCCTAACCCTAACCTAACCCTAACCCTAGCCCTAACCGTAACCCTAACACTAGCCCTAGCCCTAACGTTAACCCTAACCCTAGCCCTAGCCCTAACCCAGAACCTAGCCCTTACCCTACATCTAGCCCTAAACCTTACCCTGGCCCTAGCCCTAGCCCTAACCCTAACCCTAACCGCAAACCCAACCCTAGCCCTAGCCCTAACCCTAAACCTAAACTTAACCCTAGCCCTAGCACTAGCCCTAGTCCGAGCCCTAACCCTGAACCTAACCCTAACCCTAGCCCTAGCCCTAATCCTAGCCATAACACTAAACCTAACCCTAACCATAGACCTAGCCATGGCCCTAGTCGTAACCCTAACCCTAAACCTAACACTAGCCCTAGCCCTAACCCCAAACCTAACCCTAAACCTAGCCGTTGCCCTAGCCCTAGCAGTTAAACTTATCCTAGCCCTAGCCCTAGCCCTGGCCCTAGCCATAACCCTAAACCTAACCCTAACTGTAGCCCTAACCCTAACCCTAAACCTAGCCCTAGCCGTAAACCTAACAATAACCCTAACCCCAACACTAGCCTAAGGCCTAGACATAACCATAACCCTAACACTAACCATAGCCCTAGCCCTAGACCTAACAATAAACCTAACCCTAACCCTAGCCCTAGCCATAACCCTAAACCTAGCACTAGCCACAGCCCTAACCCTAAGCCTAAGCATAACCCTAACCCTAGTCTAACCCTAAACCAAACCCTAACCCTAAACATAGAGCTTGGCATAACCCTAGCACTAACCCTAAACCTAAGCATAACCCTTACCCTAGCTCTAACCCTAACCATAGCCCTAACCCTAAACCTAAACTTAAGCCTAGCCCGAGCCCTAACCCACACCCTAAACCTACACTTAGCCCTAACCCTAACCAAACCTAACCTTAACCCTAAACGTAAACCTAACCCTAACCCTAGCCCTAGCCCTAACCCTAAACCTAAACCTAACCCTATCCCTAGGCCTAGCCCTAGCCATAAACATAACTGTAACCCTAACTGTATCCCTAGCCCTAGCCCTAACCCTAACCCAAGTCCTTGCCCTACCCCTAGCCCTAACCCTTACCCTAGCCCTAGCCCTAGCTTTAGCCCTAACCCTAAACCTACCCTAGAACTAGCCCTAACCATAAACCTAAACCTAGCCCTAGCCCAAACACTAACCCTAAACCTAAACTAGCCCAAGCACTCGACCTAACCCTAACCCTAACCCTAACCGCAAACCCAACCCTTGCCGTAGCCCTAACGCTACCTAGCCCTAGCCCTAGCCCTAACCCTAATCCTAAATATAACCCTTGCCCTTGCCCTAGCCCTAGCCATAATCCTAAAACTAACCTAAACCCTAGCCCTAGCCCAAGCCCTAGGCCTAACACTAAACCTAACCCGATACTAGACCTAGCCGTGGCCCTAGCAGTTACTCTAACCCTAAACCTAACCCTAGCCCCAGCCCTAGCCCTAACCCTAAACCTAAACCTAAACCTAAACCTAATCCAGGCCCTAACCCTAACCCTAACCCTAGCCCTTGCCCTAGCCCTAGCCCTAGCCCTAACACTAAGCCTAACCCTAGCCATAGAGCTAGATCTGACCCTAATCCAAACCCTAACCCTAGCCCGAACCCCAAACCCAACCCCAACCCCAAACCAAACCCTAACAATAGCCCGAGCCCTAACCCACACCCTAAATCTAACACTGGCCATAGCCGTAACCCTAACCCAAACCCTAACCCTATCTCTAGCCCTAGCACTATCCATAACCCTAACCCTAGCCCTAGGCCTAGCCCTAGCCTTAAACCTAACCCTAAGCATAACCCTAAACCTAGATGTAACCCTAACCCTAGCCCTAACGCTAACCCTAACACTAGCCCTATCCCTAGTCCTAACCCTAACCCTAACCCTAAACTTAACCCTAAACCTAATCCAAACCCTAACCGTAGCCCTAGCCCTAATGCTAACCCTAAACCTAGCACTAACCCTAGGCCTAGCCCTAAACCTAAACCTAAACCTAACCCTAGCCCTAGCCCTAGACCTAGCCTTAAACACAACCGTAACCCTAACTGTATCCCTAGCCCTAGCCCTAACCCAAAACCTAAACCTAGTCCTAGCCCAAACACTAACCCTAACACTAAACTAGCCCCAGCACTCGACCTAACCCTAACCCTAACCTTAACCGCAAACCCAACCCTTGCCCTAGCCCTAACACTATCCTCGCCCTAGCCCTAGCCCTAGCCCTAACCCTAACCCTAAATATAACCCTTGCCCTAGCCCTAGCCCTAACCCTAAAACTAACCCTAACCCTAGCCCTAGCCCAAGGCCTAGCCCTAACACTAAACCTAACCCTAACACTAGACCTAGCCGTGGCCCTAGCCGTTACTCTAACCCTAAACCTAACCCTAGCCAGCCCTAGCCCTAACCCTAAACCTAAACCTAAACCTAAACCTAAACCTAGTCCTACCCCTAACCCTAACCCTAACTCTAGCACTTGCCCTAGCCCTAAACCTAACACTAACCCTAACCCTAGCCATAGACCTAGTCCTGACCCTAATCCTAACCCTAACCCTAGCCCGAACCCCAAACCAAACCCCAACCCCAACCCAAACCCTAACCCTAGCCCGAGCCCTAACCCATACCCTAAATCTAACACTGGCCATAGCCCTAACCCTAACCCAAACCCTAACCCTAACTCTAGCCCTAGCCCTATCCATAACCCCAACCCTAGCCAAGGCCTAGCCCTAGCCTTAACCCTAACCCTAAGTATAACCCTAACCCTAGATCTAAACCTAACCCTAGCCCTAACCCTAACCCTAAGCCTAACCCTAGCCCTAGGCCTAGCCCTAGCCCTAACCGTAACCCTAAACCTACTCCAAAACCTAACCCTAGCCCTAGCCCTAGCCTTAACCATAACCGTAACACTAAATGTAACCCTAGCCCTAGCCCTAGACCTAGCCCTAGCCCTAACCAGAACAGTAACCCTAAATGTAACCCTAGCCCTAGCCCTAACCCTAACCCTAGCCCTTGCCCTAACCCTAGCCATAACCCTTACCCTAGCCCTAGCCCTCCTCATAACCCTAACCCTAACCCTAGCCCTAGACCTAACCCTAACCCTAAACCTAGCCCTAGCCATAACACTAACCCTAACCCTAACAC
>CM027399.1:49224356-49261935 GCA_015711505.1 Sylvilagus bachmani | reverse complement strand
TAACACTAGCCCTAGCCATAAACCTAACACTAACACTAACCCTAACACTAGCCTAGGCCTAGACCTAAACATAACACTAACACTAACCCTAGCCCTAGCCCTAACCCTAACCCTAACCCTAGTCCTAGGCCTAGCCACAGCCCTAACCCTAAACCAAAGCATAACCCTAACCCTAGCTCTAACACTAACCCTAACCCTAACCATAGCACTAGGCATACCCCTAGCACTAACCCTAACCTTAGCCCTAGCCCTAGCCCTAGCCCTAACCCTAACCCTAACACTAGCCCTAGGGCTAACCATAGGCCTAAACATAAACCTAACCCTAGCCCCAACCCTAATTCACATCCTGAACCTAACCTGAGCCCTAGCCCTAATTCTAACACAAACACTAAACCTAACCCTAACCCTAGAACTAGCCCTAGCAGTAGCCATAGCCCTAACCATAACCATAACCATAGCCCTAGCCCTAGCAATACACCTAGCCCTAACCCTAACCCTAACCCTAACCTAACTCTAACCCTAGCCATAGTCATAATGCTAATCCTAACCCTAGCCCAAGCCCTAATCCTAAACCTAAACCTAATCCTATCCCTAGCCCTAGCACTAGCCTTAAACATAACCGTAACCCTAACTGTATCCCTAGCCCTAGGCCAAACCCTAACCCTATCCCTTGCCCTACCCCTAGCCCTAAACCTTACCCTAGCCCTAGACCTAGCCTTAGGCCTAACACTAACCCTAACCCTAGCCCTAGCCCTAACCCCAACCCTAAACCTAGCCCTAGCCCTAACACTAACCCTAACACTAAACTAGCCCTGGCACTCGACCTAACCCTAACCCTAACACTACTGCAAACCCAACCCTTGCCCTAGCACTAACGCTAAACATAGCCCTAGCCCTAGCCCTAGCCCTAGCCCTAACCTTAACCCTAACCATAACCCTTGCCCTAGCCCTAGCCCTAGCCCTAACCCTAACACTAACCCTAACACTAGACCTAGCGGTGGCCCTAGCCGTGACACTAACCCTAAACCTAACCCTAGTCCTAGCACTAACCCTAAACCTAACATAACCCTAGCCCTAGCACTAGCCCTAGACATAACCCTAAACAAAACCCTAACCCTAGATCTAGCTGTGGCCCTAGCGCTAACTCTAACATTAAACCTAACCCTCGTCCAAGACCTCAACCTAACCCTAACCCTAGCCCTTGCCCTAGCCCTAGCCCTAACAGTAAATCTAACCCTAGCCCTAGCCATAGTCCTGACCCTAATCCTGACCCTAACTCTAGCCCGAACTCCTAACTCAACCCCAACCCAACCCTAACCCTACCCCTAGCCCGAGCCCTAATCCTAGCCCTAGACCTAGCCCTAACCGTAACGGTAACGCTAAACGTAACCCTAGCCCTAGCCCTAACCCTAAACCTAGCCCTTGCCAAAGCCCTAGCCGTAAACCTTACCCTGCCCTAGCCCTAGCCGTAACTCAAAACCTAACCCTAACCCTAGACCTAACCTTAACCCTAAACTTAGCACTAGCCATAACACTAACCCTAACCCTAACACTAGCCCTAGCCGTTTACCTAACCCGAACCCTAACCTTAACCCTAGCCTTAGCCCTAACCCTAACCCCAAGCATATACCTAGCCCTAACCCTAACAATAGCAGCAGCACTAGCCCTAGCCCTAACACTAACCCTAAACCTAAACCTAGCCCTAGCCCTAGCATAACCCTACCCCTAACCCTAACCCTAGCCCTAGCCCTGGCCCTAGCCCTAACCCTAACCCTAACCCTAACCCTAACCCTAACCCTAACCCTAACCCTAAACCTAAATCTAACCCTAGCCCTAGCCTTAACCCTATTCCTATCCCTAAGCCTAACACTAACCATAACCCTAGCCCTAGCCCTAAGGCTAACCCTACCCCTAGCCGTAACCCTAGCCCAAGCCCTAACCCTAAACCTAAACCTAACCCTAACCCTAGTCCTAGCCCTAGCCTTAGCCTTAAACATAACCATAACCCTAACTGTATACCTAGCCGTAGCCCTAACCCTAACCCTAGCCCTTGCCCTACCCTAGTCCTAACCCTACCCTAGCCCTAGACCTAGCCTTAGCCCTAACCCTCAACCTAACGCTAGCCCTAGCCCTAGCCCTAACCCTAGCCCTAAACCTAGACCTAGCCCTAACACTAACCCTAACCCTAAACTAGCCCGAACACTTGACCTAACCCTAACCCTAATTCTAACCGAAAACCCAACCCTTGCCCTAGCCCTAAAGCTAACCCTAGCCCTAGCCCTAGCCATAGCCCTAACCGTAACCCTAACCATAACGCTTGCCCTAGCCCTGGCTTTAACCCTAACCCACACCATAAACCTAACCTTAGCCCTAGCCCTAAATCTAACCCAAAACCTAACCCTAACCCTAAACCTATCCCTAGTCCTAGCCCTAGACCTAACCCAAAAACTAACCCTAACCCTAGCCCTAGCCCTAACACTAAACCTAACCCTAACACTAAACCTAACCCTAATACTAGACCTAGCCGTGGCCCTAGCCATGACCCTAACCCTAAACCTAACCCTAGCCCTAGCCCTAGTCCTAAGCCTAAACCTAGACCTAGACCTGGCACTAGATCTAACCATAAACAGAACCCTAACCCTAGATCTAGCTGTGGCCCTAGCCCTAACCCTAACCCTAAACCTGACTCTAGTGCTAGCCCTAAATCTAACTCTAACCCAAGACCTTGCCCTAGCCCTAGCCCTAACACTAACCCTAACCCTGGCCCTAGCCCTAGCCCTGACTCTATTCATAACCCTACACTAGCCCCAATCCCAAACCCAACCCCAAACCCAACACTAACCCTAACGCTAGCCCTAAACTACACCCTAAACCTAACACTAGCTGTATCCCAAATTTAACCCAAACCCTAACCCTAGCCCTACCCCTAGCCTTAGCCATAACCCTAACCCTATGCCTAGGCCTAGGCCTAGCCCTAACCCTATGCATAACCCTAACCATAGATCTAACCCTAACACTAGCCCTAACCCTAACGCTAACCCTAGCCCTATCCCTAGCCTTAACTTTAACCCTAACGCAAGTCTTGCCCTAGCCCTAACCCTAACCCTAGCCCTAGCCCTAGGCCTAGTCCTAGCCCTAAATCTAACCCTAACCATAAACCTAGCCCTAACCGTAATCCTAAACCTAACCCCAACCCTAACCCTAGCCCTAAACCTAACACTAACTGTAGAACTAACCCTAGACCTAGACCTAACCCTAACCCTAACCCTAACCCTAACCCTAGCCCTATCCCTAGCCCTAGCCATAACCCTAACCCTAACCCTAGTTCTAACCATAACCCTAACCCTAACCCTAACCCTAAACCTAGGACTAACCGTAATCCTAAGCCTATCCCTAACCCTAGCTCTAGCCCTAACCCTAACCCTAACCCTAAACCTAAACCTAATGCTAGCACTAGAACTAGCCCTAACAATAACCGTAACACTAACCATAACCCTAGCCCTAGCCCTAGAGCTAAACCTAAGCCTAGCCCTTGCAATAGCCCTAGCCCTAACCCTTACCCTAGCCCTAACCCTAGCCTTAGCCCTAACCATAAACCTAACCCAAGCCCAAGCCCTAACCCTAACTCTAAAACTAGCCCTAGACATAACAGTAGCCCTAACCCTAACCCTAACCCCAAAACCAACACTTGCTCTAGCCCTAACGCCAACCATAGCCCTAGCCTTAGCCCTAGCCCAAGCCCAAACCCTAAACCTAACCCTAACCCGACACCTAGCCCTAGCCCTAGCTCTAAACCTATTCCTAGCCCTAGCCCTAGCACTAGCCCTAACACTAAACCTAACCTAACACTTGACCTAGCCATGGCCCTAGCCCTAAACCTAATCCTAACCCTAATCCTAGCCCTAGTCCTAGCCGTAGACCTAACCCTAAACCTAACCCTAACCCTAGATCTAGCCATGGCCCTAGCCCTAACCCTGACACTAACCCTAACCCTAAAACTATTCTAGCACTACCACTAACCCGAACCCTAAACCTAACCCTAGCCCTAGGCCTAGTCCTAAACCTAACCCTAAGCCTAGACCTAGCCCTAACAGTTACCCTACCCCTATACCCTAACACTAACCCTAGTTCTATACCTAACCCATACGCTAAACCTAACCCTAGCCCGAGTCCTAACCCTAACCCCAACTTAACCCTAACCCTAACCCTAAACTTAACCCTAACCATAGCCCTAGAGCTAGCCAAAGCCCTAAAACTAAACCTAACCCTAGCCCTAACCCTAGCCCTAACCGTAACCATATCCCTAACCCTAAACCTGACCCTAGACATACCCTAGTCATAGCCCTAACCATAACCTTAAACCTAACCGTAATCCAAGCTTAGCCCTAAACCTAAACCTAGCCCTTGCCATAGCCCTAGCACTAACCCTTACCATAGCCCTATCCCTAGCCATAGCCCTAACCCTTACCATAGCCCTAGCCCTAGCCCTAGCCCTAGCCCTAGCCATAGCCATAGCCCTAAACCTAAACCTAACCATAGCCCTAGCCCTAACCCTAATCCTAACCCTTAACCTAGGCCTAGCCCTAGCAATAACCAAGCCCTAGCCCTAGCCCTAGCCCTCGCCCTAACCCTAACCCTAACCCTAAACCTAACCCTAGCCCTAACCCTAGCCTTAGCCCTAACCTTAACCCTAGCCTGAACCGTAACCCACACCCTAAACCTAACACTAGCCATAGTGCTAAAACTAACTCAAAACCTAACACTAGCCCTAGCCCTAAGGCTAACCCAAAACATGACCCCAGCCCTAGCCCTAGCCCTAAACCTAACCCTAATCCTAACCCCAACACCAACACCAACCCCAACCCCAATTCTAGCCCTAGACAAAAACCTAACCCACACCCTAAACCTAACACTAGCACTAGCCCTAACACTATCCCAAACCCTAACACTAGCCCTAGCCCAAGCCATAGCTATAACGCTAAACCTAGCCCTTGGCCTAGACCTAGCCCAAAACCTAACCATAACCCCAACGTTATCCCTAACCCTAGCCATAACCCTAAACCTAACCCAAACGCTATCCCTAGCCCTAGCCCTAGCGCTAACGCTAACCATAACCCTAGCCATAGGCCTAGCCATAGCCCTAGCCCTAAACCTAACCCTAACCATAGCCCTAACCCTAGGCATAGCCCTAGACCTAGCAATAACCCTAACGCTAAACATAGCCCTATCCCTAACCCTAACCCTAACCCTAGCCCTAGTCCTAGCTTTAGCCCTAGCCCTATCCCTAACCCTAACCCTAGCCCTAACTGTAACCCTAACACTAACCCTAAACCTAAACCTAGCCCTACCTGAAACACTAACCCTAACCCTAGCCCTAGCCCTGGCTCTAGCCCTAGCACTAACCATAACCCCAACCCTAAACTAACCTTAAACCTAGCCCTAGCCCTAGTCCTAACTATAACCGTAACCCTCACAATAACCCTAGCCCCAGCCCTAACCCTAACACTAGCACATGCCCTAGCACTAGCCTTAACCCTTACCCTGGCCCTAGCCCTGGCCAAAACCCTAAACCTAAGCCTAGAGCTGGACCTAACCATAACCCTAAAACTAGCCCTAGCCCTAACATTAACCCTAATCCTAACACTAGCCCTAGCCCTCGAACTAACCCCAAACCTAACCCTAACCATAGACCTAGTCCTAAACCTAAACTCAACCCCAGCCCTAGCCCTAACCCTAACCCAAACCATAGGCCTAGCCCTAGCACTAACCCTAAACCTAAACCTAACCCTATCCCTATCCTAGCCCTAACCCTAACCTAGCCCTAACCCTAACCCTAAACCTAGCCCTAGCCCTAGCACTAGCCATAACCCTAACCCTAACACTACCCCTAGCCCTCAAACTAACCCCAACCCTAACCATAACCCTAGCCCTAACCCAAAACGCACACAAACCCTAACCTAGCACTGGTCTAAGCCCTAACCCTAACCCTAAAACTAAACCTAACCGAAACACTAACCCTAAACCTAACCCTAGCCTAAGCCCTTGACGTAACCGCAACCCTAACCTTAACACTAGGCCTACCCTAACCCTAACCTAATACTAGCCCTACGGCTAACCCTAATCCTAACCCTAGCCCTAGCCCTAACCCTAACCCTAACCCTAACCCTACCCTAACCCCAACCCCAACCCCAACCCCAAACCTAAACCTAACCTGAGCCCGAACCCTAACCTGCACCCTAAACCTAACACTAGCCCTAGCCCTAACCCTAACCCAAACCCTAACCATAGCCCTAGCCCTTGCCATAACACTAAACCTAACACTAACCCTAGCCCTAGTCCTAGCCCTAGTTCTATCCCTAACCCTAACCCTAGCCCTAGCCCTAACCCTAACCCTAACCATAGCCCTAGGCATACCTAGCACTAACTCTAACCCTAAGAATAACCCTAATATAGCTCTAACACTAACCCTAGCCCCAGCCATAACCCACACCCTAAACCTAACCCTAATCCAAACCCTAGCCCTAGCCCTAGCCCTAAACCTAAACCTAACCCTAACCCTAGACATAAGCGTGGCCCTAGCACTAACCCTAACTCTAAAGCAAATCTACCCTAGCCCTAGCCCTAACCCTAACCCTAACCCTAACCCTAGCCCTAACCCTAGCCCTAGACCTAACCCTAAACCTAACCCTAACCCTAGATCTAGCCATGGCCCTAGTCCTAACCCTAACACTAACCCTAACCCTAAACCTAACCCTAGCACTACTCCTAACACTAACACTAACCCTACCCTAACACTAGCCCTAACCCTAGTCCTAAACCTAACCCTAAGCATAGCCCTAGCCCTAACACTTGCACTACCCCTATACCCTAACAATTGCCCTAGCCCTAGACCTAACCATAACATTAAACCTAAACCTAGCCCGAGCCCTAATCCTAACCCCAACCTAACGCTAAACCTAACCCTAACCCTAGCCCTAGACCTAACCATAACCGTAAACCTAACCGTACCCCTAGCTTACTCCCTAACCCTAACCCTACCCCTTACCCTAGCCCTAGCACTAACACTTAACCTAGCCCTAGCCCTAGCCCTAGCCCTAGCTCTAGCCCTAACATTAAACCTAACTCTAATACTAGACCTAGCAGTGGCCCTAGCCGTGACCATAACCCTAAACCAAACCCTAGCCCTAGCCCTTGTCCTAACGCTAAACCTAAACCTAACCCTAGACCTAAACCTAACCCTCGACCTAACCCTAAACCGAACCCTAACCCTAGATATAGCCCTGGACATAGCCCTAAACCTAACCCTAAACCTAACCCTAACCCTAGCCCTAACACTAACCCTAACCATAACCCTAACCCTAACCCTAGCCCTACCCTAACCCTAAACTAATACTAGCCCTAGCGCTAACCCTAACCCTAAACCTAGCCCTAGCCCTAACCCTAACTCTAACCGTAACCCTAGCTATAGCCCTAACTCTAACCCTAACCTTACCCTAACCCCAACCCCAACCCAACCCCAACCCTAAACCTAACCCGAGCCTGAACCATAAACCGCACACTAAACCTAACACTAGCCCTATCCCTAACCCTAACCCTAACCATAACCATAGCCCTAGGAATAGCCTAGCACTAACTCTAACCCTAAGAATAACCCTAATCTAGCTCTAAACATAACCCTAGCCCCAACCATAACCCACACCCTAAACCTAACCCTAATCCTAGCCCTAGCCCTAGCCCTAGCCCTAAACCTAAACCTAACCCTAACCCTAGACATAGGCGTGGCCCTAGCACTAACCCTAAACCTAAACCAAATCTAGCCCTAGCCTTAGCCCTAACCCTAATCCTAACCCTAACCCTAGCCCTAACCCTAGCCCTAGACCTAACCCTAAACCTAACCCTAACCCTAGATCTAGCCGTGGCCCTAGACCTAACCTTAACACTAACCCTAACCGTAAACCTATCCCTAGCACTACTCCTAACACTAACACTAACCCTAAACCTAAACCTAAACCTAGCCCTAGCCCTAGTCCTAAACCTAACCCTAAGCATAGCCCTAGCCCTAACACTTGCCCTACCCCTATACCCTAACACTTGCCCTAGACCTAGACCAAACCGTAACACTAACACTACCATAGCCCGAGCCCTAATCCTAACCCAAACCTAACCCTAAACCTAACCCTAGATCTAGCACTAGCCCTAGCCAGAGCCCTAACCCCAAACCTACCCCTAGCCCAAGCCCTAGCCCTAGCCCTAATCCTGAGCCTAACCCTAACCCTAGCCCTAAAGTAACCCTAAACCTAGCCCTAAACCTAACCCTAGCCCTAGCCCAAAACTTAACACTAACCCTAGCCCAAACCCTAGCCCTAACCCTAAACTTAAAAATAGACCTAGACCTAACTCTAACCATAACCATAACCCTAACAGTAACCCTAGCCCTAGCCCTAAAGCTAACCCTAGCCTTGCCCTAGCCCTAGCCCTAGCCCTAAACCTAAACCTAACCCTAGCCATATCCCTAATCCGAACCCTAAACCTAGCCCTAACCGTAAAACTAACCCTAACCCTAACACTAGCCCTATCCCTCGATATAAAACCAACCCTAACCCTAACCCTAGCCCTAACCCTAAACCTAAACCTAACACTAGCCCTAGCCTTAGCCCTAACCCTAACCTTAGCCCTAGCCATAGCCCTAGCAATAACCCTATCCCTAAAGGTAACCTTAGCCCTAGCACTAGCCCTACGCCTAACTCTAACCCTAACACTAGCCCTAGCCCTAGCCCTAGCCCTAGCCCTAACCCTAACCATAAACCTAACCCTAACCCTAGCCCTAGTCCTAGCCCTAGACCTAACCCTAACCCTAACCCTAACCTAGCCCTAAACCTAACCCTAACCCTAACCCTATCCCTAACTTTAACCCTAACGATAACACTACCCTAACCCTAGCCCTAGCCCTAAGCATAAATTTAGCCCTAGCGGTAAACCTAACACTAACCCTAACCCTAACACTAGCCATAGCCATAGACCTAACCATAACGCTAAACCTAGCCCTAGCGCTAACCCTAACCCTAACAATAACCCTCACACTAACCGTAACATTAAACCCAAACCCAACCCCAAACCTAATCCAAACCCGAGCCCGAACCCTAACCCACACCCTAAACCTAACACTAGCCCTAGCCCTAACCCTAATCCAAACCTTTAGCCTAGCCCTAGCCATAGCCCTAGCCATAACCCTAATCCTAACCCTAACCCTAACCCTAGCCCTAACCCTGGCCCTAGCATTAACCTGAACCATAACCCTAGCCCTAGCCGTAACCCTAACCCTGAAAATTGCCCAAGGCATAGCCCTAGCACTCACCCAACCCTTAGCCCAATCCTAACCCTAGCTCTAACGCAAACACTAGCACTAACACTAACCCTAACCCTAGCCCTAGCCCTAGCCCTAACCCTAACCCTAACCCTAGGCCTAGCCTTAACCCTAAGCCTAAACTTAACCCTAGCCCTAGCCCTTACCCTAACCCTAAACCTAGGCCTAGCCCTAACGATAGACCTAGACCTAGCCCTAGCCCTAGCACTATCCTAACCCTAAACCTAACCCTAAACCTAAACCTAGCCCTAGCTCTAACCCTAACCCTCATCAAAACACAACACAAACCCCAATCCCAACCCCAACCCTAACCCAAGCCTGAACCCTAACCCACACCCTAAACCTAACATTAGCCCAAGCCCTAACCCTAACCCAAACCCTAACACTAGCCCTAGCCCTAACCTTAGCCATAACACTAAACCTATACCTAGGCCTAGCCCTAGCCCTAACTCTAACCCTAAACCCAACTCTAACCCTAGCCCTAGCCGTAACCCTAAACCTAACCCTTACCCTAGCCCTAGCTCTAGCCCTAGATCGAACCCTAACCCTAACCGTAGCCATGGCCTTAGGCCTAACCCTAACCCTAACACTAGCCCTAGGCCTAGCCATAGCGATAACCCTAAACCTAATCCTAGCCCTAGCCCTAACCCTAACCCACACTCTAAACTGAACCTTAGCCCTAGCCCTAATTCTAACCCAAACCCTAACCCTAACCCTAACAATAACCCTAGCCCTAGACCTAGCCCTCGCCCTAGCCCTAACCTTAACCCTAACCCTAGCCCTAGTCCTACCTTTAGCCCTAGCCCTAATTCTAACCCTAGCTCTAGCCCTAACCGTAACCCTAACCATAACCCTAAACCTAAACCTGGCCCTAACCGAAAGCCTAACCCGAAACCTAACCCTAGACCTAGCCCTAGCCCTAACCAAACCCCAACCCTAAACTAATCCAAACCCTAACCCTAAACCTAGCTCTTACCCTAGGCATAGCGTTAGCCCTAACCCTAACCCTAGCCATAACCCTAACACTAAACCTAGCCCTAGCCCTAACACAACCCTAACCCTAACACTAGCACTAGCATTGACCTAACCCTAACCCTAATCCTAACCCTAGCTATAACACTAGGCCTAGCCCTAGCCCTAGGCCTAACCATAACCGTAACTCTAACCGTAACCCTAGTCCCAGACTTAACATTAAACCTGTCCCTATCCCTAGCCCAAGCCGTAACCGTAAACCTAACCCTAGCCATAGCCCTCACCCTAACCCTAAACTTAGACCTAGCCCTAACACTACCCCTAACCCTTACACTAGCCCTAGCACTCAACCTAAACCTAACCCTAACCTTAAAACTAGCCATAGCCCTAAACCTAACCCCAATCCTTGCCATAACACTAACCCTAACCGTAGCCCTAGCCCAAGCCCTAGCACTAGCACAAACCCTAGCCCTCAACCTAGACCCCAGGCCTCGCCCCAGCACAAAACCTAACCATTACCCTAGCCCTAGCCCTATCCCTAGCCCTATCCCTAGCCCTAAATCTAACCCTAAACTCGACCCCAAACCCAACCCCAAACCCAACCCCAAACCCAAGCTTAAACCTAACACTATCCCGAGCCCTAACCTTAACCCAAACCCTAACCCTACACTAGCCATCGCCATAGTCTTAAAACTAACTCTGGCCCTAGAACTAGACCTAGTACTAAACCTAACCCTAAGCCTAACCCTAACTCTAGCTCTAACCCTAACCCTAGTCCTAACCCTAACCCTAACACTAGCCATAGCCCTTGCCCTTGCCCTAACCCTAACCCTAACCCTAACCCTAACCCTAGCCCTAGGCTTACCCTAAACCGAACCCTAACCGTAGCCCTAGGCATACACCTAGCCCTAAACCTAACCCTAACCCTAACACTATCCCTAACCCTAACCCTAATCCTAACCATAGACCTAGACCTAGATCTAGCCCTAACCATAACCGTAACCCTAACTGTAACCCTAGCCCAAGCCCTAAAGCTAACCCTAGCCCTTGCCCTAGCCCTAGCCCTAACACTTAACCCAGCTGTAGCCCTAGCCCTAAACCTAAACCTAACGCTAGCCCTAGTCCTAACACTAACCCTAAACCTAGCCCTAGCCCTAAAACTAACCCTAACCCTAACACTAGCCCTAGCCCTCGATATAAACCCAACCCAAACCCTAACCATAGCCCTAACCCTAAACCTAAAACTAACCCTCGCCCTAGCCTTAGCCCTAACCCTAACCTTAGCCCTAGCCCTAGCCCTAGCTCTAACGATAAACCTAAACCTAATCTTATCCTTACCACTAGCCCTAAGCCTAACCTAAACCTAACCCTAGCCCTAGTCATAGCCCTAGACCAAACCCTAAACCTAACGCTAACACTGGACCTAACCCTGGACCAAGCCCTAACCATAACCCTAACCCTAACCTAGCCCTAACACTAACCCTAACCCTAACCCTAGCCCTAACCCTATCCCTAACCGTAACCTTAACCTAACCCTAGCACGAGCCTAACCCTAACCTTAGCCCTAGTCGTACACCAAACACCAACCCTAACACTAACACTAGCCATAGTCTAGACCTAACCATAACCCTAACATTAAGCCTAGACCTAACCCTACCCTAACCCTAACCTAACCCTTGCCCTAGCCCTAACCCTAACCCTAACCCTAGCCCTAGCCCTAACACTAACCCTAACACTCACCCTCACCCTAAACGTAACCCCAACCCCAAACCAACCCCAACCCCAAACCTAACCCTAACCCTAGCCTGAAACATAACCCACACTTTAAACATAACCCTAGCCCTAGCCCTAGCCCTAGCATTAACCCTAAACCTAACCCTAAATCTAACCTTACAAATAGCCCTAGGAATACCCAAGGCACTCACCCAACCCTAAGCCTAAACCTAACCCTAGCTATAACCTTAACCCTAGCCCTAACCCTAACCATACCCCTAGCCCTAGCCCTAGCCCTAACCCTAACACTAACCCTAGCCCTAGGCTGAGCCAAAGCCCTAACCCTAAACCTAACCCTAAACCTAGCCCTAGCTCTAACCCTAACCCTCATCAAAATGCAACACCAACCCCAATCCCAACCCCACCCCTAACCCAAGCCTGAACCCTAACCCACACCCTAAACCTAACATTAGCCCAAGCCCTAACCCTAACCCAAACCCTAACACTAGCCCTAGCCCTAACCTTAGCCATAACACTAAACCTAGCCCTAGCCCTAACCCTAACCCTAACCCTAACCACAGCCCTAGTCCTAGCCTTAGACCTAACCCTAAACCTGACACTAACCCTAGACCTAGCCTTGGCCCTAACCCTAACCCTAACCCTAACCTAACCTAGCCCTAGCCCTAGCCCTAAACATGACCGTAACCCTAACTGTAACCCTAGCTCTAGCCCTTACCCTTATCCTAGACCTAGCCCTAGCCTTAGACCTTACCCTAAACCTAACCCTGGCCCTAGCCCTAACACTAATCCTAAACCTAGCCCTAGCCCTAACACTAACCCTAACACTAACACTAGCCATAGCACTCAACCTAACCCTAACCCTAAACCTAACTCTAGCCCTCGCCCTAACCCTAACCCAACCCTTTCCCTAGCCCTAACGCTAACCATAGCCCTTGCCCTAGCCCTAGCCCTAAGCCTAAGCCTAACCCTAACACTAGCCGTAGACATAAACCTAGCCCTAACCCTAAACCTAACTATAACCCTAGCCCTAGAACTATCCTAGCCCTAACCCTAAACCTAGCCCTAACCACAGGCCTAGGCGTGGCACTAGCTCTAACCCTAAACCTACCTCTATACCCTAAAACTAGCCTTAGGCCTAGACCTAATCCTAACCCTAACCCTAACCCTAACCCTAACCCTAACACTAACCCCACTAACCCTAACTCTAATCCTAAACCTAACCCTATGCCTAGCCCTAATCCTAACAATAAACCTAAGCCTAACCCTAGCTGTAGCCATAAAATTAACCTTAAATCCAGCCCTAATCCTAGCCCTAGCCATAATCCTTACGCTAACCCTAACCCTAGCTCTAGTCCAAAACTTAACAATAATCCTAACCCTAACCATAGCACTAGCCCTAACCATAACCCTAAACCTTGCCCTGGTCATAGCCCTAAACCTACCCTAACACTAACCCCAACCCCAATCCCAACCCCAAACCTTACCAAACCTGAAATCTAATCCTAGGCCTAGCGCTAGCCCTAGCCATATTCCTAACTGTAATCCTAACCCTAGCTCTAGCCCTAACGCTAACCCTACCCATTACCCTAACCAGAGCAATAGATCTAACACTAACCCTAACCCTAGCCCTAGTCATAGCCCGAACCCTAACCCTAATCCCAGACCTAGTCACAGCCCTAACGCTAACCCTAACCCTAACCCTAAACATAGCCATAGGCCTAAGCCTAAGCCTAACCCTAACCCTAGCCCTAGCCCAAATCCTAAACCTAGCCCTAGCACAAAACCTAACCATAACCCTAACCCTAACCCTAGCCCTAGCCCTACCCTAACCCTAACCCAAACCCTAGCCCTAACCCTAAACCTAACCCTAAACCTAGCCCTAACCCTAGCCCTGGCCCTAGCCCTAACCCTAACCCTAACCCTACACCTAACCCTAGACCTAGCCCTAGTCCTATCCCTAACCATAACCGTGATCATAACCATAAACCTAGCTTAAGCCCTAAATCTAACCCTAGCCCTTGCCCTAGCCCAAATGCTAACTCTTACCCTAGCCCTAGCCCTAGCTCTAGCCCTAGCCCTAACGCTAAACCTAACCCTAGCCCTAGCCCTAACCCTAAACTTAAACCTAGCCCTAGTCCTAACCCTAACCCTAACCCTAACCCTAACCCTAACCCTAACCCTAACCCTAACCGTAAACCTAACACTAGCCCTAGCCCTAACCCTAACCCTAGCCCTAGCCCTAACCCTAACCCTAACCATAAACCTAACCCTATCCGTAGCCCTAACCCTAACCAAAAACTAACACTAGCCCTAGCCCTAAACCTAGCCAAAACCCTAAACCTAACACTAACTCTACCCTTAGGCCTAGCCTTAGCCCTAACCCTAACCCCTAGCCCTAACCCTAGAGCAAAACCTAACACTAATCCTAACCCCAACCCGAACCGCAACCCCAAACCACCCCAAACATAACCCTAGCTCAAACCCTAACCCAAACCTTAACACTACCCCTAGCGTAGGCCTAGCCATGACCCTAAACCTAGCCCTAGGCCTAGCCCTAACCCTAAACCTAAACCTAACCCTAGCCCTAGCCTTAGCCCTAACCCTAACCTTAGCCCTAGCCATAGTCCTAGCAATAACCCTATCCCTAAACGTAACCTTAGCCCTAGCACTAACCCTACGCCTAACTCTAACCCTAACACTAGCCCTAGCCCTAGCCCTAGCCCTAGGCCTAGCCCTAACAAAAACAATAACACCAAACCTAACCCTAGCCCAAGCAGTAACACTAAACCTAACCATAACCCTAGCCCGAGCCCTAGCCCTAGTCCTAACCCTAACCCTAACACTAACCCCAGTCATAGCCCTAGCCCTAGCCCTAACCCTAACACTAACCCTAGCCCTAGGCCTAGCCATAGCCCTAAACCTAAACCTAACCCTGACCCTAGCCCTAACCCTAACCCACACCCTAAACCTAAACTTAGCCCTAGCCATAACTCTAACCCAAAACCTAACCCTAACCCTAAAAAAAACCCTAGCCCTAGTCCTAGCACTAGCCCTTGCCCTAACCCTAACCCTAACCCTAGCCGTAAGTGTTACCCTAACCCTAACCCTAAACCTAGCCCTATCCGAAACCCTAAACCTAACCCTAAACCTAGCCCTAGCCCTTGCCCTAGCCCTAACCCTAACCATAGCCATTACACTGGCCCTAGCCCTAGCCCTAACCCTTACCCTAGCCCTAGCCCTAGCCTTAGACCTAAACCTAAACCTAACCCTATCACTAGACTTATCCCTAACCCTAAACCTAGCCCTAGCCCTAACACCAAGCCTAACCCTAACACTAGCCCTAGCACTCGACCTAACCCTAACCCTAACCAGAGCCCTAGCCTAACCCTAACCCCAACCCTTACCCTAACCCTAACCCGACCCTAGTCCTAGCCCTAACCCTAAACCTAACCCTAAACCTAACCCTAGCCCTAGTCCTAGTCATAGGGCTAAACATAACCATAACCCTAACCGTAATGGTAGCTTAAGACCTAACCCTCACCCTAGCCCTTGCCCTAGCCCTAGCACTAACCCTTACACTAGCCCTAGCCCTAGCCCTTGCCCTAACCCTAAAGCTAACCCTAGCCCTAGCCCTAAATCAAAACCTATACCTAGCCATAGCCCTAACCCTAACCCAGCCTTAGCACTAAACCTAACACTAACCCCAGCCCTAGACCTAGCCCTAACCCTACCCCTACTCCTAACCCCAACCCCAATCCCAACCCTAAACCTAGGCTGAACCCTAACTCACAGCCTAAACCTAACTCTAGACCTAGCCCTAACCCTAACCCAAACCCTAACACTAGACCTAGCCCTAGCCCTAGCCCTAGCCCTAGCCCTAGCCATAACCCTAAACCAGCCCTCGGCCTAGCCCTAGCCCTAACCCTAACCCTAACCCCAACCCTAACCACAGCCCTAGATGAACCCTAAACCTAACCCTAAACCTAGCTGTATCCTTAGACCTAGCCCTAAACCTAACCCTAAACCTAACACTGGCCATAACCCTAGCCCTAACCCTAAACCTAACCCTAGCGCTAGGCCTAACCCTAACCCTAACACTTACCAAACCCTAACCTTAGCGCTAACCCTAACCCACACCCTAAACCTAACCTTAGCCCTAGCCAGAACTCTAAACCAAACCATAACCCTAACCCTAAAAATAAACCAAGCCCTAGCCCTAGCCCTCGCTCTAGCCCTAACCCTAAACTTAAACCTAGCCCTAGTCCTAGCCCTAGCCCTAGCCCTAACCCTAACCCTAACGCTAGTGCTAAACGTAACACTAACCCTAACCCTAAACCTAAACCTAGCCATAACCGAAACCGTAACCCTAACCCTAACACTAGCCCTAGACCTAGCCCTATCCTTAGCCTTAGCCCTAGACCTAAACTTAACCCTAGCCCTAACCGTGGAACTAGCGCTAACCCTAACCCTAGCTCTTGCCCTAGCCCTAGCCCTAACCCTTACCCTAGACCTAGATATGGCCTTAGCCCTAACCCTAAACCTAACCCTAGGCCTAGCCTTAACCCTAACTCTAAACCTAGCCCTAGCCCTAAACCTAACCCAAATGCTAACATTAGCCCTAGCACTCGACCTAATCCTAACACTAACCCTAACCCTATCCCAAGCCCTAACTTAACGCTAACCCAAACCCTAACCCTAGCCCTAGCCCTAGCCATAGCCATAACCCTAAACCTAACCCTAGCCCTAGGCCTAGCCTTACCCCTAACCCTAACCCTAACCCTAGCCCTAACCGTAAACCTAACCCTACATCTAACCCTAAATCTAGCCCTAACCGAAAACCTAACCCTTACCCTAGCCCTAACCCTAGCCCTAGCCCTAGCCCTAGCACTAAACCTAACCCTAACCCTAACCCTAGCCCTAGCCCTAGCGCTAGCCCTAGCCTTAACCCTAACCCTAATCCTAGCCCTAGGCCTAGCCATAGACCTAACCCAAAACCTAAACTTAACCCTGGCCCTAATACTAAACCACACCCTAAACCTGAATCATAGCTAAATCTAACCCAAACCCTAAACCTAATCCAAACGATAACCCTAGCCCTAGCCCTAGACCTAGCCCTAGCCCTAACCCTAACCCTAATCCTAGCCCTAGACCTAACCCTAACCCTAACTGCAGAATAATCCTAACACTCACCCTAGCCCTAACACTAACCTAGGCCTAGCCCTAGCCCTAGCCCTGGACCTGCCCATAACATTAACCCTAACCGTAACCCAAGCCCTATCCCTATCCCTAACCCTAGCCCTTGCCCTAGCCCTAGCCCTAACCCTTACCCTAGCCCTAGCCTTAGACCTAACCCTAAACTTAACCCTAGCCCTAGCCCAAACCCTAACCCTAAACCTACCCTAGCCCTAACACTAAACCTAACCCTAACACTAGCCCTAACCCTCGATATAACCCCAACCCTAACCCTAACCCTAGCCCTAACCCTAAACCTAAACCTAACCCTAGCCCTAGCCTTAGCCCTAACCCTAACCCTAGCCCTAGCCCTAGCCCTAAACCTAACACTAGACCTAACCCTAGGCCTAACACTAACCCTAACCCTAGCCCTAAACATAACACCCTAGCCGTCGCCCTAGCTCTAACCCTGACGCTACCCCTATAGCCTAACACTAGCCCTAGCCCTAGACCTAACCCTAACCCTAAAACTAACCCTAGCCCGAGCCTTAAACCTAAACCCACTATAAACCTTACTCTAACGCTACCCTAAACCTAGCCTAAACCTAACCAAAAACCTTACCCTAACCCTTGCCTAACACTAACCCTAGCACTAGCCCTAAGCAAAACCGTAGCCCTGCCGTAAACCTAACACTAACCCTGACCATAACACTAGCCCTAGCCCTAGACCTAACAATAACCCTAAACCTAACCCTAGCCATAGCCCTACACTAACACTAACCCTAATCCTAACCCTAGCCCTGACCATAACCCTAACCCTAACCCTATCCTAGACCTGACACTATTCATAACACTAGCCCTAGCCCTGAACCTAACCCTAACACTAACCCTGAACCCATCCCCAAACCCAACCCCAACCCCAACCCTAAACCTAACCCTATACCGAGCCTTAACCCACACCCTAAACCTAACACTAGCCCTAGTCCTGAACCTAACCCAAACCATAACCCTAGCCCTAGACCTAGCCGTAGCCATAGCCCTAACCCTAGTCCTAGGCATAGCCCTAGCCCTAACCCTAAACCTAACCCTAACCGTAGCTCTAACAGTAACCCTAACCCTAATCCCAACCATAACACTAGCCTTAGCCCTACCTTAAAACTAACCCAAACCCTAGCCCTAGACCTAGCCCTAAACCTAGCCCTAACCCTAACCCTAAACCTAGCCCTAACCCTAACCCTAACCCTATCCTAGCCCTGACACTAACCCTAACACAAGCCCTAGCCCTAAACCTAACCCAAACCCTAACCCTGGCCCTAGTCTTACCCTTAGCCATAGCCGTACCCTAGTCTAGGCATAGCCCTAGCCCTACCCTAAACCTAAACCTAACCCTAGCCCTAGCCCTAGCCCTAGCCCTAACCCTAACCCTAACTCTAACACTAGCCCTAGAACTAGCCCTAGCCCTAACCCTCACCCTAACCCTAACCCTAACTGTAGCACTAGCCTAAACTTATCCCTAACCCTAGCCCTAGTCATAGCCCTAACCCTAACACTAACACTAACCCCAACCCCAACACCAACCCTTACCCTAACCCGAACCCTAAACCTAGTGCTAGCACTAGCACTAACCGTTTCCCTACCCCTATACCCTAACACTAGCCCTAGTGCTAGACTTAACACTAACCCTAACCCTAACCCTAACCGAGCACTAACCCTAAAACCACCCTAACCCTAAACCTAACACTAGTCCCAGCCCTAGCCCTAGCCCTAGCCCTAACACTAACCCTGTCCTTAGCCCTAGCCCTAACCCTAACCCTAACCCTAAGCCTAGCACAAGCCCTAACCCTTACCTTACCCCTATACCCTAACACTAGCCCTAGCCCTAGACCTAACTCTAACCCTAATGATAACCCTACCCGAGCCCTAACCAATACCCCACCAAAACCCTAAACCTAACCCTAACCATAGCCCTATCCCTAGCCCTAACCCTAACCGTAAACCTAGCCCTAGCCCTAGTATAACCCTAAGCCTAACTCTAACCCTAGCCCTAACCGTAACCGTAAACCTAACCCTAACCCTAACCCTAACTCTAACCATAGACCTAGCCCTAAACCTAACCCTCACACTAGACCTAACCTAGCCCTAGCCCTAACCCTAACCATAACCTAAACCTAACCCTAGCCCTAGCCCTAGCCCTAATCATAACCATAACCCTAACTGTAACCCTAGCCCTAACCCTAAACTAAACCCTAGCCCTTGACCAAGCCCAAGCCTAACCCTTACCATTACGCTAGTCCTAGCCCTAGCCCTAAACCTAACCCTAAACCTAGCCCTAGCCGTAAACCTAACACTAACCCTAACCCTAACACTAGCTCTAGCACTAGACATAACCATAACCCTAACCCTAGTCCTAGCCCTAGCCATAATCCTAACCCTAACCCTAACCCTAACCCTAACCTTAGTCCTAACCTTAAACCTAACCCTAAACCTAGCCTTAGACTTAACACTAATCCTAACACTAACACTAGCGCTAGCCCTAACCCTAAACCAAACTCTAAACCTAGCCATAGCCCTAGCCCTAGCCATAATCCTAACCATAACCCTAACCCTAGACTTAGCACTAGACCTAGCCCTAACCCTAACCCTAGCCCTAGGCCTAAACCTAGCCTTAACCCTAAACCTAACCATAGCACTAGCCCTAACCCTAACCCTAACCCTAGCCCTAGTCATAGCCCTAACCCTAACACTAACACTAACCCCAACCCCAACACCAACCCTTACCCTAACCCGAACCCTAAACCTAGTGCTAGCACTAGCACTAACCGTTTCCCTACCCCTATACCCTAACACTAGCCCTAGTGCTAGACTTAACACTAGCCCTAACCCTAACCCTACCCGAGCCCTAACCCTAACACCACCCTAACCCTAAACCTAACACTAGTCCCAGCCCTAGCCCTAGGCCTAGCCCTAACACTAACCCTGTCCTTAGCCCTAGCCCTAACCCTAACCCTAACCCTAAGCCTAGCACAAGCCCTAACCCTTACCTTACCCCTATACCCTAACACTAGCCCTAGACCTAGACCTAACACTAACCCTAACGATAACCCTACCCGAGCCATAACCAATACCCCACCAAAACCCTAAACCTAACCCTAACCATAGCCCTATCCCTAGCCCTAACCCTAACCGTAAACCTAGCCCTAGCCCTAGTATAACCCTAAGCCTAACCCTAACCGTAGCCCTAACCGTACCGTAACCCTAACCCCAACCCTAACCCTAACTCTAACCATAGACCTAGCCCTAAACCTAACCCTCACACTAGACCTAACCTAGCCCTAGCCCTAACCCTAACCATAACCCTAAACCTAACCCTAGCCCTAGCCCTAGCCCTAATCATAACCATAACCCTAACTGTAACCCTAGCCATAACCCTAACGCTAAACCCTAGCCCTTGCCCTAGTCCAAGCCTAACCCTTACCATTACCCTAGCCCTAGCCCTAGCACTAACCCTAAACCTAAACTTAGCTCTAGACCTAACCCTATCCCTAAACATAGCCCTAGCCCTAACACAAACCCTAGCCCTAGCCCTAGCCCTAAACCTAAGCATAAACCTAGCCCTAGCCGTAAACCTAACACTAACCCTAACCCTAACACTAGCCCTAGCACTAGACATAACCATAACCCTAACCCTAGTCCTAGCCCTAGCCATAATCCTAACCATTACCCTAACCCTAACCTTAGTCCTAACCTTAAACCTAACCCTAAACCTAGCCTTAGACTTAACACTAATCCTAACACTAACCCTAGCGCTAGCCCTAACCCTAAACCAAACTCTAAACCTAGCCATAGCCCTAGCCCTAGCCATAACCCTTACCATAACCCTAACCCTAGCCTTAGCACTAGACCTAGCCCTAACCCTAACCCTAGCCCTAGGCCTAAACCTAGCCTTAACCCTAAACCTAACGCTAGCCCTAGCCGTAGCCATAACCCTAACCCTAGACCTAGACCTTCCTCTAGGCCTAACCATAACCATAACCCTGACCGTAACCCTAGCCCTAGACCTAACCCCAACCCAAAACCTAACCCTAGCCTTAGCATTAACCTAACTCTACCCCTATACCCTAACACTAGCCCTAGTCCTAGACCTAACCCTAACCCTAACACTAACCCTAGCCCGATCCCGAACCCTAAACCCACCCTAAGCCTAATTCTAATCATAAACCTAACCCTAACCCTAACCCTAACACTAACCTAAGCCTAAATCTATCTGTGGTCCTAAAATTAACCTTAAAACTAGCCCTAGCCCTAGAACTAGCCCTAGCCATAATCCTAACCCTAAACCTAACCCTACCCCTAAACCTAACCATAGCACTAGCCCTAACCCTAAACCTAACCCTAGCCCTAGTCATAGCCCTACCCCTAATCCTAACACTAATCCCGACACCAACCCCAATCCCAACCGCAACGTGAACCCTAACCCTAACTCTAGCCCTAGCCCTAACCCTAAACCTAAACCTAACACTAGACTTAGCCTTGCCTTAGCCATAACCATTACCGTAACCCTAACCGTAATCCTAGTCCTAGCCATAACCCTAACCCTAGGCCTTGCCCTAGCCCTAGCCCTAACACATACCCCAGCCCTAGTCCTAGCCATAGCACTAAACCTAAACCTAACCCTAGCCCTAGCTCTAACCCTAACCCTAAACCTAGCGCTAGCCCTAACACTAACCCTAACCCTAACACTAGACCTAGCCCTCGACCAAACGCAAACCCTAACCCTAAACCTAACCCTAGCCCAAGCCCTATCCCTATCCCTAACACTAACCCTTATCCTAACCCTAGCCCTAGCCCTGGCCCTAGCTGTAACCCTGACCCTAACACTAACTCTAACCCTAACCCTAGCCCTAGCCCTAACCATAACCGAAACCTAGCCCAAGCCCTAAGAGTAACCCTGAATCTAACACTGGACCTAGCACTCAGCCTAACCCTAACCGTAATCCTAACCCTAACCCTAGACTTAACCCTAACCCTAAACCCAACCATGACACTAACCCTAACCCTAAACTTAACCCTAGCCCCAGCCATAACCCTAATGCTAAACCCTAGCCCTTGCTCTAGCCCTAGCCCTAACCCTTACCTTTACCCTAGCCCTAGCCCTAACTCTAAACCTAAACCTAAACCTAGCCCTAGACCTAACACTAACCCTAAACATAGCCCTAGCCCTAACACTAACCCTAGCCCTAGCCCTAGCCCTAACCCTAACCCTAACCCTAACCATAAACCTAAATCTAACCATAGCCCTAGCACTAGTCCTAACATGAAACCTAAGCCTAGCCCTACCCCTAACCCTTACTCTACACCTATACCCTAACACAGCCCTAGCCCTAGACCTAACACTAACCCTAACCCTAACCCTAGCCCTAGTCCTAGGCCTAGCCCTAACCCTAAAACTAAGCCTAGAACTAGACCTTGCCCCAGCCCTAGCCTTAACTCTAACCCTAGCCCTAAACCTAACCATAGCACTAGCCCTAACCCTAACCCTAACCCTAGCCCTAGTCATAGCCCTACAACTAACCCTAACACAAACACCAACCCCAACTCCAAACCCAACCCCAAAACGAACCCTAACCCTAACCCTAACCCTAATCCTAGCTCTAAGCGTAACCCACACCCTAACATTAACCCTAGCCATAGCCCTAACCCTAACCATAACCCTAACCCTAGCCCTAAACGTAGCCCTAGCCCTAACCTTACCCTAACCCTACACGTAGCCTTAGTCCTAGCACTAACCATAACCGTACACCTAACCGGAACCCTAGCCATAGACCTAACCCTAACCCGAGCGCTTGCCCTAGCCCTAAACCTAAAGCTAACCCTAGCCCTAAACCTAAAGCTAACCCTAGCCCTAGCCCTAACCCTACCCGTAAACCTAGCCCTAGCCCTAATAAAAACCATAAACCTAACACTAGCCCTAGCACTCGCCCTAACCATAACTCTAAAACTAACCCTAGTACCAGACCTAACCCTATCCCCAACTCTTTCCCTAGCCATAACCCAACCCTAGCCCTAGCCCTAGCCCTAGCCCTAACCCTAGCCCTAATCGTAACCCTAACCCTAACCCTAAACCTATCCCTAACCGTAACACTAACCCTAACCCTAAATGTAACCCTAGCCCTACACCTAACCCTAACCCTAACCCTAGCACTATCCGTAACCTTAACCCGAAACCTAACCCTAGCACTAGCCCTAGCCCTAGCCCTAGCCCTAAACATGACCCTAACCCTAACCGTACCCCTAGCCCTAGACCTAACCCTAATCCAAACTCTAACCCTAGCCATAGCCCTAGCCCTAGCCATAACCATAACCCTAACCCTTACCCTAGCCCTAGCCCTAGACCTCTCCCTAACCATAACCCTAGCCCTAGCCCTAACCCCAAGCCTAAACCTAACCCTAGCCCTAGCCCTAACGCTAACCCTAAACCTAACCCTAGCCCTAGTCCTAGTCCTAACACCAACCCTAAGCCTAGCCCTAGCCCTAACCCAAAACCTACCCCTATGCCCTAACACTAGCGCTAGCCCTAGTTCTAATCCTAACCGTAACACTAATCCTAGTCCGCGCCCTAACCCTAACCCCACCCTATTCCTAACTCTAATTCTAAACCTGACTCTAGACCTAGCCCTAACCCTAACCCTAACCGTAAGCCTAAATCTAGCTGTAGTCATAAAATTAACCTTAAAACTAGACCTAGCCTTAGCCCTAGACCTAGCCCTAGCCATATCCTAACCCTAACACTAACCCTAGCCTAACGCTTACCATAGCACTAGCCGTAAACCTAAACCTTACCCTAGCCCTAGTCATAGCCTTACCCTAACACTAACCAGAACCCCAACCCCAAACCCAACCCCAACCTGAACCCTAACCCTAAACCTAGCCCTATCCCTAACCCATACCCTATCCCTAGACCTAGCCTTGCCCTAGCCCTAACAATAACCGTAGCCCTAACCGTAACCCTAGTCCTAGCCCTAATCCTAACCCTAGCCTTGGCCGAGCCCTAGCCCTAACCCTAACCCTAAACCTAGCCCTAGGCCTAGTGCTAGCACTAACCCTAATCCTAAGCCTAACCCTAACCCTAGCTCTAATCCTAACCCTAGCCCTAACAATAACCCTAAACCTAAGCCTAATCCTAGCCCTAGCCCTAGACCTAACCCTAAACATAACCCAGGCCCTAGGCCTCGCCTTAGCACAATCCCTAACCCGAACCCTAACCCTAGCCCTAATCCTAACCCACACCCTAAACCTAACCCTAGCCCTAGCCCTAAAACTAACCCTAATCCTAGACCCAGCCCTGGCACCAGACCTAGCCTTAACCCTAACCCTAGCCATAACCGTAACCTTAACCCTAACCCTAACCCTAATCCTAGCCCTAGCCGTAACCCTAACAATAACCCTAAACCTAACCTTAGCCCTAGCCATAACCCTAACCATAACCCTGGCCCTAACCCTAGCCCTAGGCCTACCACAAACCATAACCCTAGCCCTAGACCTAGTCGTATCCCTGACCCTAACCCTAGCCCTTACACTAACCCACACCCTAAACCTAACCCTAGCCCTAGCCCTAACCCTAACCCTAACCCTAGACATAGCCCTAGACCTACCCCAGCACTAGCCGTAAACCTAACGCTAGCCCTAGCCCTAGACCTAGCTCTAGCCCTAAACATAACCCTAACGCTAACCCTAAACCTAGCCCTAACCGTAACACTAACCCTAACTCTAAACCTAGTACTAGCCCTAGCCATAACCCTAACCCTAAACCTAAACCTAACCCTAGTACTAGCCCTAACCCTAACCCTAAACCTAACGCTAGCACTAGTCCTAGCCCTAGCCCTAAACATAACCCTAATCCTAAACGTAACCCTAGCCCTATCCCTAACCTTAACCCTAGCCCTAGCCCTAGCCCTAGCCCTAGCTGTAACCCTAAACCTAACCCTAGCCCTAGACTTTAACCTAATCCTAAATGTAAACATAGCCATAGGCCTAACACTAACCCTAAACCTAACACGAACCCTATCACTCGACCTAACCATAACCCTAACCCTAAACCTAGCCATAGCCCTAACTATAACCAAAACCCTTGCCCTAGCCCTAACCCTAAACCTAACCCTAGCCCTAGCCCTAGCCCTAACTCTAACACTAAACTTAACCCTATCCCTAACCCTAATCCTAACCCTAACCCTAACCCTAACCCTAACACTAATCCTAGCACTAGGCCTGACCCTAGCCCTAGACCTAGCCCTAAACCTAATACTATCCCTAGCCCAAACCCAAAGCCTAACGCTAACCCTAACCCCAACCCCTACCCCAAACCCAACCCCACCCCAAACCCTAACCCTAACCCTAGCGCTAACGCTAACCCACACCCTAAACCTAACTTTAGCCCTAGCCCTAACCCTAACTGAAAACCTAAACCTAACCTTAACCTAGCCGTAGCCGTAGCCCTAGCCCTAGCCCTAGCCATAACCCTAACCCTAACCCTAACCCTACCTCTAACCGTAACGCTAACCCAAACCTAAACCTAAACCTAGCCCTAACCGTAACCCTAAAGCTAACCCTAACCCTATCCCTAGCCTTAACCCGAACCCTAAGCCTAGCTCTAAGCCTAGCACCACCCCTAAACCTAACCCTAACAATAGACCTAGCCCTAGGCCTAGCCCTAACACTAAACTTAGCTCAAGCCTTAGCCCTAGCCATAGTCTTAAACCTAACCAAAGCCATAGGCCTAGCTGTAGCCCTAAACCTAACCCTAACTCTAACCCTAGCACTAGCCCTAGCCCTAGCCCAAACCACAACCGTAACCCTAACTGTAACCCTAGCCCTAGCCCTAACCCTAACGCTAGACCTAGCCCTACACCTAACCCTAACCCTAAACCTAAACCTAGCCCTAGCCCTAGACCTAGCCCTAAACATAACGGTAACCCTAACCGTAACCCTAGCCCTAGTCCTAAACCAAAACCTAGCCATTGCCCTAGCCCTAAACCTAAACCAAAACTTTGCCCTAGACCTAACAATAACCCTAAACCTAGCCAAAGCCAAAACACTAACCCTAACCGCAACTCTAGCTCTAGCCCTACCCCTAACTCTAACCTTAGCCATAGACGTAAACATAACACTAACCCTAAGCCTAACACTAGCCATAGCCCTAGACGTAACCCTGGCCCAAATCCTAACCCACAACCTAAACCTAACACTAGCCCTAACCCTAGCCCTAACCCAAACCATAACACTGGCCCTATCCCTAGACCTAGCCATAACACTAACCCTAAACCTAACCCTAGCCATAGAACTAGCCGTAACCCTAACCCTAACCCTAACCCACACCCTAGACCTAACCTTAGCCCTAGCCATAACCCTAACCCTAACCCTAGCCCTAACCCTAGGCCTAGCCCTACCCCAAACCCTAACCCTAACCCCAGCCCGATCCCTAACCCACACTCTAAACCTAACACTAGCCCTAGCCCTAACCCTAACCCAAACCCTAACCCTAGCCCTAGTCCTAGCCCTAAATATGACCCTAACACTTAACGTACCCCTAGCCCTAGCCCTAACCCTAATCAAAACTCTAACCCTAGCCATAGCCCTAGCCCTAGCCATAACCCTAACCCTAACCCTTACCCTAGCCTTAGCCCTAGACCTAGCCCTAACCCTAACCCTAGCCATGGCCCTAACCCTAACCCTAGCCCTAGCCCTAAACATAACACTAACCCTAACTGTATCCCTAGCCCTAGCCCTAACCCTAATCCAAACTCTAACCCTAGCCATAGCCCTAGCCCTAGCCATAACCCTAACCCTAACCCTTACCCTAGCCCTAGACCTCGACCTAGCCCGACCCCTAACCCACACCCTAATTCTAACACAGGCCCTAGCTCTAACCCGAACCCAAACCGTAACACTAGCCCTATCCCTAGCCCTAGACATAACACTAAACCTAACCCTAACCCTAGCCCTAGACCTAGCCGTAGCCCTAACCCTAACCCTAACACTAACCCTAGCTGAACCCTAAACCACACCCTAAACCTAATCTTAGCCCTAGCCATAATCATAAACCTAACCCTATCCCTACCCCTAGCCCTAGCCCTAGCCCTAGTCCTACCCCTAAGCCTAATCTTAGCCCTAGACCTAGCGATAGCCCTAACCCTAACCCTAAACCTAGCACTAGCCCTAACCCTAAGCCTAGACCTAGCCATAAACCTAATACTAACCCTAAGCCTAACACTAGCCCTAGCTCTAGACCTAACCATAACCCTAACCCTAAACCTAACCCTAGCCCTAGCACTAAAACTAAACCTAACCCTAGACCCAGCCCTTGCCCCAGACCTTGCCCTAACCCTAACCCTAGCCATAAACATAACCTTAACCCTAACCCTAACCCTAATCCTAGCCCTAACCGTAACCCTAACAATAACCCTAACATAGCCCTAGCCCTAACCCTAACCCTAACCCTAGCCCTAAACGTAGCCCTAGCCCTAACCCTATCCTAACCCTAGACCTAGCCCTAGCCCTAGCCATAACCATAACCGTACCCCTAACCGTAAAACTAGCCCTAGCCCTAACCCTAACCCTAGCTCCTGCCCTAGCCCTAGCCCTAGTCCTAACACTAAACCTAAACCTAACCCTAGCCCTAGCCCTAAACCTAACCCTAAACCTAGCCCTAGCCATAACACTAACCAAAACCCTAACACTAGCCCTAGCACTCGACCTAACCCTAACTCTAACCCTAACCCAAGCCCTAGCCCTAACCCTAAACCCAACCCTTACCTTAGCCCTAACCCAACACTAGTCCTAGAACTAGTCCTGGCCCTAAACCTAACCCAAACCTAACCCTAGGCATAGCCCTAGCCCTAAACCTAACCCTAGCACATGCCCTAGCTCTAGCCCTATCCCCAACCCTTAACCAAGACCTAGACCTAGCCCTAGCCCTAGCCCTAAACATAACCATAACCCTAACCGTAACCCTAGCCCTAGTCCTAACCCAAACCCTAACCCATGCCCTAGCCCTAGCCCTAGCCCTAAACATAAACCTAACCTTAGCCCTAGACATCACCCTAACCCTACTTTCCCCTAGCCCTAACACTAACCCTAACCGTAACACTAGCACTAGCCCTAGAGCTAACCCCAACCTAAACCTAACCCTAAACCCAAACCTAACCCAAGCCCCAGCCCTAGCCCTAACCCTAACCCCAACCCTAACCCTAACCCTAACCCTAACCCTAACCCACACCCTAGACCTAACCTTAGCCCTAGCCATAACCTTAACCATAACCCTGGCCCTAACCCTAGCCCTAGCCCTACCCCAAAACATAACCCTAGCCCTAGACCTAGCCATAGCCCTAACACTAACCTTAGCCCTTACACTAACCCACACCATAAACCTAACCCTAGCCCTAGCCCTAGCCTTAACCCTAACCCTAACCCTATACCTAGCCCTAGCCCTACCCCAGCACTAGCCCTAAACCTAATGCTAGACCAATCCCTAGACCTAGCCCTAGCCCTAACCATAACCCTAACCATGACCCTAACCCTAACCTGAATTCTAACCCTAAACATAGCCCTAACCATAACACTAACCCTACCCCTAAACGTAACCCTAGCCCTACACCTAACCCTAACGCTAAACCTAAACCTACCCTAGCCATAGCCCCAACCCTAACCCTAAACCTAACACTAGCACTAGTCCTAGCCCTAGCCCTAGCCCTAAACATAACCCTAATCCTAAACATAAACCTAGCCCTAGCCCTAACCCTAACCATAGCCCTAGCCCTAGCACTAGCCGTAACCCTAAACCTACCCTAGCCCTAGCCCTTAATCTAAACTTAAACCTAAACCTAGCCCTAAGCCTAAAACTAACCCTAAACCTAACACGAGCCCTATACTCGACCTAACCATAACCCTAACCCTAACCCTAGCCCTAGCCCTAACTCTAACCAAAACTCTTGCCCTAGACCTAACCCTAACCCTAAACCTAACCCTATCCATCACCCTATCCCTAACCCTAACCATACCATAATCCTAGCCCTAGCACTAACCCTAACCCTAGACCCAGACAGAAACCTAATACTAACCCTAGCCCTAGCCCTAAGCCTAACCCTAATCCTAATCCTAACCCTAAACCCTACCCAAACCCAACCCCAACCCAAACCCTAACCCTAACCCTAGCGCTAACCCTAACCCACACCCTAAACCTAACGTTAGCCCTAGCCCTAACCCTAACTGAAAACCTAAACCTAACATTAACCCTAGCCTTAGCCCTAGCCCTAGCCCTAGCCCTAGCCAGAAACCTAACCATAACCCTAGACCTAGCCCTCGCCTTAGCCCTAAACCTAACCCTAAACCTATCCCTACCCCTAACCGTAACACTACCCAAACCTTAAACCTAAACCTAGCCGTAACCATAACCCTAAAGCTAACGCTAAACCTATCCCTAGCCTTAACCCTAACCCTAACCCTAGCCCAAAACCTAGCCCTACCCCTAAACCTAACCCTAACTCTAACCCTAGCACTAGCCCTAGCCCTAGCCCTAACCATAACCGTAAATCTAACTGTAACCCTAGCCCTAACCCTAACCCTAACACTAGACCTAGCCCTAGCCCTAGCCCCAACCCTTAACCAAGCCCTAGCCCTAGCCCTAGCCCTTGCCCTAAACATAACCGTAACCCTAACCGTAACCCTAGCCCTAGCCCTAACACAAACCCTAGCCCATGCCCTAGCCCTAGCCCTAGCCCTACACCTAAACAAAACCTTAGCCCAAGACCGAACCCTAACCCTATACCTAGCCCTAGCGCGAACACAAACCCTAACTGTAACACTAGCCCTAGTCCTTGAGCTAACCCAAACCTAACCCTAACCCTAACCCCAACCGTAACCCTAGCCCTAGCCCTAACCCTAAACCTAACCCTACCCCAAACACTAACCCTAGCCCTAGACCTAGCCATAGCCCTAACCCTAACCCTAGCCCTTACACTAACCCACACCCTAAACCTAACTCTAGTCCTAGCCCTAACCCTAACCCTAAACCTAGAACTAGCCCTAGCCCTACCCCAGCACTAGCCCTAAACCTAATGCTAGCCCTAGCCCTAGACCTAGCCCTAGCCCTAAACATAACCCTAACCCTAACCATTATACTAAACCTAGCCCTAACCTTAACACTAACCCTACCCCTAAACGTAACTCTAGCCCTACACCTAACCCTTACCCTAAACCTAAACCTAACCCTAGCCCTAGCCCTAACCCTAACCCTAAACCTAACACTAGCACTAGTCCTAGCCCTAGCCCTAGCCCTAAACATAACCCTAATGCTAAACGTAACCCTAGCCCTAGCCCTAACCCTAAACATAGCCCTAGCCCTAGCCCTAGCCCTAACCCTAGCCCTAGCCCTAACCCTAAACATAAACCTAACACTATCCTAAACCCTTGCTCTAGCCCTAACCCTAAACCTAGCCCTAACCCTAGCCCTAGCCCTAGCCCTAACCCTAACTCTAAACCTAACACTATCCGTAACCCTAGACCTAGTCATAAACCTAATACTAACCCTAACCCTAACCCTAATCCTAGCCCTAGACCTAAACCTAACCCTAACCCTAGACCTAGCCATAAGACTAATACTAACCCCAGCCCTAGCCCTAAGCCTAACCCTAAACCTAACCCTAACCCCTACCCAAAACCCTACCCCAAACCAAACAATAACCCTAACCCTAGCGCTAACACCTAGACCTAGCCATAAACCTAATACTATCCCCAGCCCTAGCCCTAAGCCTAACCCTAAACCTAACCCTAACCCATCCCCAAAACCCAACCACAAACAACACACTAACCCTAACCCTAGCGCTAACCCTAAACCACACACTAAACCTAACCTTAGCCCTAGCCCTAACCCTAACCGAAAACCTAAACCTAACCTTAACCCTAAACTTAGCCCTAGCCCTAACCCTAACCCAAAACCTAAACCTAACCTTAACCCTTGCCCTAGCCCTAGCCATAACCCTAACCCTAACCCTAGACCTAGCCCTCGCCTTAGACCTAAACCTAACCCTAAACCTAACCCTACACCTAACCGTAACCCTAACCCAAACCCTAACCCTAAACCTAGCCCTAACCGTAACCCTAAATCTAACCCTAACCCTATCCCTAGCCTTAACCCTAAACCTAAACCTAGCCCTAAACCTAGCCATACACCTAAACCTAACACTCACAATACATCTAGCCCTAGCCCTAGCCCTAGCCCTAACCCTAAAAATAGCTCAAGCCCTAGCCCTAGCCATAGTCCTAAACCTAACAATAGCCCTAGGATTAGCTGTAGCCCTAACCCTAACCCTAACTCTAACACTAGCACTAGCCCTAGCCCTAGCCCTAACCATAACCGTAACCCTAACCGTAACCCAAGCCCTAGCCCTAGCCCTAAACCTAACCATAGACCTAGCCCTAGCCCTAGCCCCAACCCTTAACCAAGCCCTAGACCTAGCCCTAGCACTAGCCCTAAACATAACCGTAACCCTAACCATAACCCTAGACTTGCCCTAACCCAAACCCTAGCCCATGCCCTAGCCCTAGCCCTATCCCTAAACCTAAACCTAACATTAGCATTAGACCTAACCCTAACCCGAAACCTAGCCCTAGCCCTAACACTAACCCTACCGTAACACTAGCCCTAGCCCTCGAGCTAACCCCAACATAACACTAACCCTAACCCTAACCCCAACCTAACCCTAATCCTAACCCTAACCCTAACCCTAACCCTAACCCTAAGCCCAACCCTAACCCTAGCTCTAGCCCTAACCCTAACCCTAAACTTAGCCCTAGCCATAAACCTAACACTAACCCTAACACTAACACTAGCCCTAGCCCTAGACCTAACCCTAGCCCAACACCTAACCAACACCCTAAACCTAACAGTAGCCCTAGCCCTAACCCTAACCCTAACCCAAACCGTAACACTGGCCCTATCCCTAGCCCTAGCCATAACACTAACCCTAACCCTAACCCTAGCCATAGACCTAGCTGTAGCCCTAACCCTAACCCTAACCCTAACCCTAACCCTAGCCCTAACCCACAACCTAAACTGAACCTTAGCCCTAGCCATAACCCTAACCCTAGCCCTAGCCCTAGCCCTAGCCCTACCCCTAACCCTAACCGTAGCCCTAGACCTAACCGTAGCCCTAGACCTAGCCATAGCCCTAACCATAACCCTAAACCTAGCACTAGCCCTAACCCTAGCGCTAGACCTAGCCATAGCCCTAAACCTAACACTAACACTAGCCCTAGCTCTAGACCTAACCATAAACCTAACCCTAACCTAACCCTAGCCCTACCCTACCCTAACCCTAGCCCTACCCCTATACCTAACCCTAACACTAGCCCAAGCCCTAAACCTAACCTAACCCTAGTCCTAGCCCTAACCCTAACCCTAAACATAGCCCTAACCCTACCCCTAACACTAACCTTAGCCCTAGAACTAGCCATACCCTTAACCCTAACCGTAACCCTAGCCCTAACCCTAAACCAAACCCTAAACCTGAACATAGCCCTAGCCCTAAGCCTAACCGAAAACCTAACCCTAACCATAACCCTAGCCCTAGCCCTAGCCCTAGCCCTAGCACTAGGCATAACCCTTACCCTAACGCTAGACCTAGCCCTCTCCCTAGCCCTAAACCTAACCCTAACCTTAACCCTACTTCTAAACGTAACCCTAACCCAAACCCTAACCCTAAACCTAGCCCTAACCGTGACGCTAACCCTAACACTAACCTTAGCCCAAGCTATAACCCTCTCCGTAAACCTAACCCTAAACCAAGCCCTAGCCCTAAACCTAACCATAACCATAGACTTATCCCTAGCCCTAGACCTAGCCCTAACCCTAAACCTACCCCAAGCCCTAGCCCTAGCCCTATTCCTAAACCTAACCCTAGCTCTAGGCCTAGCTGTAGCCCTAAACCTAACCCTAACTCTAACCCTAGCACTAGCCCTAGCCCTAGCCCTAACCATAACTGTAACCCAAGCCCTAGCCCTAACCCTAATGCTAGACCTAACCCTAGCCCTAGCCCTAGCCCCAACCCTTAACCAAGCCCTAGCCCTAGCCATAGCGCTAGCCCTAAACATAACCGTAACCCTAACCATAACCCTAGCCCTAGCCAAAACCCAAAACCTAGCCCATGCCCTAGACCTAAAACTAAACCTAACTTTAGCCCTTAAACCAACCCTAACCCTAAACCTAGAGCTAGCCCTAACACTGACCCTAACCGTAACAATAGCCCTAGACCTCGAGCTAACCCCAACCTAACCCTAAACCTAACCCCAACCCTAACCCTAACCCTAGACCCAGCCCTAACACTAAACTTAGCCCCAGCTGTAAACCTAACACTAACCCTAACTCTAACACCTGCCCTAGCCCTAGACCTAACCCTAGCCCGACCCCTAACCCACACCCTAATTCTAACACTAGCGCTAGCTCTAACCCGAACCCAAACCGTAACACTAGCCCTATCCCTAGCCCTAGACATAACACTAAACCTAACCCTAACCCTAGCCCTAGACCTAGCCGTAGCCCTAACCCTAACCCTAACACTAACCCTAGCTGAACCCTAAACCACACCCTAAACCTAATCTTAGCCCTAGCCATAATCATAAACCTAACCCTATCCCTACCCCTAGCCCTAGCCCTAGCCCTAGTCCTACCCCTAAGCCTAATCTTAGCCCTAGACCTAGCGATAGCCCTAACCCTAACCCTAAACCTAGCACTAGCCCTAACCCTAAGCCTAGACCTAGCCATAAACCTAATACTAACCCTAAGCCTAACACTAGCCCTAGCTCTAGACCTAACCATAACCCTAACCCTAAACCTAACCCTAGCCCTACACTACCCTAACCCTAGCCCGACCCCTAAAGCTCACCCAAACACTAGTCCTAGCCCTAACACAAACCCTAAACATAGCCCTAGCCCTAGCCCTAACTCTAACCCTAACACTAACCCCAAACCCAACCCCAACCCCAAAGCAAACCTTACCCTAACACTAGCCCTAACCCTAACCCACACCCAAACCTAACCTTAGCCCTAGCCCTAAGCCTTACCAAAAACCTAATCCTAACCATAACCCTAGCACTAGCCCTAGGCCTAGCCATAACCCTTACCCTCACCCTAGACCTAGCCAACTCCATGGCCCTAAACAAACCCTAACCCTAACCCTACTCCTCACCGTAACCCTAAACCAAACCCTAAAACTAAACCTAGCCCTAAACGTAACCCTAACCCTAACACTAACCTTAGCCCTACCCTTAACCCTAACCCTAGCCTTAGCCCTAAACCTAGCCCTAGGCCTAGCCCTAGCCCTAGTCCTAACACTAACACTAGCCCTAACCCTAACCCTAAACCTAACCCTAACCATAAACCTAACCCTATGGCTAACGGTATCCCTAACCCGAACCCTAACCCTAATCCTAGCCCTAGACCTAACCCTAACCCTAGACCTAGCCATAAACCTAATACTAACCCGAGACCTAGCCCTAAGCCTAAACATAACCCTAACACTAACCCTACCCCAAACCCAACCCCAAACCAAACCCTAACCCTAACCCAAGTACTAACCCTAACCCACACCCTAAACCTAACCTTAGCCCTAGCCATAACCCTAACCCAAAACCTAAACCTAACCTTAGCCCTAGCCTTAGCCCTAGCCCTAGCCCTAGCCCTAGCCATAACCCTAACCCTAACCCTAGACCTAGCCCTCGCCTTAGCCCTAAACCTAACCTGAAACCTAACCCTACCCCTAACCATAACCCTAACACAAACCCTAACCCTAAACCTAGCCCTAACCGTAACCCTAAAGATAACCCTAACCCTATTCCTAGCCTTAACCCTAACCCTAAAACTAGCCCTAAACCTAGCCCTACCCCTAAACATAAACCTAACAATACACCTAGGCCTAGCCCTAGCCCTAACCCTAAAAATAGCTCAATCCCTAGCCCTAGCTATAGTCCTAAACCTAACCCTAGCCCTAGGCCTAGGACTAGCCCTAAACCTAACCCTAACTCTTACCCTAGCACTAGCCATAGCCCTAGCCCTAACCATAACCGTAACCCTAACTGTAACCCTAGCCATAGCCCTAACCCTAAACCTAGACCTAGCCCTAGCCCTAGCCCCAACCCTTAACCAAGCCATAGCCCATGCCCTAGCCATAGCCCTATCCCTATCCCTAAACCTAAATCTAACCTTAGCCCTAGACCTAACCCTAACCTTAAACCTAGCCCTAGCTCTAACACTACCCTAAACGTAACACTAGCCCTAGCCCTCGAGCTAACACCAACTTAACCCTAACCCTAACCCCAACCCTAACCCTACTTCTAGCCCTACCCCTAACCCTAACCTTAGCGCTAGCCATAAACCTAACACTAACCCTAACCCTAAAACTAGCCCTAGCCCTAGACCTAACCCTAGCCCGAACCCCAACCCACAACCTAAACCTAACCCTAGCCTTAGCCCTAACCCTAACCCTAACACTAACCCAAACTGTAACACGGGCCCTATTCCTAGCCCTAGCCATAACACTAACCCTAACCATAACCCTAGCCTAGACCTAGCCCTAGCCCTAACCCTAACCCTAACCCTAGCCCTAAAACTAACCCACACCCTAAACCTAACCTTAGCCCTAGCTCTAACGATAACCCTAACCCTAACCCTAGCACTACCCCAAACCCTAACACTAGCCCTAGACCTAGCCGTAGCCCTAACCCTAACCCAAGCCCTTACCCTAACCCACACCCTAAACCTAACCCTAGGCCTAGCCCTAACCCTAACCCTAACCCTAGACCTAGCCCTAGCCCTAGCCCAACGACTAACCTAACGTTAACCGTAGACCTAGTGATAGCCCTAACCCTAACTCTAAACCTAGCACTAGCCCTAACCCTAAACCTAGACCTAACCCTAAACATAACCCTAGCCGTACCCTACCCTAACCCAAGCCCCAGCCCTAAACATAGAACTAGCCCTAGCCCTAGCCCTAGCACTAGCCCTACCCATAACAATAACCTTAGCCCTAGACCTAGCCATAACCGTAACCATAGCTCTAACCCTAACCCAAACCCTAAACCTAATCTTAGCCCTAGCCCTAACCTAACCGAAAACCTAACCCTAATCCTAACCCTAGCCCTAGCCTAGCCATACCCTTACCCTAACACTAGACCTAGCCCTCTCCCTAGCCCTAAATTTAACCCATATTTAAACCTACTCCTAAACATAACCCTAACCCAAACAATAACCCTAAACCTAGCCCTAAATGTAAGGTTAACCCTAACACCAACCCTAGCCCTAGCCCTCACCCTAACCCTAACCCTAAACATAGCCCTAGCCCTAGCCCTAACACAAACCCTTACCCTAAACCTAACCCCAACCCCAAACCCAACCCCAACCCAAACCTTACCCTAACCCTAGCCATAACACTAACTGAAAACCTAACCCTAACCCTAGCCCTAGCCCTAGCACTGGCCCTAGACAGAAACCTTGCTCTCCCCCTAGACCTAGCCCTAGCCCTAGCCCTAACCCTAACCCGAAACCTAACCCTATCCCTAGCCCTAAGCGTAACCCTAACCCTAACCCTAACCCTAACCCTAGCCCTAGCCATAACTCTTAACCAAGCCCTAGCCCTAGCCCTAGCCCTAACCATAACCGTAACCCTACCGTAACCCTAGCCCTAGCCCTAACACAAACACTAACCCTAACCTTAGCCCTAGACCTAGCCCTAAACCTAAACCTAACCTTAGCCCTAGACCTAACACTAACCCTAACACTAGCCCCAGCCCTAACACTAACCCTAACCCTAACACTAGCCCTATCTCTCCAGCTAACCCCAAACCTTAGCCTAGACCTAATCCTAACCCTAAACCAAACCCTAACCCCAAACCTAGCCCTAGGCCTAAACCTAACCCTAACCCTAAACATATCCCTAGACCAACCCTAACCAAAAGCCTAACCCTAACCCTAACCCTAACCCTAGCCCTAGCCCTAACCATAACCGTTACCCTAACCCTAGACCTAGCCCTAACCCTAACCCTAACCTTAGCCCTAGACCTAGCCCTAACCCTTAACCTAGGCCTAGCCCTAGCCCTAGCCCTAAACCTAAAACTAACCTTAGCCCTAAACCTAACCCTAACCCTAGTCCTAGGACTAACCTAAACCTAAACATAGCCCTAACCCTAGCCCTAACCCTAGCCCTAAACCTAACCCTAACCCCAACCCCAAACCAAACCCCAACCTAAAACTTACCCTAACCCTAGCCCTGACCCTAACCCACAACTTAAACC
>CM027399.1:49184966-49223856 GCA_015711505.1 Sylvilagus bachmani | reverse complement strand
TTTAGGATTAGGGCTAGGGCTAGGGCTAGGGTTAGGGTTAGGGTTCGGTTTTGGGTTAGGGTGGTGTTAGTGTTTAGTCTAGTGCTAGGTCTAGTGTTAGGGTTAGGTTTAGGTTAAGGACTAGGGCTAGGGCTAGGGCTAGGGCTAGGGCTAGGGCTCGGGTTAGGGTTAGATTTAGGATTAGGGCTAGGGCTAGGGCTAGGGTTAGGGTTAGGGTTAGGTTTTGGGTTAGGGTGGTGTTAGGGTTTAGTCTAGTGCTAGGGCTAGTGCTAGGGCTAGTGTTAGGGTTAGGGTTAGGGTTAGGGTTAGAGTTATTGTTAAAGCTAGGCCTAGGGCTAGAGTTAGGGTTCGATTAGGGCTAGGGTTAGGGTTAGGGTTATGGTTAGGTCTAGGGCTAGGGCTACGTCTAGGCCTAGGTCTAGGGTTAGGGTTAGGGCTAGGGCTAGTGCTAGGGCTAGGGCTATAGTTAGGATTAGAGCTAGCGTTAGGGTTAAGAATAGGGTTATGGTTAGTGCTAGGGCTAGGCCTATGGCTAGTGTTAGGGTTAGGGTTCAGGCTAGGGCTAGGGTTAGGGTTAAGTTTAGGGCTAGGGCTAGGGCTAGGGCTAGAGCTAGGGCTAGGGCAAAGGTTAGTGTTAGGGTTAGGGCTAGGGCTAGGTTTCAGGTTAGGGTTAGGGATAGGGTGAGGGATAGGTCTAGGGCTAGTGCTAGGGCTAGGGTTAGTGTTAGGTTTAGGGTTAGGACAACTTTTAAGGTTAGGGTTAGTGTTAGGGCTAGGGCTGAGTTTAGGTTAGGGCTAGGGCTAGGGTTAGGCTAAGGGTTAGTGCTAAGGGCTAAGCAAGGGCCAGGGTTAGGGTTAGGACTAGAGCTAGGGGTACGGTTAGATTTACGGTTATGGTTAGGGCTAGGGATAGGGCTAGGGCTAGGTCTAGTGTTACGGTTAGGATGAGGGCTAGGGGTAGGGTTAGGACTACGGTTAGGGTTAGGGTTAGGGCTAGGGCTAGGGTTAGGGTTAGGTTTAGGATTACGGTTAGGGCTAGGTTTAGGGTTAGGGTTAGGGTTAGGGTTATAGTTAGGGCTACGTCTAGGGCTAGGGCTAGGTCTAGGGCTAGGGCTAGGGTTAGGGTTAGGGTTAGGTTTTTGGTTAGGGTTAGTGCTAGGCTAAGGTTAGGTTTAGGGTGTGGGTTAGGGTTAGGGCTAGGGCTATTGTTAGGGTTAGGGAAGGGTTAGGGCTAGAAGGAGTGTTAGGGTAAGGTTTAGGGTTAGGGTTAGTGTTAGGGCTATGGCTAGGGTTAGATTTAGGGATAGGGCTAGGGTTAGGTCTAGTGTTAGGGTTAGGTTTAGGGTTAGGTCTACGGCTAGGGCTAGGGCTAGGTTTAGGTTTATGGTTAGTGTTAGGGCTAGGGCTAGGGCAAGGTCTAGGGTTAGGGCTAGGGCTAGGTCTAGGTCTAGGGTTAGAGTTAGTGTTAGGGTTAAGACTAGGGCTAGGGTTAGGGCTAGGGTTAGGGTTAGGGTTAGGGCTAGGGCTAGGGTTTGGGTTAGGGTTAGTGTTACCTTAGGGCTAGGTTTAGGGTTAGGAATAGGGTTAGGGTTACGGTTAGGGCTTGAGTTAGGGTTAGGGTTAGGGATAGCGTTAGGGCTAGGTTTAGGGTTAGGGTTAGGTTTAGGGCTAGGGCTATTCTTAGGGTTGGGGAAGGGTTAGGGCTAGAGGGAGGGTTAGGGTAAGGGTTAGGGATAGGGTTAGCATTAGGGCTAGGGTTATGTTGAGGGATAGGGCTACGGTTATGTATAGTGTTAGGGTTAGGGTTAGGGCTAGGGCTAGACCCAGGTTTAGGGTTCGGGTGGGGATTGGTTTGGGTTGGTGTTGGGTTTGGGGATAGTGTTACAGTTAGGGTCAGGGCTATGACTAGGTCTAATGTTAGGGTTAGGGCTAGGGCTAGTTTTAAGTTTACGGTTTTAATTATGACTGGGCTAGGGCTAGGGCTATGGTTAGGTTTAGGGTTAATTTTAGGTCTACAGCTAGGGTTAGGCTTAGGGTTAGGGCTAGGGTTAGGGTTAGGTTTAGGGCTAGGGCAATGGCTAGGGTTAGGGTTAGGTCTAGCTGCTAGGGTTACGGTTAGGGTTAGGGTTAGGTTTACATTTAGGGGTAGGGTTAGTGTTATGGTTAGGGCTAGGTTTAGGGATAGGCCTGGCGTTAGGCCTGGGTTTAGGGTTAGGGTTAGGGTTACGGTTAGTGCTAGGGTTAGGGTTAGGGTTAGGTTTCGAGCTAGGGCTGGGGCTAGGGTTGGTTTATGGTTAGGGCTAGGGTTAGGGCTAGGCCTAGGGCCAGGGTAAGGGTAACGTCTAGGGCTAGGGCTTGGACTAGGGTTACGGTTAGGGTTAAGGCTAGGGCTAGGCTTATGGTTAGGGTTAAGGTTAGGGCTAGGGCCAGTGCTACGTCTACGGTTAGTGTTAGGATTAGGGTTAGGGTTAGGTCTAGGGCTAAGGCTAGTGTTAGGGTATAGGGGTAGGGTTTGTGTTAGGACTAGTGCTAGGCTTAGGGGAAGGGCTATTTCGAGGGCTAGGTTTAGGGCTAGGGTTAAGGTTTGGGGAAGGTCTAGGGCTAGGGCTAGGGCTAGGGTTAGGCTTAGGTTTAGGGTTATGTCGAGTGCTAAGGCTAGTGTTAGGGTTAGGGTTAGTTTTAGGCTAGGGCTAGGGCTAGGGTAAGGTTTAGGGCTAGGCCTGGGGTTAGGCCTGGGGTTAGGGTTAGGGTTAGGGTTAGGGTTAGGGTTAGGGTTACGGTTAGGTCTAGGGCTATGGTTAGGTGTAGGGTTAGGTTTAGGGCTAAGGCTAGGTCTAGTGTTAGGGTTAGGGTTAGGGTTAGGGTTAGGTCTAGGGCTAGGGCTAGTATAGGGTTAGGTTTAGGGTTAGGTTTTTGGTTATGGTTAGGGCTAGAGCTAAGGTTAGGTTTAGGGTGTGGGTTAGTCTTAAGACTAGGGTTAGGGTTAGGGTTAGGGCTAGGGCTAGGCCTAGGGCTAGGGTTAGGTTTAGGCCTAGGGCTAGGGTTAGGGTTAGGGTTAGGGTTAGGTTTAGTGCTAGGGCTAGGGCTAGGGCTTGGTTTAGGTTTAGGGATAGGTCTAGGGTTAGGGTTATAGGTAGGGTTAGGGTGAGGCTTAGGGTTAGGGTAGTACCAGGGCTCGGCCTAGGGTTAGGGTTAGGGTTAGGGTTAGGGATAGAGCTAGGGTTAGGGTTAGGGTTAGCGTTATGGCTATGGCTAGGCCTAGCTATGGTTAGGGTTTTGGTTAGGGTTAGGTCTAGGGCTTGTGTTAGGTTTAGGGTGTTGTGTAGGGTTCAGGCTAGGTTTAGGGTTAGGTTTGGGGTTGGAGTTAGCGTTGTGGTTAGTGTTACGGTTAGGGTTAGTGTTAGGGCTAGGGTTAGGTTTAGGGTTAGGGTTAGGGCTAGGGCTAGGCTAAGGGTTAGGTCTAAGTGCTAAGGCAAGGGCCAGGTTTAGGGTTAGGACTAGGGCTAGGGATACGGTCAGATTTACGGTTATGGTAGGGCTAGGGCTAGGGCTAGGTCTAGTGTTAGGGTTAGGGTTAGGGCTAGGTGTAGGGTTAGGACTACGGTTAGGGTTAGGGTTAGTGCTAGGGCTAGGGTTAGGGTTAGGGTTAGGATTGCGGTTAGGGCTAGGTTTAGGGTTAGAGTTAGGGTTAGAGTTACAGTTAGGGCTAGGTTTAGGGTTAGGGTTATGGTTAGGGCTAGGGCTAGCGCTACGTCTAGGCCTAGGTCTAGGGTTAGGGTTAGGGCTAGGGCTAGTGCTAGGGCTAGGGCTAGGGTTAGGATTAGGGTTAGGGTTAGGTTTAGGGTTAGGGTTAGGGTTAGGTTTCGGTTAGGGTTAGTGCTAGGCTAAGGTTAGGTTTAGGGTGTGGGTTAGGGTTAGGGCTAGGGTTAGGGTTAGGGTGAGTGCTATGGCTAGGGCGAGGGTTAAGGTTAGGGTTAGGGGTAGGGCTAGGGCTAGGGCTAGGGCTGGGGTTATGGTTATGGTTAGGGCTAGGCCTAGGGTTTCTTTTAGGGTGTTGGTTAGGTTTATGGCCTTGGTTAGTGTTAGGGTTAGGGCTACAGCTAGGTCCTGGGCTAGGGTTAGGGTTTGGGGTAGGGCTAGGGCTAGGGCTAGGGCTAAAGTTAGGCTTAGGGCTAACGCTAAGGTTCGGTTTAGGGTGTGGGTTAGGGATAGGGCTAGTGCTAGGGTTAGGGTTAGGTTTAGGTCTATTGTTAGGGTTAGGGTTAGGATTAGGATTAAGGCAAGGCCAGGTCTAGTTCTAGGCTTAGGGTTAGGCTTAGGGCTAGGGCTAGGCCTAGGTCTAGTGTCAGGGTTAGGGTTAGGGCTAGGTCTAGCGTTAGGGTTCAGATTAGGGCTAGGTCTAGGGCTAGGGCTAGAGCTAGATTTAAGGTTAATTTTAGGGCTACACCTAGGGTTAGGCTTAGCCTTAGGGTTAGGGTTAGGGCTAGGGGTAGGGTTAGGTTTATAGTTAGCTTTAGCGTTAGGGTGGTGTTAGGGTTTAGTCTAGTGCTAGGGCTAGTGTTAGGGTTAGGTCTATGTTTAGCGTTAGGGTTAGGGCTAGGTTTAGGGTTGGTTTAGTGTTAGGGCTAGGGATAGGGCTAGGGCCAGGGTAAGGGTTAGGCCTAGGGCTAGGGCTAGGGCTAGGTCTATGGCTAGGAATTTTCCTAGGGTTAGGTTTAGGGTTAGGGCTAGGGCTAGGGCTAGGGCTAGTGTTAGGGTTAGGGTTAGGGTTAGGGTTAGGGTTAGTGTTAGTGTTAGGGTTATTGTTAAAGCTAGGCCTAGGGCTAGAGTTAGGGTTAGAATAGGGCTAGGGCTAGGGTTAGGGTTAGTGTATGTTTAGGGCTATGGTTAGAATTAGAGCTAGGGTTAGGTTTAAGATTAGGGTTATGGTTAGTGGTAGGGCTAGGCCTAGGGCTAGTGTTAGGGTTAGGTTTAGGGCTAGTTCCAGTGCTAGGTCTAGGGTTAGTGTTAGGTTTAGGGTTAGGACAACTTTTAAGGTTAGGGTTAGTGTTAGGGCTAGGGCTAGGTTTAGGTTAGGGCTAGGCTAAGGGTTAGGGCTAAGGGCTAAGGCAAGGGCCAGGGTTAGGGTTAGGACTAGAGCTAGGGGTATGGTTAGATTTACGGTTATGGTTAGGGTTAGGGCTAGGGCTATTGTTAGGGTTAGGGAAGGGTTAGGGCTAGAAGGAGGGTTAGGGTAAGGGTTAGGGTTAGTGTTAGGGCTAGGGCTAGGGTTAGATTTAGGGATAGGGCTAGGGTTAGGTCTAGTGTTAGGGTTAGGTTTAGGGTTAGGGCTACGGCTAGGGCTAGGGCTAGGTTTAGGTTTATGGTTAGTGTTAGGGCTAGGGCTAGGGCAAGGTCTAGGGTTAGGGCTAGGGCCAGGGCTAGGTCTAGGGTTCGAGTTAAGGTTAGGGTTAGGGCTATGGCTAGGGTTACGGTTAGGGGTACGCTTATGGTTAGGGCTAGGGCTAGGTCTAGGGTTAGGTTAAGGTTATGGCTAGGGCTTCGTTTAGGCTAGGGTTAGGGTTAGGTTTAGTGTTAGGTTTAGGGCTAGGGCTAGTGTTAGGTTTAGAGTTAGCTTTAGGGTTAGGGTGGTGTTAGGGTTTAGTCTAGTGCTAGGGCTAGTGTTAGGGTTAGGTCTATGTTTAGGTTAGGGTCAGGGCTAGGGCTAGAGTTGGTTTAGTGTTAGGGGTAGGGATATGGCTAGGGTTAGGGTAAGGGTCTAGGGCTAGGGCTAGGGCTAGGGCTAGGGTTAGGGTTAGGGTTAGGGTTAGGGTTAGGGCTAGGGCGAGGGCTAGGTCTAGGGTTAGGGTAAGGGTTATGGCTAGGGCTAGGGCTAGGGCTAGGTTTAGGATTATTGTTAGGTTTTCATTTAGGGTTAGGGCTAGGGCTAATTTTAGGTTTAGGGTGTGGGTTAGGGTTAGGGCTAGGGTTTCTTAGGGTTTGGATTGGGGTTGGGTTTGGGGTTGGGATTAAGGTTATGGTTAGGGTTAGTGTTAGGGCTAGGGCTAGGTTTTGTGTTAGGGTTAGGTCTAGGGCTAGGGTTAGGGTTAGGTTTAGGGCTAGCGCTAGGCTTAGGGTTAGGTTTAGTGTAGGGCTAAGGTTAGGTTTAGTGTTAGGGTTATGTTTAGGTCTAGAGCTAGGGCTAGTGTTAGGGTTAGGGTTAGTGTTAGGTTTATGGCTAGTCTAGGGTTAGGGTTAGGGTTAGGGTTAGCAACAGGTTTTGGGCTAGGTCTAGGGTTAGGGTTAGGGTTAGGGTTAGGGCTAGGGCTAAGTCTAGGTCTAGGGTTAGGGTTAGGGCTAGGGCTAGGGCTAGGGTTAGGGTTAGATTAGGGTTAGGGTTATGGTTAGGGTTAGGGCTAGGGCTAGGGCTAGGGCTAGGGCTAGGTCTGGGGTTAGTGTTAGGGTTAGGGTTAGGGCTAGGGCTAGGGCTAGGATTTGGGCTCAGTTTAGGGTTAGGTTCAGGGTGAGGTTTCAGTTTAGGATAGGGCTAGGGCTAAGATTACGTTTAGGGATTGGGTTAGGGTCAGAACTAGGGTTAGGGTTAGGGTTAGGCTTAGGGCTACGGCTAGGCCTAGGGCTAGGGTTAGGGTTAGGGTTAGGGTTAGGGTTAGGTTTAGGGCTAGTGTTAGGGTTAGAGCAAGGGTTAGGTTTCATTCTTATGGTTAGGGTTAGTGCTAGGTCTAGGCCTAGGGCTAGGGTTAGGGTTATGGCTAGGGCTGGGGCTAGGCCAGGGCTAGGTTTAGTGCTAGGGTTTGTGATAGTGCTAGGGTTAGGTTATGGTTAGGCTAGGGCTAGGCCTAGGGATAGTGTTTGGGTTAGGGTTAAGGCTAGGGCTAGAATTTAGGATAGAGTTAGGGTTTACAGTTAGGGCTAGGTTTAGTTTTAGGGTTTGGGTTAGGGTTACGGTAGGGGTAGGGTTAGGTTTAGGGTTAGGTTTAGGGCTAGGGCGAGGGCTAGTTCTAGGGTTATGGTAAGGGTTATGGCTACGGCTAGGGCTAGCTAGGGCTAGGGCTAGGTTTAGGATTATTGTCAGGTTTTCGTTTAGGGTTAGAGTTAGGGGTAAGGTTATGTTTAGGGTGTGGGTTAGGGTTAGTGCTAGGGTTAGGGTTAGGGTTTGGATTGGGATTGGTTTGGGGTTGGGGTTAAGTTTAGGGTTAGGGTTAGGGTTTGGGCTAGTGCTAGGTTTCGTGTTAGGGTTAGGTCTAGGGCTACGGTTAGGGTTAGGTTTAGGGCTAGCGCTAGGCCTAGGGTTAGGTTTAGTGTAGGGCTAAGGTTAGGTTTAGGCTTAGGGTTATGTTTAGGTCTAGAGCTAGGGCTAGTGTTAGGGTTAGGGTTAGTATTAGGTTTTTGGCTAGGTCTAGGTTTAGGGTTAGGGCTAGGTCTAGGGTTAGAGTTAGGGTTAGGGTTAGGGTTAGGGATAGGGTTAGGGCTAGGTGTATGGTTAGGTTTAGGGTTAGGGCTAGGGCTATTGTTAGGGTTAGGGTACGGTTAGGGCTAGAGGGAATGTAGGGTAAGGGTTAGGGTTAGGTTTAGCGTTAGGGCTAGGGTTAGGTTTAGCAATAGGACTAGGGTTAGGTATAGTGTTAGGGTTAGGGTTAGGGCTAGTGCTAGGGTTAGTGTTAGGGTTAGGGCTAGGGTTAGGGCTAGGGCTAGGGCTAGGGTTAGGGCTAGGGCAAGGGCAAGTGTTTTGTTTGGAGTTAGGGCTAGGGCTAGTGTTAGGGTTAGGGTTATGGTTAGGTCGAGTGCTAGGGCTCGTGTTAGGGTTAGGGTTAGTGTTAGGGTTAGGGCTAGGTTTACGTTTAGGGTTAGGTTAAGGGCTAGGGCTAGCTTTAGGTTTAGGGTTACGGCTGGGGCTTGGGGTAGTGCTAGACTTAGGCTTAGGTCTAGGGCTAGGTTTACAGTTAGTATTATGTTTATGTTTAGGGCTAGGGCTAGGGCTAGGTCTAGTGCTAGTGTTATTTTTAGGGTTAGGGTTATGGCTAGGGCTAGGGTTAGTTTTAGGGTTAGGTTTAGGGTTAGGTGTAGGGCTAGGGTTACGTTTAGGGGTAGGATTAGTGTTACGGTTAGGGCTAGGTTTAGGGTTAGGGTTAGGGTTAGGGCTAGGGCTAGGTCTATGGCTTGGGCTAGGGTTTGGTTTAGGGATAGTGCTGGGGCTAGTGCTAGGGCTAGGTTTAGAGATTGGGTTTGGTTTAGGTCTAGTGTTAGTTTTAGTTAGGGTGTGTGTTAGAGTTCAGGGTAGGGTTAGGGTTAGGGTTGGTGTTGGGGTTGGGGTTAGGGTTAGGTTTAGGGTTAGGGTTTGGGCTAGGGCGAGGACTAGGGTTTGGGTCATGGTTAGGTTTAGGGCTAGGGCTTGGGTTAGGGTTAGGGTTAGGGCTAGTGCTAGGTTTATGATTAGGGTTAGGGTAGGGCTAGGGCTAGGGTTAGGGTTTGGTCTAGGGCTAGGCTGGTGTTAGGATTAGGGTTAGTGTTAGGTTTATGGCTAGTGCTAGGGTTAGCGTTAGGGTTAGGGTTAGGTGTGGGGCTAGGGCTAGTGTTTGGGTACATATGTTGAATAAGGGTTGGGGTAGGGCTAGGCTTAGGGTTAGTGTTAGGTCTAGGGCTATGGCTAGATTAGGTTTAGGGTTAGGGTTAGTGTTAGGGCTTGAGCTAGGGTTAACTTTAGGGTTAGGGTTAGTGTTATGGTTGGGTTTAGTGTTAGGGCTAGGGCTTGTCTTAGGTTTAGGGTTAGGCCTAGGGCTAGGACTAGTGTATGGTTATGGTTAGGGCTAAGGGCTATGGCAAGGGTTAGTTTTAGGGTTAGGACTAGGGCTAGGGTTACGGTTAGTGTTACAGTTATGGTTTGGGCTAAGGATAGGGCTAGGTCTAGGGTTAGGGTTAGGGTAGGGTTACGGTTAGGGCTAGGGTTAGGGTTAGGGATTAGTGCTAGGGCTAAGGCTCGGTCTAAGTTTAGGATTAGTGTTAAGGTTAGGGCGAGGGCTAGGGCTAGGGCTTGGGCTCAAGATAGGGTTAGGTTTAGGGTGAGGTTTTGGGTTAGGATAGGGCTAGGGCTAAGGTTAGGTTTATGGAGTGGTTTAGGGTTAGGGATAGGGTTAGGGTTAGGGTGAGACTTAGGGCTAGGGCTAGGGTTAGGGTTAGGTTTAAGGCTAGGCTTAGGGTTAGAGCTAGGGTTAGGTTTAGGCTTATGGTTAGGGTTAGGGCTAGTGCTAGGCCTAGGGCTAGTGTTAGGGTTATGGCTAGGGTTGGGGCTAGGGCCAGGGCTAGGGTTAGAGCTAGGGTCAGGGATAGGGCCTGGGTTAGGTTAGGGTTAGGGTAAGGCTAGGCCTAGGGTTAGGGTTTGGGTTATGGTTAGTTCTAGGGCTAGGGCTTGTGTTAGCTTTAGGGTTAGGGTTAGGGCTAGGGTTAGGGTTAGGGCTAGGGCTAGGGTTAGGCTTAGGGCTATGGCTAGGCCTAGGGCTAGTGTTAGGGATAGGGTTAGGGCCAGGTCTAAGGTTAGGGTTAGTGCTAGGGCTAGGGCTAGGGTTAGGGTTGGGGTTAGGGTAGGGCTAGGGCTAGGGCTAGGGTTAGGGTTAGGGTTGGTGTTAGCTCGAGGGCTAGGGCTAGTGTTAGGGTTAGGGTTAATGTTAGGGTTAGGACTAGTTTTAAGGTTAGTGTTAGGTCTAGGGCTAATGTTAGGTTTAGGTTTAGGGATAGGGCTAGGGCTAGTTCTAGGTCTAGGTTAAGGGTTAGGGCTAGGGCTAGGGCTAGGGCTAGATCTAGGGTTAGGGTTATGGCTAGGGCTAGGGTTACGTTTATGGTTAGGGCTAGGATTAGGGCTAGTGCCAGGGTTAGAGTTAGTGTTAGGTTTAGGGCTACGGCTAGGCCTAGGGTTAGGGTTAGGTTTAGGACTAGGGCTAGGCCTAGGTCTATGGTTAGGGTTAGGTTTAGGGCTAGGTCTAGGTTTAGGGCTAGGTTTAGGTTTAGGGTTAAGGCTAGGGCTAGGTTTAGGGTTACAGTTAGGGTTACGGTAGGGCTAGGTTTAGGGTCAGGTTTTGGGTTAGGGTTACGGTAGGGGTAAGGTTAGCGTTAGGGTTAGGTTTAGGGCTAGGGCGTGGACTAGGTCTATGGTTATGGTAAAGGTTATGGTTAGGGCTAGGGCTAGGGTTAGGGTTAGGTTTTCGGTTAGGGTTAGGGCTAGGGCTAAGGTTAGGTTTAGTGTGTGGGTTTGGGTTGGGGCTAGGGTTAGGCTTAGGGTTTGGACTGGGGTTGGGTTTGGGGTTGGGGTTAAGGTTTGGGTTAAGTTTACTGTTAGGGCCAGTGCTAGGTATAGTGTTAGGTTTAGGTCTAGGGCTAGTGTGTCGGTTCAGTTTAGGACTAGCGCTAGGGTTAAGGTTAGGGTTAGTGTAGGGCTAGGGTTAGGTTTAGGGTAGGGTTATGGTTAGGTCTAGAGCTAGTGCTAGTGTTAAGGTTATGGTTAGTATTCGGTTTATGGCTAGGTCTAGGGTTAGGGTTAGGGCTAGGGTTAGGGTTAGGAATAGGGTTAGGGCTAGGTCTAGGGTTAGGGTAAGGGTTATGGCAAGGGCTAGGACTAGGGCTAGGGCTAGGGCTAGGGTTAGGGTTAGGTTTTCAGTTAGCTTTAGGAATAGGGCTAAGGTTAGGTTTAGGGTGTGGGTTAGGGTTAGTGCTAGGGTTAGGGTTAGGGTTGGATTGGGGTTGATTTTGGTGTTGGGGTTAAGGTTAGGGTTAGGGTTAGGGTTAGGGCTAGGGTTAGGGTTAGGGCTAGGGCTAGGGCTATGGCTAGGATTAGGTTTAGGGTTGGGGTTAGGGCTAGGGCTAGGGTTATGGTTAGGATTATGGTTATGGTTAGGCCTAGGGCTAAGGCTAGGTCTAGGGCTAACACTAGGGTTAGGTTTAGGATTAGGTTTAGCGCTAGGGCTAGGACTAGGTCTAGGGCTATGTTTAGGGTTAGGCCTAGGGTAAGCGTTGGGGTTAGGGTTAGGGTTAGGGCTAGTGTTAGGTTTAGGCCTAGGGCTATGGCTAGGGTTAGGTTAATGGTTAGGGCTAAGGGCTATGGCAAGGGCTAGTTTTAGGGTTCGGGATAGGGGTAGGGTTACGGTTATGGTTAAGGGTATGGCTAGGGCTAGGTCTAGGGTTAGGGTTAGGGTTAGGCTTATGGTTAGGGCTAGGGTTAGGGTTAGGGTTTGGCTAGGGCTAGGGTTATGGTTAGTGTTACGGTTAGGGCTAGATTTAGGGTTAGGTTAGGGTTGTGGTTACGGTTAGGGCTAGGGTTATTGTTAGGTTAGTGTTAGGGTTAGGGTTAGGGTTAGGGCTATGGCTAGGGCTAGGGCTAGGGCTAGGGCTAGGTCTAGGGTTAGGGTTAGGGTTAGGGTTAGGGCTAGGGCTAGGGCTAGGGTTTGGGCTCAGTTTAGGGTTAGGTTTAGGGTGAGGTTTTGGGTTAGGATAGGGCTAGGGCTAAGGTTAGGTTTAGGGAGTGGGTTAGGGTTAGGAATAGGGTTAGGTTTAGGCTTAGGCTTAGGGCTACGGCTGGTTCTAGGGCTAGGGTTAGGGTTAGGGTTAGGTTTAGCGTTAGAGCTAGTGTTAGGGTTAGAGCTAGGGTTAGGTTTTATTCTTATGGTTAGGCTTAGGGCTACGGCTAGGCCTAGGGCTAGGGTTAGGGTTATGGCTAGGGCTGGGGCTAGGGCCAGGGCTAGGGTTTTGGCTAGGGTTAGTGATAGGGCTAGGGTTAGGATAGGGTTAGGGTAGGGCTAGGCCTAGGGTTAGGGTTTGGGTTAGGGTTAAGGCTAGGGCTAGGATTAGGGTTAGAGTTAGGGTTACGGTTAGGGCTAGGTTTAGGTTTCAGGTTTGGGTTAGGGTTACGGTAGGGGTAGGGTTAGGGTTAGGGTTAGGTTTAGGGCTAGGGCGATGGCTAGGTATAGGGTTAGGGTAAGGTTATGGCTAGGGCTAGGGTTAGGATTATTGTTAGGTTTTCATTTAGGGTTTGGGCTAGGGCTAATGTTAGGTTTAGGGTGTGGGTTAGGGTTAGGGCTAGGGTTAGGCTTAGGGTTTGGATTGGGGTTGGGTTTGGGGTTGGGATTAAGGTTATGGTTAGGGTTAGTGTTAAGGCTAGGGCTAGGTTTAGTGTTAGGGTTAGGTCTAGGGCTACAGTTAGGGTTAGGTTTAGGGCTAGCGCTAGGCTTAGGGTTAGGTTTAGTGTAGGGCTAAGGTTAGGTTTAGGGTTAGTATTAGGTTTATGGCTAGGTCTAGTGTTAGGGTTAGGGCTAGGTCTAGGGTTAGAGTTAGGGTTAGGGTTAGGGATAGGGTTAGGGCTAGTTGTAGGGTTAGGTTTAGGGTTAGGGCTAGGGCTATTGTTAGGGTTAGGGTAGGGTTAGGGCTAGAGGGAAGGTAGGGTAAGGGTTAGGGTTAGGTTTAGCGTTAGGGCTAGGGTTAGGTTAAGGATTAGGACTAGGGTTAGAGCTAGGGCTAGGCCTAGGGTTAGGGTTCGGGTGGGGGTTGAGCTTGGGGTTTGGGTTGGTGATAATGTTATTGTTAGGGTCAGGGCTATGACTAGGTCTAGGGTTGGGGTTAGGGCTAGGGCTAGTTTTACGATTAGGGTTAGGAGTATGACTAGGGCTAGGGCTAAGACTAGATTTAAGTTTAATTTTAGGGCTACAGCTAGGGTTAGGCTTAGGGTTAGGGTTAGGTTTAGGACTAGGGCTAGGGCTAAGTCTAGGGCTAGGGTTAGGGTTAGGGTTAGGGCTAGGGCTAGGGATAGGGCTAGGGTTAGGGTTAGGTCGAGTGCTAGGGCTCGTGTTAGGTTTAGGGTTAGTGTTAGGGCTAGGGCTAGGTTTACGTTTAGGGTTAGGTTAAGGGCTAGGGCTGGCTTTAGGTTTAGGGTTATGGCTAGGGCTTGGGCTAGTGCTAGACTTAGGGTTAGGGCTAGGGCTAGGCTTACGCTTAGTGTTACGTTTATGTTTAGGGCTAGGGCTAGGGCTAGGGCTAGTGCTAGTGTTAGGTTTAGGGTTAGGGTTAGGGCTAGGGCTAGGTTCAGGGTTATTTTTAGTTTTAGGTTTAGGTGTAGGGCATGGTTACGTTTGGAGTAGGATTAGTGTTACAGTTAGGGCTATGTTTAGGGTTAGGGTTAGGGTTAGGGTTAGGGCTAGGGCTAGGTCTATGGCTAGGGCTAGGGTTTGGTTTAGGGATAGTGCTGGGGCTAGGGCTAGGGTTAGGTTTAGAGATTGGGTTTGGTTTAGGTCTAGTGCTAGTTTTAGTTAGGGTGTGTGTTAGAGTTCAGGGTAGGGTTAGGGTTAGGGTTGGTGTTGGGGTTGTGGTAGGGGTTAGCGTTAGGTTTAGGGTTAGGGTTTGTGCTAGGGCTAGGGCTAGGGCTCGGGTTAGGGTTAGGGTTAGGGCTAGCACTAAGTTTATGATTAGGATTAGGGTAGGGCTAGGGCTAGGGTTAGGGTTAGGGTTAGGTTTATGGCTATGGCTAGTGTTAGCGTTAGGGTTAGAGTTAGGTTTAGGGCTAGGGCTAGTGTTTGGGTATATGTGTAGAATAACGATTAGGGGTAGGGCTAGGCTTAGGGTAGTGTTACGTCTAGGGCTATGGCTAGGGTTAGGTTTAGGGTTAGGTTTAGTGTTAGGGCTTGGGCTAGGGTTAACTTTAGGGTTAGGGTTAGTGTTATTGTTGGGTTTAGGGTTAGGGCTACGGCTAGGTTTAGGGTTAGGGTTAGGGTTAGGTTGAGGCTAGGGCCCATGTTAGAGTTAGGGTTACTGTTAGGGCTAGGGCTTGTCTTAGGTTTAGGGTTAGGATTAGGGCTAGGGCTAGGGTTAGGGTTAGGGTTAGGGCTAGGGTTAGGTCTAGGGCTAGCGTAAGGGTTATGTCTACGATTAGGGCAAAGGTTTTGGTTAGGGTTAAAGCTAGGGCTAGGTTTAGTGTTAGGGTTAGGGTTAGGGTTAGGGCTAGGGCCAGTGCTAGGTCAACGTTTAGCGTTAGGTTTAGGGTTAGTTCTAGGGCTAGGGCTAGGATTAAGGGTAGGTTTAGGGTTAGGGTTATGGCTAGGGCTAGGGCTAGGGTTAGGGTAAGGTCAGGGTTAGGACTAGGGCTATGACTAGGGCTAGGCTTAGGATTAGGGCTAGTGTAACTGTTGGGGTTAGGGTTAGGGCTAGGGCTAGGGTTAGTTTTAGAGTTAGCGTTAGGTCGAGTGCTATGGCTATTGTTAGGGTTTTGGTTAGTGTTAGGGCTAGGGATAGGTTTAGGGTTAGGGTTAGGGTTACGGTTAGTGCTAGGATTAGGGTTAGGGTTAGGGTTAGGGTTACGGTCAGGGCTAGGGTTAGGGTTAGGTTTAGGTCTAAGGCTGCGCAAGGTCTAGGTCTAGGCTTAGGTTTAGGTTTAGAGCTAGGGCTAGGGCTAGGTTTCGGTTTAGGTTTTGGGTTAGCATTAGGGCTAGGGCTAAGGTTTGGTTTAGGGTGTGGGTTAGGGTTAGTGCTAGTGTTAGGGCTAGGGTTATGGTTTGGGCTACGGCTAGGCCTAGGGCCTGTGTTAAGCTAAGGTTTATGTCTAGGGCTAGGGCTAGGGTTAGGATTAGTGTTAGTGTTAGGGCTAGGGTTATGATTAGAGCTAGGTTTAGGGTTAGACTTAGTGTTAGGGTTAGTGCTAGGGCTAGGCCGAGGGCTAGGGTTTGTGTTAGGGTTAGTGCTAGGCCTAGGGCTAGGGCTAGGGTTAGGATTAGGGCTAGGACTAGGTTTATGGTAGGGCTACGGTTATTGTTAGGGCTAGGGCAAGGCTAGGTCTAGGGTTAGGGTTAAGGTTAGGTTTGGGGTTGGGGTTGGGGTTGGGGTTGGTGTTAGTGTTAGGGTTAGAGGTAGGGCTATGACTAGGGCTAGGGTTATGGTTAGGGTTAGGGCTAGTGTTATGGTTAGGGTTACGGTTAGTGTTAGTGTTAGGGTTAGGATTACGGCTAGGGCTATTGTTAGCTTTAGGGTGTTTGTTATAGTTCAGGCTAGGGTTAGGGTTAGGGTTGGGGTTGGGGTTTGGGTTGGGGTTAGGGTTAGGTTTAGGTTTAGGGTTTGGGCTAGGGCGAGTGCTAGAGTTAGGGTTAGCTTTAGGGCTATGGCTTGGGTCAGGTTTAGGGTTAGGGCTAGGGCTAATTTTAGGGTTAGGGTTAGGGTAGTGCTAGAGCTAGGGTCAGGGCTAGGGTTAGGGTTAGTTTGAGGGCTAGGGCTGGTGTTAGGATTAGGGTTAGTGTTAGGTTTATGGCTAGGGCTAGGTTTACGGTTAGGGTTAGGTTTAGTTCTAGGGCTAGGGCTAGTGTTAGGGTATACGTGTAGAATAAGGGTTAGGGTTAGGATTAGGCTTAGGGTTAGTGTTAGGACTGGGGCTAGGGCTAGGGTTAGATTTAGGGTTAGGTTTAGGTTTAGGGCTAGGGCTAGGGTAAGTTTAGGGTTAGGGTTAGTTTTATGGTCTAGTTTATTGTTAGGGCTAAGGCTAGGGTTATTGTTAAGGTTAAGGTTAGGTCGAGGGCTACGGCCAGTGTTAGTGTTAGGTTTACTGTTAGGGCTAATTCTAGGTTTAGGTTTAGGTTTAGGTTTAGGGTTAGGGCTACGGCTAGGGTTAGGGTTAGGGTTAGGCCTAGGGCTAGGGCTAGGGCTAGAGTAAGGGTTAGGTCTAGGTTTAGGGCAACGGTTAAGGTTAGGGTTAGGGCTAGGGCTAGGTTTAGAGTTAGTGTTAGGGTTAGGGTTAGGGTTAGCATTAGGGTTAGGGTTAGGGTTAGGGTTAGGGTTAGGGTTAGAGCCAGGCCTAGGTCAAAAGTTAGCGTTAGGTTTAGGGTTAGGGCTATGGCTAGGGCTAGGGCTAGGCTTAGGGCTTGGGTTATTTTTAGGGTTAGAGTTACAGCTAGGGCTAGGGCTATGGTTAGGGAGGGGTTAGAGTTAGGGCTAGGGCTACGGCTAGGGCTGGGGCTCAGATTAGGGTTAGGGTTAGGTTTAGGGCTAGGGCTAGGGCTAGGTCTAGGGTTGGTTTAGGGCTAGGGTAAGGGTTGGGGTTAGGTTTAGGGGTAGAGCTAGGGTTAGTTTTAGAGTAAGGGTTAGGTTGAGTGCTAGGGCTAGTGTTAGGGTTATGGTTCGTGTAAGGCCTAGGGCTAGGGCTACCGTAAGTGTTAGGTCTAGGTTTAGGGCAACAGTTAGTGTTAGGGTTAGGGCTAGGGCTAGGTTTAGGGTTAATGTTAGGGTTAAGGTTAGGGTTAGGGTTCGGGCTAGGGATAGGGTTATGTTTAGGTTTAGGTTTAGGTCTAGGGCTAGGGGTAGAGCAAGGTCTGGGGTTTGCGTTAGGGCTATGGCTAGGGTTACGGTTAGAGGTATGGTTATGGTTAGGGCTAGGGCTAGGCCTAGGTCTAGGGTTAAGGTTAGGGTTAGGGCTAGGGCTACGTTTAGGGCAAGTGTTAGGGTTAGAGTTAGGGCTAGGCCTAGGGCTAGGGTTAGGGTTAGGGTTAGGGTTAGGGCTAGAATTATGTTTAGGGTTAGGGTTAGGGTTAGGATTAGCGTTAAGGTTACGGTTATGGTTAGGGCTAGGGTTTGGTATAGGGTTAGGGCTAGGGCTGGGGCCAGGGCTAGGACTAGACTTATGATTAGGGTTAGGGCTAGGCTAGGGCTAGTGCTAGGGTTAGGGTTAAGGTTAGGTTTAGGTCTAGAGCTAGGGTAGTGTTAGGGTATAGGGGTAGAATAAGGGTTAGGGGTAGGGCTAGCCTTAGGGTTCGTGTTAGGACTAGGGCTAGGGTTACGATTAGGTTTAGTGTCAGGGTTATGGTTAGGGCTAGTGCTAGGGTTAAGTTTATGGTTAGGGTTAGTGTTATGGTTGGGTTTAGGGTTAGGGCTAATGCTAGGGTTAGGGTTAGGGTTTGGGTTAGGGTTAGGGTTAGGTCGAGGGTTAGGGCCAGTGTTAGGGTTAGGGTTACTGATAGGGCTAGGGCTAGGTTTAGGTTTAGCGTTAGGGCTAGGGCTAGGTTTAGGGTTAGGGTTAGGGGTAGGGCTAGGGCTAGGGCTAGCGTAAGGGTTAGGTCTAGGGTTAGGGAATTGTTAGGTTTAGGGTCAGGGTTAGGGCTACGCCTGGGGTAGTGTTAGGGTTAGCGTTAGTTTTATGGTTAGGGCTAGGGCTAGGGCTAGGCTTAGGGTTAGGTTTAGGGTTAGGTTTACGGCTAGGGCTATGGCTAGGGTTTGGATAGGGTTAGGGTTAGGGCTAGGGCTAGGGCTAGGCTTAGGGTTAGGGTTAGGTTAGGGCTAGTGCTAGGGCTAGGGTAAGGTATGGTGTTAGGTTTAGGGCTAGGTCTAGTGCTAGTGTTAGGGTTAGCGTTAGGTTTAGGGTTAGGGTTAGGGCTAGGCCTGGGCTAGTGTTAGGGTTAGCGTTAGATTTAGGGTTAGAGCTAGGGCTAGGGCTAGTCTTAGGGTAAGGTTTAGGGTTAGGTTTACAGCTAGGGCTAGGGCTAGGGTTTGGATAGGGTTAGGTTTAGGGCTAGGGCTAGGGCTAGTGCTAGGCTTAGGGTTAGTGTTAGGGCTAGGGCTAGGGCTAGGGTTGGATTAGGGCTAGGGTAAGGGTTGGGGTTGGGGTTAGGGCTAGGTCTAGGGCTAGTGTTAGGGTTAGCATTAGGTTTAGGGTTAGGTTAAGGGCTAGGCCTAGGGCTAGGGCTAGGGCAAGGGCAAGGGCTAGGGTAAGGGTTAGGGCTAGGGCTAGGTTTACGGTTAGTGTTAGGGATTGGGCTACTTTTAGGGCTAGGGTTAGGGATAGGGTTGGGCTAGGGCTATGGTTAGGGTTAGAGTTAGAGTTATGGTTTGGGCTAGGATTAGGGTTAGGGTTAGGTTCAGGGCTAGGCCTAGGGCTAAGGCTAGGGCATGGGCTAGGGTAAGGGTTAGGGCTAGGGCTAGGTTTACGGTTAGTGTTAGGGATTGGGCTACTTTTAGGGCTTGGGTTAGGGATAGGGTTAGGGCTAGGGCTATGGTTAGGGTTAGTGTTAGAGTTACGGTTAGGGCTAGGATTAGGGTTAGGGTTAGGTCTATGGCTGGGGCAAGGGCTAGGTCTAGTCTTAGGGTTAGGGTTAGGGCTTGGGCTACGGCTAGTGCTAGGGTTAGGATTAGGGTTAGGGTTAGGGTTAGCTTTTTCGGTTAGAGTTAGGGCTAGGGCTAAGTTTAGGTTTAGGATGTGGGTTAGGGTTAGGACTAGGGTTAGGGTTAGGGTTAGGCTTAGTATTAGGGCTACGGCTAGGCCTAGGCCCTGGGATAGGGTTAAGGTTAGGTCTAGGGCTAGGGATAGGGTTCGGGTTAGGGTTAGGGTTAAGTTTAGGGTTAGGGCTTGGCTTAGGGTTAGAGCTATGGTTAGGTTTAGGCTTAGGGTTAGGGTTAGGGCTAGGGCTAGGCCTACGTCTATGGTTAGGGTTAGGGTTTTGGCCAGGGCTAGGGTTAGCGTTAGGGCTAGGGCTAGGGCTATGGCTAGGGTTAGAGTTTGGGTTAGGTTTAGGGCTAGGGCTAGTGTTAAGTTTAGGGTGTGTGTTAGGTCTCGGGCTTGTGTTAGGTTTAGGGTTGGGTTTGGGGTTGGATTTGGGGTTGGGTTTAGGGTTAGGGTTAGGTTTAGGGCCAGGGCTATGGCTAGGGTTAATATTAGTGTTAGGGCTTGGGCTACGGATAGGGTTCGGATTAGGGCTTGGGCTAGGGTTAGGTTTAGGTTTAGGGTAGGACTAGGGCTAGGGTTAGGGTTAGGGATAGCGTTAGGGTTAGGTTTTGTGTTAGGGCTAGGGTTAGGGCTAGAATTAGGGTTAGGGCTAGTGCTATGGTTAGAGTTAGGGTAGGGTTAGGGCTAGGGCGATGGTTATGGTAAGGGTTATTGTAAGGGCTAGGGTTAGGGTTAGGGTTAGGATTATGGCTAGGGCTAGGGCTAGTGTTAGGGATAGGGCTAGTGCTATGGTTAGGGTTATGTTAGGGTTAGGTTTAGGGCTAGGGCTAAGGTTAGGGTTAGGATTAAATCTAGGGCTAGGGTACGGCTAGGGCTAGATTTAAGGTTAATTTAGGGCTACAGCTAGGGTTAGGCTTAGGTTTAGGTTTAGGGTTAAGGCCTGGACTAGGGTTAGGTTTAGGGTTATAATTATGGTTAGGGTGGGGTTAGGGTTAGGGCTATGGCTAGGGCTAGGGTTAGGTTAGGGTTAGTGTTACGGCCAGGACAGGGGTAGGGCTAGGGTTAGCGTTAGGGTTAAGGTTAGGGCTAGGGCTAGGGTAGGGTTAGGGTTAGGTTTAGGGTAGGTCTAGGGCTTGAGTTATGGTTAGGGTTAGGGCTAGGGTTAAGGTTAGGGCTAGGTTTAGAGTTAGTGTTAGGGTTATGGTTAGTGTTAGGGCTAGGGTTAGTGTTAGGGTTAGGATTATGGCTAGGGCTTGGGCTAAGGTTAGGGTTATGGTTATGTCTAGGGCTAGAGCTAGTGTTAGGGTTAGGGTTAGTGTTAGGTTTACGGGTAGGGCTAGGTTTATGGTTAGGGTTACGTCTAGGGTTAGGGCTATGTCTAGGGTTAGTGTTAGGGCTAGGGTTAGGTTTAGGGTTAGGGTTAGGGCTAGGGTTAAGGTTAGGGCTAGGGTTAGGGCTAGGGCTAGGGCTAGAGTAAGTGTTAGAGCTAGGGCTAGGGCAAGGTCTAGGTTTAGCATTAGGGTTAGTGCTAGGTTTACGGTTAGGGTTACATTTATCATTAGGGCTAGGGCTAGGCTAGGTTTAGGTTTAGTGTTATGGTTAGGGTTAGGGCTAGGGCTAGTGTTAGGGCTAGGGTGAGGGTTAGGTTTAGGGCTAGCGCTAGGGTTAGGGTTAGAGTTAGGGTTACGGTTAGGGCTAGGGTTAGGGTTACCTTAACGTTATGTCTTGGGCTATGGCTCGGGCTAGGTTTAGGGTTAGGTTTAGGGCTAGGTCTAGGGCTGGGGCTAGGTTAGGTTTAGGGTTAGGTTTAGGGATAGGGCTAGGGCCAGGCTTATGGTTAGGGTTCGGTTTAGGGTTAGGTATAAGGCTAGAGCTAGGGTAGGGCTAAGGTGTGGTTACGTTTAGGGCTATGACTAGGGCTAGGGTTATTGTTAGGGTTATGGTTAGCGTTTGGTTTAGTGTTAGGTTTAGACTTAGGGTTAGGGTTAGGGATAGGGTTAGGGATAGGGGTAGGTTTAGGTCTAGTGTTATGATTAGGGTTTGGGCTAGGGCTAGGCCTAGGGTTAGGGTTCTGGTTAGGGTAAGGGGTGGGGTTGGGTTGGGGTCAGTGTTAGGGTTAGGGTAGGGCTATGACTAGGGCTAGGGTTAGGGTTAGGGTTAGAGTTATGTTTCGGGTGGATTTAGGTTTTGGACTCTGGCTAGGTTTAGGGTTAGGGTTAGGGTTAGTTCTAGGGCTAGGGTAGTGTTAGGGTATAGGTGTAGGGTCAGGGTTAGAGCTAGGGCCATGGCTAGTTCTAGGGTAAGGTTTCGGTTTAGGGCTAGGGTTAGGGTTAGGTTTAGTCCCAGGGTTAGGTCTAGTGTGAGGGTTAGGGATAGAGCTAGGATTATTGTTAGGGTTAGGGCTAGGGTTAGGGCTATGGCTAGGGCTAGGATTAGGGTTAGGGTTAAGACTAGTGTTAGAGCTGTGGTTAACGTTAGCATTAGGGTTAGGGTTTGGGTTAGATTTAGGTCTATGGCTAATGTTAGGTTTAGGGTGTGGGTTAGGGTTATGGCTAGGGTTAGGGTTAGGGCTAGGGCTAGGGCTATGGTTAGGGTTAGGGTTAGGGTAGAGGGAGGGTTAGGTTAGGGTTAGTGTTAGGTTTAGGGCTAGGGTTAGGGTTAGGGTTAGGTCTAGTGTTAGGGTTAGGGTTAGGGCTAGGGTTATTGTTAGGGTTAGGGCTAGGGCTAGGGCTAAGGCTAGGGCTAGGATTAGGGTTAAGGTTAGGGCTAGTGTTAGGTTTATCGTTAGTACTAGGGTTAGGGTTTGTGTTAGATTTAGGGCTATGGCTAATGTTAGGTTTAGGGTGTGGGTTAGGGTTATGGCTAGGGTTAGGGTTAGGTTTAGGGTTAGGGCTATGACTGGGCCTAGGGCTAGGGTTAGGGTTAGCGTTAGGGCTAGGGCTAGGACTAGGCCTGGGGTTCGGGTTAGGGTTAGGGTTATGGCTAGGGCTAGGTCTAGGTCTAGGGCTAGGGCTAGGGTTAGGGTTAGGTTTAGGCTCTGGGCTATGGCTAGGGCTAGTGCTACGGTTAGGCGTATGGTTGGGGTTGCGTCGAGGGCTAGGGCTAGTTTGAGGGTTAGGGTTAGTTTTAGAGCTAGGTCTAGGTTTAGGGTTTGGGTTACAGCTAGGGCTAGGGTTTGGTTTAGGTTAGAGCTAGGGCTAGGGCTAGGGCTAGGTTATGGTTAGGGCTAGTGCTAGGGTTACGGTTAGAGTTACGGTTATGGTTAGGGCTCGACTAGGGCTGGGGCTAGGGCTAGGGCTTTGGTTAGGTTTAGGGTTAGGTTTAGAGCTAGGGCTAGGGTTAGGGCTAGGGTTAGGGTTAGGCTTAGGGCTAGGGCGCATGTTAGGGTTAGGTTTAGGGTTAGTGTTACGGTTAGGGCTAGGGTTAGGGTTAGGGTTATGTTTAGGCCTGGGACTAGGTTTAGGGTTAGGGCTATGACTAGGGCTAGGGTTAGCGTTAGGGTTAGAGCTAGGGTTAGGGTTAGGCTTAGGGTTAGGTTTAGGGCTAGGGCTAGGCCTAGGACTAGAGTTAGGGTTATGGCTATGGCTAGGGCTAGGTCTAGGGTTAGGGTGTGTGTTAGGGTTAGGGCTAGGGCTAGGATTAGGGTTAGGGTTAGGATTAGGTCGAGTGCTAGGGTAGTGTTAGGGTTTGGGTTAGTGTTAGGGCTAGGGTTAGGGTTAGGTTCAGGATTAGGGCTAGGCCTTGTGTAGGTCTAGGGTAAGGATTAGGGCTAGGGCTAGGGCAAGAACTAGGTTTAGGGTTAGGGCTAGTGCCAGGGTTAGGGCTAGGTTTACGGTTAGGGCTAGGGCTAGGGATAGGTCTAGTGTTTGGGTTAGGGTTAGAGTTTCGGTTATGCCTAGGTTTAGGTTTAGTGTTAGGGTTAGGGTTACGTTTAGCGCTAGTGTTAAGGTTAGTGTTAGGGCTAGGGCTAGGGCTAGGACTAGGGCTAGGTTTAGGGTTAGGATTAGGTTTAGGGCGAGGGCTAGGGCTAGGACTAGTTTTATTTTTAGGGTTATGGTTAGGGTTTGGTTTAGAGATATAGCTAGTGCTAATGTTAGGTTTAGGGTGTGGGTTAGGGTTAGGGCTAGAGTTAGGTTTAAGTTTAGGGTTAGGGCTATGGCTAGGCCTTGGTCTAGTGTTAGAATTACGGTTAGGGTTAGGTTCTGGGCTAGGGCTATGGCTATGGTTTTGGTTAGAGTTAGGGCTTGGGCTAGGGTTAGATCTTGTGTTATGGTTAGGGTTAGGGCTAGGGCTAGGCTAGGGTTAGGGTTCGGGTTAGGGTAAGGGTTGGGGTTGGGATAGGGTTTGTATTAGGGTTAGGGTTAGGGCTATTACTAGGGCTAGGGTTAGGGTTAGGGTTAGAGTTAGGTTTAGGGAAGGTTTAGGTTTAGGACTCGGGCTAGGGTTAGGGTTAAGATTTGGGTTAGGTCTAGGGCTAGGTTTAGTGTTAGGGTATAGGGGTAGGGTCAGGGTTAGAGCTAGGGCCACGGCTAGGTCTAGGGTTAGGTTTCGGTTTAGGGCTAGGGTTAGAGTTAGGGTAGGCCTAGGGTTACGGTTAGGGTTAGGCCTAGAGCTATGGCTGTGGCTAGGGCTAGGATTAGTGTTAGGATTAGGGCTAGGGCTAGGGCTAGGGCTAGGGTTATCGTTAGGATTAGGGTTAGGGTTAGGGTTAGGGTTAGGGTTAGGGTTAGGGCGAGGGCTATGTCTAGGGCTTGGTTTATTTTTAGGGTTAGGGTTAGGGTTTGGTTTAGAGTTATAGCTAGGGCTAAGGTTAGGTTTAGGGTGTGTGTTAGGGTTAGGGCTAGAGTTAGGGTTAAGTTTAGGGTTAGAGCTCTGGCGAGACCAAGGGCTAGGGTTAGGGTTAGGGTTAGGGTTAGGGCTATGGCTAGGGTTAGGGTTAGGGTTAGGTTTAGTGTTAGGCTTAGGGCTAGGTGTTGGGCAACAGCTAGGTTTAGTATTAGGTTTAGGGTTACGGCTAGGGCTAGTGTTAGGGTTGGGGTTAGGGTTAGGGTTAGGGCTTGGCTAGGCCTAGAGCTTGGTTTAGGGTTATGGCTAGGGTAGGGTTAGGGCTAGTGTTAGGCTTTGGGTTATGGTTAGGCCTAGGGCTAGTGTTAGCTTTAGTGTGTGGGTTATAGTTCCGGCTAGGGTTAGGGTTTGGGTTGGGGTTTGGGTTAGGGTTAGGAGTAGGGTTAGGGTTAGGGCAAGGGCTAGGCCTAGGGTTTGGGTTTGGGTTAGGGTAAGGGGTGGGGTTGGGGTTGGGGCTAGTGTTAGAGTTAGGGTTAGGTTTAGGGTTATGGCTTGATTTAGGGCAACGGTTTTGGTTAGGGTTAGGGCTAGTGCTTTGGTTAGGGTTAGGGTTAGGATTAGGATTAGGATTATGGCTAGGGCTAGGGCTAGGTCTACATTTAAGGTTAATTTTAGGGCTACCACTAGTGTAAGGCATAGGTTTAGGCTTAGGGTTAGGGCTAGGGCTAGGGCTAGGGCTAGGGCTAGGGCTAGGGCTAGGGTTAGGGTTAGGGTTAGGGTTAGTGCTAGGGCTAGGGTTAGTGTTAGGGTTGTGTCGAGTTCTAGGGCTAGTGTTAGGTTTAGAGTTAGTGTTATAGCTTGGGCTAGGTTTAGGATTAGTGCTAGGGCTTGAGTTAGTGTTAGGTTTAGGGTTAGGGCTAAGGCTAGGGCTAGGGCTAGGGTAAGGGTTAGGGCTAGGGTTAGGGTTAGGTTTATGGTTAGGGCTATGGATAGGCCTAGGGCTAGGGTTAGGTTTAGCATTAGGGATACAGCTAGGTCTACAGCTAGGATTAGGGTTAGGTTTAGGTTTAGGGCTAGGGCTAGGTTTAAGGTTATGGTAAGGGTTAAGGTTTCGGTTAGGGCTAGATTTAGGGTTAGAGTTAGGGTTAGGGTTACGATTAGGACGAGGATTAGGGTAAGGTTTAGGGCTAGGGCTACGGCTAAGGCTAGGGCTAGGGCTAAGTTTAGGGTTAGGTTTAGTGCTAGGGCTAGGGCTAGGAATAGAGCTATTGCTATTGTTAGTGTTAGCGTTAGGGTTTGGGTTAGGGTTAGGGTTAGGGCTAAGGTTAGGTTTAGGGTGTGGGTTAGGGTAAGAGCTAGGTTTATGGTTAGGTTTAGGGTTAGGGTTATGGCTAGGCCTAAGGCTAGGGTTAGGGTTAGGGTTGGTGTTACATGGAGGGCTAGGTCTAGTGTGAGGTTTAGGGTTGGTTTTAAGGCTAGGGCTAGGTTTAGGGTTAGGGTTAGGGCTAGGTCTAGGTTAAGTGTTAGGGCTAGGACTAGGACAAGGTCTAGGTTAGGGTTAGGGCTAGTGCTAGGGTTACGGTTAGGGTTACCCTTATGGTTAGGGCTCGGGCTAGGGCTACGGCTAGGGTTAGGGTTAGGGTAAGGGTTAGGATTTCGGTTAGGGCTATGGCTAGGGTTAGGGTTAGGATTAGGTTTTGGATTAGGGTAGGTCTAGGGCTAGGGTTATTGTTTGGGCTATGACTAGGGCTAGGGTTAGTGTTAGGGTTAGGACTAGGGTTAGGGTTAGTGCTAGGGTTAGGGTAGGCTTAGGGTTAGGTTTAGGTCTAGGGCTAGGCCTAGGGCTAGAGTTAGGGTTATGGCTATGGCTAGGGCTAGGGCTATTGTTAGGGTTTTGGTTAGGGTTAGGGCTAGGCTAGGGTTAGGGTTAGGGTTAGGATTAGGTCGATGCTAGGTCTAGTGTTAGGGTTTGGGTTAGTGTTAGGGCTAGGGCTAGGTTTAGAGTTAGGGTTAGGTCTAGGGCTAGGGTTAGGTTTAGGGTTAGACCTAGGCCATGTCTAGGTCTATAGTAAGGGTTAGGGCTAGGGCTAGTTCAAGAGCTAGGGTTAGGGTTAGGGCTAGGGCCAGGGTTAGGGCTAGGGTTAGGGTTAGGGCTAGGGCTAGGGCTAGGTCTAGGGCTAGGGTTAGGGTTAGTGTTAGTGTTAGGGTTAGGGCTATGGTGAGGGCTAGGGCTAGGGCTAGGTTTATTTTTAGGTTTAGGGTTAGGGTTTGGTTTAGAGTTATAGCTAGGGCTAAGGTTAGGTTTAGGGTGTGTGTTAGGGTAAGGGCTAGGGTTAGGGTTAAGTTTAGGGTTAGGGCTATGGCAAGTCCTAGGGCTAGGTTTAGGGGCAAGGTTAGGGTTAGGGCTAGGGCAATGACTAGGGTTAGAGTTAGGGTTACTGTTAGGGCTAGGTCTAGGGCTACAGCTAGAATTTGGGTTAGGTTTAGCGTTACGGCTAGGACTAGGTTTATGGTTGAGGTAGGGTTAGGGTTCAGGCTAGGGCTAGGCCTAGGCCTTGGTTTAGGGTCATGGCTAGGGCTAGGACTAGGGCTAGTGTTAGGTTTTGGGTTAGGGTTAGGCCGAAGGCTAGTGTTAGGTTTAGTGTGTGGGTTAGAGTTTGGGCTAGGGTTAGTGTGAGGGTTAGGGTTAGTTTTAAGGCTATGGCTAGGTTTAGGGTTAGGGTTTGGGCTATGGTTAGGTTTAGGTTTAGTTTTAGGGCTAGTGCTAGTGCTAGGTTAAGTGTTAGGGCTAGGGCTAGGTTTAGGGTTAGGGCTAATGTTAGTGTTACAGTTAGGGTTACAGTTATTTTTAGGGCTCGGGCTAGGGCTAGGGCTAGGGCTAGGGTTAGGATTAGGTTTAGGGTTATGGTTAGGGCTCGGGCTAGGGCTAGGGCTAGGGTTAGCGTTAGGGTTAGGGTTAGGGTTAGGGCTAGGCGTAGGGCTAGGGTTAGGGCTAGGGTTAGGGTTAGGGTTTGGCCCAGGGCTAGTGTTAGGTTTACGGTTAGGGTTAGGGTTACGGTTAGGGCTAGGGTTATGGTTAGGTTTAGGTTTAGGAATAGGGCTAGGCTTAGGGCTAGGGTTAGGGTTTGGGTTAGGGTAGGGCTAGGGCTAGGATTTGGGTTAGGGCTATGACTAGGGCTAGGGTTAGCTTTAGGGTTAGAGCTAGGGTTAGGGTTAGAGCTAGGGTTAGGGTTAGGGTTAGGTTTAGCGCTAGGGCTAGGCCTAGTGCTAGAGTAGGGTTATAGCTATGGCTATGGCTAGTGCTAGGGCTAGGGTTAGGGTTTGTGTTAGGGTTATGGCTAGGGCTAGGGTTAGGGTTAGTATTAGGATTAGGTCGAGTGCTAGGGCTAGTGTTAGGGTTTGGGTTAGTGTTAGGGCTAGGGCTACGTTTAGAGTTAGCGTTAGGGCTAGGGCTAGGGTTAGGTTTAGGGTTAGGTCTAAGGCCATGTCTAGGTCTAGGGTAAGGGTTAGGGCTAGGGCTAGGGCAAGAGCTAGGGTTAGGGTTAGGGCTAGGGCTAGGGCCAGGTTTAGGGCTAGGGTTAGGGTTAGGGCTAGGGCTAGGGTTAGGACTAGGGTTAGGGTTAGGTTTAGCGTTTCGGTTATGCCTAGGTTTAGGTTTAGGTTTAGGGTTAGGGTTACGTTCAGTGCTAGGGATAGGGTTGGGTTAGGGCTAGGTCTAGGGCTAGGACTAGGGCTAGGTTTAGGTTAGGGTTAGGGCTAGGGCCAGGGCTACGGCTAGGTATAGGTTTATTTTTAGGGTTAGGGTTAGGGTTTGCTTTAGAGTTAAGGCTAGGGCTAAGGTTAGGTTTAGGATGTGGGTTAATGTTAGGGCTAGGTTTAGGGTTAGGTTTAGGGTTATGGCTATGGCTAGGCCTCGAGCTAGGGTTAGGGTTAGGGATAGGGCTATGGCTATGTTTAGGGTTAGGGTCAGGGTTAGGGTTGGGGTTAGGCCTAAGTCTAGGGCTATGGCTAGGGTTAGGGTTAGGTTTAGGGTTACGGCTAGGGCTTGTTAGGGTTGGGGTTAGGGTTAGGGTTAGGGTTAGGGCTAGGGTTAGGCCTAGGGCTTGGTTTAGGGTTATGGCTAGGGCTAGGGCTAAGGCTAGTGTTAGGGTTTGGTTTAGGGTTAGGCCTAGGGCCAGTGTTAGGTTTAGGTTATGGGTTAGGGTTCGGGCTATGGTTAGGGTTTGGGTTTGTGTTGGGTTGGGTTTGGGGTTGGGGTTTGGCTAGGAGTAGGGTTAGGGTTAGGGCTAGGGCTAGGGCTGGGGTTAGTGTTAGGGTTAGGGCTAAGGCTAGGGTTAGGGTTATGGTTAGTGCTTGGGCTAGGTTTAGGGTTAGGGTTAGGGCTAGGGCTAGGGTTAGGTTTAGGGTTAGGGCTAGGGCTAGGGCTAGGGCTAGGGCTAGGGCTAGGTCTAGGGTATGGTAAGGGTTAGTGCTAGAGCTAGGGCCAGGTCTATGGTGAGGGTTAGGGCTTAAGCTAGGATTACGGTTAGGGTTAGGTTTATGGTTAGGCCAAGGGCTAGGACTAGGGCTAGGGTTAGGTATAGGGTGGGTTAGTGTTAGGGCTAGGACTACGGTTCGCGTTCGGGTTAGGGTAAGGGTTGGGGTTAGGATTAGGCCTAGGGCTAGCGTTGGGGTTAGGTTTAGGGTTAGGTCGAGTGCTAGGGCTAGTCTTAGGGTTAGGGTTAGGGTTAGGGTTAGGGCTAGGTTTAGGGCTAAAGCTAGGGCAAGCGTTAGGGTTAGGGTTAGGGCTAGGTTTAGGGTTAGGGTTAGGGCTAGTGATAGGGTTAGGTTTAGGGTTAGGTCTAAGGCTAGGGCGAGAGCTAGGGTAAGGGTTAGGGCTAGGGCTATGGCAAGGGCTAGGGTTAGGGTAGGGCTAGAGCCAGGTTTACAGTTAGGATTACGGTATGGGCAGGGCTAGGGCTAGGGATAGGGCTAGGGATAGGGCTAGGCCTAGGTTTAGGGTTAGGGCTAGGGTGAGGGTGAGGGCTAGGGCTATGGTTAGGGTTAGGGTTAGGGTTAGGGTTAGGGTTAGGGTTAGGGTTAGGGCTAAAGCTAGGGCTAGGGTAGGGTTAGGTTTAAGGCTAGGGCTAGGGCTAGGGCTAGTGTTATTTTTAGGGTTAGGGTTAGGGTTAGGGTTTGGGTTAGAGTTAGGGATAGGTCTAAGGTTAGGTTTAGGGTGTGGATTAGGGTAAGGTCTAGGGTTAGGGTTAGGTTTAGGGTAGGGCTATGGCTAATCCTAGGGCTACGGTTAGGATGAGGGTTGGGGTACGTCGAGGGCTAGGGCTAGTGTGAGGGTTAGGGTTAGTTTTATGGCTAGGGCTATGTTTAGGGTTAGGGTTAGGTTTACGTTTAGGTTTAGGGCTAGGGCTAGGGCTAGGGTTAGGGTTAGGGTTAGGGTTAGGGCTAGGGCTAGGGCTAGGGCTAGGGTTAGGGCTAGGGTTATGGTTTGGTTTAGGGTTAGGGTTAGGGTTACGGTTAGGGCTAGGGTTAGGGCTAGGGTTAGGTTTAGGGCTAGGTCTAGGGTTCGGGTTTCGGTTAGGGTACGGTTAGGGCTAGGGTTAGGGTTAGGTTTAGTTTTAGGGCTAGGGCTAGGCTTAGGGCTAGGGTTAGGGTTTGGGTTAGGGCAGAGCTAAGGCTAGGGTTACGTTTAGGGCTATGACTAGGACTAGTGTTAGGGTTAGGTTTAGAGCTAGGATTAGGGTTAGGCTTAGGGTTAGGTTTAGGTCTAGGGCTAGGCCTAGGGCTAGAGTTAGGTTTATGGCTATGGCTAGGGCTAGGTCTAGGGTTAGGGTTTGGGTTAGGGTTATGGCTAGTGCTAGGGTTAGAGTTAGGGTTAGGATTAGGTCGAGATATAGGGCTAGTGTTAGGGTTTGTGTTAGTGTTAGGGCTAGGGCTAGGTTTAGAGTTAGCTTTAGGGCTAGGGCTAGGTTTAGGTTCAGGGTTAGGGCTAAGGCCATGTCTAGGTCTAGGGTAAGGGTTAGGGCTAGGGCTTGGGCAAGAGCTAGGGTTAGGGTTAGGGCTAGGGCCAGGGTTAGGGCTAGGGTTAGCGTTTGGGCTAGGGCTAGGGCTAGGGTTAGGGTTACGTTTAGGGTTTCGGTTATGCCTAGGTTTAGGTTTAGGTTTAGGGTTATGGTTACGTTCAGCGCCTGGGATAGGGTTTGGGTTAGGGTTCGGGTTAAGGTTAGATTTAGGCCTAGGCCTAAGTTTAGGTTTAGGGTGTGGTTTGGGATTAGGGCTAGGGTTAGGGTTAGGTTTAGGGTTAGGTCTATGCCTAGGCCTAGTGCTAGGGCTAGTGTTATGGTTTGTGTTAGTGTTAGGGATACGACTTGTGCTAGTGTTAGGGTTAGGGCTAGGGCTAGGGCGGGGGTTAATGTTAGGCTTAGGGCTAAGGCTAGGGTTTGGGTTAGGGTTATGACTAAGGCTAGGTTTAGGGTTAGGGTTAGGGTTAGGGTTAGGGCTCGGGCTCGGGCTAGGGTTAGGATTAGGATTAGGTTTGGGTCAAGGGCTAGGGCTAGTTATAGGGTATAGGGGTAGGGTTTGGGTTAGAGCTATGTCCACGGCTATGTCTATGGTTAGGGTTAGGTTTAGGGTTAGGGCTATGGTAGGTCTAGGTTTAGGGTTAGGGTTATCTTTAGGGTTAGGGCTAGGGTTAGGCCTAGGGCTAGTGTTAGGGTTAGCCCTAGGGTTAGGACTATGGCTAGGGCAAGGGCTAGGTTTAGCGTTAGGGCTAGGGAAGGATTGGGGTTAGGGTTAGGGCTATGGCTAATGTTAGGGTTAGGGTTAGCGTTAGGTCGAGTGCTAGGGCTAGTGTTAGGGTTAGGGTTAGTGTTAGGGCTAGGGCTAGGTTTACGGTTGGGTTAAGGGCTAGGGCTAGGGTTAGGTTTAGGGTTAGGTCTAAGGCTAGGGCTAGGTCTAGGTTATGGTAAATGCTAGGGCTATGGTTACGGTTAGGGTTGCAGTTATGGTTAGTGCTAGGGCTAGGGCTAGGGCTTGGTCTAGGGTTAGGGTTAGGGATAGGGTTAGGGTTAGGGATAGGGCTAGGCTTAGGGTTAGGGTTAGTGCTAGGGCTAGGCCTAGGGCTAGGTTTTGGGTTAGGGTTAGGGTTAGGGTTAGGGCTAGGGCTAGGGCTAGGCCTAGGCCTAGGGTTAGGGTTAGGGTTAGGGTTAGGGCTACCGAAGGGCTAGTGCTAGGGTTAGGGGTAGGTTTAGGGTTAGGGCTAGGTTGAGGGTTAGGGTTAGGATTAGGGTTACCACTAGGGCTAGGGCTAGGGTTAGGGTTAGGGTTAGTGCTAGGGCGAGGACCAGGGCTAGTGTTATTGTGAGGGTTAGGTTTAGGGTTTGGGTTAGAGTTAGGGCTAGGGCTAAGTTTAGGTTGAGGGTGAGGGTTAAGGTTAGGGCTAGTGTTAGGTTTAGGTTTAGGGTTAGGGCTATTGCTTGGCCTAGGGCTAGCGTTAGGGTTAGGGTTGGGGTTAATGTTAGGGCTAGGGCTAGTTTTACTGTTAGGGTTAGGGCTAGGGCTAGGGTCAGGTTTAGGTTTAGGGCTAGGGCTAGGGCTATGGCTAGAGCTAGGGCTAGAGCTAGCTTAAGTGTTAGGACTAAGGCTACGGCAAGGGCTAGGTTTAAGGCTAGGGCTAGGGCTAGGGTTTCGGTCTGGGTTACGGTTATGGTTAGGGCTCGGACTAGGGCCAGGGCTAGTGTTAGGGTTAGGGTTAGGTTTAGGGCTAGGGCTAGGCCTAGGGCTTGAGTTAGGTTTATGGCTGTGGCTAGGGCTACAGCTAGGTTTAGGGTTTGGGTTAGGGTTATGGCTAGGGCTAGGGTTAGGGTTAGGTTTAGGGTAGGGTTAGGGTTAGGGTTAGGGTTAGGGTTAGGGTAGGGCTAGGTCTAGGGTTATGGTTAGGATTATGGTTAGGTCTTGTGCTAGGGCTAGTGGTATGGTTTGTGTTAGTGTTAGGGTTAGGACTAGGGCTAGGGTTAGGGTTAGGGCTAGGGCTAGGGCTGGGGTTAATGTTAGGCTTAGGGCTAAGGCTAGGGTTAGGGTTAGGGTTAGTGTTAGGGCTAGGGCTAGGGTTAGGTTTAGGGTTAGGTCTAAGGCTAGGGCTAGGGCTAGGTTATGGTAAAGGCTAGGGCTATGGTAACGGTTAGGATTACAGTTATGGTTAGTGCTAGGGCTAGGGCTATTGCTCGGTCTATGGTTAGGGTCAGGGATAGGGTTAGGGTTAGGGCTAGGGCTAGGTTTAGGTTTAGGGCTAGCGCTAGGGTTAGGACAAAGGCTAGGGCTAGGGTTAGGGAAAGGGTTAGGGTTAGGGCTAGGGCTAGGGCTAGGGTTATGGTTAGGGTTAGTGCTAGGGCTAGGGCTAGGCCTAGGGCTATGTTTAGGGTAAGGTTTAGTGTTAGGGCTAGGTCTAGGGCTAGGCCTAGGGCTAGGTTTAGGTTTAGGTTTAGGACTAGGGCTAGTGTTAGGTTTAGGGCTAGGGCTAAGGCTATGGCTAGGTCTAGGGTAAGGTTTAGGGTTGGGCTAGGGCCAGTTTTACGGCTAGGGTTAGGGTCAGGGCTAGGGCACGGGCTAGGGCTAGGGTTAGGGTTAGGGTTAGGGCTAGGGCGAGGGCTAGGGCTAGGGCTAGGGTTATTGTTAGGGTCAGGGTTAGGTTTTGGGTTAGAGTTATGGCTAGGGGTAAGGTGAGGTTTAAGGTGTGGGTTAGGGTTAGAGCTAGGGTAAGGGTTAGGTTTAGGGCTAGGTCTAGGGTTAGGGTTAGGGGTAGGGCTAGGGCTATTTCTAGGGTTAGTGTTAGGTTTAGGGTTAGTGCTATTGCTAGGCCTAGGGCTAGGGTTAGGGTTAGGCTTAGGGTTAGGTCTAGGTCTATGGCTAGCGTTAGTATTAGTGTTAGGGTTAGAGCTAGGGCAGGTACTCGGGCTAAGGTTAGGGTTAGGTTTAGGGTTACTGCTTGGGCTAGGGTTAGGGTTGGGTTTATTGTTAGGGTAAGGGCTTGAGCTAGGCATAGGGCTAGGTTTGGGGTTATGGCTAGGGCTACGGCTAGGATTAGTGTTAGGGTTTTAGTTAGGGTTAGGGCTAGGACTAGATTTAGGTTTAGGGTGTGGGTTAGGGTTCGTGCTAGGGTTAGGGTTGGGGTTGGGGTTGAGGTTGGGGTTAAAATTAGGGTTAGGGCTAGGGTTAGGGCTAGGGTTGGGGTTCGTGTTAGGGTTAGGGCTAGGGCTAGGGCTAGGGCTAGGGCTAGGGTTAGGGTTAGGGTTAGGTTTTGGGTTAGGGTTAGGGCTAGAGCAAGGTTAGGTTTTGGGTGTGGGTCATGTTTAGAGCTAGGGTTTGGGTTAGGCTTAGGGTTAGGGTAGTACTAGGGACAGGCCTATGGCTCGGGTTAGGATTAGGGTTACGGCTAGGGCTAGGGTTAGGGTTAGGTTCAGGGCTAGGGCTATGGCTAAGTTTAGATTTAGGGTTAGGTTTAGGGTTATGGCTAGGGCTAGGGCTAGGGCTAGTGTTAGGTTTGGGGTTAGGGTTATGTCTAGGGAAAGTGTTAGGTTTATGGTGTGGGTTAGGGTTTGGGATAGGGTTTGTGTTAGGGCTAAGCCTAGGGTTAGGGTTAGGGCTAAAGCTAGGGTTAGGTTTAGGGTTAGGGTTAGGGCTAGGGCTAGGGCTAGGGCTAGGTTTATTGTTAGGGCTAGGGCTAGGTTCTGGTTTAGGGTTAGGGCTAGGGCTAGGGTTAGGTCTAGGGTTAAGACTAGGGCTAGTGCTAGGGCTAGGGCTAGGGTAAGGGTTAGTGCTAGGGCTAGGGTAAGGGCTAGGGTTAGGTTTAGGGCTTAAGCTAGGGTTACGGTTAGGATTACAGTTATGGTTAGGGCTAGGTCTAGGGTTAGGGTTAGGTGTAGGGTTAGGGTTAGGGTTAGGCCTAGGGTTAGGGTTAGGGCTAGGTTTAGGGTTAGGTTTTGAGGAGGGCTAGGGTTAGGTTTAGGGTTAGGGTAGGGCTAGGTCTAGGGTTAGGGTTAGGATTATGGTTAGGTCTAGTGCTAGGGCTAGTGTTATGGTTTGTGTTAGTGTTAGGGTTACGACTAGGGCTAGTGTTAGGGTTAGGGCTAGGGCTAGGGCTGTGGTTAGTGTTAGGCTTAGGGCTAATGCTAGGGTTAGGGTTAGGGTTAATGCCAGAGCTAGGTTTAGGGTTAAGGTTAGGGCTAGGGTTAAAGTTCATTTTATTGTTAGGGCTAGTGCTATTGTAGGGTAGGGTAAGTGTTAGTTGTAGGGCTAGGGCCAGGGCTATGGTGAGGGTTAGGGTTTAAGCTAGGATTACGGTTAGGGTTATGGTTATGGTTAGGCCTAGGGCTAGGACTAGTGCTAGGGTTAGATATATTGTTAGGGTTAGGGTTAGGGCTAGGACTAGGGTTCGTTTTCAGGTTAGGGTAAGGGTTGGGGTCAGGGTTAGGCCTAGGGCTAGGGTTAGGTTTAGGGTTAGGGTTAGGTCGAGTGTTAGGGCTAGTGTTAGGGTTAGGTTTAGGATTAGGTTTAGGGCTAGTTTTAGGGCTAAGGCTAGGGCAAGCATTAGGTTTAGGGTTAGGGCTAGGTTTAGGGTTAGGGTTAGGGCCAGTGATAGGGTTAGGTTTAGGGTTAGGTCTAAGGCTATGGCGAGAGCTAGGGTAAGGGTTAGGGCTAGGGCTATGGCAAGGGCTATGGTTAGGTTAATGCTAGCGCCAGGGCTACAGTTAAGGTTACGGCTATGGGCAGGGCTAGGGCTAGGGCTAGGGCTAGGCCTAGGTTTAGGGTTAGGGCTAGGTTGAGGGTTAGGGTTAGAGCTAGTGTTAGGGTTAGGGTTAGGGCTAGGGCAAGGGCTAGGGCGAGAATTGGTGTTAGGGTAAGGGTTAGGATTTCGGTTAGGGCTAGATTTAGGGTTAGATAGGGTTAGGGTTACGGTTGGTGCTAGGGTTAGTGTAGGGCTAGGGCTAGGGCTAGGGATAGGGATAGAGTTAGGGTTCGGGTTAGTTCGATTGCTAGGGCTAGTGTTATGTTTAGGGTTAGTGTTAGGGCTAGGGCTAGGTTTAGGGTTAGGGTTAGAGCTAGGGCTAGAGTTAGGTTTACCGTTATCTTGGGCTAGGGCTAGGACTACATAGGGTTACGGTTATGTTTAGGGCTAGGGCTAGGGCTAGGGTTAGGGCTAGGGTTAGGGCTAGGTCAAGGGCTAGGGTTAGCGATAGGGCTAGGGAAAGGGTTGGGGTTAGATTTAGGGCTAGGGCTAGGGTTAGGCTTAGGGTTAGGGTTAGTGTTAGGGCTAGGGCTTGGTTTAGGGTTAGGGTTAGGTCTAGGGCTAGTGTTAGGTTGAGGGTTAGGGCTAAGGCTATGGCTAGGTCTAGGGTAAGGTTTAGGGGTGGGCTAGGGCCAGGTTTACGGCTAGGGTTAGGGTCAGGGCTAGGGCACGGGCTAGGGCTAGGGTTAGGGTTAGGTTTAGGGTTTTGGTTAGGGCTAGGTTTAGGTTTAGGATTAGGGTTAGGGTTACAGTTACGGCTAGGTTTAGGGTTAGGGTTAGGGCAATTGCTAGGGCTAGGACTAGGGCTAGGGTTAGGGTTAGGGTTAGGGCTAGGGCGAGGGCTAGGGCGAGGGCTAGGGTTATTTTTAAGGTTAGTGTTAGGTTTTGGGTTAGAGTTATGGCTAGGGCTAAGGTTAGGTTTAGGCTGTGGGTTAGTGTTAGGGCTACAGTTAGGGTTAGGGTTAGTTTTAGTGTTAGTGCTATGGCTAGGCCTAGGGCTAGGGCTAGGGTTAGGGTTAGGTTTAGGGTTAGTGCTATGGCTAGGCCTAGGGCTAGGGTTAGGGTTAGGGTTAGGGCTAGGTCTAGGGCTAGGGTTAGTGTTAGGGTTGGGGTTAGGGCTAGGGCTAGTTCTAAGGGCTAGGGTTAGGGTTAGGTTTAGGGTTACTGATTGGGCTAGGGTTAGGGTTGGGTTTATTGTTAGGGTAAGCGCTAGGGCTAGGCCTAGGTCTAGGTTTAGGGTTATGACTAGGGCTAGGGCTAGGGCTAGGGCTAGTGTTAGAGTTTGGGTTAGGGTTAGGGCTAGGGCTAGGGCTAGTTTTAGTTTAGGGTGTGGGTTAGGTTTTGTGCTAGGGTTAGGTTTGGGGTTGGGGTTGGGTTGGGGTTGGGGTTGGGGTTAAAATTAGGTTTAGGGTTAGGGCTAGGGCTAGGTTTGTGGTTCGTGTTAGGGTTAGGGCTAGGGCTAGGGTTAGGGTTAGGGTCAGGGCTAGGGCTAAGGCTAAGGCTAGGTTTAGGGTTAGTGTTAGGCTTATGGCTAAGGCTAGGGCTAGGGCTAGTGTTAGGGTATGTGTTAGGGTTAGGGCTAGGCCTAGATTTAGGTTTAGGGTGTCGGTTAGGGTTCGGGATTATGTTAGGGTTAGGGCTAAGGCTAGGGTGAGGGTTAGGGCTAAAGCTAGGGTTAGGTTTAGGGTTAGGGCTAGGGCTAGGGCTAGGGTAAGGGTTAGTGCTAGGGCTAGGGTAAGGGCTAGGGTTAGGTTTAGTGCTTAAGCTAGGGTTATGGTTAGGATTATGGTTATGGTTAGGGCTAGGGCTAGGGCTAGGGCTATGGTTAGGTGTAGGGTTAGGGTTAGGGTTAGGGCTAGGGCTAGGGTTAGGGCTAGGGTTAGGGTTAGGTTTAGGGTAGGGCTAGGGTTAGGTATAGGGTTAGGGTAGGGCTAGGGCTAGGGTTAGGGTTAGGATTATGGTTAGGTCTAGTGCTATGGCTAGTGTTATGGTTTGTGTTAGTTTTAGGGTTACGACTAGGGCTAGTGTTAAGGTTAGGTCTAGGGCTAGTGCTGGGGTTAATGTTAGGCTTAGGGCTAAGGCTACGTTTAGGGTTAGGGTTAGTGCCAGGGCTAGGTTTAGGGTTAGGGTTAGGGCTAGGGCTAAAGTTAGTTTTAGGGTTAGGGCTAGGGCTAGGGTAGTGTATGGTAAGGGTTAGGGCTAGGGCTCGGTCTAGGGCAAGGGCTATGGTGAGGGTTAGGGTTTAGCTAGGATTACGGTTAGGGTTGCGGTTATGGTTGGGGTTAGGGTTAGGGCTAGGGCTAGGGTTTGGGTTAGGGTTAGGTCGAGTGCTAGGGCTAGTGTTAGGGTTAGGTTTAGGGTTAGGGCTAGGGCTAGGACAAGTGTTAGGGTTAGGGTTAGGGCTAGGTTTAGGGTTACGGTTAGGGCTAGTGATAGGGTTAGGTTTAGGGTTAGGTCTAAGGCTAGGGCTAGGGCTAGGGTAAAGGTTAGGGCTAGGTCTAGGGCAAGGGCTAGGGTTAGGGTAGGGTTAGAGCCAGGGTTACGGTTAGGGTTACGGCTATGGGCAGGGCTAGGGCTAGGGCTAGGGCTTGGGCTAGGTTTAGGGTTAGGGCTAGGTTGAGGGTTAGGGTTAGGGCTAGGGTTAGGGTTAGGGTTAGGGCTAGGGAAAGGGCTAGGTCTAGAATAAGTGTTAGGGTAAGGCTTAGGGTTTCGGTTAGGGCTAGATTTAGGGTTAGAGTTAGGGTTAGGGTTACGGTTGGGGCTAGGTTTAGGGTTAAGGTTCGGGCTAGGGCTAGGGCTCGGGCTAGGGCTAGGGCTAGGGCTAGGGTTAGGGTTAGGTTTAGGGCTAGGGGGAGGGCCAGGGCTCATGTTATTGTGAGGGTTAGGGTTAAGGTTTGGGTTAGAGTTAGGGCTAGGGCTAAGTTTAGGTTTAGGGTGAGGGTTTGGGTTAGGGCTGGGGTAGGGTTAGGGCTATTGCTTGGCCTAGGACTAGCGTTAGGGTTAGTGTTTGGTTTAGTGTTAGGGCTAGGGCTAGTTTTACTGTTAGGGTTAGGGCTAGGCCAGGGTCAGGTTTAGTTTTAGGGCTAGGGCTAGAGCTAGGGCTAGGGCTAGCTTAAATGTTAGGGCTAGGGCTACGGCAAGGGCTTGGTTTAGGGATAGGGCTAGGACTAAGGTTTCGGTCATTGTTACGGTTATGTTTAGGGCTCGGACTAGGTCCAGGGCTAGTGTTAGTGTTAGGGTTAGGGTTAGGGCTAGGGCTAGGGTTAGGGTTGGGGTTAGCACTAGGGTTAGGGTTAGAGCTAGGGTTAGGGTTAGGCTTAGGGTTAGGTTTAGGGCTAGGTCTAGGCCTAGGGCTTGAGTTAGGTTTATGGCTATAGCTAGGGCTAGAGCTAGGTTTAGGGTTTGGGTTAGGGTTAAGGCTTGGGATAGTGTTATGTTTAGAGTGTGGGTTAGGACTCGGGCTAAGGTTAGATTTGGTGTTCGGTTGGGGTTGGGGTTGCGTTTAGGGGCTAGGTTTAGGGTTAGGGTTAGGGTTAGGGTTAGGTTTACGGTTAGGGTTAGTGCTATGGCTATTGTAAGGGTTAGGTTTTGGGCTAGGGCTAGGCCTAGGGATAAGGCAAAGGCAAGGGTTAGGGCTAGGGCTAGGGTTAGGGCTAGGGTTAGGGTTAGGGCTAGGGCTAGTGTTAGGGTTACGGTTCGGTTTAGGTCAAGTGCTAGGGCTAGGTTTAGGGTTAGGGTTAGGGCTAGGGCTAGAGTTAGGTTTATGGTTACGGCTATGGCTAGGGTTACAGTTAGGGTTACGGTTATTGTTAGCGCTAGGGCTAGAGCTAGGGTTTAGGGCTAGGTCAAGGGCTAGTGTTAGCGTTAGGGCAAGGGAAAAGGTTGGGGTGAGAGTTAGGGCTAGGGGTAGGGTGGGGTTAGGATTAGTTTTAGGGCTAGGGCTAGGTTTAGGTTTAGGGTTAGGGTTAGGGCTAGTGTTAGGTTTAGGGTTAGGGCTAAGGCTATGGCTAGGTCTAGGGTAAGGTTTAGAGTTAGGCCTATGGGGAGGGCTAGGTCCAGTGCTAGGGTTATTGTTAGGTTCAGGGTTAGGTTTTGGGTTAGAGTTATGGCTAGGGCTAAGGTTAGGTTTAGGGTATGGGTTAGGGTTCAGTCTACGGTTAGTTTTGGGATTGTGGTTGTGGTTGTGGTTGTGGTTAAAATTAGTGTTAGGGCTAGGGCTAGGGTTAGGGTTAGGGTTAGGTTTTGGGTTAGGGTTAGGGCTAGAGCAAGTTTAGGTTTCGGGTGTGGGTCAGGCTTAGAGCTAGGGTTAGGGTTAGGCTTTGTGTTAGGGTGGTACTAGGGACAGGCCTATGGCTCGGGTTAGGGTTAGGGTTATGGCTAGGGCTAGTGTTAGGGTTAGGGCAAGGGCTAGGGATTGGGCTAAGGCTAGGTTTAGGGTTAGGGTTAGGGTTAGGGCTAGGGCTAGGGCTAGGGTTAGGGATAGGGTTAGGGTTAGGTTTAGGGCTAGGTTTCGGGCTAGGGTTAGGGTTAGGGTTAGGACTAGGTTTAGTGTTAGAGCTAGGATTAGGTTTACGCTTACGGTTGTTTGAGTGCTAGGGCTATGCCTAGGCCTATTATTAAGGTTACGGTTAGGGCTAGGGGTAGGGTAGGGTTAGGGATAATGCTAGGGCTAGGGCTAGGTTTAGGGTTATGGTTAGGGTTATGGCTAGGGTTAGGGCTATGGCTAGGGTAAGGGTTTTGGTTAGGGTTAGGGCTAGGACTAGTGTTAGGTTTAGGGTGAGGGTTAGGCTTCGGTCTCGGCTTAGGGTTAGGTTTGGGGTTGGGGTTACTTTTAGGGCTAGGGTTAGGGTTAGTGTTAGGATTAGGGCTCGTGCTAGGGTTAGGGTTCGGGTTAGGGCTATGGCTAATGCTAGGGTTTGGTTAGGGTTAGGATAGGGCTAGGTCTAGGTTTAGGGTTAGGGTTATGGTTAAGTCTAGGGCTAGGGCTAGGGCTAGTGTTATTGTTAGGGTTAGTGTTAGGTTTACTGCTAGGGCTAAGTTTAGGGTTAGGGCTTGGGCTAGGTTTAGGGAAGGGTTACTCTTAGGGCTAGGGTTAGGGCAAGGGTTAGGGTTAGGCTTAGGGCTTGGTTAGGGTTAGGGTTAGGGTTAGGGTTAGGGTT
>CM027399.1:49159350-49184466 GCA_015711505.1 Sylvilagus bachmani | reverse complement strand
TTAGGGTTAGGGTTAGGACTAGGGTTAGGGTTATGGTTAGGGCTCGGGTTAGGGTTAGGGTTAGGGTTATGGTTAGGGTTAGGGCTAGAGCTAGGGTTAGGGTTCCTGTTAGGGCTAGCGTTAGAGTTAGTCTTAGGCTCGGGCTAGATCCAGCGCTAGGGCTATTGTTAGGATTATGGTTAGGGCTAAGTTTATGGTTAGGGTTAGGGTTATGGCTAGGGTTAGGTTTAAGGCTACGGTTAGGATTAGGGTTAGCGCTTTCTAGGCCTAGGGCTAGGGTAATTGTTTGGGTTATGGCTAGGGCTAGGGTTAGTGTTAGGGTTAGGGCTAGGGCTAGGGCTAGCTTAGGGTTAGGGTTAGGTTTATTGCTAGGCCTAGGGCTAAGGTTATTGTTAGTGTTAGCGCTAGGGCTAGTGCTGGGGTTAGGGTAGGGTTAGGGTTAGGGCTAGGGGTATGGTTGGGGTTAGGTTTATGGCTAGGGCTAGGGCTAGGGCTAAATTTAATGTTAGTTTTAGGGCTGGGGCTAGGGTTAGGTTTAGGGTTAGGGTTAGGTCTAGGTTTAGTGTTTGGGTTAGATTTAGGGCTAGGTTAGGGTTAGGGTAAGGTTTACGGTAGGGCTAGTGCTAGGCCTAAGGTTAGGGTTAAGGTATGATTCGGCTTAGGGTTAGAGCTAGGGCTAGTGTCTGGTTTAGGATGTGGGTTAGGGTTCGGGCTAGAGTTAGTGTTAGGTTTAGGGCTAACCTAGGGCTATGTTTAGGGTTTGGGTTAGGGTTAGGGCTAGGGCTAGGGCTAATGTTAGGGTTAGGTCCAGGGTTAGGGTTAGGGTTAGTGTTAGGGCTAGGTTTATGTTTCGGGTTAGGGCTAGGTCTAGGGCTAGGGCTAGAGTTAGGGCTAGGGCTAGGGCTAGGGCTATGTCTAGGGTTATGTCTAGGGCTAGGTCTAGGGATAGGTTTAGGGTTAGGGTTAGGGCTAGGGTTAGGTTTAGTGTTAGGGCTAGGTCTAGGGCTAGGGCTTGCGTTAGGGTTAGGATTAGTTTAGGACTAGGGCTATGGTAAAGTTATGGTTATGGTTAGAGTTATGGCTAGGGCTAGACAAGGGTTAGGGTTTTGGTTAGTGTTAGGGTTACGGTTATGGTTTGGGTTTGGATTAGGGCTAGGGTTATTGGAAGGGTTAGGGTTCGCGTTAGGTCTAGGGTTAGGGTTAGGGTTAGGGCTAGGGCTTGGGTTATGGTTGGGGTTGTCGTTGGGGTTGGCGTTAGGGTTAGGGTTAGGGCTACAGCTAGGGATAGTTTCAGCATTAGGGCTAGTGCTAGAGTTAGTTTTAGGGTTAGGGTCAGGTCTAGGTCTAGGGCTAGGGTTAGCTTTAGGGTTAGGGTTGGGGTTAGTGTTAGGGTTAGGGTTAGGGTTAGGGTTAGGGGTAGTGTTAGGTTTAGTGTAATGGCTAGGGCTAGGCCTAGGGCTAGGTTTAGGGTTAGGGTTAGGGCTAGAGCTAGGGTAGGGTTAGGGTTAGTTGTAGGGCTAGGGTTAGGTTTAGAGTCAGGGTTAGGCTAGGGTTAGGTCTAGTGTTAGAGTAACGATTAGGGTTAGGTTTAGGGCTAGGGCTAGGGCTAGGTCTAGGGTTATTGTTAGGGTTTGGAAAGGGTCAGGGTTAGGGCTAGGGCTAGCTTTATGTTTAGGGTGTGGTTTTGGTTTCGGGCTAGGGTTAGGGTAGGTTTAGGGTTAGGTCTTGGGTCAGGTTTAGGGTTAGGGTTAGGGCTGGGTTTACGTTTCGGGTTAGATCTAGGTGTAGGGCTAGGGCTAGAGCTAGGCTAGGGTTAGGGTTAGGGTTAGGGCTAGGGCTTGGTAATGTCTAGGGTTATGTCTAGGGCCCGGTGTACGGATAGGTTTAGGATTAGTGTTAGGGCTAGTGTTAGGGTTAGGGCTAGGACTAGGTCTAGGGCTAGGGCTAGGGTTAGGGTTAGGATTAGTTTAGGGCTAGGGCTATGGTTAGTGTGAGGGTTAGGTTTAGGATTATGGCTAGGGCTAGGGCAAGTGTTAGTGTTAGCGTTTGGGTTAGGATTAGGGCTAGGGTTAGTTAAGGGTTAGGGTTCGGTTTATGACTAGGGTTTGGGTTAGGGTTAGGGGTAGGGCTATGGCTAGGTTTAGGGATGGGTTTGTGGTTGGGGTTGGGGATATGGTTAGGGTTAGGGCTATGGCTAGGTATAGCATTAGCGTTAGGGCTAGTGTTAGGGTTAGGGTTAGGGTTAGGTAATGTCTAGGTTTAGGGTTAGGGTTAGGGCTAGGGCTAGGGCTAGGGCTATGTTTAGGGTTGGGGTTTTGGTTACAGTTGGGGTTAGGGTCAGGGTTAGGGCTAGGGATAGGGCTAGGGTTAGCATTAGGGCTAGAGCTGGGGTTAGGGTTAGGGTTAGTTGTAGGTCTTGTGTTAGGTTTAGGGTTAGGGTTTGGGTTATGGCTAGGGTTACGGCTAGGGCTAAAGTTAGGGTTAGTTTTAGGGCTAGGGCTTGGGTTAGGTTTAGGGTTACGGTTAGGGTTAGGGTTAGGGCTAGGGCTAGGCCTAGGGCTAGGGTTAGGGTTAGGGTTAGGGTTAGGGTTAGGGTTAGGGTTAGGGCTAGGTCTAGGTTTAGAGCTAGGTTTAGGTTTAGGGCTATGTCTAGGGTTAGGGCTACGGTTATGGTTAGGGCTAGGGCTAGGCTTAGGGTTAGGATTAGGGCTAGGGTAATGAGCTAGGGTTATTTTTAGGGTTAGTGTTAGGGCTAGAACTAGGGTTAGGGTTAGGGTTACCGTTAGGGCTAGGGCTAGGGCTAGGGTTAGGGTTAGGGTTATGGTTTTGCTAAGGTCAGGTTTAGGGTAGGGCTATGGCCTGTCTAGGGTTAGGGCTAGGGTTAGGGTTAGGGTTACGGCTAGGGTTAGTGGTATGGTTAGGGCTCGGGTTAGGGTTATGGTTAGGGTTAGGGCTAGTGCTAGGGTTAGGGTTACTGTTAGGGCTAGCGTTAGAGTTATGCTTAGTCTCGGGCTAGAGCCAGGGCTAGGGCTATGGTTAGGGTTAGGGGTAGTGCTAGGGTTATGGTTAGGGTTAGGTTTAGGGCTAGGGTTAGGGTTAAGGCTACGGTTAAGTTTATGGTTAGGTTTTGCGTTAGCGCTAGGGCTAGTCCTAGGGCGTGGTGTATTGTTAGGGTTAGGGCTAAGGCTAGGGCTAGGGATAGCGGTAGGGCTAGTGTTGGGTTTAGGGTTAGGGTTAGGGTTAGGGTTAAGGCCAGGGTTATGGTTAGATTTAGGTTTATGGCTAGGCCTAGGGCTAGGGTTAGTTTTAGGGCTGGGGCTAGGGTTAGGTTTAGGGTTAAGGTTAGTGTTAGGGTTAGGTCTAGGTTTAGGGTTAGGCTTAGGGTTAGGGCTAGGGTAGGGTTAGGGTAAGGTTTATGGTAGGGGTTGGGCTAGGGCTAGCGCTTGGGTTAGGGTTAGTGTAGGATTCAGTTTAGGGTTAGAGCTACGGTTAGATTTAGGTTTACGTTTTGGATTAGGGTTTGGGCTAGAGTTAATGTTAGGGTTAGGGCAATGCCTAAGGCTAGGTTTAGGTTAGGGTTAGGGTTATGGCTAGAGCTCGGGGTAGGGATATGTCTAGTGTTAGGGTTAGGATTAGGGTTAGGGTTAGGGTTCGATTTAGGGTTAGAGCTAGGTCTAGCGTTAGGTTTAATGTGTGGGTTAGGGTTTCGCCTAGAGTTAGTGTTAGGGTTAGGGTTAGGGTTAGTGTTAGGGTTATGCCTAGGGCTAGGTTTAGGGTTAGGGTTAGGGTTAGGGATAGGGATAGGGCTAGTGTTAGGGTTAGGTCTTGCGTAGGGTTAAGGTTAGTGTTAGGGCTAGGTTTATGTTCTGGGTTAGGACTAGTTCTAGGGCTAGGGCTAGAGCTAGGGCTAGGGTTAGGGTTAGGGTTAGGGCTAGGGTTAGGGGTATGGTTAGGGCTCGGCTTAGGGTTATGGTTAGAGCTAGGGTTAGATTTTGGGTAAGGGTTACTGTTAGGGCAATTTTAGAATTAGGTTGAGGCTCGGGCTAGAGCCAGGGCTAGGTCTACCGTTAGGGTTAGGGTTAGGGTTAGGGCTAGGGTTACTGTTAGGGTTATGGTTAGGGCCAGGGCTAGTGTTAGGTTTAGGGTGTGTGTTAAGGTTCTGGCTCGAGTTAGCATTAGGGTTAGGGTTAGGGCTACGGCTAGGGCTAGGGCTATGCCGAGGTCTAGATTTATGGTTAGGGCTTGGCCTAGGTTTAGGGTTAGGGCTGTGGTTAGCGTTAGGGTTAGGGTTAGGGTTAGGGTTAGGGTTAGGGCTGTGGTTAGGGTCAGGGCTAAGGTTAGGGTTAGGGTTAGGTTTATGGCTAGGGCTAGGGCTAGGGCTAAATTTAGGGTTAGTTTGAGGCCTGGGGCTAGGGTTAGGTTTAGGCGTAGGGTTAGGGTTAGGGTTAGGTCTAGGTTTAGGGTTAGGGTTAGGGTAGGGTTAGGGTAAGGTTTACGGTAGGGCTAGGGCTAGGGCTAGCGCTAGGGTTACGGTTAGGGTAGGATTCGGTTTAGGGTTAGAGCTAGGGCAAGTGTTATGTTTAGGGTTTGGGTTAGGGTTCGGGCTAGAGTTAGTGTTAGGGTTAGGGCTATGCCTAGGGCTATGTTTAGGGTTAGGGTTAGGGTTACGGCTAGGATAGGGTTAGGGTTAGGTTTAGGGTTAGGGTTCGGTTTAGGGTTAGAGCTAGGGCTAGTGTTAGGTTTAGGGTGTGGGTTAAGGTTCGGGCTAGAGTTAGTGTTAGGGTTAGGTCTATGCCTAGGGCTTGGTTTAGGGTTACGGTTATGGTTAGGTCTAGGGCTAGTGCTAGTGTTAGGGTTAGGTCTAGGGTAGGGTTAGGATTAGTGTTAGGGCTAGGTTTATGTTTCGGGTTAGGGCTAGGTCTAGGGCTAGGGCTAGAGCTAAGGCTAGGGTTAGGGTTAGTGCTAGGGCTAGGTCTAGGGTTAGGGTTGGGGTTGTGGTTGGGGTTGGGGTTAGGGTTAGGGTTAGGGCTAGTGATCGGGCTATGGTTAGCGTTAGGGCTATTGCTAGGGTTAGGTTTAGGGTTAGGGTCAGGTCTAGGTCTAGGGCTAGGGTTAGCATTAGGGTTAGGGTTGGGATTAGGTTTAGGGTTAGGGCTAGGGCAAGAGCTAGGGTTAGGGTTAGGGTTACCATTAGGGTTAGGGCTACGACTAGCACTAGGGTTATGGTTAGGGTTTAGAGTTAGGGTTCAGCTTAGGTTTAGAACTAGGGCTATTTTAGGGTTAGTTGTAGGTATAGGGCTAGTGTTAGGGTTAGGGCTAGGGTTACGGTTTTGCTAGGTTCAGGTTTAGGGTTAGGGCTAGGGCCTGGCTAGGGTTAGGGCTAGTGTTAGGGTTACGGTTAGGGCTAGGGTTAGGGATATGGTTAGGGCTCGGGTTAGGGTTATGGTTAGGTTTAGGGCTAGAGCTAGGGTTAGGGTTAGGGTTAGGGTTATTGTTACTGTTAGCACTAGTGTTAGAGTTAGGTTTAGACTATGGCTAGGGTTAGGGCTACGGTTAGGGTAGGGTTAGGGCTAGGGTTAGCTCTGGTGTTATGGTTAGGGTTAGGGTAAGGTTTATGTTTAGGGCTAGGGCTAGTGTTAGGTTTAGGGTGTGGTTTAGGGTTGGGGTTAGGGTTAGGGTTAGAGTTAGGGTTAGGGTTAGTATTAGGGCTAGAGTGAGGGTTAGGTTTAGAGCTAGGGATCGGTTTAGGGTTAGGGTTAGGGCTAGGGCTAGGTCTAGGGTTAGGTTTAGGGTTAGGGCTAGGGCTAGGGCTAGGCCTAGTGCTAGGGTTAGGGTTAGGGTTAGGTCTAGGGCTAGTGTTACGGTTAGGGTTAGGGTTAGGGCTAGGGCTAGGGTTAGGGTTAGTGTATGGGTTAAGGTTGAGGTTAAGGTTAGGGTTAGGGTTAGGGTTATTGTTAGGTTTAGGGCTACGGCTAGGGCTCGGCCTAGGGTGAGGCTAGGGTTAGGGTTAGGATTAGGCCTAGGGTTAGGGTTAGGGCTAGCATTTGGTTCTGTTTAAGAACTAGGGTTTAGGGCTAAGGCTAGGGTTAGGTTTAGGTTTAGGGCTAGGGTTATTTTTAGGTTTAGGGTTAGTGCTAGGTCTAGGGTTAAGTTTAGGGTAAGGGCGTGGTCTAGGGCTAGGTTTACGTTTAGGGTTAGAGCTAGGGTTAGGGTTAGGTCTAGGTTTAGGGTTAGGGTGAGGGTTAGGGCTAGGGATCGGGCAATGGTTAGCGTTAGGGCTAGTGCTGGGGTTAGTGTTAGGGTTAGGTTTAGGGCTAGGCTAGGGTTAGGGTTAGCTTTATGGATAGGGCTAGGGCTGGAGCTAAAGTTAGGGTTAGTTTTAGGGCTGTGGCTAGCGTTAGTTTTAGGGTTCGGGTTAAGTTTAGAGTTAGGTCTAGTTTTAGGGTTAGGGTTAGGGTTAGGGCTAGGGTAGATTTAGGGTTAGTTTTCGGTAGGGTTAGGGCTAGGGCTAGCACTAGATTTAGGGTTAGTGTAGGATTCGGTTTAGGTTTAGAGTTAGTGCTAGTGTTAGTTTTAGGGTGTGGGTTAGGGTTCGGGCTAGAGTTAGTGTTAGCATTAGGGCTATGCCTAGGGCTAGTTTTAGGGTTGGGTTTAGGGTTAGGGCTAGGGCTAGGGTTAGGGTTAGGACTAGTGTTAGGGTTAGGGTTCGGTTTAGGGTTAGACTAGGGCTAGTGTTAGGTTTAGGGTGTGGGTTAGTGTTCGGGCTAGAGTTAGTGTTAGGGTTAGGGCTATGCCTAGGGCTAGTTTTAGGGTTAGGGTTAGGGTTAGGTTTTGGGCTAGGACTAGTGTTAGGGTTAGGTCAAGGGTTAGGGTTAGGGTTAGGGTTACTGTTAAGGCTAGGTTTATGTTTCGGTTTAGGTCTTGGTCTAGGTCTAGGTCTAAAGCTAGGGCTAGGGTTAGGGGTAGGGCTAGGGCTAGGGCTAGGGTTATTTCTAGGGTTATGTCTAGGGCTATGTCTAGGGATAGGTTTAGGGTTAGGGTTAGGGCTAGGGTAGGTTTAGTGTTAAGGCTAGGATAGGTCTAGGGCTTGTGTTAGGGTCAGGATTAGTTTTAGGGCTAGGGCAATGGTTTGGGTTAGGGTTAGGGTTATTGTTATGGCTAGGGCTTCAGCGAGGGTTAGGGTCAAGGTTAGTGTTAGGGTTTGGATTAGGGTTAGAGTTAGCGTAAGGGTTAGGGTTCGGGTTAGGTCTAGGGTTAGGGTTAGGGTTAGGGCTAGGGCTATTACTTGTGTTAGGGTTGGGTTTGTGGTTGGGGTTGGGGTTAGGGTTAGGGTTAGGGTTAGGGCTACGGCTAGGGATAGGGTTAGCATTAGGGCTAGTGCTAGTGTTAGGTTTAGGTTTGGGTCAGGTCTAGGTCTAGGGCTAGGGTTAATTTTAGGGTTAAGGTAGGGTTTGTGTTAGGGTTAGGCTTAGGGCTTGCGTTAGGGTTAGTGTTACGGCTAGGGCTAGGGCTAGGTTTAGGTTGAGGGTTAGTGTTAGGGCTAGAGCTAGGGTTAGGGTTAGGGTTACCATTAGGGCTAGGGTTACCTCTAGCGCTTGGGTTACAGTTAGGGTTATATTTAGGGTTCAGTTTAGGTTTAGAGCTTGGGCTATGGTTAGAATTAGGGTTAGGGCTAGGGCTAGGGTTAGTGCTAGGGTTACGGTTTTCCTAGGTTCAGGTTTAGGGTTGGGCTAAGCCTGGCTAGGGTTAGGGCTAGGGTTAGGGATATGGTTAGGGTTAGGGTTAGGGTTATGGTTAGGGTTAGGGCTAGAGCTAGGGTTAGGGTTAGTGTTAGGGTTAGGGTTAGGGTTAGGGTTATGGTTAGGGCTAGGGCTAGGGCTACGGTTAGAGTTAGGGTTAGGGCTAGGGTTAGCTCTGGGTTTATTGTTAGGGTTCAGGTAAGGATTAAGGTTAGGGCTAGGGCTAGGTTTATGTTTAGGGGTAGGTCTAGGCCTAGGGCTAGAGTTAGGGTTAGGGTTGGGGTTAGTGTTAGGGTTTGGGCTAGGGTTAGGGTTAGGGCTAGGGCTAGGGTTAGGGCTATGCTTAGGGTTGGGGTTGTGGTTGGGGTTGGGGTTGGGGTTAGGGTTAGGGTTATGGTTAGTGATATGTTTAGGGTTAGTGTTATTGCTAATGCTGGGGTTAGTGTTAGGATTAGGGTTAGGGCTAGGTTTAGGGTTAGGTATAGTGTTTTGGCTAGGCCTAGGGCTAAAGTTAGGGTTAGTTTTAGGGCCAGGGCTAGGGTTAGGTTTAGGGTTATGGTTATGGTTAGGGTTAGGGTTAGGACCAGGGCTAGGGTTAGGTTTAGGTCTAGGCCTAGGCCTAGGGCTAGGGTTAGGGTTAGGGTTAGCGTTAGTGCTAGGGCTAGCATTATGGCTAGCGTTAGTGTTAGGGCTACAGGAGGAGCTAGGGTTATGTTTAGGGTTATGGTTAGGGCCAGGGCTAGGGTTAGGTTAGGTAGGTTTAGGTTTAGGGTTAGTTTTAGGTCTAGACCTAGGCCTAGGGCTAGGTTAGGGTTAGGGTTTGGGTTCGGGTTAGGGCTAGGGCTAGCGTTATGGCTAGCGTTAGTGTAAGGGCTAGGGATAGAGCTAATATTACGGTTAGGGTTAGGTTTAGGGCCAGGGCTAGTGTTAGGTTTAGGGTTAGGATTATGGTTAGGTTTAGGGTTGAGTTTAGTGTTAGGGCTAGGGCTAGGTTTAGGGTTAGGGTTAGGTTTAGGACTAGGGCTAGGCTTAGGTTTAGGTTTAGGGTTAGGGCTAGGGCTAGGCCTAGTGCTAGGGTTAGGTTTAGGGTTAGGGTTACTGTTATGTTTAGGGCTAGGGCTAGGGTTAGGGTTATGGTGTGGGTTAGGATTGGGATTAAGGTTAGTAATAGGGTTAGGGTTACTTTAGGGTTAGGACTAAGGTTAGGGCTAGGCCTAAGGCGAGTACTAGGGTTAGGGTTAGGGCTAGGTGTAGCGTTAGGTTTATGGTTAGGGCTAGGGCTAGGTTCTGGGTTAGGGCTAGGGCTAGGGCTAAGGCTAGGGTTAGGGTTAGGGTTAGGGCTAGTTTTAGGTTTAGGATTAGTGCGAGGGATAGGGTTATGTTAAGGGTTTGGGCGAGGACTATGGCTAGGGTTACGTTTAGGTTTATGGTTAGGGTTAGGGTTAGGTCTAGGTTTAGGGTCAGGGTTAGGGTTAGGACTAGGATAAGGTTAGGGTAAGGTTTACAGTTAGGGCTAGGACTAGGGCTAGCACTAGGTTTAGCGTTAGGGTTAGTGCTAGGGCTAGGTCTATATCTAGGGTTATGTCTAGGGCCAGGTCTAGGGATAGGTTTAAGTTTAGGGTTAGGGCTAGGTTTAGGGTTAGGATTAGGTTTAGGGCTAGGGCTATGGTTAGGGTGAGGGTTAGGGTTAGTGTTATGTCTAAGGCTAGGGCGAGATTTGGGGTTAGGGTTAGTGTTAGGGTAAGGAATAGGTCTAGGGCTAGGTTTAGCTTTAGGGTTAGGGTTTGGGATAGTGTTAGGATTAGGATAGGGCTAGTGTTAGGGTTAGATTTAGGGCTGGGGTTATTGTTAGGGCTAGGGCTAAGGTTAGGTCTAGGGTTAGGGTTAGGGTTAGGGCTAGGGCTAGGGCTATGGTTAGGGTTGTGGTTGTGGTTGTGGTTGGGTTAGGGTTAGGGTGAGGGTTAGGGATAGGTCTAGGGTTAGCTTTAGGGCTAGTTCTGGGGTTAGAGTTAGGCTTAGGTTAGGGTTAGGGCTAGGGTTAGGGTTAGGGTAATGGCAAGCCTAGGGCTAGGTCTGTAGTTAGGGTTAGTTTTAGGGCTAGGGCTAGGGTTAATTTAGGGTTACGGTTAGGGTTAGGGTTAGGGCCAGTGCTAGGGTTATGTTTAGGGGTAGGTCTAGGCCTAGGGTTATAGTTAGGGTAGGGTTGGGGTTAGGGTTAGGGCTAGGGTTAGGGTTTGGACTAGGGTTAGGTCTAGGGCTAGGATTAGGTTAGGGTTAGGGCTAGTTTTAGCATTAGGGTTAGTGCTACGGTTAGGTCTAGGGTTAGGGTTAGATTAGGGCTAGGGCTAGGGCTATGCTTAGGGTTGGGGTTGTGGTTGGGGTTGGGGTTAGGGTTAGGTTTAGGGCTAGGGATTGGGCTAGGGTTAGCGTTAGGTAAATGCTGGGGTTAGTGTTAGAATTAGGGTTAGGGCTAGGTTTAGGATTTTGGCTAGGGCTAGGGCTAAAGTTAGGGTTAGTTTTAGTGCCAGGGCTAGGGTTAGGTTTAGGGTTATGGTTAGAGTTAGGGTTAGGCCCAGGGCTAGGGCTAGGGTTAGGTTTAGGGCTAGGCATGGGCCTAGAGCTACGGTTAGCGTTAGGGTTAGGGTTAGGGCTAGGGCTAGCATTATGGCTAGCGTTAGTGTTAGGGCTACAGGTAGAGCTAGGGTTACGGATAGGGTTAGGGTTAGGACCAGGGCTAGTGTTAGGTTTAGGGTTAGGGGTAGGGTGAGGTTAGTGTTAGGGCCAGGGCTAGGTTTAGGGTTAGGGTTAGGTTTAGGACTCGGGCTAGGCCTAGCAGACTAGTGTTAGTGTTAGGGTTAGGGCTAGGGTGAGGGTTAGGTTTAGAGCTAGGGATCGGGTTAGGGTTACGTTTAGGTGTAGGGTTAGGCCTAGGGTTAGGTTTAGGGTTAGGGCTACTGCTAGGTCTAGTTCTAGGGTTAAGGTTAGGATTAGGGTTAAGGTTAGGGCTAGGGCTAGTGTTACGGTTAGGTTTAGGGTTAGGGCTAGGGCTAGGGTTAGGATTAGGGTGTGGGTTAGGTTTGGGGTTAAGGTTAGGGTTAGGGTTAGGGTTATTGTTAGGTTTAGGTCTACGGCTAGTTCTAGGCCTAGGGCGAGGGCTAGGTTTAATGTTAGGCTTAGGCCTAGGGTTAGGGTTAGGGCTTGGTTTAGGTAGAGGGTTAGGGCTAAAGCTAGGTTCTTAGTTAGGGCTAGGGCTAGGGCTAAGGCAAGGTTTAGGGTTAGGGTTAGGGCGGGGTTTAGTTTTAGGTTTAGGGTTAGTGCGAGGTGTGGGTTAAGTTAAGGTTTAGGGCGAGGTCTAGGGCTAACACTAGGGTTAGCGTTAGGGTTAGGGCTAGGGCTACTTCTATGTCTAGGGTTATGTCTAGGGCCAGGTCTAGGGATAGGTTTAGGGTTAAGGTTAGGGCTAGGGTTAGAGTTACAGTTAGGATTAGGTCTAGGGCTATGGTTAAGGTGAGGGTTAGGGTTAGGGTTATGGCTAAGGCTAAGGCGAGGGTTAGGGTTAGGGTTAGTGTTAGTGTAAGGAATAGGGTTAGGGCTAGGTTTAGCTTTAGGTTTAGGGTTTGGGATAGTGTTAGGGTTAGGGTTAGGGCTAGGGTTAGGGTTAGAGTTAGGGCTGGGGTTATTGTTAGGGCTAGGGCTAAGGTTAGGTCTAGGGTTAGGGTTAGGGTTAGGGCTAGGGCTAGGGCTAGGTCTTCAGTCAGGGTTGGGGTTGTGGTTGGGGTTGGAGTTGGGGTTAGGTTTAGGTTTAAGGCTAGGCTTAGCGCTAGGGCTAGTGCTGGGGTTAGGGTTAGGGTTAGGGTTAGGGATAGGCTTATGTTTAGGGTTAGGGTTATGGCTAGGTCTAGGGCTAGGGCTAAAGTTAGGGTTGGTTTAGGGCTAGGGCTATGGCTAGGGTTAGGTTTAGGGTTACGGTTAGGGTTAGGGTTAGGGCCAGGGCTAGGTTTATGTTTAGGTGTAGGTCTAGGCCTAGGGTTATAGTAGGATTAGGGTTGGGGTTAGGGTTAGGGCTAGAGTTAGGGTTTGGGCTAGGGTTAGGGTTAGGGCTATGGTTAGGGTTAGGGTTAGTGTTAGGGTTAGGGTTAGGGCTAGTTTTAGCGTTAGAGTTAGGTCTAGGGTTAGGGTTAGGTTAGGGCTAGGGCTAGGGCTATTCTTAGGGTTGGGTTCGTGGTTGGGGTTGGGATTAGGGTTAGGATTAGGGATAAGGATAGGGCTAGAATTAGCATTAGGGCTAATGCTGGGGTTAGTGTTAGGGTTAGGGTTAGGGCTAGGTTTACGGTCAGGTTTAGGGTTTTGGTTAGGCCTAGGGCTAAAGTTAGGGTTAGTTTTAGGGCCAGGGCTAGGGTTAGTTTTAGGGTTATGGTTAGGGTTAGGGTTAGGGCCAGGGCTGGTGTTAGGTTTACAGCTAGGCCTAGGCCTAGGGCTAGGGTTAGGGTTAGGGTGTCGGTTAGGGCCAGGTCTAGCATTATGGCTAGCGTTAGTGTTAGGGCTGGGGTAGAGCTAGGGTTATGGATAGGGTTATGGTTAGGACCAGGGCTACTGTTAGGTTTAGGGTTAGGTTTAGGGTTAGGATTAGGGTTAGTGTTAGGGTTAGGTTGAGGTTAGCGTTAGGGCTAGGGCTAGGTTTAGGTTTAGGGTTAGGTTTAGGACTAGGGCTAAACCTAGGTCTAGGGTTAGGGTTAGGGTTAGGTTTAGGCCTAGGGTGAGGGTTAGGTTTAGAGCTAGGGATCGGGTTAGGGTTAGGTTAGGGCTAGGGCTAGGCCTAGGGTTAGGTTTAGGGTTAGTGCTAGGGCTAGGCCCAGTGCTAGGTTTAGGGTTAGGGTTAGGGTTAGGGTTAGGGCTAGGATAGTTTTAGTGTAAGTTTTACGGTAGGGCTATGGCTAGGGCTAGCGCTAGGGTTAGGTTTAGTGTAGGATTCAGCTAGGGTTAGAGCTAGGGCTAGTGTTAGGTTTAGGGTGTGGATTAGGGTTCCAGTTAGGGTTGAGGTTAATGTTAGGTCTAGGGCTATGTTTTGTGTTAGGGTTTGGTTTAGGTCCTGGGCTAGGCCTAGTGCTAGGGTTAGGGTTAGGGTTAGGGTTAGGGTTAGGGCTAGGGGTAGGCCTAGGGTTAGGTTTAGGGTTAGGGCTAGGGTTAGCTTTTGGGTAGGGCTTGGCCTAGTGTTAGGTTTAGGTTAAGGGCTAGGTTTAGGTCTAGGGTTAGGGTAAGGGGTAGGGCTAGGGTTAGGGTTAGGGCTATGGCTAGGCCTAATCTTAGGGTTAAGTTTAGGACTAGGGCTAGGCCTAGTGCTAGGGTTAGGGTTAGGGTTAAGGTTAGGTTTAGGGCTTGTGTTACGGTTAGGATCAGGGTTAGGCCTAGGGCTAGTGTTAGGGTTAGGGTTACGGCTAGGACTAGGGCTAGGGTTAGGTTTAGGATTAGGACTAGGCCTTGGGCTAGGGTTAGATTTTGGGTTAGGGTTAAGGCTAGAGCTAGGGTTAGGGTTAGTGTTACAGTTAGGACTAAGTGTAGGAATAACGCTAGGGTTACGGTTAGGGTTAGGGTTCGGTTTAGAGTTAGAGCTAGGGCTATGGTTAGGTTTAGGGTTAGGGGTAGGGCTAGGGCTAGGTTAGGGTTAGGGTTAGGGCTAGGGCTATGGCTAGGGTTTGTGTTTGGGTTAGGGTTAGGGCTAGGGATTGGGTTAGGTTTAGAGTGTGGGTTAGTGTTAGGGCTAGGGCTAGGGTTAGGCTTCGGGTTAGGTTTAGGGCTAGGGCTAGGCCTAGGGCTAGTGTTAGGTTTATGTTAAGGGCTAGGGCTAGAGCTAGGGTTATGGTTAGGGTTAGGTTTAGGTTTAGGTTTAGGTTTAGGGTTAGCGCTAGGGTTAGGGTTAGGGTTAGGGTGAGGGTGAGGGTTAGGGTTAGGGCTAGGTTTAGGGTTAGGGTTAGGGTTAGTGTTAGGGTTAGGGCTAGGTCTAGGTTTAGCGGTAGAGCTAGTGCTGGGGTTAGCGTTAGGGTGTGTGTTAGGGCTAGGGTTAGGTTTAGGGTTACGTCTAGGACTAGTGCTAGGGTTAGGTTTAGGGATAGGGTTAGGGCTAGGTTCTGGGTTAGGTCTAGGGCTAGGGCTAAGGCTAGAGTTAGGGTTAGGGTTATGGCTAGGGTTAGTTTTAGGTTTAGGGTTAGTGCGAAGGATAGGGTTAAGGTAAGGGTTAGGGCGAGGGCTAGGGCTAGGGTTACATTTAGGGTTAGGGCTGGGGATAGGATTAGGTCTAGGTCTAGGGTTAGGGTTAGGGTGTGGGTTGGGGTTGGTGTTAATTTTAAGGTTAGGGTTAGGGTTATTGTTAGGGTTAGGGCTACAACTAGGTACGCCTAGGGTGAAGACTAGGTTTAGGGTTAGGGTTAGGGTTACGGCTAGGACTAGGCCTAGGGTTATGTTCAGGGATAGGGCTAGGGCTAGGTTCTGGGTTAGGGCTAGGACTAGGGCTAGGGCTAAGGCTAGGGTTAGTGTTAGGGTTAGGGCTAGGGTTAGGGTTAGGTCTAGGTTTAGGGTTGGGGTTAGGGTTAGGGCTGTGGTAGGGGTAGGGTAAGGTTTACTCCAGGGCTAGGTCTAGGGCTAGCACTAGGGTTAGCGTTAGGGTTAGGGCTAGGGCTACGTCTATGTCTAGGGTTATGTCTAGGGCCAGGTCTAGGGATTGGTTTAGGGTTAGGGTTAGGGCTAGGGTTAGAGTTACAGTTAGGTTTAGGTCTAGGGCTATGGTTAGGGTGAGGGTTAGGGTTAGTGTTATGGCTAAGGCTAGGGTGAGGGTTAGGGTTAGGGTTAGGGCTAGGGTAAGGAATAGGGTTAGGCCTAGGGTTAGCCTTAGGTTTAGGGTTGGGGATAGTGTTAGGGTTAGGGTTAGGTTTAGGGCTAGGTCTAGGGGTATGGTTAGGGTTGGGGTTGTGTTTGTTTTTAGGGTTAGGGTTAGGTTTAGGGATAGGGATAGGGCTAGGGTTAGGGTTAGGGTTAGGGCTAGGGCTAGCGCTAGGTTTAGCAGTAGGTCTAGTCCTGGGGTTAGCGTTAGGGTTAGGGCTAGGGTTAGGGTTAGGGTTATGGCTAGGTCTAGGTCTAGGGCTAAAGTTAGGGTTAGTTTTTGGCTAGGGCTACGGTTAGGTTTAGGGTTACAGTTAGGATTAGGGTTAGGGCCAGGGCTAGGGTTATGTTTAGGGGTAGGTCTAGGCCTAGGGCTAGAGTTAGGGTTAGGGTGAGGGTTATGGTTTGGGCTAGGTTTAGGGTTTGGGCTAAGGTTAGGGTTAGGGCTAGTGCTAGGGTTAGGGTTAGGGTTAGGGCTTGTTTTATCGTTAGGGTTAGTGCTAGGGTTAGGTCTAGGATTAGGGTTAGGTTAGAGCTAGGGCTAGTCTATGCTTAGGGTTGGGGTTGTGGTTGGGGTTGGGGTTACGGTTAGAATAGGGCTAGGGATAGGCCTATTGTTAGCGTTATCGCTAAGCTGGGGTTAGTGTTAGGGTTAGGATTAGGGCTAGGTTTAGGGTTAGGGTTAGGGTTTTGGCTAGGCCTAGGGCTAAAGTTAGGGTTAGTTTTAGGGCCAGGGCTAGAGTTAGGTTTAGGGTTATGGTTAGGGTTAGGGTTAGGGCCAGGGCTAGGGTTAGGTTTAGGGCTAGGCCTAGGCCTAGGGCTAATGTTAGGGTTAGGGTTTGGTTAGCGCTAGGGCTAGCGTTATGGCTAGCATTAGTATTAGGGGTAGGGGTAGAGCTAGGGTTATGGTTAGGGTCAGGGTTAGGGCCAGGGCTAGTGTTAGGTTTAGGGTTAGGGTTAGGGTTAGGGTTAGGGTTGAGGTTAGTGTTAGGGCTAGGGCTATGTTTTGGGTTAGGGTTAGGTTTAGGACTTGGGCTAGGGCTAGGTCTACGGTTAGGGTTAGGGTTAGGGTTAGGGTTAGGGTTAGGGCTAGGGGTAGGCCTAGGGTTAGGTTTAGGGTTAGGGCTAGGGTTAGCTTTTGGGTAGGGCTTGGCCTAGTGTTAGGTTTAGGGTAAGGGCTAGGGCTAGGTCTAGGTTTAGGGTAAGGGGTAGGGCTAGGGTTAGGGTTAGGGCTAGGGCTAGGTCTAGTCTTAGGGTTAAGTTTAGGACTAGGGCTAGGGTTAGGGTTAGTGTTACAGTTAGGACTAAGTGTAGGAATAACGCTAGGGTTAGGGTTAGGGTTAAGGTTAGGTTTAGGGCTTGTGTTACGGTTAGGATCAGGGTTAGGGCTAGGGCTAGTGTTAGGGTTAGGGTTACGGCTAGGACTAGGGCTAGGTTTCTGTTTAGGATTAGGGCTAGGCCTAGGGCTAGGGTTAGATTTTGGGTTACGATTAGGGCTAGAGCTAGGGTTAGGGTTAGTGTTACAGTTAGGACTAAGTGTAGGAATAACGCTAGGGTTAGGGTTAGGGTTAAGGTTAGGTTTCGGTTTAGAGTTAGAGCTAGGGCTATGGTTAGGTTTAGGTTTAGGGGTAGGGCTAGGGCTAGGTTAGGGTTAGGGTTAGGGCAAGGGATATCGCTAGGTTTTGTGTTTGGTTTAGGGTTAGGGCTAGGGATTGGGTTAGGTTTAGGTTGTGGGTTAGTGTTGGGGCTAGGGTTTGGGTTAGCGTTAGGGTTAGGTTAGGGCTAGGGCTAAGCCTAGGGCTAGTGTTAGGTTTAGGTTTAGGGCTAGGGCTAGTGCTAGGGTTATGGTTAGGGTTAGGGTTAGGTTTAGGTTTAGGTTTAGGGTTAGCGCTAGGGTTAGGGTTAGGGTGAGTGTTAGGGTTAGGGCTAGGTTTAGGGTTAGGGTTAGGATTAGTGTTAGGGCTAGTGCTTGTGCTAGTTTTAGCGGTAGAGCTAGTTCTGGGGTTAGCGTTAGGGTTAGGGTTAGGGCTAGGTTTAGGGTTAGGCTTAGGTTTATGGCTAGGGCTAGGGCTAGAGCTAAAGTTAGCATTAGTTTTAGGGCTTGGGCTAGCGTTAGGTTTAGGGGTAGGGTTAAGGTTAGAGTTAGGTCTAGGTTTAGGGTTAGGGTTAGGGTTAGGGCTAGGATAGGTTTAGGGTATTTTTTATGGTAGGGCTAGGGCTAGCGCTAGTGTTAGGGTTAGTGTAGGAATCAACTAGGGTTAGAGCTAGGGCTAGTGTTAGGTTTAGGATGTGGGTTAGGGTTCAGGCTAGAGTTAGTGTTAGGGTTAGGGCTATGCCTAGGGCTAGGTTTAGGGTTAGAGTTAGGGTTAGGGCTAGGTCTAGGGTTAGGTTTAGGTCCAGTGTTAGGGTTAAGGTTAGGGTTAGGGTTTGGTTTAGTGTTAGACTAGGGCTACTGTTAGGTTTAGGGTGTGGGTTAGGGTTCGGGCTAGAGTTAGTGTTAGGTTTCGGGCTATGCCTAGGGCTAGGTTTAGGGTTAGAGTTAGGTTTAGGGCTAGGGCTATGTCTAGTGTTAGTGTTAGGTCTAGGGTTAGGGTTAGTGTTAGGGCTAGGTTTATGTTTCTGGTTAGGGTTAGGTCTAGGGCTAGGGCCAGAGTTACGGTTAGGGTTAGGGTTAGGGTTAGGGCTAGGGCTAGGGCTATGTCTAGGGTTATGTCTAGGGCTAGGTCTAGGGATAGGTTTAGGGTTAAGGTTAGGGTTAGGCTTAGGTTTAGGGTTAAGGCTAGCTCTAGGTCTAGGGCTTGTGTTAGGGTCAGGATTAGTTTTAGGGCTAGGGCTATGGTTAGGGTTAGGGTTAGGGTTTGGGTTATGGCTAGGGCTTCGGCGTGGGTTAGGCTCAGGGTTATTTTTACGGTTTGGATTAGGTCTAGGGTTATCGTAAGGGTTAGGGTTCGGGTTAGGTCTAGGGTTAGGGTTAGGGTTAGGGCTAGGGCTATTGCTTGTGTTAGGGTTTGGGTTGTGGTTGGGGTTGGGGTTAGGGTTAGGGTTAGGTATAGGGCTACGGCTAGGGATAGGGTTAGCTTTAGGGCTAGTGCTAGGGTTAGGTTTAGAGTTAGGGTCAGGTCTAGGTCTAGGGCTAGGGTTAGTTTTAGGTTTAGGGTTGGGGTTAGTGTTAGGGTTTGGTTAGGGCTTGTGTTATGGTTAGTGTCATGGCTAAGGCTAGGGCTAGGGTTAGGTTGAGGGTTAAGGTTAGGGCTAGAGCTAGGGTTAGGGTTAGGGTTACCATTAGGGCTAGGGCTGCGGCTAGCGCTTGGGTTACAGTTGCGGTTATATTTAGGGTTCAGTTTAGGTTTAGAGGTAGGGCTTAGGGTTATGGTTAGGGCTAGGGCTAGGGTTAGGGCTAGGGTTACGGTTTTGCTAGGTTCAGGTTTAGGGTTAGGGCTAAGCCTGGCTAGGGTTAGGTCTAGGGTTAGGGTTAGGGTTAGGGCTAGGGTTAGGGATATGGCATGACTTGGTTAGGGTTATGGTTAGGATTAGGGCTAGAGCTAGGCTTAGGGTTAGGGTTAGGTTTAGTGTTAGGGTTACTGTTAGGGCTAGGGTTAGAGTTAGGTTTAGGCTAGGGCTAGGGCTAGGGTACGGTCACGGTAGGGTTAGGGCTAGGGCTAGTGTTAGGTTTAGGGTGTGGGTTAGAGTTTTGGCTAGAGCTAGGGCTAAAGTTAGGGTTAGTTTTAGGGCCAGGGCTAGGGTTAGGTTTAGGGTTAGGGTTAGGGCCAGGGCTAGGGTTAGGTTTAGGGCTAGGCCTAGGTCTAGGGCTAATGTTAGAGTTAGGGTTAGGGTTAGGGCAAGGGCTAGCGTTATGGCTAGCGTTAGTGTTAGGTGTAGGGGTAGAGCTAGGGTTACAGTTAGGGTTAGGGTTAGGGCCAGGGCTAGTGTTAAGTTTATGGTTAGGGTTAGGGTTAGTGTTATGGTTAGGGTTAGGCCAAGGGTTAGGTTTAGGGTTAGGGCTAGGGTTAGCTTTTGGGTAGGGCTTGGCCTAGTGTTAGGGTTAGGGTAAGGGCTAGGGCTAGGTCTAGGGTTAGGGTAAGGTGTAGGTCTAGGGTTAGGTTTCGGGCTAGGGCTAGGCCTAGGCCTAGGGTTAGGTTTAGGACTAGGGCTAGGCCTAGTGCTAGGGTTAGGGTTAGGGTTAGGGTTAGTTCTAGGGCTAGGGTTAGGGTTAGGTTTAGGGTTACGGCTAGGAATACGGCTAGGGTTAGGTTTAGGATTAGGGCTAGGCCTAGGACTAGGGTTAGATTTTGGGTTAGGATTAGGGCTAGAGCTAGGGTTAGGGTTAGTGTTATGGTTCGGTTTATAGTTAGAGCTAGGTCTATGTTTAGGTTTAGAGTTTTGGCTAGTGCTAGGGCTAGGTTAGGGTTAGGGTTAGGGCTAGGGCTAGGTATATGGCTAGGGTTTGTGTTTGGGTTAGGGTTATGGCTAGGGATTTTGTTAGGTTTAGGTTGTGGGTTAGTATTGGTGCTAGGTTTTGGGTTAGCGTTACGGTTAGGTTTAGGTCTCGGGCTAGGCCTTGGGCTAGTGTTAGGTTTAGGTTTAGGTCTATGGCTAGAGCTAGGGTTATGGTTAGGTTTAGGGTTAGGTTTAGGTTTAGGGCTAGGGCTAGGGTTAGGGTTAGGGTGAGGATTAGGGTTAGGGCTACGTTTAGGGTGAGGGTTAGGGTGAGGGTTAGGGTTAGTGTTAGGGTTAGGGTTAGGGCTATGGCTAGGACTAGGGCTAGGGTTAGGTTGAGTTTTAGGGTTAGGGCTAGGGCAAGTGTTAGTGTAAGGGTTAGGGCTAGGGTAAGGGTTAAGGCTAGGATAGGGTTAGGTTTAGTGTTAGGTTTAGGACTAGGGCTAGGGCTAGGGTTAGGGTTAGGGTTAGTGCTAGGGCTAGGGCTAGGGCTAGGGCTAGGTTTAGGGTTAGGGTTAGGGTTAGTGCTAGGGCTAGGGCTAGGGATATGGTTAGGTTTAGGGTTAGGGTTAGTGTTAGGGTTCGGCTAGGGCGAAGGTTAGGGTTAAATTTAGGGTTAGGATTAGGATTAGGGCTTGGGTCAGTGTTAGGGTTATGGCTAGTGTTAGGGTTGGGATTATGTCTAGGGTTAGGTCTTGGGTTAGAGATAGGGTTAGGTCTAGGGCTAGGGCTAGGGTTAGGGTTGGGGTTGTGTTTGGGGTTGAGTTTAGGGTTATGGTTAGGGCTAGTGATAGGGCTAGAGTTAGTTTTAGTTTTAGGGCTAGGGCTATGATTAGGTTTACGTTTAGGGTTAGGGTTAGGGTTAGGTCCAGGGCTAGGGTTAGGTTTAGGGTTAGGGTTAGGGATGCGTTTAGGATCAGTTTTAGGGCTAGGGCTATGATTAGTTTTAGGTTTAGTGTTAGGGCTAAGGCGAGGATTAAGGTTAGGTTCTGTGTTAGATTTAGGATTAGGGCTAGGGTTAGGGTTAGGGTAGGGCATGGGTTAGGTCTCTGGTTAGTGTTAGGGTTATGGCTAGGGCTAGGGCTAGGTTTGGGCTGGGGTTGTGGTTGGGGTTAGTGTTAATGTTAGGTTTAGGGCTAGAGCTAGGCCTACGACTAGGTTTTGGGTTAGGGTTAGGGTTAGGGTTAGGTCTAGGTCTAGGGTAAGGGTTTGTGTTAGAGCTAGGGCTAGGGTTAGGGCTAGGGTCAGGGTTAGGTTAGGGTTATTGCTAGGGCTAGGGTTAGGGTTTGGGTTACGGCTAGTGCTAGGGTTTGGGTTAGGGTTAGGATTAGGCTAGGGTTGGTTTACGGTTTGGGTTAGTGCTAGGGCTAGGGCTAGGTTTAGGTTTAGGTTTAGGGCTCGGCCTAGAGCTAGGGTTAGAGTTATGGTTAGCGCTAGAGCTAGAGTTAGCTTTAGGGTAACCATTAGGGCTTAGGCTAGTGCTAGCGCTAGTGTACGGTTACTGTTAAGGTGAGAGTTCTGTTTAGGGTTTGAGCTAGGGCTATTGTTAGGGTGAGGGTTAGGGCTAGGGCTAGTGTTAGTGTTAGGGTTATGGTTATGGTTATTGCTTGGGTTAGGTTTAGGGTTAGGGCTAGGACTAGGGCTAGGTTTAGGGCTACAGTTTGGTTTAGGGTTAGGTTTAGGGCTAGGGCTAGGGGTAGGTGTAGGTTTAGGGCTAGGGTTAGGGTTATGGTTGGGGTTAGGGCTAGAGCTAGCCTTAGGGTTAGGGTTAGGGTTACTGTCAGTGCTAGGGTTAGTGTTAGGGTTAGGCTAGGGCTAGGGTTAGGGCTACGGTTAGGGTTAGTGTTAGCTCTGGGGTTATGGTTAGGGTTCGGGTAAGGGTTAGGGTTAGGGCTAGGTCTAGTGTTTGGTTTAGGTTGTGGGTTAGGGTTTGGGTTAGGGTTAGGTTTAAGGTTAGGGTTAGGGTAGGGTTATTGTTAGGGTTAGGACTACGGCTAGGTCTAGGCCTAGGGCGAGGACTAGGGTTACGGTTAGGGCTAGGCCTAGGGTTAGGGTTAGGGCTAGGTTTAGGTTTAGGGTTAGGGCTAGGGCTAGGTTCTGGGTTAGGTCTAGGGCTAGGGCTAAGGCTAGGGTTAGGGTTAAGGTTAGGGCTAGAGTTAGTTTTAGGTTTGGGGTTAGTGCGAGGGATAGGGTTAAGTTTAAGGTTAGGGCAAGTGCTAGGGCTAGGGTTACGTTTAGGGTAAGGGCTAGGGTTAGGTTTAGGTCTAGGTTTATGGTTAGGGTTAGGGTTATGTCTAGGGTAGGTTTAGGGTAAGGTTTACAGTTAGGGCTAGGGCTAGGGCTAGGGCTAGCACTAGTATTAGGGTTAGGGTTAGGGCTAGGGCTGGGTCTATGTCTAGGGTTATGTCTAGGGCCAGGTCTAGGGATAGGTTTAGGGTTAGGGTTAGGGCTAGGGGTAGGGTTACGGTTAGGTTTAGGTCTAGGGCTATGGTTAGGGTGAGGGTTAGGGTTAGGGTTAGGATTAGGGTAAGGAATAGGTCTAGGGCTAGGTTTAGCTTTAGGGTTAGGGTTGGGGATAGTGTTAGGGTTAGGGTTAAGCCTAAAATTAGGGTTAGGGCTAGGGCTGGGGTTATTGTTAGTACTAGGTCTAAGGTTAGTCTAGGGTTAGTGTTAGGGTTAGGGCTAGGGCGAGGGCTATGTTTAGGGTTGGGGTTGGGGTTGTAGTTGTGGTTGGGGTTAGGGTTAGGGTTAGGGTTAGGGCTAGAGATAGGGCTGGGGTTAGCGTTAGAGCTAATGCTGGGGTTAGGATTAAGGTTAGGGTTATTTTTAGGGTTAGGTTATGGCTAGTTCTAGGGCTAGGGCTAAAATTAGGGTTAGTTTTAGGCCTAGGTCTAGGGTTAGTTTTAGGGGTAGGTCTAGGCCTAGGGCTAGAGTTAGGGTTAGGGTCAGGGTTAGGGTTAGGGTTTGGGCTAGGGCTAGGATTAGGGCTAGGGCTAGGGCTAGGTTTAGGTTTAGGTTTAGGGCAAGGCCTAGGGCTAGGTTTAGTGTTAGGGTTATGGTTAGGGTTACGGTTAGAGTTAGGGTTAGGGTTAGGTTTAGGGTTAGGGCTAGGGCTAGGGTTAGTGCTAGGGTTACTGTTAGGGTTAGCGTTAGGGTTCGGTTTAGATTTTGGAGCTAGGGCTATGGTTAGGGTTAGGGTTAGCGCTAGGGCTAAGGTTAGTGTTAGGGTTAGGGTAGCGCGTATATCTATTGTTAAGGTAAGGGTTAGGGCTAGTGCTAGGGCTAGGGTTAAGTTTAGGTTTAGGGCTAGGCCAAGCCTAGGGCTAGGGATAGGGTTAGCTTTAGGGTTAGGTTTAGGTTTAGGTTTAGGGTTAGGGTTACTGTTAGGGCTATGGTTACGGTTAGGGTTAGGCTAGGGCTAGGGCTCGGGCTAGCCTAGGGTTACGGTGAGGGTTAGGGTTAGGGTTAGGGTTCGGTTCATGGTTAGAGCTAGGGCTATGGTCAGGTTAAGGGTTAGGGCTAGGGCTAGGGTTAGTGTTATGGTTAGGGTAAGGGTTAGGGTTAGGGTTTCTGTTAGGGTAGTGTTATGGTTATGGTTAGGCTAGGGCTAGGGCTAGGGCTACGTTTAGGTTTAGATTTAGGCTTAGGGGTAGGGCTAGGCATAGGGGTATGGTTAGGTTTCGGGTTAGAGTTAGGGTTAGGGCTAGGGCTAGTGTTAGGTTTAGGGTGTGGGTTAGGGTTCGGGTTAGGGTTAGGGTTAGGGTTAGGGTTAGGGTTACTTTTAGGCTAGGGTTATGTTTAGGGTTAGGATTAGTTTTAGGGCTAGGGCTAGGGTTAGGTCTAGAGTTACTGTTAGGATTATGGTTAGGGACAAGTCTACTGTTAGTGTTAGGGTTAGTGTTAGGGTTATTGTTAGGGCCAGGGCTAGTGTTAGTTTTAGGGCTAGGGCTAGACTTATGGTTAGGGTTAGGGTTGGGTTAGGTTTAGGGTTAGGTCTAGGGCTAGGGCTAGTTTTAGGTTTAGGGTTAGGATTAGTTTTAGGGCTAGGGCTTGGTTAGGTTTAGGGTTACGGTTAGGATCATGGTTAGGGACAAGTCTACTGTTAGTGTTAGGGTTAGCGTTAGGGTTATTGTTAGGGCCAGGGCTAGTGTTAGTTTTAGGGCTAGGGCTAGACTTATGGTTAGGGTTAGGGTTGGGTTAGGGTTAGGGTTAGGTCTAGGGCTAGGGCTAGTTTTAGGTTTAGGGTTAGGGTTAGGGTTAGGGTAAGTTTTAGGGCTAGGGCTAGGGTTAGGTTTAGGGTTACGGTTAGGATTATGGTAGGGCTAGGGCTAGTGTTAGTTTTGGATTAGAGTTAGGATTAGGATTGGGGTTAGTTTTAGGGCTAGGGTTAGGGTTAGGTTTAGGGTTAGGTTTGGGTTAGGGTTAGGGTTAGGTCTAAGGCTAGGGCTATTTTTAGGTTTAGGGTTAGGGTTAGGGTTAGGGTTAGGGTTAGGATTAGGGCTAGGGATAGGGTTAGAGTTAGTGTTAGGGCTAGGGCTAGGGCTAGGGTTAGGGTTAGGGCTAGGGTTGGGGTTAGGGCTTGGGCTAGGCCTAGTGTTAGGTTTAGGGTTAGGTCTAGGGCTAGTGCTCTGGTTATTGTTAGCGGTAGGGCTAGGTTTAGAGTTTGGGCTAGGGATAGGCCTAGTGCTAGGGTGAGGTTTAGGGCTAGGTGTAGGCCTAGGGTTAGGGTTAGGGCTACATTAGGGATAGGGTTAAGGCTAGGTTTAGTGTTAGGGTTAGTGTTAGGCCTAGGGTTAGCATTAGGGTTAGGGCTAGTGTTAGGTTTAGGATTAGGGTTAGGGTTTGGGATAGGGCCTGGGCTATGGTTAGGTTTGGCGTTGTGGTTTGGGTTGGGGTTAGGGTAAGGTTTAGGGATAGGGATAGGTAGAGGGTTAGCGTTAGGGCTAGTGCTGGGGTTAGGGTTAGGGCTAGGGTTGTGGCTAGAGTTAGTGTTAGGGTTAGGGTTATGGCTAGGGCTATGGCTAGGGCTAATGTTAGGGTTAGTTTTAGGGCTAGGGCCAGGGTTAGGTTTAGGGTTAGGACTAGGTTTAGGTTTAGCGCTAGGGCTAGGCCTATGGCTAGGGTTAGGTTTAGGGTTAGGGCTATTGCTAGGGCTAGGGTTAGGTTTAGGGTTAGGGTTAGGGTTAGTGCTAGGTCTAGTGTTATGGTTAGGGTTTGGGATTGGGTTAGGGTTAGGGCTAGGGCTTGGGTTATTTTTAGTGTGTGGTTTAGGGTTAGGGCTAGGGTTAGTGTTAGGTTTACGGTGTGGGTTAGGGTTAGTGCTACGGTTAGGGTTAGTGCTAGGACTAGGGCTAGGGCTAGGGTTAGAGTTAGGGCAAGGGCTAGCGCTAGGGCTAGGGTCTGGTTTAGGGTTTGGATTAGGGTTAAAGCTAGGGCTAGTGTTAGGTTTAGGGTGTTGGTTAGGGTAGGGCTAGGGTTAGGGTTAGGGCTAGTTCTAGGTCTAGGACTAGGGTTATGTTTAGGGCTAGGGTTAGGGTTAGGGTTAGGGTTAGGGTTAAGGTAGGGCTATGGTTAGGGTTAGGGCGATGGTTTGGGTTATGGTTAGGGCTAGAGCAAGGGTTAGGGTTAGCGTTACCGTTAGGGCTAGGGAAAGGGCTAGCACTTGGTTTACAGTTATGGTTAGGTTTAGTGCTAGGGCTAGGGCTATGGTTAGGGTAAGGTATAGGATTAGTGTTAGGGCTTGGGCTATGGTGAGTGTTAGGTTTAGCTTTAGGGTTCGGGCTAGGGCTAGGGCTAGGGTTAGAGTTAGGGTTACGGTTAGGGCTAGGGCTAGGGCTAGGGCTAGGGCTAGGGCTATGGTTAGGGTTGGTGTTAGGGTTAGGGCTAGGGCGAGGGTTCTGTTAGATTTAGGGTTAGGGTTAGGGCTAGGTTTAGGGTTAGATTTAGGGCAAGGTTTAGGTCTAGGGTTAGTGTTAGGGTTAGGGCTAGGGTAGGGCTAGTGTTAGTTTTGGGGTTGTGGTTGGCGTTGGGGTTAGGGTTAGGGTTAGAGCTAGGGATAGGGCTACAT
>CM027399.1:49126943-49158850 GCA_015711505.1 Sylvilagus bachmani | reverse complement strand
GGTTTGGGTTAGGGTTAGGGTTAGTGTTAGGGTTAGGGTTAGGGTTAGGGCAAGTCTAGGGCCAGGACTAGGTTTAGGGTTATGGCTAGGGCTAAGGCTAGGGCTAGGGCCAGATGTAGGGTTAGTTTTAGTGCTAGGGCTAGGGTTAGGTTTACTGTTAGGGCTAGGCTTAGGGCTAGGGTTAGGGTTAGGGTTAGGGCTAGGGATAGGGCTAAGGTTAGGGTGAATTTTAAGGCTAGTGCTAGGGTTAGGTTTAGGGTTAGGGTTTGGGTTAGGGTTAGGGTTAGGGCCAGGTCTAGTGTTAGGTTTAGGGTTAGGGTTAGGGTTAGGGTTAGAATTGGAGTTAGTGTTAGGGTAGGGCTAGTGTTACGGTTAGGGTTAGGGTTAGGACTAGGGTTAGGGTTAGGGTTAGGGTTAGGATTAGTGTTAGGGTTGTAGTTAGGGCTATGGTTAGGGTTAGATTTAGGGTTAGGGTTAGTCCTAGGGTTAGGGTTAGGGTCAGCATTAGGGTTTGGGTTAGGGTTAGTGCTAGCGCTAGGGCTAGGGGTAGAGTTAGGGTTTTAGGACTAGGGCTAGTGTTAGGGTTAGGGTTAGGTTTAGGGTTAGGGCTAGGGATAGGTATAGGGCTAGGGTTAGGTTTTGGTTTTGGGTTAGGTTAGGGTTAGGGCTAGGGCTTGGATTAGGTTTAGGGTGTGGGTTAAGGTTAGGGCTAGGGTTAGGGTTAGTGTTAGGGTTAGTGTTAGGTCCAGGGTTAGGCTTAGGGCTATGGTTAGGTATATGGTTTGGGCTAGGGCTAGAGCTAGGGTTACGGTTAGGATTAGGGCTAGGGTTAGGTTTAGGGCTAGTGCTAGTGTTAGGTTTAGAGTTACGGTTAGGGTTAGGGCTATGGTTAGGGTTAGGGTTAGGCCTAGGTCAAGGGCGAATTCTAGGGTTATGGTTAGTGTTAGGGTTAGGGTTAGGGTTATGGTTAGGGCTAGGGTTAGGGCTAGCGTTAGCGTTAGGGTTAGGGTTAGGGCTAGGGCTAGTGTTAGTTCTAGGGCTAAGACTAGTGCTAGGGTTAGGGTTAGGTTTAGGTTTAGGGCTAGGGCTCAGCCTAGGGCTAGGGTTAGGTTTAGGGTTAGGGCTAGGGATAGGTATAGGGCTAGGGTAGGTTTAGGGTTTGGGTTTGTGTTAGGGTTAGGGCTAGGGCTTAGATTAGGTTTATGGTGTGGGTTAAGGTTAGGGCTAGGGTTAGGGTTTATGTTAGGATTAGTGTTAGTTCAAGTGTTAGGCTTAGGGCTATGGTTAGGTTTAGGGTTAGGGCTAGGGCTAGAGCTAGGGTTAGGGTTAGGGCTAGGGTTAGGGTTAGGGCTAGTGCTAGTGTTAGGTTTAGAGTTACGGTTAGGGTTAGGGTTAGGGTTAGGCCTAGGTCGAGGGCGAAATCTAGGGTTATGGTTAGGGTTAGGGTTAGGGTTAGGGTTAGGGCTAGGGTTAGGGCTAGCGTTAGTGTTAGGGTTAGGGTTATGGCTAGGGCTAGGGTTAGGGTTAGGGTTAGGTTTATGTTTACGGCTATGTCTAGGGTTAGAGTTAGGGTTAGGGTTAGGGTTAGGCTAATTCTAGGACTAGGGCGAGGGCTAGGGTTTTGGTAAGGCTTAGTGCTAGGTCTAGGAATAGGACTAGGGTTAGGGTTAGGTTTAGGGTTTATATTAGTGTGAGGTCTAGGGATTGGGTTAGGTTTAGAAAGTGGGTTAGGATTAGGGCTAGTGTTAGGGTTAGCTTTAGAGTTAGGGTTAGGGCTAGGGCCAGACCTAGGGCTAGGGTTAGGTTTAGATTTAGGGCTAGGGCTAGGGTCAGGGTTAGGGTTAGGTTTAGTGCTAGGGTTAGGGTTACGGTTAGGTTTAGGTTTACGTTTAGGGTTTTGGCTATGTCTAGGCCTAGGTCTAGGGTTAGGGTTAGATTTATGGTTAGGGCTAGGGCTAGGGTTAGGGTTAGGGGTATCGTTAGGTTTAGGGCTAGGCCTAGGACTAGGGCTAGGGTTAGTTTTATGGCTAGGGCTAGCGCTAGGGCTAGGGCTAGAGTTAGGTTTAGTTTTTGGGGCTAGGACTAGGATTAGGTTTAGGGTTAGGGTGAGAGTTAGGATTGGGATTAGTGTTAGGGCTAGGGCTAGCGTTAGGTTTAGGGTTAGGGCTAGGGATAGGGTTCTGTTTAGGATTAGGGTTAGGGTTAGTTTTGGGGTTAGTGTTAGGGTTAGGTTAGGGTTAGGGTTAGGATTAGGGCTAAGGCTAGGTTTAGGGTTATGGTTAGGGCTAGGGTTAGGTTTAGGTCTAGGGCTAGGGTTAGTTCTAGGGTTAGGGTTAGGTTTAAGGATTAGGGCTAGGGCTAGGGGTAGTGTTGGGTTTGTGCTTTTAGTTGATTTAGGGTTAATGTTAAGGCTACGGATAGGTGTAGGTTTAGCATTAGTGCTAGTGCTGGGGTTAGGGTTAGGGTTAGGGTTAGGGCTAGGGTTAGGGTTAGGGTTAGGAATATAGCTAGGGCTAGGGTTAGGTCACGGTTAGGTTTAGGGCTAGGGCTATTTTTAGGGTTAGGGTTAGGGCTAGGGTTAGTTTTAGGGTTAGGTGTAGGTTTTGGGCTAGTGTTAGGCTTAGGGTTAGGGTTAGTTTTAGGGTTAGGGCTAGAGTTAGGGTTAGGGTTAGGGTTAGGGCTAGTGCTATGTCTAGCGTTATGTCTACGGCTCAGTCTAGGGTTAGGTTTAGGGTTAGGGTTAGGGCTAGGTTTCTGGTTAGGGTTAGGGCTAGGTCTAGTGCTAGGTCTAGGGTTAGGATTAGGATTAGGTTTAGGGCTAGAGCTATGGTTAGTGGTAGGGTTAGGGTTAGGGCTATGGCGAGGGTTAGGGTTAGGTTTTGTGTTAGGGTTAGGATTAGGGCTAGGGTTAGGGTTAGGGCGAGGGATAGTGCTAGGTTTAGGGTTGGGGTTGTGGTTGGGATTAGTGTTAGGGATAGGTTTAGAGCTAGGGTTAGGTCTAGGGTTAGCGTTAGGGCTAGTGCTACGGTTAGGGTTAGGAATAGGGTTATAGTTAGGGCTAGGGTTAGGGTTAGGTTTAGGGTTAGGGTTAGGATTAGGTCTAGGGTTAGGGTTAGGGTTTGGGCTAGGGCTAGGGCTAGGGTTAGTGTTGGGGTTGGGGTTGGGGTTAGCATTAGGGTGTGGTTTAGGACTAGGCGTAGGGCTAGGGTTAGGTTTAGGGTTAGGTTTAGGGCTAGGGTCACGGCTAGGGTTAGGTTTAGGGTTAGGTTAGGGTTAGAGTAGGGGTTAGGATTAGGTCTAGGTCTAGGGTTAGGTTTCTGGTTAGGGTTAGGTCTAGTGTTAGTCCTAAGTTTAGGGCTAGGGCTAAAGCTAGTGCTAGTGTTAGGGTTAGGGCTATGGCTAGGGTTAGGTTTAGAGTTACGGTTAGGGTTGGGGCTAGGGTTAGGGTTTGGGTTACAGGTAGGGCGAGAGCGAAGTCTAGGGTTAAGGTTCAGATTAGGGTTAGGGCTAGGTCTAGGGTTAGGGCTAGCGTTAGCATTAGTGTTAGGGTTAGGGCTACGGCTAGGGCTAGGGTTAGGGTTAGGGTTAGTGTTATGGTTACAGTTAGGGCTAGAGTTAGGGTTAGGGTTAGAGTTAGGGTTAGGTTTAGTCTAGTGCTAGGGCAAGGGCTAGGGCTAGGGTTTTGGTTAGGCTTAGGGCTACGGCTAGGCATCGGGCTAGGGTTAGGCTTAGGTTTAGGGTTTATGTAAGGGTTAGGTCTAGGAATTGGGTTAGGTTTAGGATGTGGGTTAGGATTAGGGCTAGTGTTAGGGTTAGCGTTAGGGTTAGGGTTAGGGCTAGGGCTAGGCCTAGGGCTAGGGTTAGGTTGGGAGTTAGGGCTATGGCTAGTGTAGGGTTAGGGTTAGGATTAGGGCTAGGGTTAGGGTTAGGTCTAGGGTTATGGTTAGGTTTAGGGTTATGGTTAGGGCTAGGGCTAGGCCTAGGGCTAGGGTTAGGGTTAGGGTTAGAGTTTGGGTTAGGGCTAGGGTTAGGGGTAGGGTTATGTTTAGGGCTAGGGCTAGGACTAGGGCTAGGGTTTGGTTTATGGCTATACTAGGCCTAGAGCTAGGGCTAGATTAGGGTTAGTTTTTGGGGCCAGGGCTAGGGTTAGGTTTAGGGTTAAGGTTGGGCTTAGTGTTAGGCCTAGGGCTAAGGTTAGGTTTAGGATTAGTTCTAGGGATAGGGTCGGTTTAGGGCTTAGGGTTAGGTTTGGGGTTAGTGTTAGGGTTAGGTTAGGGTTAGGGTTAGGGTTAGGATTAGGGCTATGGCTAGGGTTAGGATTAGGTTTAGGGCTAGGGCTAGGCCTAGGGCTAGGTTTAGGGTTAGGGTTAAGGTTAGGGTTAGGGCTAGGGTTAGGGTTAGGGTTAGGGATATGGCTAGGGCTAGGGCTATGTTTAGGCTTAGGGTTAGGCCTAGGGGTAGGGATAGGGCTAGGATTAGGTTTAGTCCTAAGGCTATGATTAGGGTTAGGGGTAGGGGTATGGCTATGGCGAGGGTTAGGTTTAGGTTTAGTGTTAGGATTAGAATTAGGGCTAAGGTTAGGGTTAGGGTTAGGGCGCGGTTCAGGTCTAGGGTTAGGGTTAGGATTAGGGTTAGCATCACGGCTAAGGTTAGGTTTAGGTTTAGGTTACGGTTAGGATTAGAACTAGGGCTAGGTGTTGGCTAGTGTTAGGGTTAGGGTCAAAGCTAGGGCTAGTGTTAGGGTTAGTGTTAGGTTTAGGGTTAGGGCTAGGGCTCGGGTTAGGGTTGGTTTTAGGGCTAGGGGGAGGAATAGGGCTAGTGTAAGGTTTAGGGTTAGGGCTATGGTTACGGTTAGGCCAAGGGCTAGGCCTAGGGATAGGGTTTGGTTTAGGGTTAGGCCTATGGCTAGGGTTAGTGCTAGGGTTAGGGCTAGGGCTAGGGCTAGGGCTAGGGTTAGGGTTAGTGTTACGGTTAGGGTTAGGGGTAAGGCTAGGGCTCTGGTTAGGTTTATGTTTAGGCCTAGGGCTAGGGCTAGGGCTAGGGTTAGGGTTAGGTTTATGGTTAGGCCTAGGACTAGAGGTAGGGTTAGGGTTAGGGCTAGGGCTAGGGCTAGGGTTAGGGTTAGGGCTAGGGTTAGGGTTAGGGCTAGGGCTAGGGCTAGGGTTAGGTCTAGGGCTAGGGTTAGTGTTAGGTCTAGGGCTAGGGTTAGGGTTAGCGTTAGGGTTAGGGTTAGGGGTAAGGCTAGGCCTAGGTTTAGGGTTAGGGTTTAGAGTTAGGACTAGGGCAGGGCTAGGTTTAGAATTATGGTTAGGGTTAGGGTTATGGTTAGCACTAGGGTTAGTGTTAGGTTTATGGTTAGGGTTAGTGCTAGGGCTAGGCCTAGGGCTAGTGTTAGGGTTATGGTTATGATTAGGGCTAGGTCTAGGGTTAAGGTTAGGGCTAGGGCTAGGTTTAAGGTTAGCTTTAGGGTTAGGGTTAGGGTTAGGGCTAGAGCTAGGGCTAGGGCTAGAATTAGGGTTAGTTTTTGGGGCTAGTGCTATGGTTAGGTTTAGGGTTAGGGCTAGGGCTTTGGCCAGGGTTAGGATTTGGTTTAGGGTTAGGGTTAGGGTTGGGTTGGTGTTAGTGTTATGGCTAGGGCTAGGGTTAGATTTAGGGTTAGGATTACGGCTAGGGCTAGGCCTAGGGCTAGGGTTAGGGCTAGGGTTAAGACCAGGTCTAGTGTTAGGGTTAGGATTAGGGTTAGGGCTAGGGATAGGGCTAGGGTTAGGTTTAGGGTTAGGGCTACGTTTAGGGTTAGGGCCAGGGCTATGCCTAGATCTAGGGTTAGGTTTAGGGTTAGGCCAATGGCTAGGGCTAGGTCTAGGCTTAGGGCTATGGCTATGGATAGAGTTAGGGTTAGGGTTACAGTTAGGGTTATGGCTAGGTATAGGGCTAGGGCTAGGGTTAGGTTTAGGCTTAGGTCTCGGTCTAGGCCTAGGGCTAGGTCTAGGGTTAGGTTTAGGGTTAGGCCTAGGGCTAGGGCTAGGGCTACGGTTAGTGTGAGGGTTAGGGTTAGGGTTAGGGTTAGGGTTAGGGTTTGGGATAGGGTTAGGGTTAGGGCTAGGGCTGGGGCTAGGTCTGGGCTAGGGTTAAGTTTAGGGTTAGGCCTAGGGCTAGGGGTAGTGTTAGGGTTAGGGCTAGGGCTAGGGTTTGTGTTAGAGTTAAGGTTAGGGTTAGGGCTAGGTTTAGGTTGAGGGATAGGGCTAGGGTGATGGCGAAGGCTATGGTCACTGTTAGGGTAAGGGTTAGGGCTAGGGCTAGGGTTAGGGCTAGGGTTAGGGTTAGGGTTATGATTAGGCCTAGGGCACGTGCTAGGGATAGGGTTTAGGTTTACATTTAGTTTTAGGGCCATGGCTAGTGTTAGGTTAATTGTTAGGTTTAGGATTCATTTTTGGTTTTGGGTTAGGGCTAGGGCTAAGCTTAGGGTTAGTGTTGGGGTTCAAGTTAGGGTTATGTTTAGGTCTAGGGCTAGGGCTAATGTTAAGGTTAGGATTAGGGTTAGGGTTAGGGCTAGGGGTAGGTTTAAGGTTAGGGTTAAGGCTAGAGCTAGGGCAAGGGTTAGGTTTAGGGATAGGGCTAGGATTAGGATTAAGGCTAGGGTTATGCCTAGGGCTAGGTTTAGGGTTAGGGTTAGGGCTAAGGCTAGGGCTAGTGTTAGGGTTACGGTTAGGGCTAGGGTTAATGTTACGTCTAGGGTTAGGGTTCTTGTTAGGGTTAGGATTAGATTTAAGGCTAGGCCTAGGGCTAGGGTTAGGTTTATGGTTAGGGTTAGGCTAGAGCTAGTGTTAGGGTTAGGGTAAGGGTTAGGGTTAGTGTTAAGGCTAGGGCTAGGGCTAGGGCTAGTGTTAGGTTTAGGTTTAGGGCAACTCTTAGGGTTAGGGCTAGGGCTAGTGTTAGGGTTTGTTCTAGGGTTAGGGTAAGGGTTAGGGTTAGTGTTAGGGCTAGGGTTAGGGTTAGGGTTAGGGTTAGGGCGAGGCTAGGGCTAGCGATTGGGTTAGGGTTAGTGCTAGGGCTAGGGCTATGTCTAAGTTATTTCTAGGGCTAGGTTTAGGGTTAGGTTTAGTGTTAGGGTTAGGATTAGGACTAGGGTTAGGATTAGGGTTAGGGCTAGGGCTAGTGTTAGGGTTGGGGTTAGTGTTAGGGTTAGGGTTAGTGTTAGGGTTAGGGTTAGGGCAAGGTCGAGGGCTAGGGTTATGGCTAGGGGTACGTCTAGAATTAGCATTAGTGTTAGGGTTAGGGCTAGGGTTAGGGATAGGTTTAGGTTTAAGGCTAGGGCTAGGGCTAAGGTTAGCTTTAGGGTTAGTTTCAGTGCTAGGTCTAGGGTTAGGTTTTGGGTTAGCTTTAGGGTTAGTGTTGGGGTTACTTTTTGGGCTAGGTCTAGGCTTAGGGTTAGGCTTAGGGTTAGGGTTAGTTCTAGGGCTAGGGCTGGGGTTAGGTTTAGGGTATGAGTTTGGGCTAGGGGTAGGGTTAGGGTTATTATTCGGGCTAGGCCTAGGGCTAGCGTTAGGTTTAGGGTTCGGGCTATGGTTAGGGTTAGGTTTCGGGTTAGTGTTAGGGTTAGTTTAGGATTAGGGTTAGGGTTAGGATTAGGGCTAGGTCTAGTGTTATGGTTAGGGCTAGGGTTAGGTTTAGGGTTAGGGCTAGGGTTAATTCTAGGGTTAATTTAAGGTTAAGGATTAGGGCTAGGGCTAGGGTTAGTTTTGGGTTTGTGGTTGTGGTTGGGTTAGGGTTAGGGTTAATGCTAGGTATAGGGCTAGGGTTAGCATTAGGGCCAGTGCTGGGGTTAGGGTTAGGGTTAGGGTTAGGGCTAGGGTTAGGTTTAGGGTTAGGGATATGGCTAGGGCTAGGGCTAGGGTTAGGTTAGGATTAGGTTTAGGGCTAGGGCTAGGTTTAGGCTTATGGTTAGGGCTAGGGCTAGGGATAGGGCTAGTGTTAGTTTTAGGGTTAGGGCTACGGTTAGGATTAGGGCTAGGGCTAGGCCTAGGGATAGGGTTAGGTTTAGGGTTAGGCCTATGGCTAGGGCTAGGTCTAGGGTTAGGGCTAGGGCTAGGGTTAAGGCTAGGGCTAGTGTTAGGGCTAGGGCTAGGGCTAGGGTTAGGGCTAGGGCTAGGGCTAGGGCTAGGGCTAGGACTAGGGCTAGGGCTAGGGCTAGGGTTAGGGATATGGTTAGGGTTAGGGCTAGGGCTAGGGCTCTGGTTAGGTTCAGGTTTAGGCCTAGGTCTGGGGCTAGGGCTAGGTCTAGGATTAGGTTTACAGTTAGGCCTAGGACTAGTGCTATGGCTAGGGTTAGGGCTAAGGCTACGACTAGTGCTAGGGTTAGGGTTAGGGTTAGGGTTAGGGCTAGGTCTAGGGTTAGGTCTAGGGCTAGGTTTAGGGTTAAATGTAGGGTTAGGGCTAGTGCTAGGGTTAGGGTTAGTGTTAGGGCTAAGGCTATGGTTAGGGTTAGTGTTAGGGTTAGGTTTAGGGTTAGGGCTAGGATTAGGTGTATGGTTTGGGTATGGGTTTAGAGTTAGGGCTAGGGCTAGGGCTAGGTTTAGGATTAGGGTTAGAGTTAGGGATATGGTTAGGGCTGGGGTTAGTGTTAAGATTAGGGTTAGGGTTATTGCTAGGGCTAGGCCTAGGGCTAGTGTTCGGGTTAGGATTAGGGCTATGGCTAGGGCTAGGGTGAAGGTTAGAGCTAGGGCTAGGGTAGGGTTAGCGTTATGGTTAGGGCTAGGGTTAGGGCTAGGCCTAGGGCTAGGGTTAGGTTTAGAGTTAGGGCTAGGGCTAGGGCAAGGTTTAGGGTTAGGGTGAGTGTTAGGGTTATGGTTAGGGCTAGGGCTACGGTTAGTGTTAGGTTTAGGGTTAGGGTTAGGGCAAGGGCTAGGCCTAGGGCTAGTTAAGTTTAACGTTAGGATTAGGTCTAGGGCTAGGGTTAGGATAGGGTTAGTTTTAGGGTTAATGGTAGGGCTAGGACTAGGGTTATGCTTATGTCTTCGGTTAGGGCTAGGGCTAGGGCTATGGCTAGGGTTAGGGTTACGGTTAGTGTTAGGGCTAGGGCTAGGGCTCTTGTTAGGGTTAGGTTTAGGACTAGAACTAGGACTAGGGCTAGGGCTAGGTTTAGGTTTATGGTTAGGCCTAGGACTAGGGCTAGGTCTAGGGTTAGGTCTTGGGCTAGGTCTATGGTTAGGTTTAGGGTTAGGGCTATGGCTATGGCCAGGGCTATGATTTGGTTTAGGGTTAGGGTTAGGTTTAGGGTTGGGGTTAGTTTTATGGCTAGGTCTAGGGTTAGGGTAAGGTCTAGGTCTAGGGCTAGGTTTAGGGTTATGCTTAGGGTTGGGGTTAGTGTTAGGGTTAGGGCTATGGTTAGGTTTAGGGTTAGGGCGAGGATTAGGCTTAGGGTTAGGGCTAGGGTCAGTTCTAGGTTAGGGTTAGGCTTAAGGATTAGGGCTAGGGCTAGGGTTAGGGTTGGGGTTGTGGTTGTGGTTGGGGTTAGGGTTAGGGTTAAGCGCTGGGTATAGGGCTATGGTTAGTGTTAGTGTTATTGCTGGGGTTAGGGTTAGGGTTAGGGTTAGGGGTAGGGTTTGGGTAAGGGTTAGGGATATGGCTAGGGCTAGGGCTAGGGCTAGGGCTAGAGTTATGGTTAGGATTAGGGCTAGGGTTAGGTTTCGGTTTAGGGTTATGTTTAGTGTTAGAGTCAGGGCTAAGATTAGGTTTAAGGTTAGGGTTAGGGTTTGGGTCGGGGTTAGTGTTCGGGTTAGGGCTAGGGTTAGATTTAGGGTTAGGATTACAGCTAGGGCTAGGCCTAGGGCGAGTGTTATGCTTAGGGTTAAGGTTAAGGCTAGGGCTAGTGTTAGGATTAGGGTTAGGGTTAGGGCTAGGGCTAGGGATAGGGATAGGGATAGGGCTAGGGTTAAATTTAGGGTTAGGGCTATGGTCAGGTTTAGGGCTAGGGCTAGGCCTAGGTCTAGGGTTAGGTTTAGGGTTAGGCCTATGGCTAGGTCTAGGGTTAGGTTTAGGGTTAGGGTTACAGTTAGGGTTAGGGCTATGGCTAAGACTAGTGTTAGGTTTAGGCTTATTCCTTGGGCTAGGGCTAGGGCTAGTGTAAGGTTTAGGGCTAGGCCTATGGCTAGGGCTAGGGTTAGGTTTAGGGTTAGGGTTACAGTTAGGGTTAGGGCTATGGCTAAGGCTAGTGTTAGGTTTAGGCTTATTCCTCGGGCTAGGGCTAGGAATAGGGTAAGGTTTAGGGCTAGGCCTAGGGCTAGGGCTAGTGCTACGGCTAGGGCTAGGTATAGGGTTAGGGTTAGCATTAGTGTTAGGGCTAGGGCTAGGGTTAGGGCTAAGGCTAGGGATAGGGCTAGCGTTAGGGTTACGGTTAGGTTTATGGTTAGGCCTAGGACTTCGGCTAGGGCTACGGTTAGGGCAAAGGCTACGGCTAGGGCTAGGTTTAGGGAGAGGGTTAGGGTTAGGGTTAGGGTTAGGGCTAGGTCTAGGGTTAGGGCTAGGGCTAGGGCTAGGGTTAGGGTTAGGGTTAGGGTTAGGGTTAGGGTTAGGGCTAAGGCTAGGGATAGGGCTAGCGTTAGTGTTATGGTTAGGGTTCAGGCAAGGACTAGGCCTAGGGGTAGGATATGGGTTTATAGTTAGTGCTAGGGCTATGGCTAGGTTTAGGATTAGGGTTAGGGTTAGGGTTAGGGTTATGGTTAGGGCTATGGTTAGTTTTTGGTTTGGGTTAGGGTTAGTGCTAGTGCTAGGCCTAGTTCTAGTGTTAGGGTTAGGGTTAGGATTAGGGCTAGGGCTAGGGCTAGGTTTAAGGTTAGGGCTAGGGCTAGGGTAGGGTTAGCGTTAGGGTTAGGGTAGGGCTAGGGTAGGTCTAGGGCTAGGTTTAGGTTTAGATTTAGGGCTAGGGCAAGGGTTAGGGTAGGGTGAGGGTTAGGGTTATGGTTAGGGCTAGGTTTAGTGTTAGGTTTAGGGTTAGGGTTAGTGGTAGGGCTAGGCCTAGTGCTAGTGTTAGGGTTAGGGTTAGGGTTAGGGCAGGGCTAGGGCTAGGGTTAAGGTTAGGGCTAGGGCCAGGGTAGGGTTAGCGTTATGGTTAGGGTTAGGGCTAAGCCTAGGCCTGGGGCTAGGGTTAGGTTTAGAGTTAGGGCTAGGGTTAGGGCAAGGGTTAGGTTTAGGGTGAGGGTGAGGATTATGGTTAGGGCTAGTGTTAGGGTTAGGTTTAGTTTAGGTTAGGGTTAGGGCAAGGGCTAGGCCTAGTGCTAGGGTTAGGGTTAAGGTTGGGACTAGGGCTAGAGCTAGGGTTAGGGGTAGGGTTAGGTTTAGGGCTAATGCTAGGGCTAGGGCTAGGGTTAGGGTTATGGCTAGGGTTAGGGCTAGGGCTAGGTCTAGGGCTAGTGTTAGGGTTACAGTTAGATTTAGGGCTAGGGCTAGGGCTCTGGTTAGGTTTAGGTTTAGGCCTAGGGCTCTGGCTAGGGCTAAGGCTAGGGTTAGGTTTATGGTTAGGCCTAGGACTAGGGCTAAGGCTACAGTTAGGGCTAGGGCTAGGTCTATGGTTAGGTTTAGGGTTAGGGCTAGGGCTATGGACAGGGCTATGGTTTGGTTAGGGTTAGGTTTAGGGTTGGGGTAGCTTTAGGGCTAGGGGTAGGGCTAGGGCTAGGGTTAGGGTTAGGGTTAGGGTAAAGTCTAGGGCTAGGGCTAGGGTTAGGGTTAGGGTTGGGGTTAGTGTTAGGTTTTTGGTAACGGTTATGTTTAGGGTTAGGGCTAGAATTAGGTTTAGGGTTAGTGCTAGGGTTAATTCTAGGGTAGGGTTAGGGTTAAGGGTTTGGCTAGGGCTAGGGTTAGGTTTGGGTTTGTGGTTGTGATTGGGGTTAGGGTTAGGGTTAAGCTCTAGGTATAGGGCTAGGGTTAGCATTAGTGTTATTGCTGGGGTTAGTGTTAGGGCTACGGCTAGGGTTAGGATTTGGGTAAGGGTTAGGGATATGGCTAGGACTAGGCCTGGGCTAGAGTTACGGTAAGTTTTAGGATTAGGGCTAGGGTTAGGTTTCGGTTTAGGTTAATGTTTAGGGTTAGGGTCAGGGCTAAGATTAAGTTAATAGGGTTAGGGTTAGGGTTGGGCTTGGGGTAGTGTTAGGGTTAGGGCTAGGGTAGCTTTAGGGTTAGGATTATGGCTAGGGCTAGGCCTAGGGCGAGTTTATGGTTAGGGTTAAGGCTAGGGCTAGTGTTAGGGTTAGGGTTAGGGTTAGGGTTAGGGTTAGGGTTAGGGATAGGGCTATGGTTAGTGTTAGGGTAGATTTAGGGTTAGGATTATGGCTAGGGCTAGGCCTAGGGCGAGTGTTATGGTTAGGGTTAAGGCTAGGGCTAGTGTTAGGGTTAGGGTTAGGGTTAGGGTTAGGGATAGGGCTATGGTTAGTGTTAGGGTTAGGGCTAGGTCTATGGATAGGGCTAGCATTAGGTTTAGGGTTAGGGCCACAGTTAGGGTTAGGGCTAGGGCTAGGCCTAGGTCTAGGTTTAGGTTTAGGGTAGGCCTATGGCTAGGGCTAGGGTTAGGGTTAGAGTTAGTGTTACTATTAGGGTTAGGGCTATGGATAGGGCTAGTGTTAGGTTTACACTTAGGCCTCGGGCTAGGGCTAGGGCTAGGATAAGGTTTTGGGTTAGGCCTAGGGCTAGGGCTAGGGCTAGGGCTAGGGCTCAGGCTAGGGTTAGGGTTAGGGTTAGGTTTAGGGCTAGGGCTAGGGCTCTGGTTAGGTTTAGGTTTAGGCCTAGGGCTAGGGCTAGGGCTAGGGCTAGGGCTAGGGCTAGGTTTAGGTTTATGGTTAGGCCTAGGACTAGGGCTAGGGCTAGGGTTAGGGCTAAGGCTATTGCTAGGGCTAGGGTTAGGGTTTGGGTTAGGGTTAGGGCTAGGTCTAGGGTTAGGGCTACTGCTAGGTTTAGGGTTAGGGTTAGTGCTAAGGCTATGGTTAGGGTTAGCGTTAGGGTTAGGGTTAGGGTTCGGGCTAGTGCTAGGCCTAGGGGTAGGGTATGGGTTTATAGTTAGTGCTAGGGCTAGGGCTAGGTTTAGGATTAGGGTTAGGGTTAGGGTTATGGTTAGGGCTAGGGTTAGTGTTAGGTTAGGGTTAGGGTTAGTGCTAGGGCTAGGCCTAGTGCTAGTTAAGTTTAACATTAGGATTAGGGCTAGGGCTAGGGTTAGGGCTAGGGTTAGGTTTAGAGTTAGGGCTAGGGCTAGGGTAAGGGTTAGGGTTAGGGTGAGGGTTAGGGTTATGGATATGGTTAGGGCTAGGCTTGGTGTTAGGTTTAGGGTTAGGGTTAGTGCTAGTGCTAGTCCTAGTGCTAGTGTTAGGGTTAGGGTTAGGATTAGGGCTAGGGCTAGGGCTAGGATTAAGGTTAGGGCTAGGGCTAAGGTAGGGTTAGCATAGGGTTAGGGTAGGGCTAATTCTAGGCCTAGCTCTAGGGTTAGGTTTAGAGTTAGGGCTAGGGCTAGGGCAAGGGTTAGGGTTAGGGTGAGGGTGAGGGTTAGGGCAAGGGCTAAGCCTAGGGCTAGGGTTAGGGTTAAGTTTAGGATTAGGCCTAGGGCTAGGGTTAGGGATAGGGTTAGGTTTAGGGCTAATGCTAGGGCTAGGGCTAGGGCTAGGGTTAGGGTTATCGCTAGGGTTATGGCTAGGGCTAGGCCTAGGGCTAGGGTTAGGGTTACAGTTAGGTTTCGGGCTAGGTCTAGTTTTAGGCTTAGGGCTAGGGTTAGGTTTATTGTTAGGTCTAGTGTTAGGGTTAGGGTTAGGGTTAGGGCTAGTGCTATGTCAAGAGTTTTGTCTATTTCCAGGTCTAGGGTTAGGTTTATGTTTAGGGTTAGGGCTAGGGTTAGGGTTAGGATTAGGTTTAGGTCAAGGGCTAGGGCTAGGCTTAGGGCTAGGGTTAGGTTTAGGGTTAGCGTTAGGATTAGGTCTATTGTAAGGGTTGGTGTTAGTGTTGGCGCTAGTGCTAGGGTTAGGGTTAGGTTTAGGGTTTGGGTTAGGTCTAGGGCTAGGGCTAGCATTAGGTTTAGGGTTAGGGCTAGGGCTAGGGTTAGGGTTACATTAGGGCTAGGGTTAGGGTTACGGATAGGGCTCTGGTTGGTTTATGGATACGGTTAATGTTAGGGCGAGGGTTAAGTTTAGCGTTAGGGTTAGTGTTAGGACTAGGGCTAGGCCGAGGGCTATGATTAGATTTAGGGTTAGGGTTAGGTCTAGGGTTATGGTTATGTTTAGTGTTAGGGTTAGTGCTACGGTTTGGGTTAGGGGTAGGGTTAGGTTTAGGGTTAGGATTAGGTTTAGGGCTAGGGCTAGGCCAATGGCTAGGGTTAGGGTTAGTGCTAGCGCTTGGGCTATGGTTAGGGTTAAGTTTAGTGTGAGGTTTAGGGTTAGGGTAGGGCTAAGGCTAGGGCTATGTATAGGGTTATGTCTAGGGCTAGGGTTAGTTTTAGGGTTAGGGTAGTGCTAAGGATAGGGTTAGGGTTAGGGTTAGCTCTAGGGCTAGGGCTAGGGTTAGTTTTAGCGTTAGTGATGGTGAGGTTGAGGGTTAGGGTTAGGGTTAGGATTAGGGCTAGGGCTAGGGCTGAGGTTAAGGTTAGGGCTAGGGCTAGGGCTAGGGTAGGGTTAGCGTTAGGTTTAGGGTTAGGGCTAAGGCTAGGCCTAGGGCTAGGGTTAGGTTTAGAGTTAGGGCTAGGGCTAGGGCAAGGGTTAGGGTGAGTGTGAGGGTTAGGGTTATGGTTAGGGCTAGGGTTAGTGTTCAGTTTAGGGTTAGGATTAGTGCTAGGGCTAGGCCGAGTGCTAGTGTTAGGGTTAGGGTTAGGTTTAGGGCTAGGGCTAGGGTTAAGTTTAGGGCTAGGGCTAAGGTAGGGTTAGCGTTAGGGTTAGGGTAGGGCTAAGGCTAGGCCTATGGCTAGGGTTAGGTTTAGAGTTAGGACTAGGGCTAGGGCAAGGGTTATGGTTAGGGTGATGGTGAGGTTGAGGGTTAGGGTTATGGTTAGGGCTAGGGCTAGGGTTAGTGTTAGGTTTAGGACTAGGGTTAGGGCAAAGGCTAGGCCTAATGCTAGGGTTAGGGTTAGGGTTAAGGTTTGGATTAGTGCTAGGGCTAGGGTTATTGGTAGGGTTAGGTTTAGGGCTAATGCTAGGGCTAGGGCTAGGATTTTGGTTATGGCTAGGGTTAGGGCTACGGCTAGGCCTAGGGCTAGGGTTAGGTTTATGGTTAGGTTTAGGGCGAGGGCTAGTGCTCTGGTTAGGTTTAGGTTTAGGCCTAGGGCTAGGACTAGGGCTAGGGCTAGGGTTTGGTTTATGGTTAGGCCTAGGACTAGTGCTAGGGCTAGGGTTAGGGCTAAGGCTACAGCTAGGGCTAAGGTTAGGTTTAGGGTTAGGGTTAGGGCTAGGTCTAGGGTTCGGCTAGGGCTAGTTTTAGGGTTAGGTCTAGGGTTAGGGCTATGGCTAGGGTTAGGATTAGGGTTAGGGTTAGGGCTAAGGCTATGGTTAGGGTTAGCGTTAGGGTTAGCATTAGGGTTAGGTTTAGGGTTAGGGCTAGGGTTAGGCGTATGGTTAGGGTATGGGTTTAGAGTTAGGGCTAGGAATAGGGCTAGGGTTCTTGTTAGGGTTAGGTTTAGGCCTAGGACTAGGACTAGGGCTAGGGCTAGTGTTAGGTTTATGGTTAGGCCTAGGACTAGGGCTAGGGCTAGGGTTAGGTCTAGGGCTAGGGTTATGTTTAGGTTTAGGGTTAGGGCTAGGGCTATGGCCATGGCTATGGTTTGGTTTAGGGTTAGGTTTAGGGTTAGGTTTAGGGTTGGGGTTAGTGTTAGGGCTAGGGCTAGGGTTAGGGTTATGGTTAGGGTTAGGGTAAGGTCTAGGTCTAGGGCTAGGTTTAGGTTTATGCTTAGGGTTGTGGTTAGTGTTAGGGTTAGGGCTACGGTTAGGTTTAGGGTTAGGGCTAGGATTACGTTTAGGGTTAGGGCTATGGTTAGTTCTAGGGTAGGGTTAGGGTTAGGATTAGGGCTAGGGCTAGGGTTAGGGTTGGGGTTGTGGTTGTGGTTGGGGTCAGGGTTAGGGTTAAGCGCTAGGTATAGGGCTAGGGTTAGCGTTAATGTTATTGCTGGTGTTAGGGTTAGGTTTAGGGTTGGGGTAGTGTTAGGGCTAGGGCTAGGGTTAGGGTTAGGGTTAGGGTTAGGGTAAGGTCTAGGTTTAGGGCTAGGTTTAGGGTTATGCTTAGGTTTTGGGTTAGTGTTAGGGTTAGGGCTATGGTTAGGTTTAGGGTTAGGGCTAGGATTACGTTTAGGCTTAGGGCTAGGGTTAGTTCTAGGGTAGGGTTAGGGTTAAGGATTTGGCTACGGCTAGGCTTAGGGTTGTGGTGTGCTTGTGGTTGGGCTTAGGGTTAGGGTTAAGCACTACGTATAGGGCTAGGGTTAGCGCTAGTGTTATTGCTGGGGTTAGGGTTAGGGTTAGGGTTAGGGCTAGGGTTTGGGTAAGGGTTAGGGATATGGCTAGGGCTAGGGCTAGGGCTAGAGTTATGGTTTTTTTAGGATTAGGGCTAGGGTTACGTTTCGGTTTAGTGTTATGTTTAGGGCTAGGTTCAGGGCTAAGGTTAGGTTTAGGATTAGGGTTAGGGTTGGTGTTGGGGTTAGTGTTTGGGTTAGGGCTAGGGTTAGATTTAGGGTTATTATTACGGCTAGGGCTAGGCCTAGGGCGAGTGTTATGGTTAGGGTTAAGGCTAGGGCTAGTGCTAGGATTAGGTTTACAATTCGGCCTAGGGCTAGGGTTAGTGTTAGGGTTATGGCTAGGGCTAGAGCTAGGGCTAGGGTTAGGTTTAGGGTTAGGGTTAGGGTTAGGGTTAGGGTTAGGGCTAGGGCTAGGGCTGGGGCTCTGGTTAGGTTTAGGTTTAGCCCTAGGGCTAGTGCTAGGGCTAGGGCTAGGGTTAGGTTTATGGTTAGGCCTAGGACTATGGCTAGGGCTAGGGTTACGGCTAAGGCTATGGCTAGGGCTAGGGCTAGGGTTAGGGTTAGGGTTAGGGTTAGGGTTAGGGCTAGGTCTAGGGTTAGGGCTAGGGCTAGGGTTATGGTTAGGGTTAGGGCTAAGGGTATGGTTAGGGTTAGAGTATGGGTTTATAGTTAGTGCTATGGCTAGGGCTAGGTTTAGGATTAGGTTTAGGGTTAGGGTTATGGTTAGGGCTAGGGTTAGTTTTAGGTTTTGTTTAGGGTTAGTGGTAGGGCTAGGCCTAGTGCTAGAGTTAGGGTTAGGGTTAGGATTAGGGCTAGGGCTAGGGCTAGGGTTAAGGTTAGGGCTAGGGCTAGGCTAGGGTTAGAGTTAGGGTTAGGGTTAGGGCTTAGCCTAGGCCTAAGGCTAGGGTTAGGTTTAGAGTTAGGGCTAGGGCTAGGGCAAGGGTTAGGTTTAGGGTGAGGGTTAGGGTTATGGCTAGGGTTAGGGCTAGTGCTAGGCCTAGGGCTAGGGTTAGGCTTACGGTTAGGTTTAGGGCTAGGGTTGGGGATAGGTTTAGGTTAAGGTTAGGGTTAGGGTTAGGGCTAGTGGTATTTCTAGCGTTAGGGTAAGGGATAGGGATTAGTTCTAGGGATAGGGCAATGTTTAGCTTTAGGGCTAGTGTTGGTTTTAGGTTTGGGGTTATGGTTAGGGTTAGGGCTAGGGTTAGGTTTAGGTTTAGGTTTAGGGTTATGTCTAGGACTATGGCTAGGGCTAGAGTTAGGGTTAGTTTTCGGGCTATGGCTAGGGTTACGTTTAGGTTTAGGGTTAGGGTTAGCGTTAGGTTCAGGGCTAGGGTTAGGTTTAGGGTTAGGATTAGGGCTAGGGCTAGGCCTAGGGCTAGGGTTAGGGTAGGGTTAGGGTTAAGGCTAGAGTCAGGGCTAGGTTTAGGGTTAGGGTTAGGGCTAGGTCTAGGGTTAGAGCTAGGTCTAGGGTTAGGTTTAGGGCTATGCCTAGGGTTAGGGCTAGAGCTAGGGATAGGGCTACTGCTTGGGCTATAGTTAGGGTTAGGTTTAGGGTTATGCCTAGGGCTAGGGCTAGGCCTAGGGTTAGGGCTACGGCTAGGGCTGGGGCTAGGGTTAGGGTTAGGGTTAGGGCTAGGCCTAGGCTTAGGACGAAGGTTAGGTTTGGGGTTAGGCTTATGGCTTATCTACGGCTAGGGCTAGGGAAGGGCTAAGGCTAGGGCTAGGGTTAAGGTTAGGGTTAGGGTTAGGGTTAGGGTTAGGGTTAGGGTTAGGATTAGGGTTAAGCTAGGGCTAGGTTTAGGTTTAGGTTTAGGCCTTGGGCTAGGGTAGGGATAGGGCTAGGGTTAGGTTTAGGATGTGGGCTAGGTTTAGGGCTAGGGGTAGCGTTAACCTTAGGGTTAGGGTTATGGCTAGGGCTCAGCCTAGGGCTAGGGTTAGGTTATGAGTTAGTCCTAGGGCTAGGGCTCGGGTTAGGTTTAGGATTATTCCTAGGGCTAGGGCTAGGGCTAGGGTTAGGGCTAGGTCTAGGGCTAGGGTTAGGGTTAGGGTTAGGATTAAGACTAGGGATAGGGTTAGAGGTACGGTTAGGGTTAGGGCTAGTGTTAGGGTTAGGGTTTGGGATAGGGCGAGGGCGAAGGCCAGGGTCAGGTTTAGGGTTAGGGTTAGGGTTAGGACTAGGACTAGGGATAGTGTTAGGGTTAGATTTAGGGTTAGGGTTTCGGTTTTGGGTAGGGTTAGCTTTAGGTTTAGGGTTAGGATTGGGGTTAGGCTGAGGCTAGGGCTAGGGCTAGGGCTAGGGTTAGGGTTAGGCTAGGGCTAGGGATAGGACTAGGGCTAGGACTAGGCCTAGGGCTGGTGTAGGGTTAGGGTTATCGTTAGGGCTATGGATAGGGCTATGGATAGCGTTAGCATTCGGGTTAGCGTTATGGCTAGGGCTCGGCCTAGGGCTAGGGTTAGGTTATGAGTTAGGGCTAGGGCTAGGGTTAGCATTAGGGCTAGGGTTAGGGTTAGGGTTATGGCTAGGGTTAGGGTTAGGTTAGGGTTAGTTTTAGGGCTAAATCAAAGCCTAGGGCTAGTGTTAAGGTAGGGTCAGTGTTAGGGCCAGGGCTAGGTTTAGGATTAGGTTTAGGGTTACTGTTACGGTGTTGTCAGTGTTAGAGCTTGGTCTATGGTTAGGGTTAGGTTTAGGGTAGTGTCTATGTCTAGGGCTTCGGTTAGGGTTAGGGTTAGGGTTGGCGTTAGTGTTAGGGTTAGGTTTAGGTCTATGGCTAGGGTTAGGGTTGGGGTTGTGTTTTGGTTCAGGTTAGGATTAGGGTTATGGCTTGGAATAGGGCCAGGGTTAGCATTAGGGCTACTGCTGTGGTTAGGGTTGGGGTTAGGGTTAGGGTTAGGGTTAGGGTTAGGGTTAGGGTTAGGGTTATGACTAGTGCTAAGGCTAGGGCTAGAGTTAGGGTCAGTTTTCGGGCTAGGGCTAGGGTTAGGTTTAGGGTTAGGGTTAGGGTTAGGGTTAGCGTTAGGGTCAGGGCTATGGTTTTGTTTAGGGTTAGGGTTAGGATTGGTGTTGGGGTTAGTATTAGGGCTAGGGTTAGGGTTTTGGTTAGGATTAGGGCTAGGTCTAGGCGTAGTGCTAGGGTGAGGGTCAGGGTTAAGGCTAGGGTTAGGGCTAGGTTTAGGGTTAGGGTTAGGGTTAGGTTTAGGACGTGGGTTAGTGTTAGGTTAGGGCTAGGGCTATGGTTAGGGATAGGGTTAAGGCTAGGACTAGGCCTAGGGCTAAGTTTAGGTTAGGGTTAGGCCTATGGCTAGGGCTAGGGCTAGGGTTAGGGCTATGGCTAGGGCTAGGGCTAGGGTTAGGGTTAGTGTTAGGGTTAGGATTTGTGCTAGGGCTAGGGTTAGGGTTAGCGTTAGGGTTAGGATTAGGGCTAGGGCTAGGGTTAGGGTTAGCGTTAGGGTTAGGGTTAGGGTTACGGCTAGTGCTAGGGCTAGTGTTAGGTTTAGGTTTAGGGTTAGGACTAGGGCTAGGTCTAGGGCTAGGATGAGGGTTAGGTCGTGGACTAGACTAGTGCTAGGGCTAGGGTTAGGATTAGGGCTAGGATTAAGGTTAGAATTACAGTTAGGGTTGGTGGTAGGGTTAGGGTTAGGGTTAGGGTTAGGGTTAGGGTTAGATTTAGGGTAAGGGTTACGGTTTTGGCTAGGGTTAGGTATAGGGTTAGGCCTTAGGCTAGGGCTAGGGCTAGTGCTAGGGCTAGGGCAAGGGCAAGGGCAAGGGCAAGGGCTAGGGTTAGGTTTAGGGCTAGGGCTAGGGGTAGCATTAGCGTTAGGGTTAGAGTTAGGGCTAGGGCTCATCCTAGGGCTAGGGTTAGGTTATGAGTTAGGGCTAGGGCTAGGGCTAGGGTTAGGGTTAGGTCTAGGGCTAGGGCTAGGGTTAGGGTTAGGGCTAGGGTTAGGTTTAGTGTTAGGGTCAGTGTTAGGGTTGGGGTAAGTATTAGGGCTAGGTATTGGGATAGGTTTAGTGTTAGTGTTGGGGTTAGTGTTAGGGCTAGGTCTAGGGATAGGGTTAGTGTTAGGTTTGGGGTTAGTGTTAGGGCTAGGGTTAGGGTTAGGGTTAGGGCTAGGTTTAGGGTTAGTGTTAGGGCTAGGGTTAGTTCTAGGGATAGGATTAGGGTTAAGGTTTAGGGCTAGGGCTAGGGTTAGGGTTGGGTTTGTGGTTGTGGTTGGGGTTAGGGTTAGGGTTAAGGCTAGGTAATGCTAGGATTAGCATTAGGGCTAGTGCTGGGGTTAGGGTTAGGGTTAGGGCTAGGGTTAGGGTTAGGGTTACGTATATGGCAGGGTAATTCTAGGGTTAGGTTAGGATTAGGTTTAGGGCTAGGGCTATGGTTAGGGTTAAGGTTAGGTTTAAGGTTAGGGGAGGGTTAGGGTTAGGTTAATGTTAGAGTTAGGATTAGGGCTAGAGTTAGGGTTAGGGTTAGGGCGCGGTTTAGGTCTATGGTTAGGGTTAGGGTTAGGGTTACGTCATGGCTAAGGTGAGGTTTAGGGTTAGGTTTAGGGTTAGGATTTGGGCTAGGGCTTGGTCAGAGCTAGGGTTAGGGTCAGGGATAAGGCTAGGGCTAGTGTTAGGGTTACGGTTAGGTTTAGGGTTATGGCTAATGGTAGGCTTAGGGTTATTGTTAGGGCTAGGGATAAGGCTAGTGTTAGGTTTAGGTTTAAGGCTACGGTTAGGGTTAGGACTAGGGCTAGGCCTAGGGATAGTGTTAGGTTTAGGGTTAGGCCTATGGCTAGGGCTAGGGCTAAGGTTAGGGCTAGGGCTATGGCTAGGGTTAGGGTTCGTGTTACGGTTAGGGTTAGGGCTAGAGCTAGGGCTAGGGTTAGGGCTAGGGCTAGGGCTAGGGTTAGGGTTAGGGTTAGGGTTAGGGTTAGGGTTAGGGTTAGGGTTACGGCTATCGCTAGGGCTAGGGCTAGGCCTAGGGTTTGTTTTAGGGTTAATCCTAGGGCTAGCGCTAGAGCTAGGGTTAGCATTAGGGCTAGGGCTAGAGATAGGGATAGTGTTAGGATTAGGGCTAGGGCTACAGTTGGTGTTAGAGTTACGGTTAGGGTTAGGACTAGGGTTAGGGTTAGGTTTGGGTTATGGCGAGGGCGATAGCTAGCGTCTGTGTTAGGGTTAGGGTTAGGGTTAGGGTTAGGGTTAGGGTTAGGGTTAGGGTTAGGGTTAGGTTTAGGGCTATGGTTAAGGTTAGGTCTAGGGCTTGGATAAGGGTTAGGGCTAGAGCTAGGGTTAGGGTTATCGTTAGGGTTAGGGTTATTATTAGGGCTAGGGTTAGTGTTAGGTTTAGGGTTAGGGTTAGGGTTAGGGCTAGGGCTAGGCCTAGGGCTAGGGTTAGGGTTATGGTTAGGATTAGGGCTAGTTTTTGGTGCTAGGGCTATGGTTAGGTTTAGGATTAGGGCTAGGGCTAGGGCCAGGGCTAGCGTTAGGTTTAGGGTTAGGTTTAGGGTTGGGGTTAGTGGTAGGGCTATGGCTAGGGTTAGGGTTAGGTTTAGGGTTAGGGTTAGGGTAAGTTCTAGGTCTAGGGCTAGGGTTAGGTTTAGGTTTAGGGTTAGGGGTTGGATTAGTTCTATGGTAGGGTTAGGGTTAAGGATTAGGGCTAGGGCTAGGGTTAGGGTTGGGGTTCTGGTTGTGGTTGGGGTTATGTTTAGGGTTTAGTCTTGGTATAGGGCTAGGATTGGCGCTAGGGCTGGTACTGGGCTTAGGGTTAATATTAGGGTTAGAGTTAGGGATATGTCTAGGGCTAGGGCTATGGCTAGAATTATGGTTAGTTTTAGGGCTCGGGCTAGGATTAGGTTTAGGGTTAGGGTTAGGGTTAGGTTCAGTGCTAAGGTTAGGTTTAGGGTTAGGTTTGGTTAGGGTTGGGGTTAGTGGTAGGGCTAGGGCTAGGGTTAGGTTTAGGGTTAGCATTAGGGCTTGGACTAGGTCAGGGCTAGGGTTAGGGTTAAGGTTAAGGCTAGGGCAAGTGTTAGGGTTAGATTTAGGGTTAGGGCTAGGGCTAGGTTTAGGGTTAGGGTTAGGTCTAGGGCTAGGGCTAGGTCTATGGTTATTTTTAGGGTAAGGGCTACGGTTAGGGTTAGGTCTAGGGCTAGGCCTAGGGCTCAGTTTTGGTTTAGGGTTAGGCCTGTTGCTAGGGCTAGGTCTAGGGTTAGTTTTTGGTTTAGGCCTAGGGCTAGGGCTAGGGTTAGGTTTAGGTTTAGGCCTAGGGCTATGGCTAGGTATAGGTTTAGGCCTAGGGCTTGGGCTGGGGTTAGGTTTAGGCTTAGGGTTACTGTTAGGGCTAGGGCTTGGTCTAGGGCCATGGTTAGGGTTAGGTTAAGGGTTAGGCCTAGGGATAGGGCTAGGGCTAGGATTAGGGTTAGGGCCAGGGCTAGGGTTTGGGATAGGTTTGGGATTAGGGCTAGGGCTAGTGTTGGTGTTAGAGTTACGGTTAGGGTTAGGGCTAGGGTTGGGGTTAGGGCTAGGGCATGTTTAGGGTTAGGGCTAGGGCTAGGGCTAGGGCTAGGGCTAGGGCTAGGGGTAGCGTTAGGGTTAGGGTTAGGGTTAGTTTTAGGGCCAGGGCTAGGGTTAGGTTTAGGGTTAGGTTTAGGTTTATGGTTGGGTTTTGGTTTAGGGCTAAGGCTAGGGCTAGGTTTAGGGTTGGGTTTAGTTCTAGGGTTAGGGCTAGTGTTAGGGTTAGAGTTAGGTCTAGGGCTAGTGCTATGGTTAGGTTTAGTTTTAGGGCTAGGGCTAGGGCTAGGTTTAGGGCTAGGGCTAGGGCTAGGGTTAGGGTTAGGTTTATGGTTATGCTTAGGGCTAGGGCTAGGGTTAGGGTTAGGTTTAGGTTTAGGCCTAGGCCTAGGTCTAGGGCTAGGGCTAGGGCTATGGTTAGGTTTTTGGGTGAGGCCTAGGGCTAGGGCTAGGGTAAGGTTTAGGGTTAGGTTTGTTGTTAGGGCAAGGGCTTGGGCTAGGGCTAGGGTTAGGGTTAGGTTTAGGGTTAGGCCTAGGGCTAGGGCTAGGGCTAGGATTATGGTTAGGGCTAGTCCTAGGGCTAGGGCTAGTGCTAGGGTTAGGTTTAGGTTTAGGCCTAGGTCTAGGGCTAGGTCTAGTGCTATGGTTAGGTTTTTGGGTTAGGCCTAGGGTTAGGGCTATGTATTTGTTTAGGCCTAGAGCTAGGGCTAGGGTTAGGTTTAGGGTTAGGGTTATTGTTAGGGCTAGGGCTTGGGCTAGGGCTAGTGTTGGGGTTAGGTTTAGGGTTAGGCCTAGGGCTAGGGCTAGGGCTAGGATTAGGGTTAGGGCTAAGGCTAGGGCTAGGGCTAGTGCTAGGGTTCGGATTAGGGCTAGGGCTAGGGTTGGTGTTTGAGTTACGTTTAGGGTTAGGGCTAGGGCCAGGGCTAGGTTTAGGTTTAGGTTTCAGCCTAGGACTAGGGCTAGGGCTAGGGCTTGGGTTATGTTTATGGTTAGGCCTAGGGCTAGGGCTAGGACCAGGATTAGTGTTAGAGCTAGCGCTATGGTTAGAGCTAGGTTTGGGATTAGGGCGAGGGCTAGGGTTAGGTTTAGGGCTAGGGCAAGGGCGAAGGCTAGGTCCAGTGTTAGGTTTAGGTTTAGGGCAAGGGCTAGGGCTAGTTTTAGGGTTAGGTTTAGGGTTATTGCTAGGACTATGGCTAGGGCTAGAATTAGGGTTAGTTTTCAGGCTAGGGCTAGGGTTAGGTTTAGGGTTAGTGTTAGGGTTAGCATTAGCTTCAGGGCTAGGGTTAGGTTTAGGGTTAGTATTAGGGCTAGGGCAAGGCCTAGGGCTAGGTTTAGAGTAGGGTTAGGGTTAAGGCTAGAGTCAGGGCTAGGTTTAGGGTTAGGGTTAGGGCTAGGGCTAGGATAAGGGCTAGGGCTAGGATTAGGTTTAGGGCTATGCCTAGGGTTAGGTCTAGAGCTAGGGATAGGGCTAGGGCTAGGGCTAGGGCTAGGGCTAGGGTTAGGGTTAGGTTTAGGGTTATGCCTAGGGCTAGGGCTAGGCCTAGGGTTAGGGCTACGGCTAGGGCTGGGGCTAGGTTTAGGGTTAGGGTTAGGGCTGGGCCTAGGCTTAGGGAGAAGTTTAGGTTTGGGGTTAGGCCTATGGCTAGGGCTAGGGCTCGGGCTAGGGCTAGGGTTAGGGCTAGTTTTAGGGCTAGGGCTAGGGTTAGGTTTAGGGTTAGGGTTAGGGTTAGGTTCAGTGCTAAGTTTAGGTTTAGGGTTTTGTTTGGTTGGTGTTGGGGTTAGTGGTAGGGCTAGGGCTAGGGTTAGGTTTAGGGTTAGCATTAGGGCTTGGGCTAGGTCAGGGCTAGGGTTAGGGTTTGGGTTAAGGCTAGGGCAAGTGTTAGGGTTAGAGTTAGGGTTAGGGCTAGGGCTAGGTTTAGGTTTAGGGTTAGGTCTAGGGCTAGGCCTAATGCTAGGTTTAGGTTTAGGGTTAAGCCTGTGGCTAGGGCTAGGGCTAGGGTTAGGGCTAGGGCTAGGGTTAGGGTTAGGTTTAGGTTAGGCCTAAGGCTAGGGCTATGGCTAGGATTAGGGTTAGGGCTAGGGCTAGGGCTAGTGCTAGGTTTGGGATTAGGGCTAGGGCTAGGGCTAGGGTTGGTGTTAGAGTTACGGTTAGGGTTAGGGCTAGGGCCAGAGCTAGGGTTAGGTTTAGGTTTCAGCCTAGGGCTAGGGCTAGCTCTAGGGCTTGGGTTAGGTTTAGGGTTGGCCTAGGGCTAGGGCTAGGACTATGATTAGTGTTAGGGCTAGCGCTAGAGTTAGTGCTAGGTTTGGGATAGGGCTAGGGCTAGGTTTGTGTTAGAGTTGCGGTTAGGGTTAGGGTTAGGTTTAGGGCTAGAGCGAGGGTGAAGGCTAGGGTCAGTGTTAGATTTAGGGTTAGGGTTAGGGCTAGGGTTAGGGCTAAGACTAGGATTAGTGTTAGGGCTAGGTCTAGGGCTAGCATTAGGGATAGTTTTAGGGTTAGTTTTAGGGCCAGGGCTGGGGTTAGGTTTAGGGTTAGTGTTAGGGTTAGGTTTGGGTTTAGGGTAGAGCTAGGTTTAGGGTTAGTTTAGGGCTAGGGCTAGGGCTAGGGTTAGTGTAAGGGCTAGGGCTAGGACTAGGGTTTGGTTAAGGTTAGGGCTAGGGCTAGGGTTAGGGTTAAGTTAGGGCTAAGGCTATCGCTAGGGCTAGGGTTAGGGTAAAGGCTAGGGCTAGGCTGAGTTCTAGATTAGGCTATGGCTAGTGTTAGGGTTAGGGTTAGGGTTAGGGCTAGGGTTAGCGTTAGGGTTAGGGATAGGGCTATGGCTAGGGTTCGTGTTAGTGTTGGGTTTAGGGCTAGGGCTAGGGTTACAATTAGGTTATGTCTAGGGCTAGGGCTAGGGTTAGGGCTAGGACTAGGGCTAGTGTTAGGGTCAGGGCTAGGGCTAGGCCGAGTTCTAGATTAGGTTTAGGATTAGGGCAAGGGCTAGGGCTAGTGTTAGTGTTAGTGTTAGGGCTAGGATTAGGGTTAGGGCTAGGTTTAGGGTTAGGTTTAGTGTTCGGGCTAGGGCTAGGCCTAGGGCTAGGGTTAGGGTTAGGGTTAGTGTTAGGGTTAGGGCTTGGGTGAGGGCTAGGTTTAGGGTTAAAACATGGGTTAGGGTTAGGGCTAGGGTTACTGTTGGGGTTAGTGTTAGGGTTAGGTTTAGGGCTAGGGAGAGGGTTAGGGTTAGCCTCAGAGCTAGTGCTAGGGTTAGTGTAAAATTTAGGTTTAATGTTAGGGCTAGCATTAGGGTTAGGTTTAGGGTTAGGGTTAGGGTTAGGGCTAGGGCCAGGGTTAGGGTTAGGGTTAGGGTTATGGCTAGGGCTATGGCTTGGGCTAGGTCTAGGGTTATGGCTAGGGCTAGGTCCAGGTTTAGCAATAGGGTTATGTTTGGGCTAGTGTTAGGGGTAAGGTTAGGGTTACGGCTAGGGCTAGGGTTAGATTTAGGGTTAGGGTTAGGGTTAGTGTTATGGCAAGCGTTAAGTTTAGGGTTAGGGCTAGGGTTAGGGTTTGAGTTAGGGTTAGGGCTAGGGCTAGGGTTAGGGCTAGGGTTAGGGTTATGTTTAGGGCTTGGGTTAGGGCTAGGGTAAAGGTTGGGGTTAGGTTTAGTGTTAGGATTAGGGTTTTTTCAGGTCTAGGGTAGGGTTAGGTTTAGGGTTACAGTTAGGGTTATGGTTAGGACCAGGGCTAGTGTTATCTTTAGGGTTAGGGTTAATTTTAGGGTTAGGGTTAGGTTAGGGTTAGGGTTAGTTTTAGGGCTAGGGCTAGGCTTACGGTTAATGATAGAGTTGGGTTAGGGTTAAGTCTAGGGCTAGGGCTAGCGTTAGATTTAGGGTTAGGGTTAGGGTTAGGGTTAGGGTTTGGGCTAGGGATAGGTTTAGGGTTAGGGTTAGGGTTAGTGCTAGGGCTAGGGCTAGGTTTAGGATTAGAGTTAGGGCTAGGGTTAGGGTTCGGGCTAGGGCTATGCCTAGGTTAAGTTTAGTGTTAGGGCTAGGGCTAGTGCTAGGGTTAGTGTTAGGGTTAGGGTTAGGGTTAGTGCTAGGGTTAGGGTTAGAGCTGGGCTAGGCCTAGGGCTAGGGTTAGGTTTAGGGCTAGGGTAGGCCTAGGGCTAGCGTTAGGGTTAGGGTTAGGATTAGGTTTAGGGTTTGGGCTAGTGCCTGGTTTATGGTTAGGGTTAGGTCTAGGTCTAGAGTTAAGGTTAGGGTTATGGTTATAGCTAAGGTTAGGATTAGGTTTACCGTTAGGTCTATGGCTAGGGCTAGGGTTACGGTTAGGGTTAGGGTTAGTGCTAGGCTATGGCTATGGATGGGGTTAGGGTTAGGGTTAGAGTTAGTGTTAGTGGTAGGGCGAGTGTTAGGATTAGGTTTAGGGTTAGGGTTTGTGTTAGGGATAGGACTAGGGCTAGGGCTATGGTTAGGGTTAGGGTTAGGGTTAGGTCTAGGGCAAGGGTTAGGGTTAGATTTAGTGTTAGGTTTAGGCTTAGTGTAGGGTTTGGGTTAGGGTTAGGGCTAGGGTTAGGGTTAGATTTATGTCTAGGGTTATGTCTAGGGTTACGGTTAGGGTTTGGGCTAGGGTTAGGGCTAGGATTAGGTTTGGGGTTGTGGTTGGTGTTGGGGTTAGGGTTAGGGTTAGTTCTAGGGCAAATGTTAGGGTTAGATTTAGTGTTAGGTTTAGTCTTAGTGTAGGGTTTGGGTTAGGGTTAGGGCTAGGGTTAGGGTTTGATTTATGTCTCGGGTTAGGTTTAGGGTTAGGTTTAGGGTTAGGGCTAGGGTTAGGGTTAGGATTAGGTTTAGGGTTGTGGTTGGGGTTGGGGTTAGCGTTAGGGTTAGGGTTAGGGCTAGGGATAGGGCTAGAGTTAGGGTTAGTTTTAGGGCTAGGGTTAGGGTTAGGTTTAGGGTTATGGTTAGGGTTAGTGTTAGGGCCAGGGCTAGGGCTCTGGCTAGGGTTAGAGTTAGGTTTTGTTTTATGGCTAGGGATAGGGTTAGGTTTAGGGTTAGTGTTAGGGTCAGTTTTAGGGCCAGGGCTATGGTTAGGTTTAGGGTTACTGTTAGGGATAGGGTTAGGGCCAGGTCTAGGGTTAGGTTTAGGGCTAGGCTAGGCCTAGGGCTAGGGTTAGGGTTAGGGTTAGGGTTAGGGCTAGGGCTAGGGCTAGGGTTAGGGCTAGGGTTAGGGTTACGGTTAGGGCTAGGGCTAGGGCTAGGGTTAGGGCTAGTGTTAGGGTTACGGCTAGTGTTAGGGTTAGGGTTAGGGTTAGGGCTAGGGCTATGGCTAGGGTTAGCTTAAGGGTTAGGGCTAGGCCTAGGGCTAGGTTTAGGGTTAGGATTTGGGTTAGGGCTAGAGCTAGGGTTAGGTTTAGCATTACCATTAGAGCTAGGGCTAGGGCTAGCACTTGGGTTACGGTTAGGCTTAGGGTTAGTGTTCCATTTAGGTTTAGAGCTAGGGCTATGTTTAGGGTTAGGGTTAGGGCTAGGGCTAGGGCTAGGGCTAGGTTTAGGGCTAGGGTTAGAGTTAGGGTTACAGTTATTGCTAGGGTCAGGTTTAGGGTTTGTTCTAGGGCTAGGGTTTGGGCTAGGATTAAGGTTAGTGTTAGGGCTATGGCTAGGGGTATGGTTAGGGCAAGGGTTATGGTATGTTTAGAATTAGGGCTAGAGCTAGTGTTGGGGTTAGTGTTAGGGTTACTGTTAGAGTTAGGGTTAGAGTTAGGGTTAGGCTAGGGCTAGGGCTAGCGTTAGGGCTAGGGTTATGTTTAGGGCTAGGGCTAGGGTTAGGGTTAGGGTTAGGGCTAGGGCTATGGCTAGGGTTAGCTTAAGGGTTAGGGCTAGGCCTAGGGCTGGGGTTAGGGTTAGGGTTAGGGTTCGGGCTAGAGCTAGGGTTAGGGTTAGCGTTAACATTAGGGCTAGTGCTAGGGCTAGCACTTGGGTTACGGTTAGGGTTAGGCTTAGGGTTCCATTTAGGTTTAGAGCTAGGGCTATATTTAGGGTTAGGTTAGGCCTAGGGATAGGGCTAGGGTTTAGGGTCTAGGGCTAGTGCTAGGGTTTGGGCTAGGATTAGGGTCATGGTTAGGGCTATGTCTGGGGGTATGGTTAGGACAAGGGTTAGGGTTATGTTTAGAATTAGGGCTAGAGCTAGTGTTAGCCTACGGTTAGGGTTAGGTTTAGGGCTAGGACTAGAGCTAGGGTTATGGTTAGGGTTCGGGTAATGGTTAGCGTTAGCGCTAGGGCTAGTGTTAGGTTTAGCGTTCTGCTTAGGGCTAGGGCTACGGTTAAGTTTAGGGTTAGGGTTAGTGCTAGGCCTGGGGTAGTGCTAGTGGTAGGGTCAGGGCTAGGGCTAGGTTTACGGTTAGGGTTACCTTTAGGACTAGGGCTAGGGCTAGCACTAGGCTTACGGTTAGGGTTAGGTTTAGGGATCGATTTAGGTTTAGAGCTAGAGCTATGGTTAGGGTTAGGGTTAGGGCTAGGGCTAGGGTTAGGGTTAGATTTATGGTTATTGCTAGGGTCACGTTTAAGGTTTGGGCTAGGGCTCGGGCTAGGGTTAGGGCTAGGGTTAGTGTTAGTGTTAGGGCTAGGGCTAGAAGTATGGTTAGGGTTATGGTTAGGGTTATGTTTAAAGTTAGGGTTAGAGCTAGGTTTAGGGTTACGGTTAGGGTTACTGTTAGGGCTAGGGTTAGAGTTAGGGTTAGGCTAGGGCTATGGCTAGGGCTAGGGCAATGGTTAGGGTTAGGTTTAGGGCTAGGGCTTGTGTTAGGTTTACAGTGTGGGTTAGTTTTCAAGCTAGGGTTAGGGTTAGTGCTAGGGCTAGGGCTAGGGTTAGGGTTAGGTCTAGGGTTAGGTTTAGGTTTAGGGCTAGGCCTAGGGTTAGTGTTGGGGTTAGGGGTAGGGCTAGGGCTAGGGCTAGGCCTAGGGCTAGGGCTAGGATTATGTGTAGGGCTAGGCTTAGGGCTAGGGTTGGTGTTAGGGTTAGGTTTAGGCCTAGGGTTAGGTTTAGGGTTAGGGTTAGGTTAGGGCTAGGTTTAAGGTTAGGGTTACGGCGATGCTAGGGCTAGGGTTAGAGCTAGGGTTAGGTTTAGGGTTAGGGTTAGGCCTAGTGCTAGGGCTAGGGCTAGGGTTAAGTTTAGGGTTAGGGCGAGTGCTAGGGCTAGGCTTAGGTCTAGGGTTAGGGTTAGGGTCAGTGCCAGGGCTAGGGTTAGGGTAAGGTTTACGGTTAGGGCTTGGGCTAGGGCTAGCGCTAGGTTTAGGGTAAGGGTTACGGTTCGGTTTAGGGTTAGAGCTAGGGCTAGTGTTAGGTTTAGGGTGTGGGTTAACGTTCGGGCTAGAGTTAGTGTTAGGGTTAGGGCTATTTTTAATGCTAGGTTTAGGGTTAGGGTTAGGGTTAGGGCTAGCTCTAGGGCTAGGGTTAGGGCTAGGTCTAGTGATAGGTTTAGGGTTAGGGCTAGGTCTAGGGTTAGGGTTAGGGTTAGGTTTAAGGCGAGGGCTATGGTTAGGGTTAGGATTAGATTTAGGACTAGGGCTATGGTTAGGGGTAGGGTTAGGATTAGGGTTATGGCTAGGGCTAGGGAATGGGTTAAGGTTAGAGTTAGGATTAGGGTTAAGGTTAGCGTAAGGGTTAGGGTTCAGTTTAGGTCTAGGGTTAGGGTTAGGGTTAGGGCTAGTGCTATGGCTTGGGTTAGAGATGGGGTTGTAGTTGGGGTTGGGGTTAGGGTTAGGGTTAGGTCTATGGCTAGGGATGGGGTTTGTGTTAGGGATAGTGCTAGGTTTAGTGTTAGGGTAAGGTGTAGGTCTAGGTCTACGGCTAGGGTTAGCTTTAGGGTTAGGGTTGGGGTTAGTGTTAGGGCTAGGGTTAGCATTAGGGTTAGGGTTAGGGCTCGTTTTAGGTCTAGTTTTAGGTTTAGGGTTAGTGCTAGGGCTAGGGCTATGGTTAGGGTTAGGATTGTGGTTGGCGTTGGGGTTAGGGTTAGGGTTAGGTCTAGGTTTAGCGTTAGGGCTAGAGATGGGGTTAGGGTTAGGGTTAGTTTCAGGGCTAGGGTTAGGGGTAGGGTTTGGAATATGGCTAGGCCTAGGGCTAGGGCTAGAGTTAGGGTTTGTTTTAGGGTAGGGCTAGGGTTAGGTTTAGGGTTAGGGTTAGTTTTAGGGCCAGGGCTAGGGTTAGGTTTAGGGTTAGGTTTAGGTTTAGGGTTGGGGTTAGGGTTAGTGTTAGGGATAGGCTTAGGTTTAGGCTTAGGGATATGGTTAGATCTAGGACTAGGGCTAGTGTTAAGGTTAGGTTTAGGGTTAGCATTAGGGCTAGGGCTAGGTATAGGTTTTGGGTTATGAATAGGGCTAGGGCTAGGGTTACTTTTAGGGTTAGTTTTAAGGCTAGGGCTAGGGTTAGGTTTAGGGTTAGGGATAGGGTTACGGGGAGGGTTAGGGCCAGAGCTAGGGTTAGGTTTAGGTTTAAGGTTAGGGTTAGGGTTGAAGTTATTATTAGGGTTATGGCTAGGGTTATGGTTAGGGTTAGGGCTATGGCTATGCCTAGGGTTAGGGTTAGGTTTCACGTTAGGGTTAGGTCTAGGTCTAGTGTTAAGGTTTGGGTGTGGGTTAGGGTTAGGTCTAGGGTTAGGGTTAGGGTTAGTGCTAGGGCTAGTGGTATGGTTTGGGCTAGGTTTAGGGTTATGTTTTGAGTTAGGGGTAGAGCTAGGCTTAGGGTTAGGGTTAGAGTTAGGGTTACTGTTAGGGCTAGGTTTAGAGTTAGAGTTAGGCTAGGGCTAGTGCTAGTGCTAGGGCAATGGTTAGGGTTAGGGTTAGGGCTAGGTCTGGGGCTAGGGTTATGGTTAGGGTTCAGATAAGGGTTAGGGTTTGCACTAGGGCGAATTTTAGGTTTAGGTTGTGGGTTAGGGTTCGGGCTAGGGTTAGGGTTAGGGTTAGTGCTAGGTCTAGGGCTAGGGTTAGGTT
>CM027399.1:49107449-49126443 GCA_015711505.1 Sylvilagus bachmani | reverse complement strand
CTAACCCTAACTGTAGTCCTAGCCCGAACCCTAACCCTAGCCCTAGCCTTAACCCTAACCCTAGTGCTAGCCGTAGGCCTAGCCCTAGCCCAAACCATATCTAACCCTAGCCCTAGCCCTAAACCTAACCCTAACCCTAGCCCTAACCCTTACCCTAACCCTAGCCCTAGGCCTAAACCTAACCCTTACCCTAACCCTAACCCTAACCCTAACCCTAACCCTAACCCTAACCCTAGCCAAAGCCCTAACCCTAACCCTAACCCTAGACTAGCCCTAACCCTAACCCTAGTCTAACCCTAAACCTTACGTTAACCCTAATCCTAACCCTAACGCTAGCCCTACCATAATCCTAACCCTAACACTAACCCTGGCACTAGCCCTAACCCTAACCCTAATCCTAGACCTAACACTGGCCCTAGCCCTAGCCATAACTCCAATCCTAAACCTAGTCGTAACCCTAGCCCTATCCCTAGCCCTAACCCTAACCATAATCCTAGCCCTAGCCCTAAACCTAACCCTAAACTTAGCCCTAAACCTAGCCCTGGCCCTATCCCTAGACCTAGCCCAAACCCTAACATTACCCTAGCCCTAGACCTAACCTTAACCCTAAACATAGCCCTAAACCTAACACTAGCCCTATCCCTAACCCTAAACCTAATCCTAGCACTAACCCTAATCCAAACACTAAACCAAGCCATATCATTAGACCTAGCCCGACCCCTAACCCTAACCCTAGCCCTAGACCTAGACCTAGCCCTAACCATAACCCTAACCTTAACCCTAGCCCAAGCCCTAACCCCAAACCTAGCCCTAGCCCTAGGCCTAGTAATAGTACTGACCCTAACCCTAACCCTAACCCTAGCCCTAACCCTAACCGTAGCCCTAACCCTAAACCTAACCCTAGCCCTACCCTTAACCCTAACCCTAGCGCTAGCCCTAACCCTAACCCGAACCCTAGTCCTAGCCCTAACCCTACCCTAGCCCTAGCCCTAACCATAGCCATAACACTAACCTTAACCCAAACCCTAGCCATAACCCTAACCCTAAACCTAGCCCTAGCCCTAACCCTAACCCTAACCCTAGCACTAACCCTAGCACTAGGTATAGCCCTAGGACTAACCCTAACCCTAACCTTAACCCTAACCCAAACTCAACCCCAACAACAACACCTACCACAACCATAGTCCTGACCCTAGCCTGATTCCTAACCCACACCCTAAAACTTACAATATTCCTAACCGTAAACCTAACCGGAACACTAACCATAAACCTAGCCTTAGACCTACCTTAACACTAACCCTAAACCTAACACTAGCCCTAGCCTAGCACTAGCCCTAACCCTAGCCCTAGCCCAAACCCTAAACCTAACCCTAGCCCTAGGCCTAGCCATAGAAAAAAACCTAAACCTAACCATAGCCCTAACCATAACCCTAGACCTAACCCTAAACCTAACCCTAATCCTAGCCTTAGACCTAGCCCTAGCGCTAACTCTAAACCTAGCCCTAGGCCTAACCCTTACCCTAAAACTAGCCCTTACCCTAACCCTAGCCCTAGCACTAAGCCTAACCCCAGTCCTAGCCCAAGCCCTAGCCCTAGCCCTAGCCCTAACACTAACCCAAGCGCGAATCCTATCCCACACCCTAAAGCTAACACTAGACCTAGCCGTAACCCTAACACGAACCCTAACCCTAATCCTAGCCCTAGCCCTTGCCCTAACCCTAAACCTAATCCTACACCCTAACCGAAGCCCTATCCCTAGCCCTAGCCCGAGACCTAAACTTAAACCTAACACTAGCCCTAACCCTAACCACAACTCTAAACCTAACTCTAGCTCTAGCCCTAGCACTAAACCTAACCTTAGCCCTAGCCCTAGACCTAGCCCAAACCCTAACCCTAGCCATAACCCTAACCAACACCCAAACCTACACCTAGCCCTACCACTAAAACTAACCCTAACCCTAGCCCTAGGCCTAGCCCTAGGACGACCCTATCCCAAACACTAACCCTAGCACTAACGCTAACCCTAACCCTAACCCTAGCTCTAACCCCAACAACACCCTAAACCTAACCCTAGCGCTAGCCCCAACACTAAGCCTAACCATAAACCTAGCCCTAGCCCTTACCCTAACCCAAACCCTAGCCTTAGCCCTAACCTGAACGCTAACCCTAACCCAACCCCAACAACAACCCCAAGCCCAACCCCAACCCTAAACCTGACCCTAGCCTGAAACCTAACCCACACCCTAAACCTAACTCTAGCCCTAGTCGTAACCCTAACCCGATTCCTAACCCTAAGCATAGCCCTAGCCCTAGCCCTAACCCTTACCCTAACCCTAGCTCTATGCCTAACCCTAAACCTAACCCTAATCCAAACCCAAACGCTTACCCTAGCCCTAGCCCTAGCCCTAGCCCTAGCTCTAGCGTTAACCCTAACTTTAAACCTAACCCTAGCCCTAAACCTAACCCTAGCACTAGCCCAATCCCTAACCCTTACCCTAAACCTAGCCCTAGCCCTAACCCTAACCCTAAACCTAGCCCAATCCCTAACCCAAGCCCTAGCCCTAACCCTAACCCTAACACTTACCCTGGCCCTAAGACTAAACCTAGACCTAGCCAATCCCTAACACTTACCCTAACCCTAGCCCTAGCCCTGTACCTAACCCTAACACTAGCTCTAAAACTAGCACACACACAAAACATAACCCTAGCCCTAACCCTAACCCTAGCTGTAACCATAAACCTAGCCCTAGCCCTAACCCTAACTCTAAGCCTAGTCCTAGCCCTAACCCTAACCCTAGCCCTAGCACTAACCCTAACCCTAGTGCTAGCCCGATACCTAGCCCAAAAAATAACCCTAAGCCTAGCCCTAGCCTGAGCCCTAACCCTTACCCTAACCCTAGACTAGCACTAAACCTAATCCTAGTCTAAACATTAACCTTACCTTAACCCTAACCATAACACTCGCCCTAGCCTTAGACCTAACCCTAACCCTAGTCTAACCATAAACTTTACCTTAACCCTAACCATAACACTAGCCCTAGCCTTAGACCTATCCCTAACCCTAAACCTAAACCTAACCCTAGACCTAGCCCTAACCCTAACCCTAAGCCTAGCCCTAGCCCTAGCCCTATAACTAACCCTAACACTAGCTTTAATCCTAACACACACCCTAAACCTAACCCTAGCCTTGGCCCTAACCCTAACCCAAACCCTAACCCTACCCCCAGCCCTAAACCTAACACTAAACCTAGCCCTAAACCTAGCCCTAGCCCTAGCCCTAACCCTAACCCTAACCCAGCCCTAACCCTAGCCCTAGCCAAAGCCCTAACCCTAACCCTAACCCTAGCCCTAACACTAGCTCTAACACTAACCCTAAACCTAAACATAGCCCTAACCATAACCCTAGCCCTACCCCTAACCTTAAACCTAACCCTAGCCCTAACGATAATGCAAACCCTAAACCAAGCCCTAGCCCTAGCTCCAACCCTAATCCAAACCCTAAACCAAGCCCTAGCCCTAGCTCTAACCCTAATCCAAAACCTAAACCAAGCCCTAGCCCTAGCCCTAACCCGAACCATAACCCTAACCATAGGCCTAGTCCTAGGACTAATCCTAACCCGAAACCTAAACATAGCCCTCAACCTAACCCTAGCCCTAACCCTATCTAGAATGCTTGCCCTCGCCCTAGCCCTAAACCTAGCCCTAACCCTAACCCTAACCCTAGGTTTAGTACTAGCCCTAGCCCTAACACTAACCCTCGTGCTAGCCCAAGCCCTAGCCGAAACCCTAACCCCAACCCTAGCCCTAGCCCTAACCCCAACCGTCACCCTAACGCTAGCCCTAGCCCCTCCCTGAACCTAACCCTAACCCTAGTCCTAGCCCTAAACTTTACCATAACTCTAGCCTTAGCCTTAGCCCTAGCCATAACCATATACCTAACACTAGCCCTAACCCTAACCCTAACCCTAGCTCTAACCCTAACCCACATCCTAAACCTAAACCTAGCCCTAGCCCTAACCCTAACCCAAACCCTAACCCAAGCACTAGCCCTAACCCTAACCCTAGCCCTTACCCTAAACCTAGCCCTAGCCCTAAACCAAACCCTAGCCCTAGCCCTAACCCTAACCCTTGCCCTAGTGCTAGCACTAGACCTAGCCCTAGCCCAAACCGTAACACTAAACCTAGCCCTAACCCTAACCCTAACCCTAACGCAAGACTAGCCCTAACCCTAACCTTATCCCTAAGCCTAGCCTAGCCCTAACCCTAACCCTAAAACTAGCACTAACCCTAGCCATAGCCCTAGCACTAGTCCTAACCCTAACCCTAACCCTACACCCTAACTGAAGCCCTAGCCCTACACATAACCCTAGCCTAACCCTAAACCTCGCCCTAAACCTAGCCCTAACTGAAACCCTAAATCTAACACTAACCCTACCACTAGCCCTAACCCTAAACATAACCCTAACCCTAGCCCTAACCCTAGCCCTAGACCTAGCCGTAACCCTAACCCTAAACCTAGCCCTAACCCTAACTCTAGCCCTAACCCTAACCCTAAACCTAAACCTATCCCTAAAGGTAACCATAAACACAACCCTAACCCTAACCCTAGCCCTAGCCCTAACCCTAACCCTAACCCTAGACCTAACCCTAACCCTAGCCCTATCACTACCCTAACCCTAACCCCACACTTAAACATAACCCTAGCCATAGCCCTAAACCTAACACTAGCCCTCGCCCTAACCGTAGCCCTAACCATAAACTTAAACCTAACCCTAGCCCTAACCCTATGCGTAACCCTAACCCTAACTGTAGCCCTAGACCTAGCACTAACCCTAACCCTAACCCTAACCCTAGCCCTAGGCCTAACCCTAACCCAACCCTAACCCCAGCACTAGCCCTAACCCTAACCCTAACCCTAGCCCTAGGCCTAGCACTAGGACTTACCCTAACCCTAACATTAAACCTAACCCTAGTCCTAACCATAATCCTAGGCCTAAACCTAACGCTAACGCTAGCAATAGACCGAGCCCTAACCCTAGCACTAACCCTAACCCTAACCCTAACACGAACTCAAGCCCTAATCCTAACCCTAGCCCTAACCCTAACCCTAAACCTAGCCCTAGCCCTAGCCCTAATCCAAACCCTAACCCTAGCCCTAGAACTAGCATTAGCCCTAGCCATAAACCAAACCTTAAACCTAACCATAGCCGTAACCCTAACCCTAACCCTAACCCTTACCCTAACCTTAGCCCTAGCCCTAACCATAACCCTAAACCTAGCTCTAACCCTAACCCACACCCTAAACCTAACCCTAGCCCTAGCCCTAACCCTAAATCAAAGCTAACGCTAAGCGCTACCCCTAACCCTAACCCTAGTCCTAACTCTAAACCTAGCACTAACACTAACCCTAACCCTAGTCCTAGCCCTAACCCTAACCCTAACACTAACCCTAGCCCCAGCCCTAACCCTAAACCGAACCCGAGCCCTTGCCCTAACCATAACCCTAACCCTAACCGAAACCCAAAAACAATTCCAAACCCAAACCCGACTTTAACCCTGACCATAGCCTGAACCCTAACCCACACCCTAAACCTAACACTAGCCCTATACGTAACCCTAACCCGAAACCTAACACTAACTGTAGCCCTAGGCCAATCCCTAACCCTAACCCTAACCCTAGCCCTAAGCCTAACCCTAACCCTAACCCTAACCCTAACCCTAACCCTAACACTAATACTAACCCAAACAATGGCCCTAAACCTAACCCACAGCCTAAACCTAACACTAACCCTAGGCCTAACCCTAAAACAAACACTAACCCTAGCACTAGCACTAGCCCTAGCCATAACTCTAACCTTAAACCGAACCCTAGCCCAAACCCTGACCCTAACCCTAGCCCTAACACTAACCCTAGCCCTAACTGTACGCAAAACCTAGCCCAAGCCCTAACCCATCCCCTAAGCCTAGCCCTAACCCTAAACCTAGCCTTAGCACTAAACCTAACCCTAGTCCTAGCCCTAGTCCTAGCCCTAGCCCTAAACTAACCCTAACCCTAGCCTGAACCCTAACCCTAACTCTAAACCTAACACTAGCCATAGCCCTAGCCCTAACCCTAACCCTAACCCTAACCCTAACCCTAACCGTAGCCCTAGCCCTAGTCCTAGCCCGAGCCTAACCTTAAGCCGAACCATAACACTAGTCCTAACCATAACCCTAAACCTAAACCTAACCCTAAACCTAGCCCTAACACTAGCCCTAGCACTAGGCCTAACCCTAACCCTAAACCTAGCCCTAACCATAGCCCTAGCCCTAGCCCTAAACCTAACCCTAGCCCGAAACATAACCCACACCCTAAAGCTAACACTAGTCCTAGCCGTAACCCTACCCCGAAACCTAACCCTAACTGTAGCCCTAGCCCTAGACCTAACACTAATCCTAACCCTACACTCTAACGGAAGCCCTAGCCCTAGCCCTAGCCCTAGCCTAACCCTAAACCTAGCCCTAACATAACCCTAACCATAACACTTACCCTAGCCCAGGCCCTAGCCCTAACCCTAACCCTAACCCTAACCCTAACCCTAGCCCTAGCCCTAGCCCTAGCCCTAGCCCTAGCCCTAACCCTAAATGTAGCCCTAACCATAGTCCTAGCCCTAGCCCTAACCCTAAACCCTCACCAGCCCTAACGGTAAGCTAACCCTAACTGTAACACTAACCCTAACCCTAACCCTAGCCCTAGCCGTAACCCTAACCCTAACCATAGCCAAATCTCTACCATAACCCTAACCCTAACCTTAACCCTAACCATAAACCCAGCACTTGCCCTAACCCGAAAGTTACACCTAACCCTAGCCCTAACCCTAACCGTAACCCTAACCCTAACTCTAGCCTTAGCCCTAGCACAAACACTAAACCTAGCCCTAACCCTAGCCCTAGCCCTAGCCCAAACCTAACCCTAGCCATAACCCTAAGGCACACACTAAACATAACCCTAGCCCTAGCTCTAACCTTAATCCAAACCCTGAAGCAAGCCGTAGCCATAGACATAACCCTATCCCTAGCCCTGGGTAGTCCTAGCCCTAGCCCTAGGCCTACCCGTAACCCTAAACATAACCCTAGCCCTAGCCCTAGCCCTAACCCTAACCATAGCCCTAGGCATAGCCCTAGGACTAACCCTAGCCCCAATCCTAACCATAGCCCTAACCCTAACCCTAGCCATAATCCTAACACAAAATGCTAGCCCTAGCCCTAGCCCTAACCCTATCCCTAACCATAACCCTAACCCTAACTCTAGCCCTAATTCTAACCCTAGCCCTAACCCTAACCCTAAACCTAACCCTAGCCCTAAATTTAACCATAAAACTTAGCCCTAGCCCTATCCCTCATCCTCACCCTAACCCTAGCCCTACCCCGATCCATAACCCTAGCCATACCTCTAACCCTAACCCACACCATAAACCTAACCCTAGCCCTAGACCTAACCCTAACCCAAAACCTAATACTAGTCCTACCGCTAACCCTAACCCTAGCCCTAACCCTAACCCTAGCCCTAGCCCGAACCCTAACCTAGTCCTACCCCTAAACCTAATCATAGCCCTATCCCGAACCCTAACCCTAGCCCTAGCCCTAGCCCTAACCCTAAACTTAACGCTAAAACTAACCATAGCCCCAGTGCTTTTCCTAACCCAAACCAAAACCCTAACCCTAGCCCTAGCACTAGCACTACCCTTAGACATTCCTAACCTTGAACCTAACCCTAGCCCTAAACATAACCCTAACCGTAGCCCTAACGATAGCGCTAGTCCTAACCCTAGCCCTAACCCTAGCCCTAGCCCTAACACTAAACCTAACTCTAGCCCTAACGGTAATCTGAACCCTAACCCTAACCCTAGAACTAGCTCTAGCCCTAACCCTAAACCTAACACTACACCCTAACCAATGCCCTAGCCCTAGGCCTAGCCTAACCCTAAACCTAACCCTAACCCTAGCCCTAACCATAACCCTAACCCAAACACTAACCCTAGCCCTAGCCCTAAACCTAACCCTAACCCTATTCCTAGCCCTAACCCTTACCCTAACCCTAGCCCTAGCCCTAACCCTAGCCCTAGCCCTAGCCGTAACCCTAACCCTAAACCTAGCCCTAAACCTAGCCGTTGCCCCAGCCCTAATCCTAAATCTAACCCTAGCCCTAACGGTAACCATAACCCTAACCCTGACCCTAACCCTAGACCTAGCACTAGGCCTTGCCCTAGGACTAACCCTAACCCTCACCCTAACACTAGCCCTAAACCTAACCCTAATGTTAGCAATAGCCGAGCCCTAACCCTAACCCTAACACTAACCCTAACCCTAGCACTAGGCCTAGCCCTAGGACTAACCCTAACCCTCACCCTAACCCTAGCCCTAACCCTAACCCTAGCACTAACCCTTATGCTAAACCTAGCCCTAAACCTATCCTAGCCCTAGTCCTAATCCTAACTCTAGCCCAAACATAAACCACACCCTAAAGCTAACAATAGCCATAGCCATAACCCTACCTCGAAACCTAATCCTAACCCTAGCCCTAGACCTAGGCCTAACCCTAACCGTAATACTAGACCCTAACCGAAGCCCTAGCCCCAGCCCAAGCCCTAGCCTAACAATAAACCTAGCCATAATCGAAGCGCTAACCATAACACTAACACTAGCCCTAGCCCTAACCCTAACCCTAAACCTAACACTAGCCCTAAATCTAGCCCTAGCCCTAGCCCTAACCCTAACCCTAAATGTAGCCCCAAATCTAGCCATAACCCTAACCCTAACCATAGCCCTATCCCTAACCTAAACCTAACCATACCCTTAACCATAAACCCAGCCCTCAACCTAACCCTAACCCTAATCCAAGCCCTCGCTCTAACCATAGCCCTAACCCTAAACTTAAACCTAAACCTAGCCCTAACCCTAACCGTAACCCCAACGCTAACTCTTGCCTTAGCCCTAGCACTAACCCTAACCCATGCCCTAGCCCTAGCCCTAGTCCTAACCCTAACCCTAGCCATAACCCTAACCCACACGCTAAACATAACCCTAGCCCTAGCTCTAAGATTAATCCAAACCCTAAACCAAGCCATAGACCTAGCCCAAACCTAACCCTAGCCCTAGACCTAGCCCTAGCCCTAGGCCTACCATAACCCTAACCATAACCCTAGCCCTAGCCTTAGCCCTAACCCTAACCCTAGCCACATGCCTAGCCCTAGGACTAACCCTAGCCCTAATCCTAACCCTAGCCCAGCCCTAACCCTAGCCCTAACCCTAACCCAAAGGCTAGCCCTAGCCCTAGCCCTAACCTTAGCCCTAAACCTAATGCTAAACCTAGCCCTAACCGTAACCCATCCCCTAAACCTAGCCCTAGCCGTAAATCTAACCCTAAACCAAGCCCTAGCCCAATCAATAACCCTAAACCTAACCCTAGCCCTAGCCCTATCCCTAACCTTAAACCTAGCTCTAACCCTAACCCACACTCTAAACCTAACTCTAGCCCTATCCTAACCCTAACCCAAACCCTAACCCTAGCCCTAGCCCTAGCCCTAGCCCTAAACCAAACCCGAACCCTAGCACTAGCACTAGCACTAGCCCTAGCCATAAACCAAACCTTAAACCTAACCATAGCCATAACCCTAACCCTAAACCTAGCCCAAGCCCTAGCCATAGCCCTAACCCTAACCCTAAAACTAACCCTAGCACTAGGCATACCCTAGGACTAACCCTAACCCTAACCCTAATGCTAAACCTAGCCCTAGCCCTAACACTTTCCCTAAACCTAGCCCCAACCCTAACCCCAGCCCTAGCACTAACCCTAAACCTAGCCCTAGTCCTAGCCCTAGCCCTAACCCTAGACCTAGACCTAACACTAACCCTAAACCTAGCCCGAACTCTAACCCACACCCTAAAACGAACACTAGCCCTAATTGTAACCATAATGCGAACCCTAACCCTAATCCAAGCCCTAGCCCTAGCCCTAACACTAACCCTAACCCTAACCGTAGTCCTAGCCCTAGCCTAACCTTAAGCCGAACCCTAACCCTAGCCCTAACCATAACCCTAACCCTAACACTAAACCTAGCCCTAGCCCTACCCCTAGCCCTATCCCTAACCCTAAACCTAGCTCTAACCCTAACCCACAATCTAAACCTAACCCTAGCCCTAGCCCTAACCAAACCCAAACCCTAACCCTAGCCCTAGCCCTAAACCAAACCCGAACCCTAGCCCTAGCACTAGCACTAGCCCTAGCCAGAAACCAAACCTTAAACCTAACCATAGCCGTAACCCTAACACTAAACCTAGCCCTAGCCCTAGCCCTAACCCTAACCCTAACCCTAACCCTAACCCTAGCTCTAGCCCTAGCCCTAGCCCTAGATCTAAACCAAACCCGACGCTAGCCCTAGCACTAGCCCTAGCCCTAGCCCTAGCCCTAAACCAAAGCCGAACGCTAGCCCTAGCACTAGCACTAGCCCTAGCCATAAACCAAACCTTAAACCTAACCATAGCCGTAACCCTAAACCTAAACCTAGCCCTAGCCCTAGCCCTAATCCTAACGCTAAAACTAACCCTAGCACTAGGTATAGCCCTAGGACTAACCCTAACCCTAACCTTAACCCTAACCCTAATCCTAACCCTAGCCATAACCTTAACGCTAAACCTAGCCCAAGCCCTAACCCTAGCCCTAGCACTAACCCTAACCATAGCCCTAGTTCTAGCTCTAGCCCTAGCCCTAGACCTAGACCTAACACTAACCCTAAACCTAGCCCGAACCCTAACCCACACTCTAAACCGAACACTAGCCCTAACCGTAACCCTAACCCGAACCCTAACCCTAAACCAAGCCATAGCCCTAGCCCTAAACCTAACCCTAACCCTAACCCTAACCCTAACCCTAACCGTAGTCCTAGCCCTAGTCCTATCCCTAGCCTAACCTTAAGCTGAACCCTAACCCTAGCCCTAACCATAACACTAACCCTAACACTAACCCTAGCCCTAGCCCTAACCCTAACTCTAACACCTTCCCTAACACTAGCCCTAGCCCTAGGCTTAACGCTAAACCTAGCCTAAAAACCAACTCACATCCTAAAGCTAACACTAGCCCTAGCCATAACCCTACCCTGAACATAACCCTAAACCTAGCCCTACCCTTAGCCCTAACCCTAACCCTAACCCTACACCCTAACCGAAGCCCTAGCCCTAGCCTAAACCGAACCTAACCCTAAAAGTAGCCCTAACCGTAACCCTAACTATAACACTAACTGTAGCCCTAGCCCTAAACCTAACCCAAACCATAGTCCTATCCCTACCCTAACTCTAACCCTACCCTTAACCATAACCCAAGCCCTAGCCCTAAACCTAAACTTAACCCTAGAACTCGCCCTAACCCTAGCCCTAAACCTAAACTTAAACCTAACCCTAGACCTAAACCTAACCTTAACCCTAACCCTAACTCTAGCCCTAGCCCTACGACTAAGCCTAACACTAGCCCTAGCCCTAGACCTAGCCCTAACCCTGACCCTAGCCATAACCCTAACCCACACCCTAAACCTAAACCTAGTCAAAGCTCTAAACCTAATCCAAACCCTATACAAAGCCCTAGCCCTAGCCCTAACCCTAACCCTAACCCTAGCCCTAGCCCTAGCCCTAGCCCTAACCCTAACCCTAACAATAACCCTAGCCCTAGCCCTAACCCTAATGCTAACCATAGCCCAGGACCTAGCCCTAGACCAAGCCCTACCTGTAACCCGAACCATAACCATAGCCCTAGCCCTAACCCTAACCCTAACCCTAGCACCAGGCCTAGACCTAGGACTATCCCTAGCCATAATCCTAAGAGTAGACCAGACTTAACCCTAGACCTAACCCTAACCGAAAAGTTAGCCCTAGCCCTAGCCCTACCGGTAACCCTAACCATAACCTTAGCCCTAGCCCTAAACCTAACCCTAACCTTAGCCCCAGGCCTAGCCCTAGGACTATCCCTAGCCCCACTCCTAAGCGAAGACCAGACTTAACCCTAGACCTAACCCTAACCCAAATGCTAGCCCTAGCCCTAGCCCTAACCCTAGCCCTAACTCTAACGCTAAACCTAGCCCTAGCCCTAACCCATCCCCTAAACCTAGCCCTAACCCTAGCCCTAGCCGTAAATCTAACCCTAAACCTAGACCTAGCCCAATCAAACACCCTTACCCTAACCCTAGCCCAACCCCTATCCCTAAGCCTAAACCTAGCTCTAACCCTAACCCACACCCTAAACCAAACCCTAGCCCTAGGCCTCAACCAAACCCTAACCCTAACCCTAGCCCTAACCCTAATGCTAAACCTAGCCCTAGCCCTAACCCTTTCCCTAAACATAGCCCTAACCCTAACCCCAGCCCTAGCACTAACCCTAACCCTAGCCCTAATCCTAGCCCTAGACCTAATCCTACCCCTAGCCCTAACACTAACCCTAATCCTAACCGTAGTCCTAGCCCTAGCTTAACCTTAAGCCGATCCCTAACCCTAGCCCTAAACATAACCCTAACCCTAACACTAACCCTAGCACTAGCCCTAACCCTAACCATAGCCCTAGCCCTAACCCTAGCCCTAGACCTAGCCCTAACCCTAATCCTAACCCTAGCCCTAATAGTAACCTGAACCCTAACCCTAACCCTAGCTCTAGCCCTAACCCTAAACCTAGCCCTAATCATAACCCAAACCCTAACCCTAGTCCTAGCCCTAACCCTAACCGTAATCCTAGCCCTAGCACTAGCCGTAACCCTAAAACTAAACCTAGACCTCAGGCTATCCCTAGCCCTAACACTAACCCTAACGCTAAACCTAACCCTAGTCCTAAACCTAACCGTAACACCAACCCTAACTCTAGCCCTAGCCCTAGACCTAACCCTAACCCTAACCCTAGCCCTAGGCCTAGCCCTAACCTAACCCTAACCCTAGCCATAGACCTAACCCTAACCCTGGACCGAACCCTAAACCTGGCCCTAAACCTACCCCTAGCCCTAGCCCTAGCCCTGACCTAACCCTAACACTAGCCCTAGCCCTAACTCTAACCCTAACCCTAACCCTAGGCCTAACCCTAACCCTAGCCCTAATCCTAACACTAATGCTAGCCCTAGCACTACCCCTAAACCTAGACATAACCCTAGCCCTAACCCTAACCCTGACCTTAGCCCTAAACCTAACATGAACACTAGTCCTATCACTAACCCTGATGCTAATCCTATCTTTAGCCCAAACCCTAACCCTAACCCTGGCCCTAACCCTAACCCACACCCTAAACCTAACACTAGCCCTAGCCCAAACCCTAACCCAAACCGTAACCCTAGGCCTGACCCTAACCCTAGCCCTAAACCTAACCCTAGCCATAACCCTAACCAACACCCTGACCCTATCCCTATCCCTAGCCCTAGCCCTAACCCTAACCCTAATCCTAGCCCTGGGTCTAGCCCTAGGACTAACCCTAAACCTAACCCTAGCCCAGGACCTAGCCCTAGCCCTAGCCCTAACCCTAACCCTAACAATAACCCTAGCCCTAGCCCTAACCCTAACGCTAACCCTAGCCCAGGACCTAGCCCTAGCCCTAGTCCTAACCCTAACCCTAACCCTAGCCCCAGGCCTAGCCCTAGGACTATCAATAGCCCTACTCCTAAGCGTAGACCAACCTTAACCCTAGACCTAACCCTAACCCAAATGCTAGCCCTAGCCCTAGCCCTTACCCTAACGCTAAACCTAGCCCTAGACCTAACCCATCCCCTAAACCTAGCCCTAACACTAGCCTTAGCCGTAAATCTAACCCTAACCTTGCCCTAGCCCAATCCCACACCCTTACCCTAACCCTCGCCCTACCCCTATCCCTAACCCTAAACCTAGCTCTAACCCTAACACACACCCTAAACCTAACCCTAGCCGTAGGCCTAACCCTAACCTTAACCCTAACCCTAAACCGAGCCCTATCCCTAAACCAAACCCGAACCCTAGCCCTAGCACTAGCACTAGCCCTAGCCATAAACCAAACATTAAACCTAACCATAGCCATAACCCTAACCCTAAACTTAGCCCTAGCCCTAGCCCTAGCCCTAACCCTAACCCCAACACTAAACCTAGCACTAGGAATAGCCGTAGGACTAACCCTAACCCTAACCCTAATCATAGACCTAACCCTAACGCTAAACCTAGCCCTAGCCCTAACCCTTTCCCTAAACTTAGCCCTAACTCTAAACCTAGCCCTAGCACTAACTCTAACCCTAGCCCTAGTCCTAGCTCTAGCCCTAGCCCTAGACCTAGACCTAGACATAACACTAACCCTAAACCTAGCCTGAATCCTAACCCACACTCTAAACCGAACACTAGCCCTAACCGTAACCCTAACGCGAAACCTAAACCTAATCCTAGCCCTAGCCCTAGCCCTAAAACTAACCCTAACCCTAATCCTAATGATAACCGTAGTCCTAGCCCTAGTCCTAGCCCTATCATAAACTTAAGCCGAACCCTAACCCTAGCACTAGCCCTAACCCTAACTCTACACCCTGCCCTAACATTAGCCCTAGCCCTAGCCCTAACCCTAACCCTAGCCCTAGGCCAAACCCTAGCCCTAGCCCTAGCCCTAAACCTAAAACTAGCCTGAAACCTAACTCACATCCTAAAGCTAACACTAGCCCTAGCCATAGTCCTACACCAAAACCTAACCCTAACCCTAGCCCTAGCCCTAGCCCTAACCCTAACACTAACCCTACACCCTAACCGAAGCCCTAGCCCTAGCACTAGCCTTACCCGAAACCTAACCCTAAAACTAGCCATAACCGTAACCCTAACCATAACTCTAACCCTAGCCCTAGCCCTAACCCTAACCCTAGCCCTAGCCCTAACCCTAGCCCTAGCCCTAGCCCTAGCCCTAGCCCTAACCCTAACCCTAGCCCCAGCCCTAACCCTAACCCTAGCCCCAGCCCTAACCCTAGCCCTAGCCCTAGCCCTAACCCTAAACCTATCCCTAGCCCTAACGGTAACCCGAACCCTAACCCTAACCCTAGCTCTAGCCCTAGCCCTAGCCCTAACCCTAAACCTAACCCTACACCCTAACTGATGTCCTAGCCCTAGGCCTAGCCTAACAATAAACCTAACCCTAAGCTAGCCCTAACTGTAACCCTAACCCTAACACTAACCCTAGCCCTAGCCCTAACACTAACCCTAACACTAACCCTAACCCTAGTCCTAACCCTAGCCCAAGCCCTAACACTAACCCGAACACTAACCCTAACCCTTGTCCTAACCCTATCCCTAGCCCTAGTCCTAGCCCTAGCACTAGCCCAAGTCCTAGACCTAACACTAACCCTTAACCTAGCCCGAAACCTAACCCACACCCTTAACCTAACACTAGCCCTAATGGTAACCCTAACCCGAACCCTAATCCTAACCATAGTCCTAGCCCTAGCCCTAGCCCTAGCCCTAGCCCTAGCCCTAGCCTAACCTTAAGCTGAACCCTAACCCTAGCCCTAACCCTAACCCTAGCCCTAGGCCTAACCCTAGCCCTAGCCCTAACCTAACCCTAAACCTAGCCTGAAACCTAACTCACATCTAAAGCTAACACTAGCCCTAGCCGTAACCCTACCCCAAACCGTAACCCTAAACCTAGTCCCTAACCCTAACCCTATCCCTACACCCTAACCGAAACCCTAGCCCTAGCCCTAGCCTAACCCGAACCCTAACCCTAAAAGTAGCCCTAACCGTAACCCTAACCATAACACTAACCCTAGCCCTAGCCCTAAACGTAACCCTAACCATAGTCCTATCCCTACCCTAACTCAAACCCTACCCTTAACCCTAACCGTAGCCCTAACCCTAACCCTAACCCTAACACTAGACCTCGCCCTAACCCTAGCCCTAACCATAAACCTAAACCTAGACCTAAACCTGACCTTAACCTTAACCCTAACTCTAGCCCTAGCCCTAACCCTAACACTAAACCTAACCCTAACGCTAACCCAAGCCCTGTGTCCTAACCATAAGCCTAACACTAACCGTAGCCCTAGCCCTAGCCCTAGCCCTACACTAACCCTAAACCTAGCCCTCACCCTAGCTCTAGCCCTAGCCCTAAACATAACCCTAGCCCGAAACCTAACTCACATACTAAATCTAACACTAGCCCTAGCTGTAAACCTATCCCGAACCCTAACCCTAAAACTAACCCTAGCCCTAGCCCTAACCCTAAACCAAACCCTAAAACTAGCCCTAGCCCTAGCACTAGCCCGAGCCATAACCCTAACTTTAAACCTAACCCTAATCGTAACCCTAAACCTAGCCCTAGGCCTAGCCTTACCTTATGCCCAACCCTAACCCTAGCCCTAACCATAACCCTAACCCTAACACCAATCCTAGCCATAACTCTAACCCTAACCGTAGCCAGAAACCTAACCCACACCCTAAAACTAACACTAGACTTGCCGTAACCCTACCCCGAAGCCTAACACTAGCCCTAGCGCTAACACTAACACTAACCCTACACCCTAACCGAAGCTCTATCCCTACCTAGCACTAGCCTAACCCTAAACCTAGCCCTAACCGCAACCCTAAACATAACACTAACCCTAGTCCTAGCCCTAACACTAACACTAACCCTAACCCTTAACCTAACCCTAGCCCTAAACCTAGCCCTACACTTAACCCTAAACCTAGCCCTAACCGTAGCCCTAGCCCTAGCCCTAAACCTAAACCTAACCCTAGCCCTTACGGTAACCCTAACCCTAACCCAAACCCTAAAGCTAGCCCTAGCCCTAGGCCTAGCTCTAGAACTAACCCTAGCCCTAAACCTAAGCCTAAACCTAGCCGTAGGCCTAGCTCTAGGACTAACCCTAACCCTAACCCTAGCCCTAAACCTAGCCCTAACCCTAACCCTAACCCTAACCCTAACCCTAACCCTAACGCTAGCCCTAACCCTAACCCTGGCACTAAACCTAACACACAGCCTAAACCTAACACAAGCCTTAGCCCTAACACTAACCCTAAACCTACACCCTAACCGAAGCACTTGCCCAAGCCCTAGCCCAAGCCCTAGCCTAACGCTAAACCTAATCCTAAACCAAGCCCTAACCATAACCCTAAACATAACACTATCTCTAGCCCTATACCTAACCCAAACCCTAACCCTAACCAAGGCCTTAACCTAGCCCTAGCCCTAGCCCTAACCCTAACCCTATACCTAGCCCTAACCGTAACCCTAAATATAACACTAACCCTAGCCCTAGCCCTAACCTAACCCTAGCCCTAACTCTAAAACTAGCCCTAGCCCTAATGCTAATCCTAACCCTAGCCCTAACACTAAACCTAGACTTGCCCTAAACCAAACCCTAGTGCTAGCCCTAGAACTAGCCCTAGCCCAAACCCTAACCCTAACCCTAGCCCTACCCCTAATCATAAGCCTAACCCTAGACTTAACACTAGCCCTAGCACTAGCCCTAATCCTAACCCTAAACCTAGACCTAAACCTAGCCCTAGCCCTAGCCCTAGCTCTAACCGTAACCTTAACCATAACCCTAGCACTAGCCCTTACCCTAAAACTTAGCCTAACCCTAGGCCTAGTCCTAGGACTAATCAAGAAATCTACAGGCAACACGAACAAGGTGAGTTTTTGTGTTTTGGAAAGTGAAATGTAACCCTTTTGCCGAGGTGACAGCTTGGAATTCCCTCCAAATGGAGTGTGAATGGGATTTTCAGGTGTATTCAATCAGCAGCATTCAGGTTTCTTCATTGGTATTTTCCTAAATGTGTTCTGGGTTTGCGTTTGTTTTGCCTTCTTCCTTTCCACATTTTATGTTCTGACACCTTAGAACAAGTAGGTTAGGGAGAGTATCCAGAATGAAATATAAAACAGAGCAAATTAGCCTTTCATGCTTAGAAATCTACAGGCAACATGACCAAGGTGAGTTTTTGTGTTTTGGAAAATGAAATGTAACCCTTTTCTCGAGGGGAAAGCTAGGAATTCCCTCCAAATCGAGTGTGAATGGGATTTTCATGTGAATATATTCAACAGCACTCAGGTTTCTTCATTGACAATTTCCTAAATGTGTTCTGGTTTTCAATTTGTTTTGCCTTCTTCCTTTCCACATTTTGTGTTCCGACACCATAGAACAAGGAGTTTAGGCAGAGAATCCATAATGAAATAAAAAAAAAAAAAAACAGAACAAATTGCCCTTTCATGCTTAGAAGTCTACAGGCAACACGACCAAGGTGAGTTTTTGTGTTTTGGAAAATGACATGTAACCTTTTAGCCGAGGGGACAGCTAGGAATCTCCTCCAAATCGAGTGTGAATGGGATTTTCAGGTGTATACAATCAGCAGCATTCAGGTTTCTTGATTGGTAATATCCTAAATGTGTTCTGGGTTTTCGTTTATTTTGACTTCTTCCTTTCCACATTTTATGTTCTGACACCTTAGAACAAATAGGTTAGTGAGAGTATCCATAATGAAATAGAAAACAGAGCAAATTGGTGTTTCATGCTTAGAAATCTACAGGCAACACGCCCAAGGTGAGTTTTTGTCTTTTGGAAAATGAAATGTAACCCTTTTCTCGAGGGGACAGCTAGGAATTCCCTCCAAATCGAGTGTGAATGGGATTTTCAGGTGTATTCAATCAGCAGCATTCAGGTTTCTTGTTTTGCATTTTCCTAAATGTGTTCTGGGTTTGCGTTTGTTTTCCTTCGTCCTTTCCACTTTTTGTATTCTGACAGCATACCAAAAAGTGGTTAGGCAGAGTATCCATAATGAAATATAAAACAGAGCGAGTTGGCATTTCATGCTTACAAATCTAAAAGCCACACGACCGAAGTGAGTTTTTGTGTTTTGGAAAATGAAATGTAACCCTTTGGACGAGGGGACAGCAAGGATTTCCTCCAAATCGAGTGTGAATGGGATTTTCAGGTATATTCAATCAGCAGCATTCAGGTTTCTTCATTGGCAATTTCCTAAATGTGTTCTGGGTTTGCGTTTG
>CM027399.1:49054110-49106949 GCA_015711505.1 Sylvilagus bachmani | reverse complement strand
CTAACCCTAACCCTAACCCTAACCCTAACCCTAACCCTAACTCTAGTGCTAGCCCTAACATTAACCATAGCCCTAGCCCTAGCCCTAACCATAGTCTAGCCCTAGCACTAGCCATAATCCTAGCCCTAAACCTAGCCCTAACCCTAACCCTAATTCTAGTCCTAGCCCTAACACTAACCATAGCCCTAGCCCTAACCCTAACCCTAGAGCTAGCCCTAGCCCCAGCCCTAGCCCAAACTCTAACCCTAACCCTAGACCTCACCCTAGCCTTAACCCTAACCCTAACCACAACCCTAGCCCTACCCCTAACGCTAACATTAGCCCTAGGTTTAGCCCAAGGTTTAACACTAACCCTAGCCCTACACTAACCTTAGCCCTAACCCTAACCATAGCCCTATCCCTAACCCTAACCCTAGAGCTAGCCCTAGCCCTAGCCCTAGCCCTAAACCTAACCCTAACCTAGCCCTAGCCCTAGGCCCAACCCTAACCCTAACCATAACCCTAGCCCTAGCCCTAACCCTAACCCAAACCCTAACCCTAGGTTTATCCCTAGGAATAACCCTAACCCTTGTCCAAACCCTAGCCCTAACCCTAGCCCTAGCCCTAACACAAAACCTAACCGTAGCCCTAACCCTAACCCTAGGCCTAGCCGAACCCTAACCCTAACTGTAACACTAGCCCTAACCGTAAACCTAACACTTAACTAACCCTAACCCTAAACCTAACCCAAACCCTAACTCTAAACCTAACCCTAACCCTAGCCCTAACCCTAGCCCAAAAAATAGCTCTATCCCTAACCCTAATTCTAGCCCTAGCCCTAACACTAACCATAGCCGTAGCCCTAAACATAACCGGAGCCCTAGCCCTAAAACTAACCCTAGCCCTAGCCCTACCCCTAGCCCTAACCCTAGCCCTAAACCTCACCCACACCCCAAACCTAACACTAGCCCTAGCTCTAACCCTAATCCAAACCCTAAACCAGACCCTACCCCTAGCCCTAGCCCTAGCCTTACCCCTACCCCTATCCCTAACCCTAGCCCTAGGTTTAGCCCAAGGACTAACACTAACCCTAGACCTAACACTAACCTTAGCCCTAACCCTAACCCTAACACTAGCCCTAGCCCTAGCCATAACCCTAAACTTATCCCTAACCGTGGGCTTAGCCATAGCCCTAGCCCTAGCATAAACTTAAGCCGAACACAAACACTAGCCCTAACCCTAGATCTAACCCTAACACTAATTCTAGTCCTAGCCCTAACCCTAACCATAGCCCTAGCCCTAACCCTAACCCTAGTGCTAGACCTAGCCCTAGCCCAAACCCTAACCCTAACCCTAGCGCTATCCCTAACCCTAAACCTAACCCTAACCCTAACCCTAACCCTAGCCCTAGCCCTAGCCCTAGCCCTAGCCCTAGCCCTAACCATAACCCTAACCCTAGACCTCACCCTAGCCTTAATCCTAACCCTAACCACAATCCTAGCCCTACCACTAACCCTAAACCTAGCCCTAGGTTTAGCCCAAGGATTAACACTAACCCTAGCCCTAACACTAACCTTAGCCCTAACACTAACCTTAGCCCTAACCCTAACCCTAACACTAACCCTAGCGCTAACCCTAAACCTATCCCTAACCGTAGCCTTAGCCCTGGCCCTAGCCCTAACCTAACGTTAGGCCGAACCCTAACCCTAGTCCTAACCCAAGATCTAACCCTAACACTAATTCGAGTCCTAGCCCTAACCCTAACCATAGCCCTAGACCTAACACTAACCCTAGTGCTATACCTAGCCCTAGCCCAAATCCTAACCCTAACCCTAGCGCTATTCCTAACCCTAAACCTAATCCTAACCCTAGCCCTAGCCCTAACCCTAACCCTAGTGCTACCCCTAGGCCTAGCCCAAACACTAACCCTAACACTAGCACTACCCCTAACCCTAATCCTAACCCTAACCCTAACTCTAGTCCTAGCCCTAACCCAATCATAGCCCTAGACCTAACCCTAACCCTAGTGCTAGCCATTGCCCTAGCCCTAGCCCAAACCCTATCTAGCCCTAACCCTACACCTAGCCCTAGCCCTAGCCCTAGCACTAACACTAACCCTAACCCTAGCCCTAGCCCTAACCCTAACCCTAGTGCTACCCATAGCCCTAGCCCAAACCTAACCCTAACCCTAGTGCTATCCCTAACCGTAAACCTAACCTTAACCCTAACTCTAGTCCTGGCCCTAACATGATCATAGCCGTAGCCCTAACCCTAACCCCAGTGCTAGTCATTGCCCTAGCCCTAGCCCAAACCCTAACTCTAACCCTAACCCTAGATCTAACCCTAACACTAATTCGAGTTCTAGCCCGAACCCTAACCATAGCCCTAGCCCTAACCCTAACCCTAATGCTAGACCTAGCCCTAGACCTAACCCCATCCCTAACACTAACCCTAATCCTAACCCTTGCCCTAGGCCTAACCCTAACCCTAGTGCTACCCCTAGCCCTAGCCCAAACCCTAACCCTAACCCAGGCGCTATCCCTAACCCTAAACCTAACCATAACACTAACTCTAGTCCTGGCCCTAAACCAATCATAGCCCTAGCCCTAACCCTAACCCTAGTGCTAGTCATTGACCTAGCCCTAGCCCAAACCCTAACTCTAGCCCTAACCCTAGATCTAACCCTAACACTAATTCTAATCCTAGCCCTAACCCTAACCATAGCCCTAGCCCTAACCCTAAACCTAGTGCTAGACCTAGCCCTAGCCCTAACCCTAACCCTAACCCTAACCCTAACTCTAGTCGTAGAAATAACCCTAACCCTAACCCTAAACCTAACCCTAGTGCTAGCCCTTGCACTAGCCATAAACCTAGTGCTAGCCCTAGCCCTAGCAAGAGACCAAACCTTACCCTAGCCCTAGCCCTAGCCCTAGCCCTAAACCTAACCCTAACCCTAACCCTAACCCTAACCCTAACCCTAACCCTAAACCTAGTCCTACACAAAACCCTAACCATAGCCCTAGCCCTAACACTAACCCTAGGGTTAGCCCTAGCCCTAGCCCTAGCCCTAGTCCTAGCCCTAAACCTAACCCTAACCGTAAACCTAGCCCTAGGCCTAACCCTAACCCTAACTGTAATTCTAGCCATGGCCCTAAACCTAACACAAACCCTAGCCCTAGATTTAGCCCTAGGACTAACCCTAACCCTAGCCCTAACCCTAACCCTCGCCCTAAACCTAGCCCTAACCCTAACCCTAACCACAACCCTAGCCCTACCCCTAACCCTAACCCTAGCGCTAGGATTAGCCCAAGGACTAACACTAACCCTAGCCCTAACACTAACCTTAGCCCTAACCCTAACCCTAACGCTAGCCCTAGCCCTAGCCCTAACCCTAAACCTATTACAAACCGTAGCCTTAGCCCTAAGCACTAGCCTAACCTTAAGCCGAACTCTAACCCTAGCCCTAACCCTAGATCTAACCCTAACATTAATTCGAATCCTAGCCCTAACCCTAACCATAGCCCTAGCCCTAACACTAAACCTAGTGCTACACCTAGCGCTAGCCCTAAACTAAACCTAGTGCTAGACCAAGCCCTAGCCCTAACCCTAGTGCTAGCCCTAGCCCTAGAACTAATCCTAACCCTAAACCTAGCCCTAGTCCTAGGCCTAACCCTAACCCTAATCATAACCCTAGCCCTAGCCCTAACCCTAACCCAAACCCTAGCCCTAGGTTTAGCCTTAGGAATAACCCTAACCCTAGTCCTAACCCTAGCCCTAACCCTGACCCTAAACCTGATGCTAGCCCTAGCTCAGCCCTAACCCTAGAACTAACCCTAGACCTAACAATAGCTCTAGCCCTAACCCTAATTCTAGTCCTAGCCCTAACCCTAACCATAGCCCTAGCCCTAACACTATCCCTAGGGTTAGCTCTAGCCCTACCCCTAGCCCTAGCCCTAAATCTAAACCTTAACCTAGCCCTAGCCCTAGGCATAACCCAAACCCTAACCATAACCCTAGCCCTAGCATAACCCTAATCAAAACCCTAGACCTAGGTTTAGCCCTAGGAATAACCCTAAACCTAGTCCTAACCCTAGCCCTAACCCCAGCCCTAACCCTAAACCTAAAGCTAGCCCTAGCTCAGGCCTAAACCTAGACCTAACCCTAGACCTAACAATAGCTCTAGCCCAAGCCATAACCCTAGCCCTAACCCTAACCCTAACAATAGCCCTAACCCTAACCCTAACAATAGCCCTAGCCCTAACCCTAGTGTTAGCCCTAACCCACACCGTAAACATAACCCTAGTCCTAGCCCTAACCTTAACCCAAACACTAACCATAGCCCTAGCCCTAGCCGTAACCCAAATACTAGCCCTAACCCTAACCCTAGCCCAAGACCTATCCCTAAACCTGATGCTAGCACTAGCCCTAGATGGAGCCCAAACCCTAACCCTGACCCTAGTCCTAGCCCTAACCCTAACCCTAACCCTAACTCTAGTCCTAGACATAACCTAACCATAGACCTAGCCCTAACCCTAACCCTAGTACTAGCCCTAACACTAGCCCTAACCCTAGTGCTAGCCCTTGCCCTAGCACTAACCCTAGCTAACAAGAGCCCTAGCACTAGCCCTAACCCTAACCCTAACCCTAACCCTAAATCTAGTCCTAGACATAACCCTAACCATAGCCCTAGCCCTAACTGTAACCCTAGGGTTAGCCCTAGCCCTAGCCCTAGCCCTAAACCTAACCCTAAACCTAGCCCTAGCCCTAGGCCTAACCCTAACGCTAACCGTAATTCTAGCCATAGCCCTAAACCTAACACTACCCTAGCTCTAGGTTTAGACCTAGGACTAACCCTAACACTAGCCCTAACCCTAACCCTCGCCCTAACCCTAGCCCTAACCCTAACCCTCGCCCTAAACCTAAACCTAATCCTAACACTAGCCCTAGCCCTAGCCCTAACACTAGCCCTAACCCTAGCTCTACCCTAAACCTAATTCTATTCATAGCCCTAACCCTAACCATAGCCCTAGCCCTAACCCTAATCATAGTGCTAGCCCTAGCCCTAGCCCTAGCCCTAGTCCTAGCCCTAATCGCAACCCTAAACCTAGCCCTAGTCCTAGGCCTCACCCTAACCCTAACATTAAACCTAGCCCTAGCCCTAACCCTAACCCTAACCCAAATCCTAGCCCTAGGTTCAGCCCTAGGACTAACCCTAACCCTAACCCTAACCCTAAAGCTAGCCCTAGCCTAACCCTAGCCCTAACCCTAGCTCTAACCCTAACCCTAATTCTAGACCTAGACCTAAAGCTAACCATAGCCCTAAGCCTAGCCCTACCCTAACCCTAGCCCTAGCCCTAGCCTAACCTTAAGCCGAACAGTAACCCTAGCCGTAAACCTAGATCTAACCCTAACACTAATTCGAGTACTAGCCCTAACACTAACCATAGCCCTAGCCCTAACCCTAACCCTAGTGCTAGCCCTAGCCCTAGCCCGAGCCCAAACCCTAACCCTAACCATAGCCCTAGGCCTAAACCTAACCATAACCCTAAGGCTAGCCCTAGACCTAACCCTAACCTTAACCCTAACCCTAGACCTAACCCTAAAAATTACCTTAACCCTAACACTAATACTAGCCCTAGCCCTAGCCCTAAACCTAACCCTAACCCAAATCCTAGCCCTAGCCCTAACCCTAACCCTAACCCTAACACAAGTCCAAGCCCTAACTTTAACCCGAACCCTAGCCACAGCCCTAACCTTAACCCTAAACCAACCCGTAACCCTCGCCCTACCCTAAGCTTAATCCTAACCCTAACCCAACCCCAAAAACAACCCAAACCCGAACCCCAAACCTAACCCGGACCCTAGCATGAACCCTAACCCACACCCTAAACTAACACTAGCCTAGCCGTAACCCTAACCTTACCTTAACCCTAACCGTAGACCTAGCTCTATGCCTAACCTTTACCCTAACACTCGCCATAGGCCTAAACCTAAACTTAACCCTAAACCTAATCCTAACCCTAATCAGGCCCTAAACATAACCCACACCCTAAACCTAACCCTAGCCCTAGCCCTAACAGAAAGCCATACCCTAACCCTAGGTCTAGCCCTAGCCCTAGCCATAACCCTAACACTAACCCTAACCCTAACCCTAACCCTAACCCTAGCCCTAGCTCTAACCCTAGCCCTAGCCCTAGCCCTAGCCCTAGTCCTAGCCATAACCCTAACCCTAACCCTAACCATACTCCTATCCGTAACCCTAAATCTAACCCTAGCCCTAAGCCTAGCCGTAACACTAACCCTAAACATAATCGTAGAGTTAACCCTAACCCTAGCCCTAAACCTAGCCCTAACCTTAACCAAAGCCCTAGCCCTAACCCTTACCCTAAACCTAGTCCTAACCCTAAAACTAGCCCTAGCCCTAACCCTAAGCCTAATCCTGCCCTAACCCTAGCCCTAGCCCTAACACTAACCCTCTCCCTAATCCTAACCCGTTGCCTGAACACACCCTAAACATTACACTAGCATAAGCCGTAGCAATAACCCGAACCCTATCCCTTACCCTAGCCCTAGCCCTAACCCTAACCATAACCCTAGCCCAAGCACTAATCCTAACCCAAACCCTAGTCGCAGCCCTAACCCTAAACCTAACACTAGCCCAAGAGCTAACCCTAACCCGAACCCTAGCCCCATCCCTAACCCTAACCCTAAATATAACCCTAACCCTAGCCGTAGCCCTAGCCATAACGTTAACCCTAATCCTAACCCAACCCAAACAAAAACCCCAACCCCAACCACAAACCTAACCCTGACCTTAGCATGAACCCTAATCCACACCCTAAACTAACAATAGCCCAGCTGTAACCCTAACCCGAAACGTAACCCTAACCCTAGCCTTAGACCTAGCCCTAACCCTAACCCTAACCCTAACCGTAGCCCTAGCCCTATCCCTAACCCTTACCCTAACACTAGCCCTAGGCCTAACCCTAACCCTAACCCTAATCCTAACACTTACCCTTGACCTACACTAACCCACACCCTAAACCAAACCCTAGCCCTAGACCTAACCCAAAGCCAAACCTAACCCTAGCACTAGCCCTAGCCCTAGCCATAACCCCAAAACTAACCCTAACCCTAGCTCTAGCCCTAACCCTAACCCTAACCCAAGCACTAGCCCTAGCCCAAACCCTAACCCTAACGCTAGCCCTAGCACTAAACATAAACCTAACTGTAGCCCTAACCTAACCCCAGCCCTAACCATAACCCTAACACTAACCCAAGCCTTGTCCCTAGCCCTAGCTCTAACCCTAACACTTGCCCTTGCCCTAACCCTAAACCTAGTCCTAGCCCTAGCACTAGCCCTAGCCCTAACACTAACCCTAACTCTAGCCCTAGCCGTAACCCTAACGCAAACCCAAAACCTAACCCTAGCCCTAGTCCTAGCACTAACCCTAACCCTAACTCTAACCGTAGCCCTAACCCTAACCCTAGTCCTAGACTAAAACTAACCCTAACCCTAATCCTAGCCCTAACTGTAACCCTAATCCTAATAGTATCCTTAGACCTAGCCTTAACCCTAAAACTAACCCTGGCCTAACCCTAGCCTTAGCCCTAGCCCCAATCCTAACCCTAAATCTAGCCCTGACCCTAGACCTATCCCTAGACGTAACCCTAACCCTAACCCTAGCCCTAACCGTAACAATAACCCTAACCCAAACCCTAGTGCTATCCCTAACCCTATCCTTAACCATAGCCCTAACCCTAAACCGAGACCTATCCCTAACACTAACCCTAAACCTAGCCCTAACCCTAGGCCTAGCCAAAGCCCTAAACCTAACCCTAACCCAAGCCCTCGCCCTCGCCCTAGACCTACCCCTAATCTTAAACCTAACCGTAGCCTTAACCCTAACTGAAACCCTAACCCACTGAAGCCCTAGCCCTAGCCCTAACCCTAACCCTAACCCTAAACATAACCCTAGCCCTGGTTCTAACCGTAACCCTAAACCTAGCCCTAACCGAAGCCCTAACCCTAACCCTAGCTCTAATCCTAACCCTAACCATAACGCTAGCCTTATTCCTAGCCAAAGACCTAGCCACAAACCTAACCCTAACCCTAGTCGTAGCCCTAACCTTAAACTTAAACCAAACCCTAGCCCTAACCCTAACCCTAACCCTAACCATAACCATAACGCTAAATCTAGCCCTAGCCCTAGCGCTAACCCTAACACTAGCCCTAGCCCTAGACATGGCCCTAACCCTAACTCACACCCTAAACCTAAACCTAGCCCTAGCACTAACCCTAATCCAAACCCTAAACCCAGCCCTAGACTTAGCCCTAGCCCTAGCCCAAATTCTAGACCTAACCCTAACCCTAGCCCTAGCCCTAACCCTTACCCTGAACTTAGCCCTAACACTGACCCTAGCCCTAGCCCTATCCCTAACCCTTACCCTAACACTAGCCCTAGGCCTAAACCTAACCCTAACCATGGCCATACCCTAACCTAACCCTAAACCTAACCCTAGCCCTAGCCCTAACCCAAAGCCAAACACTAACCCTAACCCTCACCCTAACCCTGACCCTATCCCTAGCCCTAACCCTAACCCTAGCCCAAGACCTAGCCCTAGCCCTAGCCCTAACCCTAACCCTAACCCTAGCACTAGCCCTAATCCTAATCCTAACCCTAGCCCTAAGCCTAGCCCTAGCACTAACCTTAAACCTAACCGTAGCCCTAACATAACCCCAGCCCTAACTCTAACCCTAACCCTAACCCTAGCATTAGCCCTAGCCCTAGCACTAACCCTAACACGAGCCCTTGCCCTAACCCTAAACCTAGTACTAGCCCTAGAACTAGCCCTAGCAGTAACATTAAACCTCACACTAGCCCTAGCCGTAAACCTAACCCGAACCCTAAACCTAACCCTAGCCCTAGCCTTAGCCCTAGCCCTAACCCTAACCCTAACTCTAACCGTAGACCTAACCCTAGCCCTAGTCCTAGACTAAACCTAATCCTAACCCTAAACCTAGCCCTGACCCTAACACTATCCCTAGCCCTAGCCCTAACCCTAACACTAACTGTGTCCCTAACCCTAGTCTTAGCCCTATCCCTAATCCTAACCCTAAATCTAGCCCTGACCCTAGCATTAGCCCTAGCCATAACCCTAACACTAACCCTAGCCCTAACCGTAAACCTAGCCCTAAACCTAACCCTAGCCCTAGCCCTAACTCTAACCCTAACCATAGCCCTAAACCTAACACTAGACCTATACCTAACACTAACCCTAAACCTAGCCCAAACCCTAGCCCTAGCCAAAACTCTAAACTTAACCATAACCCTTGCCCACGACCTAGCCCTAGCCCAAGCCCTACACCTAACCTTAAACCTAACGGTAGCCCTAACCCTAACCGTAACCCTAACACTCTCTAGCCCTAGCCCTAGCGCTAACCCTAACCCAAGCACTAGCCCTAATCCCAGCCTAACCCTAACCCAAACCTAACCCTAGCCCTTACCCTAGGCCTAACACTAGCCGTAGTTCTAACCCTAATCCAGACCCTAAAACAAGCCCTAGTTCTAGCAATAACCTTAAACGTAACCCTAGACCAAGCACTAGCCCTAACCCTAACCCTAAACATAACATTAGCCCTAATCCAAACACTAACCTTAACCCTAGCCCTAACCCTAAATGTAACCCAAACCCAAACCCTATCCCTAAATCTAACCCGAAACCTAGCCCTAGCCCTAGCCCTAGCCCTAGCCCTAAACCTAACACTGGCCCTAGCCCTAGGCCTAGACCTAGGACCAACCCAAACACTAATCCTTACCCTAGCCCTAACAAATAACCCTAGCACTAACCCTAACCCTAACCCTAATGCTAGCCCTAGGCCTAGCCCTAGCCCTAACCCTAACCCTAACCCTATTCCTATCCCTAATCTTAACCTTAAACCTAACCCTAGCCCTAACCCTAACCGTAACCATAACCCTAACCCTAACTCTAGCCCTAGCCCTAACCCTAACCCTAACACTAGCCCTAGCCCTAGACCTGGCCCTAACCCTAACCCACACCCTAAACATAAACCTAGCCCTAGATCTAACCCTAATCCAAACCCTACAACCCAGCCCTAGCCCTAGCCCTAGCCCTTGCCCTAACCCTGACCCTAAACCTATCCCTAGCCCTAGCCGTAAACTTAACCCTAACCATAACATTAGCCCTAGCCCTAAACCTACCCTAGTCCTAGCCCTAACACTAACACTAGCCTTAGCCCTAGCCATAAACCTAACCCTAGTCCTAGCCCTAAGCCTAACCCTAGCCCAAGCCCTTACCTTAACCCTAGTGTTAGCCCTCGCCCTAAACCTAGCCCAAACCCTAATCCTAACCCTAGCCCTAGCCCTAAACCTAACCTTAACCCTTTCCCTAGCCCTAACCCTAAACTTTACCTTAACACTAACCCTAACACTAGCCCTAGCCCTAGACCTAACCTTGACCCTAAACTTTCACTCGCCCTAGCCATAAACCTAACCCTAATCCTAACTCTAACCCTAACCATAGCAAAAGCACTAATCCTAAACCTAACCCCAGCCCCAACCCTAACCCTAACCCTAACAATAGCCCTAGCCCTAACCTTAACCCTAACCCTAACCCCAAACCCAACAACAACAATCCCAACCCCAACCCAAACCCTAACACTGTCCCAAGCCAGAACCCTAACCCACACCCTAAACCTAACACTAGCCCTAGCTGGAACTCTAACCCAAACCCTAAACCTAAATCTAGACTTAGCCCCAGCCCTAACCCTGACCCTAAAACTAACCGTAGCCCTATCCTTAACCCTAGCCCTAGCCTAACCCTAAACCTAAACTTAACCCTAGTCCTAACATTAACCCTAACCCTAACACTAACCCTGGCCCTAGCCCTAACACTAACCTGAACCCTAGCCTTAAACCTAGCCCTAACCCTAGATCTAACCCTAAACCTATCCCTAACCCTAACCCCAGGCCTAATCCTACCCCTAGCCCTAGCGCTAACCATAATCCTAACACTACCCCTAACCATAAATTTAACCCTAACCCGAACCCGAACCATAGCCGTAACCTGAGCCCTAGACCTATCCCTAACCCTAACCCTAAACCTAGCCCTAGCCCTATCCCTTAACCTAACCATAGCCCTAGCTCTAAACCTAGCCCTAACCCTAAACCTAACCCTACCCCTAGCCCTAGGCCAAACCCTAACCCAAACCAAGCCCTAGCCCTAGCCATAAACCCTAACCCTAATCATAACCCTATCCCTAGTCCTAACCCTAACCCTATCCATAACCCTAACCCTAACGCTAGCCCTAGCCTTAGCCCTAGCCTAACTTTAACCCTAACCCTAACCCAACCCCTACAACAACCCCAATCCCAACCCAAACCCTAACCCTGACCCTAACATGAACCCTAACCCACACTCTAAACTAACACTAGCCCAGCCGTAACCCTAACCCGATCCGTAACCCTAACCATAGCACTACCCGTAGCCCTAACCATAACCCTAGCCCTAACCCTAACCCTAAACTTAGTCCTAGCCATAACCCTAACCTTTAACCTAACGCTAGTCCTAAACCTAACAGTAATCATAAACTCAACCCTAACTCTAGCCCTAGCCCTAGCACTAACCCTAACACTAGCCCTAGCCATAAACCAGACCCTAACCCTAACCCACACCCTAAACCTAACCCTAGCCCTAGCCCTAAACCTAACACTAGTCCTAGCCCTAACCCTAACCATATCCCTAGCCCTAACCTAACCCTAGCCCTAGCCCTAACCCTAACCCAAACCCTAACCCTAATCCTAGCCCTAGCCCTTAACCTAACACTAGTCCTAGCCACAACCCTAAACCTATCCCTAACCATAGCCTAACCCTAACCCCAACCCCAACAACTAGCCCAACCCCAACCCTAAACCTAACCCTGACCCAAGCCTGAACCCTACCAACACCCTAAACCTAACACTAGCCCTAGCCGTAACTCTAACACGAACCCGAACCCTAAATCTAGACTTAGCCCTAGCCCTAACCCTAAACCTAACAGGAACCCTAACCATAACCCTAGGCCTAGCACTAGCCCTAACCCTAACCCTAAGCGTACCCCTAGCCCTAGCCCTAGGCCTAGCCTAACCGTAACCCTAACCCTAGCCCTAACAGTAACCCAAACCCTAACCCTAACCCTATCCCTAAACCTAGCTCTAGCCCTCACCCTAACAATAAACCTAAACCTAGCCCTAACCCTACCACTAGCCCTAGCCCTAACCCTAACCCTAATGCTAGCTCTAGCCCTAAGCTTAACAATAAACTTAACCCTAGCCCTAGCCCTAACCATAACACTAACCCTAGCCCTAACCCTATCCCTAGACCTTGCCCTAACCCTAACCCTAATCCTAGCAATAAATGTACCTCTAATCCTAACCCAAACCCTAGCAATAGCCCTAACCCTAAACCTATACATAGCCCTAGCTATAACCCTAAACCGAACCCTAACCCTAACCCTAACCCTAACCGTAACCCTAGCGCTGGTCCTAGACCTAGCCCTAATGGTAACCATAACCCTAACCCTAGCTCTAGCCCTAACCCTAACCCTAACCCTAACCCTAACCCTAACCCTAACCCTAGCCCTAGCCCTAGCCCTTGCCCTAGACCTAGCCCTAACCCTAACCATAAAACTAGCCCTAACCCTAACCCTAACCCTAAACCTAGACAAATCCTTAACCCTAGCCCTAGCCCTAACCCTAACCCCAAACCTAAACCTAAACCTAACCATAGCCCTGGCCCAAAAACTAACCCAAACCTTAAAACTAAACCTAGCCCTAGCCCTAAAACTAACCCTAACACTAGCCCTAGCCCTAACCCTAGCCCTAGACATAACCATAAACCTAACCCTAACCCTAACCCTAACCCTAGCCCTAGCCCTAAACCTAACCCTAACTCTAGCCCTAGCCCTAGACCTAGACCTAGCACTAACCCTAACCATAAAACTAGCCCTAACCCTAACCCTAAACATAACCCTAGACCAATCCTTAACCCTAGCCCTAGCCCTAGCCCAAAACATAACTCTAACCCTAGCCCTAGCCCTAACCCTAAAACCAACCCTAAACCTAAACCTAATCCTAGACCTGGCCCTAAAACTAACCCTAACCCTAAATCTAAACCTAGCCCTAGCCCTAAAACTAACCCTAACACTAGCCCTAGCCCTAGCCATAACAATAACCATAAACCTAACCCTAGTCCTAGCCCTAACCCTAAACCTAAACCTAACCATAAACCTAGCACTAGCCCTAGTCCTAGCCCAAACCCTAAACATATTCCTAAACCTAACCCTAACCCTAGACCTAGCCGTAGCCCTAACCCTAACCCTAGCAGTAGCCCTATCCCTAACCCTAAACCTAAACCTAGCCCTAGCCCTAACCCTAACCCTAATGATAACCATAGACATAGATCTAGCCATAACCCTAGCCCTAGGCCTAGACCTAGGCCTAACCCTAACCATTACCCTAGCCCTAGCCCTAAACTAAAAATTAACCCAAGCCCTAAACATAACCCTATCCCTAGTCCTAGCCCTAATGCTAACCCCAACCCTAACCCTAACCCTAGCCCTAGGCCTTATGCTGTCAGTAACCCTAAACCTAGCCCAAACCCTAACCCACACCTAAACCTAAACCTAGCCCTAGCACTAACCCTAACCTGAAACTTAACCCTAGCCCTAGCCCTAGCCCTAGCGCTAATCCGAACCCTAAACCTAAGCCTAACCCTAGTCCTGGCCCTAAAACTAACCATAACCGTAAACATAAACCTAGCCCTAGCCCTAAAACTAAACCTAACTCCAGGCCTAGACCTAGCCCTAGCCCTAGACCTAGCCCTAACCATAACGATAACCATAACGATAACCCTAACCCTAGCCCTAGCCCTAACCCTAACCCTAAACCTAAACCTAATCCTAGCCCTAGCCCTAGACCTAGCCCTAACCCTAAACCTAAACATAATCCTAAACCTAACCCTAGCCCTAGCCATAACCCTAACCTTAACCTAACCTAGGCCTAGCCATAGCCCTAACCCTAACCATAGCCCTAACCCTAAACCTAACCCTATCCCTAGCCCTAACCCTAGCCCTATCCTAACCCTAACCCTAGCCCTAGCCCTAAACCTAACCCTAACCCTAACCCTAACCCTAACACTAGCCCTAGCCCTAACGCTAACCCTAACCCTAACCCTAACCCAAGCCCTAACCATACCCTAGCCCTAGAACTAACTCGAAACCTAACCCTAACCCAAGGCCTAGCCCTAGCCCTAGCCCTAACCCTAACCCAAATCCTAATCCTAACCCAAGCCCTAGCCATAACTCTAACCCAAACCCTAACCTAAACCTAACCCTAGCCCTAACCCTAGCCCTAACCCTACCCATAACACTAACCCTAGCCCTAGCCCTAACCCTAAACCTAAACCTAACCTAGGCCTAACCCTAGCCCTAACCCTAAGCATAACCCTAACCCTAACCCTAACCCAAGCCCTAACCATAACCCTAGACCTAACCCTAGCCCTAACCCAAACCCCAACCGTAACCCTAACCCTAGCCCTAGGCCTAGCCCTAACTCTAACCCTAACCCCAGCCCAAACCCTAACCCACACCTTAAATATAACACTAGCCCTAGCTCGAACCCTGAAACAAACCATAACCCTAAACCTAGCCCTATCCCTAACCCTAAACCTAACCCAAAACCTAGTCCTAGGCATAGCCCTAACACTAACCCTTAACTCAAGACCGAACCCTAACCCACACCCTAAACCTAGCACTAGCCATAGCTCTAACCCTAAACTGAACCCTAACAGTAACCTTAACCGTTACCCTAGCGATAGCCCTAGCCCTAGCCCTAACGGTAACCCTAACCCTAACCCTAGCCCTAACAGTAGCCCAAAACCTAACCCTAACACTAGCCCTAGCCCTAGCCCTAAACTTAAACCTAACATTCCCTAGCCCTAGCCCTAAACCTAACCCTAAACCTAAGCCTAGCCCTAACCCTAACCTAATGCTAATCCTAGACCTAGCCCTAGCCATAACCCTAGACCTAGACCTAGCCCTAGACCTAAAACTAGCCCTAGCCCTAACCCAAGCCCTAAACCTAACCCTAGCCCTGGTCCTAGACCTAACCCTAACTCCAACCCTAACCTTAACCCTAGCCCAAGGACTTATCCTAAACCTGACCCTAAACCTAGCCCGAACCCTAACCCACACCTTAAACCTAACACTAGCCCTAGCCCTAACTCGAAACCTAACCCTAACCATAGTCCTTGCCTTAATTCTAAACCCAACCATAAAACTAAAACTAACACTAGCCCTGGCCCTAAATTAACCCTAACGCTAACCCTAACCCTAGCCCTAGCCCTAAAACTAACCCTAACTCTAGCCCTAGCCCATCAATAACTATAACCCTAATCCTAACCCTAGACCTAGCCCTAACCTTAACCCTAAACCTAACCCTAAACCTAGTCCTAGACCTAGCCCTAACCCTAACCCTAACACTTTCCCTAGCCTTGACCCTGACCCAAACCCTAGCACTGCCCTAGAACAAGCCGTAATCCTAGCCCTAAACCTAACCCTAGCCCTAGCCCTAACCCTAAACCTAACCGTAGACCAGCCATAGACATAAACCTAGACATAACACTGCTCTAGCCCTAACACTAACCCTAACCCTAGCCATAGCCCTAGACCTAGCCCTAGACCTAGCCATAATCCTAACCCTAACCCTAAACCTAGACCTAAACCTAAATTTAGCCGTAGACCTATTACTATTCCTAACCCTAACTCTAAACCTAGCCCAGGGCCTAGCCCTAACCCTAGACTTTGCCCTAGCCCTAGACCTAACTCTAACCCTAGCCCTAACCCTAGCCAAGCCCTAACCCTAAACATAGCCCTAGCCCTAGCGCTATCACTAACCCTTACCCTAACACTAGCCCTAGGCCTAAACCCAACCCTAACACTAACCCTAAACCTAATCCTGGCCCTAAACCTAAACCACACCCTAAACATAACGCTAGCCCTAGCCCTACCCTAAGCCAAACACTAACCCTAGCAATAGCCCTAGCCCTAGCCCTACCCTAAGCCAAACACTAACCCTAGCAATAGCCCTAGTCCTAAACCTAGCCCTAGCCCTAGCCCTAGCCCTAACACTAACCCTAACCCTAACCCTAGACCTAGCCCTAACCCTAAACCTAACCCTAGCCCGAAGCCTAGCCCTAGCACTAACCCTAAACCTAATCCTGGCCCTAAACCTAACCCACACCCTAAACCTAACCCTAGCCCTAGCCCTAGCCTTAACCCAAAGCCAAACACTAACACTAACCCTAGATATAGCCCTAACCCTAAGCCTAGTCCTAACCCTAACCCTAACCCTAAACCTAACCCTAACCCTAACCCTAACCCTGGCACTGGCCCTAACCGTAACACTAGCCCTAGCCCTAGCACTAGCCCTAGTCCTAACACTAACCTTAACCCTAACCCTAGCCCTAGAACTAACCCTAAACCGAACCCTAGCCCGAAGCCTAGCCCTAGCACTAACCCTAAACCTAACTGAAGCCCTAACCCTAACCCTAGCCCTAACCCTAAACTTAACCCTAACCCTAGCATTGGACCTAGCCTTAACCCTAACACTAACTCTAGTCCTAGCCCTAACCCTAAGCCTAGTCCTACCCTAACACTAACCACAAACCAAACCCTAGCCTTAGCCCCAGCCCTAGCCCTAGCCCTAGCCCTAACCTTAACCCTAACACTAACCCATTCCCAACAACAACTCCAACCCTTCCCTGACCCTAGAATGAACCCTAACCCACACCCTTAACTAACACTATCCCAGCCGAAACCCTAACCCAAACCCTAAAACTAACCCTAGCCCTAGCCCTAGCCCTAAACCTAACCCTAACCCTAACCCTAAACCTAACCGTAGCCCTATCCCTGTACCTAAACCTTTCCATATCACTAGCCCTAGGCCTAAACCTAACACTAATCCTAACCCTAGCCCTAACACTAGCCCTAGCCCTAAACCTAACCCTAGACCTAGAACTAGCCCTAGCCCTAGCCCTAACCCTAACCCTAATGCTAACCCTAACCCTAGCCCTAAACCTAACCCACACCCTAAACGTAACCCTAGCCCTAGACCTAACCCTAACCCAAATCCTTATTCTAGCCATAGCCCTAGCCAAAGTCATAACCCTAACCCTAACCCTAACCCTAACCCTAACCCTAACCCTAGCCCTAAACCTAGCCCTAGCCCTAGCCCTAGCACTAGCTCTAGCCCTAACCCTAACCCTAACTGTAGCCCTAGCCCTAGTCCTAGCATTAGCCCTAACCCTAAACATAACCATAACCCTAACCCTAGCACTAGCCCTAACGCTAACCCTAAACCTAGCCCTAACCCTAACCCTAAACCTAACCCTTACCCCAACCCGACACACAACCCCAACCCTAACCCTAGCCTTAGTCCTAGCCCTAAATAAAACCCTAACGCTAGAACTAACCCTAGCCCTAACCCTAACCCTAACCTAGACCTAGCCCTAACCCTAACCGAAACCCTAACCCTAGCACTACCCCTAGACCTAGCCCTAACCCTAGCCCTAACATTACCCCTAGCCCTAGCCCTAGCACTAACCCTAACAATACGCCTAGCCCTAGCCCTAGCCATAGCACTAGCCCTAACACTAACCCTAATCCTAGCCCTAACCCTAACCCACAACCTGACCTAAACCTAACCCTAGCTCTAACCCTAAAGCAAACCCTAAACCAAGCCCTAGCCTTAGCCCTAGCCGTAACACTAAACCTAGTCCTAGTCCTAGCCCTAACCATAACCCTAACCCTAACCCTAGCCCTTGCCCTAAACCTAACAATAATCCTAGCCCTAACCCTAAACCAAGCCCAAGCCCTAAACCTAACCCTAGCCCTAGCCCCAACCCTAACCCAAACCCTAACACTAGCCCTAGCCCTAGCCATAACCCAAACCTTAACCTTAACACTAGCCAAAACCCTAAACCTAACCGTAACACTAGCCCTATCCCTAAACCTAGCCATAGCCCTAACCCTTACCCTAAACCTAGCCCTAACCCTAACCCTAGACCTAGAACTAACCCTAACCTAGTCCTAGCCCTAGCCCTAGCCATATTCCTAATACTAACCCTAAGCCTAACCCTAACCCGAACGCTAACCCTCACCCTAAACCTAACACTAGCCCTAGCTGTAACCATTACCCGAACCCTAATCCTAGCCCTAGTGCTGGCCTTAAAACTAACCCTAACACTAACCTTAGCCCTAGCGTTAGCCCTAGCATAACCTTAAGCTGAACCCTAATCTAGCACTAACCATAAACCTAACCCTAAAACTAAACCTAGCCCTAGCCCTAGCAATAGCCCTAACCCTAACCCAACCCTGGCTCTAGCCCTAACCCTAACCCTAACCCTAACGTTAACCGTAGCCCTACCATAAACTTTACCTTAACCCTAACCCAAACACTAGCCCTAGCCCTAGACAAAATCCTAACCCTAACCCTAACCCTAAACCTAGCGGTAGCCCTAAACCTAAACCTAACCCTAACCCTAAACTTAACCCTAGCCAAAGCCCTAACCCCTAAACATAACCCCAGCCCCAGCCCTAACCCTACCCTAACCCTAACCCTAGAACTAGCCTTAAACATAACCCAAATCCTAAGCCCTAACCCCAACAACAACCCAACAAAAAGCCCAACCCTAAAACTGACCCAAGCCTGAACCCTAACCCACACCCTAAATCTAACACTAGCCCTGGCCGTAACTCTAACCCGAAACCTAACCCTAAACTGAGCCCTAGCCCTAGCCCTAGCCCTAAACCTAACCCTAAACCTAGCCCTAGCCCTAGCCCTAACCCTAACCGTAACCCTAACCCTATACTAAGCCTAACATTAAACCTAACCCGAACCATAGCCCTAACCCTATCGCTAACCCTAGCCCTAACCCTAAACCTAACACTAGTCCTGACACTAACCCTAACCCTAACCCTAACCCTAACCCTATACCTAACCCTACCCCAAACCTAACCATAGCCCTAACCCTAACTCTAACCCTGGCCCTACCCCTAACCCTAACCCTAACCCTAGCCAAAACCCTACCCTAGCCCTAAACCTAACCCTAGCCCTAGCCCTAGCCCTAGCCCTAGCCCTAACTCCAACCATAACCACAACCCTAGCCTTACCCCTAACCCTAACCCTATTCCTAATCCTAGGTCTAGCCCTAGGACTAAACCTAACCCTAGCCCTAACATTAACCTTAGCCCTAACCCTAACCCTATCCCTAGCCCTAGGTCTAGCCCTAGGACTAAACCTAAAACTAGCCCTAACATTAACCTTAGCCCTAACCCTAACCCTAACGCTAGACCTAGCGCTAGCCCTAAACCTAGCCCTAACCCTAGCCCTAACCCTAGCTCTAACCCTAACCCACGCCGTAAACCTATCCCTAGCCCTAGCCCTAACCCTAACACAAACACTAACCAAGGCAATAACCCTAGCCCTAACCCAAATACTAGCCCTAAACCTAACCATAGCCCTAGCCCTAACATTAACTGTAGTGCTAGCCCTAGCCCTAGCCCAAACCCTAACCCTAACACTAGCGCTACCCTAACCCTAATCCTAAAACTAAATCTAGTCCTAGCCCTAACCCTAACAATAGCCTTAGCCCTAACCCTAACACTAGTGCTAGCCATAGCCCTAGCCCTAGCCCAAACCCTAACTCTAGCCCTAACCCTAGTTCTAACCCTAACACTAATTCTACTGCTAACCCTAACCCTAAATCTAGCCCTAGCCCTAAACCTAACCCTAGTGCTAGCCCTAGCCCTAGCCCAAACCCTAACCCTAACCCTAGCCCAAGACCTAACCCTAACCCTGTCCCTGATTCTAGTGCTAGCCCTAACCCTAACCATAGCCCTAGCCCTACCCTAACCCTAGCGCTAGCACTAGCCCAAGCCCTAATCCTAGCCCTAACCCTAACCCTAGCCCTAACCCTAAAAATTACCTTAACCCTAACCCTAACACGAGCCCTAGCCTTAACCCAACCCCAACAACAACCCCAACCCCAATCCCAACACTAACCTGACCCTAGCATGAACCCTAACACACACCCTAAACTAATGCTAGCCCAGCCGTAACCCTAACCGGAACCCTACCCAAAGCTTAGCTCTAGCCCTAGCCCTAACCCTAACCCTAACCTTCACCCAAACCGTAGCCCTAGCCCTATCACTAACCCTTATCCTAACACTAGCCCTAGGCCTAAACCTAACCCTAACACTAACCCTAAACCTAATCCTGGCCCTAAACCTAATGCACACCCTAAACGTAACCCTAGCCCTAGCCCTAACATAAAGCCAAACACTAACCCTAGCAATAGCCCTAACCCTAGCCCTAGCCATAACCCTAACACTAACCCTAACCCTAGCCCTGGCCCTAACCCTAACCCTAGCCCTAGTCTAACCCCTAGCACTAGCCCTAACCCTAACCCTAGAACTACCCCTAACCCTAAACCAAAACCTAGCCCGAAGCCTAGCCCTAGCACTAACCCTAAACCTAACCGAAGCCCTAACCCTAACCCTAGCCCTAACCCCAAACTTAACCCTATCCCGAGCCTTGGACCTAGCCTTAACCCTAGCCCTAACCCTAGCCATAGCCCTAAAACTAAGCCTAGTCCTAGCCCTAATATTAACATCAACCCAAACCCTAGCCTGAACCCTAACCCACACCCTAAACCTAACACTAGCCCTAGCCATAACCCTAACCCGAACCCTAAACCTCATCCTAGACCTAGCCTTAGCCCTAACCCTAACCCTAACCCTAGCCCAAGATATAAACCTAACCTGAACCCTAGCCCCAGTCCTAACCTAACCCTAAACCAAACCCTAACCTTAGCCCTAGCCCTAGCCCTAACCTTAACCCTAACACTAACCCAAACCCAACAACAACTCCAACCCTTCACTGACCCTAGCATGAACTCTAACCCACACCCTTAACTAAAACTAGCCCTGCCGTAACCCTAACCCAAACACTAACCCTAACCCTAGCACTAGCCCTAGCCCTAACCCTAACCCTAAACCTGAAACTAACCGTAGCCCTATCCCTATCCCTAAACCTTACCATATCACTAGCCCTAGGCATAAACTTAACACTAACCCTAACCCTAGCCCTAAACCTAACACTAGACCTAGCCCTAGCCCTAGCCCTAACCCTAACCCTAATGCTAACCCTAACCCTAGCCCTAAACCTAACCCACACCCTAACAATAACCTAACCCTAGCCCTAGCCCTAACCATAACCCTAACCCTAAACCCAGCACTAAACCTCACCCACAACCTACACATAACCCTACCCCTAGCACTAACCCTAACCCAAACCCTAACCCTAACCCTAGCCCTAGACCTAACCCTAGCCCTAGCCCTAAACCTAAACCGAACCCTAACCCTAGCCCTAACAGAAACCATAACCTAACTCTAGCCCTAGCCCTAGCCCTAACCCTTATCCTAATACTAGCCATAACCTAAACGTAACACTAGCCATAGCCATAACCCCAACCAGAACCCTAACCCTAACCCCAGCCCTATTCCTAACTGTAACCCTTGCCCTATCCCTAAAACTAGACCTCACCCGAACAGTACCCTAGTCCTAGCCATAACCCTATCCCTATCCCTAGCACTAACCCTAACCCTAAACCTAACACTTGCCCTAGCCCTAACACTAACCCTAATCCTAGCCCCAGCCCTTACCATAACCCTAACCCTAGCCCTAGCTCTAACCTTAAACCTAAACAAAACAAAAAAAAACCCCAAACCCAAACCAAACCCTAAAACTGACCCTAGCCTGAACCCTAACCCACACCCTAAACCTAACACTAGACCTAGTCGTAACCCTAACCTGAAACCTAACCCTAACCATAACCGTAGCCCTATCCCTAACCCTTAACCTAACCCTAGCCCTAGACCTAACCCTAAGCCTAACCTTATCCTAACCCTAACCCTGGCCCTAAACCTAACACACAGCCTTAACCTAAACATAGCCCTAGCCCTAACCCTAACCCTAGCTCTAACCCTAACCGAAACCCTAAACCTAACCTTAGCCCTAGCTCTAACCCTAAACCAAATCCTAAAACTAGCCCTACCCCTAACCCTAACCCTAGCCCTAACCCTAAACCAAGCCTTAGCCCTAACCCTAACACTAGTTCTAGCCCTTAACATAAATGTAGCACCAAACCGAACCCTAAACCAAACCCTAGGCCTAGACATAACCGTAACCATAGCCCTATCCCTAAACCTAGTCATAGCCCTAACCCTTACCCTAAACCTAGCCCTAACCCTAACCCTAGCCCTAGCACTAACCCTAACCCTAACCCTAGCCCTAGCCCTAGCCCTAGCCCTAGCCATAACCCTAGCCCTAGACCTATCCTAATCCTAACCCTAACCCGAAAACTAACCCTCACCATAAACCTAACACTAGCCCTAACCATAACCATAACCCGAACCCTAACCCTAACCCTAGCCCTAGTGCTAGCCCTAAAACTAACCCTAACACTAACCTTAGCCCTAGCCCTAGCCCAAGCATAACCTTAAGCTGAAACCTAATCTAGCACTAACCATAAACCTAACCCTAACCCTAACCCTAGCCCTAGCCCTAGCCCTAGCCCTAACACTAACCCTAACACTAGCCATAGCCATAACCCTACCATAGTGCTAGCCATAACCCTAACCCTAGCCCTAAACCTAACCCTAACCCTAACCCTAACCCTAAACCTAACAGTAGCCCTAGCCATATCCCTAACTCTTACCCTAACACTAGCCCTAGGCCCAACCCTAACCTTAATCCTAACCGTAACCATGGCCCTAAACCTAATCCACACCCTAAAACTAACCCTAGCCCTAGGCCTAACCCCAAATCTTAACTTAACACTAACCCTAACACTAGCCCTAGCCCTATACAAAACCCTAACTGCAACCCTAAGCCTAACACTAACCCTAGCCCAAGCACTAACCCTAACCCTAAACCTAGCCCCAGACCTAGACCTAACCCAAAACCTAACCCTAACACTAACCGTAAACCTAACCACAACCCTTACCCTAACCCTAACCCTAATCCTAGTCCTAGCCCTAACACTAACCCTAACACTAGCCTTAATCCTAGCCCTAGGCCTAACCCTAACCCTAACCCAAGGCCTAGCCCTAACCCTAAGCCTAACCCTAACACTAACCCTAACCTTAAACCGAGCCCTAGTTCTAAACTTAACCCTAACCCTAGGCTTAATCCGAGCCCTAGCCCTAACCCTAAACGTAGCCCTAGCCCTAATCCTTACCCTAAACCTAGCCCTAGCCCTACCCTAGGACTAATACTAACCTGAAAACTAGCCCTAACCCTAGACCTAACCCGAACCCTAACCTAGCCCTAGCAATAAACCTAACCTGAGCCCTAACCCTAAAGCTAACCCTAAACCTAACCCTAAACCCAACCCTAGCCATGGACCAAAAACTAACCCTAAACCTAGCCCTAACCCTAGCCCTAGCACAAACCTTAACCCTAACCCTAGCCATAGACCTAAACCTAACCCTAACCCTAAACCTAACCCTAGCCCTAACCCTAACCCCAACCCTAACCCTAACCCTAACCCTAAAACTAACCCTAGCCGTGCCACTAAATCTAAACCTAATTCTAACTCTCACCCTAGACCTAGCCCTAAGCCTAAACCTAACCCTAAACATAGCGCTAGACCTAGCCCTAGCCCTAACGCTAACCCTAACCCTAGCCGTAGACTTAACCCTAACCCTAACCCTAACCCTAACCCTAACCATAGCCCTAACCCTAACCCTAATGCTAACAATAGACCTAGCCCTAGTCTTAAACCCAACGCTTGCCCTAAACCTAACCCTAACCCTAACCCTAAACCTAACCCTAACCCTAACCCAAGGCCTAACCCTAACCCTACCCTAGTCCTAGCCCTAACCCTAGCCACTACCATAACCCTAAACCTAGACCTAGGCCTAGTCCTTACCGTAACCCTAACCGTAGCCCGAACCCTAACCCACACCTTAAACCCAACATTAGCCCTAGCCCTAACCCTAACCCGAACCCACACCCAAGCCCTAGTCCTAGCCCTAGCCCTAACCCGAAACCTAACCCTAACCCAAGCCCTTGCCTTAACCCTAACCCCAACGCTAAACCTAAACCTAACCCTAGCCCTGGCCCTACCACTAACCCTAGCCCTAGCCCTAGCCCTAGACCTAGCCATAACCATAACCCTAATCCTAACCCTAACCCTAGCCCTAACCCGAGCCTAGGCCTAGAGCTAGCCCAAGCCTTAGCCCTAACCCTAAAAATAATTCTAGCCCTAGACCTAACCCAAACCCTAGCCCTAACCTAACCCTAACCCTAGTACTAACAATAAGCCTAACCCTAAACCTAGCCTTAGCCCAAACCCTAACCCTAACATTAGCCTTAGGCCTAGCCATAGAACTAACCCTAACCCTAGCCCTAGCCCTAACCCTAACCCTAACACTAGCCCTAATCCTAGCCCAGTCCTAGAGCTAGCACTAGACCTAGCCTTAGCCCTAAAAGTAACCCTAGCCCTAGACCTTGCCCTAGCCCTAACCCTAGCCCTAACTCTAACCCAAGCCCTAACCCTAACCCTGACCCTAGCCCTAGCCCTAGCCCTAGCCCTAACCCTTCTCCTAAACCTAGCCCTAGGCCTAACCCTAACCCTAACCCTGATCATAACCCTAACCCTAGCCCTAAACCTACCCACACCCTAAACGTAACCCTAGCCCTAGACCTAACCCTAACCCAAACGCTAATCCTAGCCATAGCCCTAGCCCAAGCCATACACCTAACCCTAACCCTAACCCTAACCATAACCCTAACCCTAGCACTAGCCCTAGCCCTAAACCTAACCCTTACACCAACCCAAAACACAACCCCAACCCTAACCCTAACCCTAGCCTTAGCCCTAGATCAAACCCTAACCCTAGAACTAACCCTAGCCCTAAACCTAACTATAAGCCTAACCATAGCCCTAGCCCTATACCTAGCCCTAGACCTAGCCCTAACCCTAACCCTAACCCTAACCCTAATCCCAACCCAAACCCTAAGCTTGACCATAGCCTGAACCCTAACCCACATGATAAAACTAACACTAACCCTAGCCGTAACCCTAACCCTAACCCTATCCCTAGCCCTAACCATAATCCTAACCCCAAGCCCAGCCCTAAACCTAACCCACACCCTACACAGAACCCTACCCCTAGCCCTAACCCTAAACCCAAACCCTAATTCTAAACCTAGCCCTAGCCCTAACCCTAGACCTAGCCCTAACCCTAAACCGAACCTTAACCCTAGCCCTAGCCGAAACCATAAAACTAACTCTACCACTAATCCTAGCTCTAGCACAAAACCTAAATCGAAATATATAACTAACCTTAACCCTAACCCTAACCCTAGCCCTGACCCTAACCCTAACCCTAGGCTTAACCCTAGACCTAACCCTAAACTGAGACCTAGCCTTAACCCTAAACAAAGCCCTAGCCCTAAGCCTAACGCTAACACTAGCCCTAGCCCTAACGCTAACCTTTGTCCTAGCCCTAGCCCTAGCCCTAGCCCTAAGACTAGCCCTAAACCTAAAGCAAACCCTAGCCCTAACCACACCCTAGCCCTAGCCCTAGGCCTAGCCCTAGACCTAACCCAAACCCTAACCCTAACATTAGACCTAACCCTAACCCTAACACTAACCCTAGCCCTAACACTAACCTAAACCTAGCCCTAGACCTAACCCTAACCCAAACACTAAACCAAGCACTAGCCCTAGCCCTAGGCCTAGCCCTAACCCTAACCCTAACCCTAACCCTAACACTAACTCTAGCCCTAACCCTAACCCTAACCCTAAACCACATCCTAAACATAACCCTAGCCCTAGCCCTAACCCTAACCCAAACCATAAACCAAGCACTAGCCCTAAACCTAGCCCTTACCATAACCCTAACCCTAACCCTAACCCTAACCCTAACCCTAGCCCTAACCTGAGCCCTAGCCCTAGCCCTAGACCTAACCCTAACCGTTACCCTTACCCTAGCACTAACCTAGCCCGAGTCCTAGACCTAGCCCTAGCCCTAGCCTTAGCCCTAAACATAACACTAGCCCTAGCCCTAACCCTAGCGCTAGGCCTAATCCTAGCCCTAACCCTAACCCTAACCCTAAAGCTAACCCTAGCCCTAACCCTAACCCTAATCCAAGTCCTAGCCCCAGCCTTAACCATTACCCTATCACTAGCCGGGGCCTAACCCGTACCCTAACACTAATCCTAACACTAACCCTAACCCTAAACCTAACTCTAGCTCTAGCCCTAAGCCTAACCCAAACCCTAACCATGCCCTAGCCCTAACCCTAGCCATAACCCTAAACCTAAACCTAACCCTTACACTAAAACTAACCCTAGCCCTAGCACTAGCCCTAGCCCTAGCCCTAACTCTAACCCTAACCCTAACCCTAACCCTAGCGCTAGCCCTAGCCCTAACAATAGCCCTAACCCTACCCTAACCCTAGCCCTCACCCTAACCCTAAACCTAACATTAACCCTAGCCCTAAATCTAACCCTAAACCTAGCCCTAACCCTAAACCTGACCCTTACCCTAACCCTAGCCCTAGCCCTAAACCTAACCCTAACCCTAGCTCTAACCCTAACCCACACTCTAAACCTAACCCTAGCCCTAGCCCTAACCTAACCAAAACCGTATTACTAGCGCTAGCCCTATTCCTAACTGTAACCCTAGCCCTAACCCTAAACCTAGCCCAAGCCCTAACCCTCCCCTAGTCCTAGCCATAACCCTAACCCTAAGCCTAGTCCTAGCCCTAGACCTATCCCTATCCCTAGCCCTAACACTAACACTCACCCACACCCAAACCCTAGCCCGAACCCTAACCCACACCCTAACCCTAACCCTAGCCCTAGCCCTAACCTTAACCCTAAACCTAACCTAAACCCAAACCCAAAAACAACACCAAACTCAAACCCAACACTAACACTGAACCTAGCCTGAACCCTAACCCACACAGTAAACAAAACATTAACTCTAGTCGTAACCCTAACCCGAACCCAAACCCTAACCATAGCACTAGCCCTATCCCTAACCCTTACCCTAACCCTAGCCCTAGGCCTAACCGTAAGCATAACCCTAATCCTAACCCTAACCTGGCCCTAAACCTAACACACAGCCTTAACCTATCCATAGCCCTAGCCCTAACCATAACCCTAACCCTAGCTCTAAATCTAACCCACACCCTAAACCTAACCCTAGCCCTAGCTCTAACCCTAAACCAAACCCTAACCCTAGCCCTAGCCCTAACCTAACACTAGCCCCAACCCTAAACCTAGCCCTAGCCCTAACCCTAACCCTAGTTCTAGCCCTAAACATAAACCTAGCCCTAACCCTAAACCTAACCCTAAGCCTAAACCTAACCCTAGCCCTAACCCTAACCCTAACACTAAACCTAAGCTTAACCCTAGCCCTACTCCTAACCTTAACCCTAATCCTAGCCATAGTCCTAGCCCTAGCCCTAACACTAAAACTAGACCTAGCCCTAACCCTTACCCTAACCCTAAACCTAGCCCTAGCCCTAGCCCTAGCCTAACCTTAAACTGAACCCTAACCCTAGCACTAACCATAACCCTAACCCTAAAACTAATCCTAGCCCTAGCCCTAAATCTAACCCTAACCCTAGTGCTAACACTAGCTCTAGCCTTAGCCCTAGTCCTAACCATAACCCTAAACCTACCCCTAAACCTACCCCTAACCCTAGCCCTAACCCTAGACCTAACCATAAACCTAACCCCAGCCCTAGCCCTACCCCTAACACTAACCCTAGCCCTAGCCATAGCCCTAGCCCTAAACCCTAGCCCTAACCCTAACCATAACTCTAGCCGTAGCCCTAACCCTAACCCTAAGCCTAGACCTAAGACTAGTCCCAGGATTAACCCGAAACCTAACCCTAACCCTAGCTCTAGCCATAACGCTAGCCCTACCCCTAACCCTGACACTAACCCTAGCTCTAGCTCTAACCCTAACACTTGTGCTAGCCCAAGCCGTAGCCCAAAACCTAATCCTACTCCTAACCCTAGCCCTAAAACTAACCCTAATGCTAGCCCTAACCCTAACCCTAACCCTAGCCCTAAAGCTAACCCTAAACCTAGCCCTAACCCTGACCCTAAACCTAACCCTAGCTCTAACCCTAACCCACACCCTAAACCTAACGATAGCACTAGCCGGAATCCTAACCAAAACCCTAAACCTAGCCCTAGCCCTAACCCTACACTACTGCTAGCCATAAACCTAACCCTAGCCCTAACCCTAACCCTAATCCTAACCCTAACGCTAACCCTAACAGTAGCCCTAGCCCTATCCCTATCTCTTACCCTAACACTAGCTCTAGGCCCAACCCTAACCCTAATCCTAACCCTAACCATGGCCCTAAACCTAACCCACACCCTAAACCTAACCCTAGCCCTAGCCTTAACCCTAAAACTTGACTTAACGCTAACTCTAACACTAGCCCTAGCCCTATACAAAACCCTAACTGCAACCCTAAGCCTAACACTAACCCTAGCCCAAGCACTAACCCTAACAATAAACCTAGCCCCAGACCTAGACCTAACCCAAAGCCTAACCCTAACACTAACCGTAAACCTAACCATAACCCATACCCTAACCCTAACCCTAATCCTAGTCCTAGCCCTAACACTAACCCTAACACGAGCCTTAATCCTAGCCCTAGGCCAAACCCTAGCCCTAACCCTAGCCCTAGCCCTAACCCTAACCTTAACCCTAGCCCTAGTCCTAAACTTAACCCTAACCCTAGGCTTAATCCGAGCCCTAGCCCTAACACTAAACGTAGCCCTAGCCCTAATCCTTATCCTAAACCTAGCCCTAGCAATACCCTAGGACTAATACTAACCTGAACACTACCCCTAAACCTAGACCTAACCCTAACCCTAACCCTAGACCTAGCACTAACCCTAACCCGAGCCCTAACCCTAAAGCTAACCCTAAACCTAACCCTAAACCCAACCCTAGCCATGGACCAAAAACTAACCCTAAACCTAGCCCTAACCCTAGCCCTAGCACTAACCTTAACCCTAACCCTAGCCATAGACCTAAACCTAACCCTAACCCTAACCCTAACCCTAACCCTAGCCCTAACCCTAACCCCAACCCTAACCCTAAACCTAACCCTAAAACTAACCCTAGCCATGCCACTAAATCTAAACCTAAATCTAACTCTAACCCTAGACCTAGCCCTAAGCCTAAACCTAACCCTAAACCTAGCGCTAGGCCTAGCCCTAGCCCTAACGCTAACCCTAACCCTAGCCCTAGCCTTAACCCTAACACTAACCCTAACCCTAAACCTAACCCTAGCCCTAACCCGAACCCTAAAGCTAACAAGAGACCTAGCCCTAGTCTTAAACCTAACCATAACCCTAAACCTAACCCTAACCCTAAACCTAAACCTAACCCAAACCCAAGACGTAACCATAACCCTAGCCTAGTCCTAGCCCTAACCCAAACCACTACCATAACCCTAACCCTAGACCTGGGCCTAGTCCTTACCGTAACCCTAACAATAGCCCGTACCCTAACCCACACCTTAAACCTAACACTAGCCCTACCCCTAACCCTAAACTGAACCCACACCCAAGCCCTAGTCCTCGCCCTAGCCCTAACCCGAAACCTAACCCTAACCCAAGCCCTTGCCTTAACCCTAACCCCAACCCTAATCCTAACCCTAACCCTAGCCCTAACCCGAGCCTAGGCCTAGAGCTAGCCCAAGCCCTAGCCCTAACCCTAAAAATAATTCTAGCCCTAGACCTAACCCAAACCCTAGCCCTAACCTAACCCTAAACCTAGTACTAACAATAAGCCTAACTCTAAACCTAGCCTTAGCCCAAACCCTAACCCTAATACTAGCCCTAGACCTAGCCCTAGCACTAACCCTAACCCTAGGCCTAGCCCTAACCCTAACCATAACCCTAGCCCTAGCCCTAACCCTAACCCTAACACTAGCCCTAATCCTAGCCCAGTCCTAGAACTAGCACTAGACCTAGCCCTAGCCCTAAAAATAACCCTAGCCATAGACCTTGCCCTAGCCCTAACCCTAGACCTAGCACTAACCCTAAGCCTAACCCTAGCCCTAACTCTAACCCTGACCCTAGCCCTAGCCCTAGCCCTATCCCTAACCCTAACCCTAACCGTAACCCTAACCCTAGGCCTAAACCTAACCCTAACCCTGATCATAACCCTAACCCTAGCCCTAAACCTACCCACACCCTAAATGTAACCCTAGCCCTAGACCTAACACTAACCCAAACCCTAATCCTAGCCATAGCCATAGCCCAAGCCATAAACCTAACCCTAACCCTAACCATAACCATAACCCTAACCCTAGCACTAGCCCTAGCCCTAAACCTAACCCTTACACCAACCCAAAACACAACCCCAACCCTAACCCTAGCCTTAGCCCTAGCCCTAGATCAAACCCTAACCCTAGAACTAACCCTAGCCCAAAACCTAACCCTAAACATAGCCATAGCCATAGCCCTAGCCCTAGCCCTAGCCCTAGACCTAGCCCTAGACCTAGCCCTAACCCTAACCCTAACCCTAACCCTAATCCCAACCCAAACCCTAAGCTTGACCATAGCCTGAACCCTCACCCACATGATAAACCTAACCCTAGCCCTAGCTGTAACCCTAACCCTAACCCTAACCCTATCCCTAGCCCTAACCATAACCCTAACCCCAACCCCAGCCCTAAACCTAACCCACACCCTACACATAACCCTACCCCTAGCCCTAACCCTAACCCAAACCCTAACCCTAAACCTAGCACTAGCCCTAACCCTAGACCTTGCCCTAACACTAAACCGAACCCTAACCCTAGACCTAGCCGAAACCATAAATCTAACTCTAGCACTAGACCTAGCCCTAGCACGAAACCTAAATCTAACTCTATAGCTGACCCTAGCCCTAACCCTAACCCTAGCCGTGACCCTAACCCTAACCCTAGGCTTAACCCTAGCCCTAGCCCTAACCCTAAACCGAGCCCTAGCCCTAACCCTAAACGTAGCCCTAGCCCTAACCCTAACCCTAACACTAGCCCTAGCCCTAACGCTAACCTTCATCCTAGCCCTAGCCCTCGCCCTAGCCCTAGCCCTAGCCCTAAGACTAACCCTAAACCTAAAGCTAACCCTAGCCCTAACCACACCCTAACCCTAGCCCTTGGCCTAGCCCTAGACATAAAACAAACCCAACCCTAAATCTAGCCCTAAACCTAACCCTAACACTAACCCTAGCCCTAACGATAACCTAAACCTAGCCCTAGAGCTAAACCTAACCCAAACACTAAACCAAGCACTAGCGATAGCCCTAGGCCTAGCCCTAACCCTAACCCAAACCCTAACCCTAACTCTAGCCCTAACCCTAACACTAACCCTAACCCACACCCTAAACCTAACCCTAGCCCTAGCCCTAACCCTAACCCAAACCATAAACCAAGCACTAGCCCTAAACCTAGCCCTTACCTTAACCCTAACCCTAACCATAACACTAGGCCTACCCTGAGCCATAGCCCTAGACCTAGCCCTAGCCCTAGCCCTAGCCCTAGCACTAGCACTAACCCTTAACCTAGCATTAACCCTAACCCTTACCCGAGCACTAAACCTAGCCCGAGCCCTAGACCTAGTCCTAGCCCTAGCCTTAGCCCTAAACATAAAACTAGCCCTAGCCCTAACCCAAACCCCAGCCCTAAACCTAGCCCTAGCCCTAACCCTAGCCCTAACTCTAACCCTGACCCTAGCCCTATCCCTATCCCTAACCCTTATCCTAAACCTAGCTCTAGGCCTAACCCTAACCCTAACGCTAACCCTCATCATAACCCTAACCCGAGCCCTAAACCTACCCACACCCTAAACGTAACCCTAGCCCTAGACCTAACCCACACCCAAACCCTAATCCTAGCCATAGCCCTAGCCCAAGCCATAACCCTAACCCTAACCCTAACCCTAACCATAGCCCTAGCCCTAGGCCTAGGCCGAGACAAAGCCCTAACCCTAACCCTAACCCTAATCCCAACTGCAACCCTAAGCTTGACCATAGCCTGAATCCTAATCCTAACTCTAGCCCTAAACCTAACCAGAACACTAACCCTAGCCCTAACGCTAACCTAAACCTATCCCTAGACCTAACCCTAACCCAAACACTAAACCAAGCACGAGCCCTAGCCCTAGGCCTAGCCCTAACCCTAAACCTAACCCTAACCCTAACCCTAACTCTAGCCCTAACCCTAACCCTAACCCTAACCCTAACCCTAACCCTAACCCACACCCTAAAGCTAACAATAGCCCTAGCCATAACTCTAACCCAAACCATAAACCAAGCAGTAGCCCTAAACCTAGCCCTTACCCTAACACTAACCCTAACCCTAACCCTAGCCCATGCCAGAGCCCGAGCCCTAGCCCTAACCCTAGCCCTAACTCTAACCCTGACCCTAGCCCTATCCCTATCCCTAACCCTTATCCTAACCCTAACCCTAGGCCTAACCCTGACCCTAATGCTAACCCTCATAATAACCCTAACCCTAGCCCTAAACCTACCCACACCCTAAACGTAACCCTAGCCCTAGACCTAACCCTCACCCAAACCCTAATCCTAGCCATAGCCCTAGCCCAAACCATAACCCTAACCCTAACCCTAGCCCTAACCATAGCCCTAGCCCTAGGCCTAGCCCTAGACCTAGCCCTAACCCTAACCCTAACCCTAATCCCAACTGCAACCCTAAGCTTGACCATAGCCTGAATCCTAATCCTAACTCTAGCCCTAAACCTAACCAGAACACTAACCCTAGCCCTAACGCTAACCTAAACCTATCCCTAGACCTAACCCTAACCCAAACACTAAACCAAGCAATAGCCCTAGCCCTAGGCCTAGCCCTAACCCTAACCCTAACCCTAACCCTAACTCTAGCCCTAACCCTAACCCTAACCCTAACCCACAACCTAAACCTAACAATAGCCCTAGCCATAACCCTAACCCAAACCATAAACCAAGCAGTAGCCCTAAACCTAGCCCTTACCCTAACACTAACCCTAACCCTAACCCTAACCCTAGCCCTAGCCAGAACCCGAGCCCTAGACCTAGCCCTAGCCCTAGCCTTAGCCCTAAACATAACACTAGCCCTAGCCCTAACCCAAACCTTAGCCCTAAACCTAGCCCTAGCCCTAACCATAACCCTAACCCTAGCCCTAGCCCTAACCCTAAACCTAGTCCCAAACCTAGCCCTAGGCCTAATCCTAACACTAACCCTAAACCTAAACCTAACCCTAAAGCTAACCGTAGCCCTAAACCTAACCCTAATCCAAGACCTAGCCCCAACCCTAAACCTTACGCTAACACTACCCGTGGCCTAACCCGTACCCTAACACTAATCCTAACAGTAACCCTATCCCTAAACCTAACCCACACCCTAAACCTAACCCTAGCTCTAGCCCTAAGCCTACCCAAACACTAACCATGCCCTAGCCCTAACACTAGCCATAACCCTAACCCTAAACCTAACCCTAACACTACAACTAACCCTAGCCCTAGCACTAGCCCTAGCCCTAGCCCTAACTCTAACCCTAACCCTAACCCTAACCCTAGCACTAATAATACCCTAACCCTAACGCTAGCCCTAGCCCTAGCCCTAACAATAGCCCTAACCCTAACCCTAACCCTAACCCTAAACCTAACCCTAGCCCTAATCCTAACCCTAGCCCTAATCCTAACCCTAACACTAACCCTAGCCCTAAATCTAACCCTAAACCTAACCCTAACCCTATCCCTAATCCTTACACTAACCCTAGCCCTAGCACTAAACCGAACCCTATGCCTAGCTCTAAAGCTAACCCACACTATAAACCTAACCCTAGCCCTAGCCCTAACCCTAACCAAAACCCTAATAGAGCGCTAGCCCTATTCCTAACCGTAACCCTAGCCCTAACCCTAAACCTAGCCCTAGCCCTAACCCTCCCCTAGTCCTAGCCATCACCCTAACCCTAAGCCTAGTCCTAGCCCTAGCCCTAGCCCTAACAGTAACCCTAACACAAACCCTAGACCGAACCCTAACCCACACCCTAACCCTAACCCTAGCCCTACCCCTACCTTAACCCTAACCCTAACCCAAACCCAAAAACAACACCAAACCCAAACCCAACACTAACACTGAACCTAGCCTGAACCCTAACCCACAACGTAAACCAAACACTAGCCCTACTCGTAACCCTAACCGGAATCCTAACCCTAACCGTAGCCCTAGCCCTATCCCTAACCCTTACCCTAACCCTAGCCCTAGGCCTAACCCTAAGCATAACCCTAATCCTAACCCTAACCCTGGCCCTAAACCTAACACATACCGTAAACCTAACACTAGCCGTAGCTCTGACCCTAACCAAACCCTCACTGTAGACCTAGCCCTAACCGTAACCCTAGGCCTAACCCTAAACCTAGCCCTAGCCCTAACCCTAACCCTAGTTCTAGCCCTAAACATAAACCTAGCCCTAACCCTAAACCTAGCCCTAAACCTAACCCTAGTTCTAGCCATAAACATAAACCTAGCCCTAACCCTAAACCTAACACTAACCCTAACCCTAAACCTAGCCCTAACCCTAACCCTAACACTAAACCTAACCTTAACCCTAGCCCTAGTCCTAACCTTAACCCTAACCCTAGCCATAGTCCTAGCCCTAGCCCTAACACTAAAACTAGACCTAGACCTAACCCTAACCCTAAACCTAGCCCTAGCCCTAGCCTAAACTTAAGCTGAACCCTAACCCTAGCACTAACCATAACCCTAACCCTAAAACTAATCCTAGACCTAGCCCTAACTCTAACCCAAACCCTAGCTCTAACACTAGCCCTAGCCCTAGACCTAGTCCTAACCCTAAACCTAAACCTACCCCTAACCCTAGTCCTAACTCTAAACCTAACCCCAGCCCTAGCCCGACCCCTAACACTAACCCTAGCCCTAGCCCTAGCCCTAACCCTAACCCTAACCCTAACCCTAGCCGTAGCCCTAACCCTAACCCTAAGCCTAGACCTAAGCCTAGTCCCAGGACTAACCCGAAACCTAAACCTAACCCTAGCCCTAGTCCTAATGCTAGCCCTAACCCTAACCCTGACACTAACCCTAGCTCTAGCTCTACCCCTAACACTTGTGCTAGCCCAAGCCATAGCCCAAAATCTGATCCTAACCCTAACCATAGCCCTAAAACTAACCCTAATGCTAGCCCTAACCCTAACCCTAACCCTAGCCCTAAATCTAACCCTAAACCTAGCCCTAACCCTAACCATAACCCTAACCCTAACCCTAGCCCTAACCCTAGCTCTAACCCTAACTCACACCCTAAACCTAACGATAGCACTAGCCATAATCCTAACCAAAACCCTAAACCTAGCCGTAGCCCTAACACTAACCTAGTGCTAGCCGTAACCCTAACCCTAGCCCTAGTCCTAACCCTAACCCTAACTCTTGCCCAAGGCCTAACTCTAGCACTAACCCTACCCTAAACCTAGCCCCAGCCCTTACCCTAACGCTAACCCTAACCCTAACCCTTGCCCTAGCCCTCAAACTAGCCCTAACACTAATCCCAACCCTAGCTACAGCCATAGCCCTAACCCTAACCCAAGACCTAGCCCTAGCCCTAAACATAACCCTAAACTTAAACCTATACCTAGTCCTAACCCTAAACCTAACCCTAACACTAGCCATAGCCCTAGCCCTAACTCTAACACTAACCCTAACCCTAGCCCTAGCCCTAACGCTAACGCTAGCCCTAACCCTAACCCTAAAGCTAGCCCTAGCCCTAGGCCTAACCTAGCCCTAGCCCTAACCCTAACCCTAACCCTAACCCTAGCCCTAACCCTAAACCAAGCCATAGCCCTATTCCTAACACTTACCCTAACCCTAGCCCTAGCCCTAGCCCTCACCCTAACCCTAACCCTAGCTATAACCCTAAGACACAAACTAAACCTAATCCTAGCCGTAGACCTAACCCTAACCCTAACACTAACCCTAACCCTAGCCCTAACCCTAACCCTAACCCTATCCTTAACTCTAACCTTAACCCTAGCCCTAGTCCTAAAATTAACCCAAAGCCTAGGCTTAGTCCGAGCCCTAGGCTTAACACTAAACCTAGCCCTAGCCCTAACCCTTACCCTAAACCTAACCCTAGCCCTAGCCCTAGGCCTAACCCTAACCTGAACACTAGCCCTAACCCTAGCCCTAGCCCTAACACTAACCCGAGCACTAACCCTAAAGCCCACTTAAACCCAACCCTAGCCATGGCCCTAAAACTGACCCTAATCCTAGCCCTAGCCTTAACCCTAACCCCCACCATAACCCTAACCCTAACCCTAATCCAAGCCCTAATCATAACTCTAGCGCTAACCCTAACACTAGCCTAGCCCTAGCCCTAACCCTAAACCTAACCATAGCCCTAACCCTAACCCTAGCGCTTCCCTAACCCTAACACTAACCCTAGCCCTAACCCTAGCCCTAGCCAAAGCCCTAACCTTACCCTAACCCTAGCCTTCGCCCTAGCTTTAGCCTTTACCGTAAGCTTAAAACTAACCCTAGCTCTAACCCTAACCATAACCGTAAACCTAACTCTAGCCCTAAACCCAACCCTAGCCCTAAACTTAACCCTAACCCTAACGCTAGCCCAAAACCTAACCCTAGCCCTAACCCTAGCCCTAACCCTAGCCCTAAACCTAACCCTAACCCTAGACCTAGCCCTAGCCCTAACCCTGACCCTAACACTAGCCGTAGCCCTATCCCTAACCCTAAAACTAAACCTAGCCCTAACCCTAACCCTAATGATAACCCTAGACCTAGCTGTAGCCATTACCCTAACCCTAGGCATAGACCTAAGCCTAACCCTAACCCTAACCCTAGCCCAAGCCCTAACCCAAAAATTAACCCAAGACCTAAACCTAAACCTATTCCTAGTCCTAGCCCTAAACCTAACCCCACCCCTAACCCTAGCCCTAGCCCTAACCCAAAAATTAACCCAAGCCCTAAACCTAAACCTATCCCTAGTCCTAGCCCAAACCCTAACCCCAACCCTTCCCTAACCCTAGCCCTAGGCCTTATCCTGTCCCTAACCCTAACCCTAGCCCAAACCCTAACCCACACCTATACCTAAACCTAGCCCTAGCCCTAAACCTAACATGAACCCTAGACCTAGCCCTAGCCCTAGCACTAACCCGAACCCTAAACCTAAACCTAACCCTAGCCCTGGCCCTAAAACTAACCCTAACCCTAAACCTAAACTTAGCCCTAGCCCTAAAACAAACCCTAACTCCAGCCCTAGCCTAGCCCTAGCTCTAGCCCTAACCATAACCATAACCATAACCCTAACCAAAGCACTAGCCCTAACCCTAACCCTAAACCTAACCCTAACCCTAAACCTAGCCGTTGCCCTAACCCTAAACATAATCCTAAACCTAACCCTAGCCCTAGCCCTAGTTCTAGCCATAAACTTAACACTAACCCTAGCCCTAACGCTAACACGAAACCTAAACCTAGCCCTAAACCTAGACATAACCCTAGACATAGCCCTAGCCCAAGCCCTAACCCTAACCCTTAACTCAAGACCGAACCCTAACACACACCCTAAATCTATCACTAGCCCTAGCTCTAACCCTAAACCGAACCCTAACCCTAACACTAACCATAAACCTAGCGCTAGCCCTAGCCCTAGCCCTAACAGTAACCCTAACCGTAACCCTAGCCCTAGCCCTAACGCTAAACCTAAACCTAGCCCTAGGCCTAGCCCTAGCCTAACCCTAAACCTAGCCCTGACCCTAACCGAAATCTAACCCTAGACTTAACCCTAAACACAGTCCTAGCCCTAGGCCTAAACCTAACCCTAACCGTATACCTAGACCAAGGCCTAGCCTTAACCCTAACCCTCACTCGAGCCCGAACCCTATAGCACACCCCAAAACCTAACAATAGCCCTGGCTCTAACCATAAACCGAACCAAGCCCTAGCACTAATCTTAAACCTAACCTTAGCCCTAGCCCTAAACCTAACCCTAACCCTAACCATAACCCTAACCCTAGCCCTAACCGTAGCCCTAACACTAACCCTAGCCCTAGCCCTAGCCCTAACATTAAACCTAAACCTAACCTAGGCCTAGCCCTAGCCCTAACCCTAAGCATAACCCTAACCCTAACCCTAACCCTAACCCAAGCCCTAACCATACCCTAGACCTGACCCTAGCCATAACCCAAACCCCAACCATAACCCTAACACTAGCCCTAGGCCTAGCCCTAACTCTAACCCTAACCCCAGCCCGAACCCTAACCCACACCTTAAATATAACACTAGCCCTAGCTCGAACCCTGAAACAAACCATAACCCTAAACCTAGCCCTTACCCTAGCCCTAGCCCTAGCCCTAGCCCTAGACCTAGCCCTAACCCTAACCCTAAACCTAAACCTAGTCCTGGGCCTAGCCCTAACCCTAACCCTTAACTGAAGACCAAACCCTAACCCACACCCTAAACCTAGCACTAGCCCTAGCTCTAACCCTAAACTGAACTCTAACAGTAACCTTAACCGTTACCCTAACGATAGCCCTAGCCCTAGCCCTAACAGTTACCCTAACCATAACCCTAGCCCTAGCCCTAACCCTAAACCTAACCCTAACCCAAGTCCTAACAGTTGCCCAAAACCTAATCCTAACCCTAGCCCTAGCCCTAAACCTAAACCTAACACTCCCTAGCCCTAGATCTAAACCTAACCCTAAACCTAAGCCTAGCCCTAACCCTAACCTAATGCTAATCCTAGACCTAGCCCTAGCCATAACCCTAAAGCTAGCCCTAGCCCCAGACCTAACCCTAGCCCTAGCCCTAACCCAAGCCCTAAACCTAACCCTAGCCCTAGTCCTAGCCCTAAACCTAACCCCAACCCTAACCCTAACCCTAGCCCAAGGCCTAAACCTGACCCTAAACCTAGCCCGAACCCTAACCCACACCTTAAACCTAATACTAGCCCTAGCCCTAACCCTAACCCGAACCCACACCCAAGCCCTAGCCCAAGCCCTATCCCTAACCCGAAACCTAACCCTAACCATAGTCCTTGATTTATCCTAAACCCAACCATAAACCTAAAACTAACCCTAGCCCTGGTGCTAAATTAACCCTAAAACTAAACCTAACCCTAGCCCTAGCCCTAAAACTAACCCTAACTCTAGCCCTAGCCCGATCCATAACCATAACCCTAATCCTAACCCTAGCCCTAGCCCTAACCTTAACCCTAAACCTAACCCTAAACCTAGTCCTAGCCCTAGCCCTAACCCTAACCCTAACACTTGCCCTAGCCTTAACCCTGACCCTAACCCTAGCACTACCCTAGCCCAAGCCCTAAACCTAGCCCTAAACCTAACCCTAGCCCTAGCCCTAGTGTAACCCTAACCCTAACCCTAGCCCTAACCGCAACCCTAACCCTAACCCTAACCCTAACCCTTACCCTAACCCTAGCTCTAGCCCTAGCCCTAAACCTAACCATAGCCCTAACTCTAACCATAGACCTATCCCTAACCCTAATCCTAACCCTAACCCTAGCACTAACTCTCCACCTAGACAAAGCCATAACCCTATCCCTAACACTAGCACTCGACCTAGCCATATCTCTAACCCTAACTTAAAACTTAACCCTAGCCATAACCATAACCATAACCATAACCCTTCCTAGACCTAGCCCTAGCCCTAACCCTAACCCTAGCAAAAGCCCTAACGCTAACCCTGGCCCTAACCCTAGCCCTCACCCTAAATCTAATCCTTACCCTAACCCTAGACCTAGCCCTAAACTAGCCCTAACCCTAAGCCTAACACTAGCCGTCACCCTAACCCTAACCTAAACATAGACCAGCCCTAAACATAAACTTAGACATAGCCCTAACCCTAAACCTAGCCCTAGCACGAGCCCTAGCCCTAGGCATAACACCAACCCTAACCCTAACCCTAGACCTAGCCCTAACCCTAAACCTAACCCTAGCCCGAAGCCTAGCCCTAGCACTAACCGTAAACCTAATCCGGGCCCTAAACCTAACCCACACCCTAAACCTAACCCTAGCCCTAGCCCTAGCCCTAACCCAAAGCCAAACCCTAACCCTAGCAATAGACCTAGCCCTAGCCCTAGCCATAACCTTAACCCTAACCCTAAACCTAACCCTGGCCCTGACCCTAACCATAACCCTAGCCCTAGCCCTAGCCCTAGACCTAGCCCTAGCCCTAACACTAACCCTAACCATAACCCTAGACCTAGCCCTAACCCTAAACCTAACCCTAGCCCGAAGCCTAGCGCTGGCACTAACCCTAAACCTAACTGAAGCCCTAACCCTAACCCTAGCCCTAACCCTAAACTTAACCCTAACCCTAGCCTTGGACCTAGCCTTAACCCTAACACTAACCCAATACCAACAACAACTCCAACACTTCCCTGACCCTGAATGAAACCTAACCCACACCCTTAACTAACACTAGTCCAGCCGTAACCCTAACCCGAACCCTAACCCTATCCCTAGCCCTAGCCCTACCCCTAACCCTAAACCTAAACCTAACCGTAGCCCTAGTCCTAGCTTAGCCCTAGACTAACCCTAACCCTAAACCTAACTCTAGCCCTAACCGTAACCCTAACTCTAGCACAAACCCTAGCCCTAGCTGGAACCCTATACCTAACACTGGCCCTACCCTAACCCTAACTGTAGCCTTAACCAAAATGCTAACCCTATACCTAAACCTAGCCTTAGACCTAACCCTAACAAGAGCCTTAGCCATAAACCTAACCCTAACCCTAGCCCTAACCATAGCCCTAACCCTAACCCTAATGCTAACCCTAGCCATACCCCTAACCCAAAGCATAGCCCTAACCCTAACCCTAGAACTATACCTAACCCTAACCCTAGCCCTAACTCTACACCTAGATAAAGCCCTAACCCTAATCCTAACCCTAGCCCTCGACCTAGCCAAAGACCTAACCCTAACTTTAAACCTAACCCTAGCCCTAACCCTAGCCTAACACTAACCCTAGTCCTAACCGTAACCCTAAACCTAACACTAACTCAAGTCCTAGCCCGAACCCTAACCCTAGTCCTAACCCTAACCCTAACCCTAACCCTAGTCCTAGCCCTAAACCTAACCCTAGCCCTAACCCCAAAACTAGTGCTAACCCTAACCCTTGCCCAAACACTAACCCTAATGCTAGCCCTAGCCCTAAGCCTAACCTTCAACATAACCCTAGGCCTAACCCTAAACCTTACCTTAAACATAAACCTAACACTAGTCCTAGCCCTAAAGCTAACCCTATCCCTAACCCTAGACCTAGCCTTAACCCTAACCCTAACCCTAACACTAACCCTAACCCTAGCCTAAGCCCTAATCCTAACCATAACCCTAGTCACAGTCTTAATCCTAGCCTTAACCCTAACCCTATCCCTAATACTAACCCACAGCCAAAACCTTACCCTAGCCTTAGCTCTAACCCTAATCCAAACTCAAACCCTAGCCCTAGCCCTAACCCTAACACTAGCCCTAACCCTAAACCTAGCCCTAGCACTAGCCCTAAACCTAACCCTAACCATAACCCTAGCCCTAGCCCTACACTAACCCTAACCCTAGCCCTAGGCCTAGCCCTAGGACTAACACAAACCCTAACCCTAACCCTAGCCCTAACCCTAACCCTAAAGATAGCCCTAGCCCTAGCCCTAACCCTAACCCTAACCCTAGCCCTAATCCTAAACCTAGAGCTAGACCTAGCCGTAGCCCTAGCCAAAGCCCTAACCCTAACCCTAGCCCTAGCACTAGGAATAACACAAACCGTAACCTGAACCCCAGCCCTAACCCTAACGCTAGCCCTAGACCTAGCCCTAACCTTAGCCCTAACACTAACCCTAACATTAGTCCTAACCCTAACGCTAACCATAACCCTAGCCCTAAACCCTAGCCCTACCCTAAAACTAGCCCTAACCCTAACCCAAGCACTAGCACTAATCCTAACCCTAGTCCTAGAACTTACCCTAACCCTAGCCCTAGCCCTAACCCTAACCATAGTGCTAGCCCTAGCCCTAGCCCAAACACTAACACTAAACCTAGCCCTAGCCCTAGCACTAACGCTAAACCAAACCCTTATGCTAGCCCTAGCCTTAACCCTAACCTTAACCCTAAACCTAGTCCGAACCCTAAACTTTACCTTAATCCTAACCCTAACACTCGCCCTAGCCCTAGACCTAACACTAACCCTAACACTAACCCTAGCCCTAGACTTAACACTAGCCCTAACCCTAACCCTAACCCTAGCCCAGCCCTAACTATAACCCTAACCCTATACCTAGCCCTAACCTTAACCCTAACCCTAATCCAAATCCAACACCTCCAACCCCAACCCCAACCCTAAAACTGACCCTAGCCTCAACCCTAACCCACAACCTGAACTTAACACTAGCCATAGCCGTAACCCTTACCTGGACCCTAACCCTAACACTAACCCTAGCCCTAGCCCTAGCCTACCCCTAGCCCTAGCCTAACCCTAACCCTAACCCTAGTCCTAAACGTAACCCTAAACCTAACAGTAAACCTAGCCCTAGCCCGAAACCTAACCCTAGTCCTAAATCTAACCCTAGCCCTAGCACTAAACCTAACCCTAGTACCCGCCCTAACTCTAACCTTAACCCTAGCCCTGTCCGTAACACTAGAGCTAGTCCTAGGCCTAGCCCTAGCCCAAACACTTATCCTAAAGCTAGCCCTAGAACTAACCCTAAACTTAACCGTAACCCTAGCCCTAACCCTAAACCTTACATTAAACCTAACCCTAACACTAGCCCGAGCCCTAGACCTAACCCTAAGCCTAACCTTAGCCTTAACCCTAACACTAACCCTAACCCTAACCCTAGCCCAAGCCCTAACCCTAACCCTAACCATAAACCTAACGCTAGCCCTAGCCCTAACCCTAACCTTAACCCTAACCCTAGCCCTAACCCTAAAAATTACCTTAACCCTGACATTAACAAGAGCCCTAGCCCTAGCCCTAACCCTAACATTAACCCTAACCCTAGCCCTAGCCCAAGCCCTAACCCAAACACGAACCCTAGCCCCATCCCTAAAGCTAACCCTAAACCTAACCCTAACCCTAGCCCTAGCCATAACCTTAACCCTAACCCTAACCCAACCCCAACAACAACGCCAACCACAACACCAACCCTAACCCTCACCCTAGCATGAACACTAACCGACACCCTAAACTAACACTAGCCCAGCCGTAACCCTAACCCAAACCCTAACCCTAACCCTAGCCCTTGCCCTAGACCTAACCCTAACCCTAAACCTAACCTTAATCCGAACATAGCCCTAGCCCTATCCCTAACCCTTACCCTAACACTAGCCCTAGGCCTAAACCTCGCCCTAGCACTAATCCAATTCCTAACCCTGGCCCTAAACCTAAACCACACCCTAAACCGAAACCTAGCCCTCGTCCTAACAAAAAGCCAAACCCTAACCCTAGCACTAGCCCTAGCCCTAGCCCTAGCCATAACCCTAACCGTAAGCCTAACCCTAACCCTAGCCCTAACCCTAAACCTAGCCCTAGCCCTAACCCTAACGCTAACCCTAGCCCTAGCCCTAGCCCTAACACTAAGCTTAACCCTACCCATAGCCCTAGCCCTAGCCCTAACCCTAACCCTAAACCTAGCCCTAAGCCTAGCCCTAGCACTAACCTTAAACCAAACCGTAGTCCTAACCCTAACCCTAGGCCTAAACCTAACCCTAGTCTTGGCCCTAGCCCTAGCCCTAACCCTTAACCTGAACCTAGCCCTAACCCTAACCCTAGCACTAACCCTAACCCTAGCCCTTATGCTAGCCCTATCCCTAGCCCTATCCCTAGCACTAACCCTAGCCCAAACCCTAGATCTAACCCTAAACCACACCGTACACCTAACCCTAGCCCTAGCCCTAACCCTAACCCTAACCCTAGACATAAGCCTAGACCCAGGACTAACCTGAAACCTAACCCAAACCCTAGCCCTAGCCATAACGCTAGCCCTAACCAAACCCTGAAACTAACCCTAGCTCTAGCTCTAACCCTAACACTCGTGCTAGCCCAAGCCGTAGCCCAAAACCTAATCCTACCCCTAACCCTAGCCCTAAAACTAACCCTAAAGCTAGCCCTAACCCTAACCCTAACCCTAGCCCTAAATCTAACCCTAAATCTAGCCCTAACCCTAACCGTAACCCTAGCCCTAACCCTAGCTCTAACCCTAACCCACACCATAAACCTAACGATAGCACTAGCCATAATTCTAACCAAAACCCTAAATCTAGTCCTAGCCCTAACCCTACCCTAGTGCTAGCCGTAACCCTAACCCTAGCCCTAGCCCTAACCCTAACCCTAACTCTTGCCCGAGCCCTAACTCTAGCCCTAACCCTACCCTAAACCTAGCCCCAGCCCTTACCCTAACGCTAACCCTAACCCTTGCCCTAGCCCTCAAACTAGCCCTAACACTAATCCCAACCCTAGCCCCAGCCATAGCCCTAGACATTACCCTAAGTTTAAACCTAAACCTAGTCCTAACCCTAACCCTAACCCTAGCCATAGCCATAGCCCCAGCCCTAAATCTAACACTAACCCTAAACCTAGACCTAGCCCTAACCCTAACGCTAGCACTAACCCTAACCCTAAAGCTAGCCCTAGCCCTAGACCTAACCCTAGCCCTAGCCCTAAACCTAACCCTAACCCTAACCCTAACCCTAACCCTAGCCCTAAACCTAAACCAAGCCATAGCCCTATTCCTAACACTTACCCTAACCCTAGCCCTAGCCCTCACCCTAACCCTAACTGTAGCTATAACCCTGACACACAAACCAAACCTAACCCTAGCCCTAGACCTAACCCGAACCCAAACCTTAACCCTAGCCCTAGCCCAAACCCTAACCCTAGCGCTAACACTAAACCTAGCCCAATTCCTAAACCTAACCCTAGTCCTAGCACTAACTCTGAACCTAATCCAAGCCCTAAACCTAACCCTAGTGCTAGCCCTAGCCGTAGTTAGCCCAAACACTAACCCTAACCTTAGCCCTACCCATAACACTAACCCTAACCCTAACCCTAACACTAGAATAGGCCTAAACCTAACCTTAACCCTAACCCTAGCCCTAAACCTAAACCTTACCTTAACCCTATCCCTAACACTAGCCCTAGCCCTAGAACTAACCCTAACACTAACAAAAACCCTAACTATAGTCCTAACCCTAACCCTAACCCTAGTACTAGACCTAGCCCTACCCCTAGCTCGAACCCTAACCCTATATCTAGCCTTAGCGCTAACCCTAACCCAAACCCTAACGCTAGCCCTAGACCTAACCCTAACCTTAACCCAAACCATAGCCCTAACCCTAAACCTTACATAAACCCTAACCCTAACACTTGCCCTAACCCTAGCACTACTCCTAAAATTAATAACCCTAGCCCTAGCCTTAACCCTATCCCTAACCCTAAACCTAAGCCTATTCCTAAACCTAGCACAAGACCTAACCCTAACCCTAATCCTAACACTAACCCTAAAGTAGCCCTAGCCCTATCCCTAACACTTAACCTAACACTAGCACTAGGCCTAACCCTAACCATAACCCTAACCCTAACCCACACACTAAACCTAACCCTACCCCTAGCCCTAACTCTAAATCTTAACTTAACGCTAACCCTAACACTAGACCTAGCGCTATACCTAACCCTAACCATAACCCTAAGCCTAACACTAACCCTAACCCCAGCCCTAGACCTAACCCTAAACCTAACCCTAACACTAACTGTAACCGTAACCCTAACCCTAATCCTAATCCTAGTCCTAGCCCTAACACTAACCCTAACACTAGACCTAATCCTGGCCCTAGGCCTAACCCTAACACTAACCCTAACCTTAACCCTAACCCAAAACCTATCCCTAAACCTAGCCCTAACCCTAACCCTAACCCTAACCCTAACCATAACCCTAAACCTAACCTTAACCCTAGCCCTAGTCCTAAACTTAACCCTAACCCTAGGCTTAGTCCGAGCCCTAGCCCTAACACTAAACCTAGCCCTAGCCCTAACCCTTACCCTAAACCTAACCCTAGCCCTAGCCCTAGGCCTAAACCTAACCTTATCACTAGCCCTAACCCTAGACCTAACCCTAACCCTAACCCTAGCCCTAGCCCTAACACTAACCAGAGCACTAACCCTAAAGCTAAACCTAAACCTAACCCTAAACCCAACCCTAGCCATGGCCCTAAAACTGACCCTAATCCTAGCCCTAGCCTTAACCCTAACCCCCACCATAACCCTAACCCTAACTCTAATCTTAGCCCTAACCATAACTCTACTCCTAACCCTAACACTAGCCTAGCCCTAGCCCTAACCCTAAACCTAACCATAGCCCTAACCCTAACCCTAGCCCTTCCCTAAACCTAACACTAACCCTAGCCCTAACCCTAGCCCTAGCCAAAACCCTAACCCTTACCCTAACCCCAGGCTTCGCCCTAGATTTAGCCTTTACCGTAAAGCTTAAAACTAACCCTAGCCCTAAACCTAACCATAACCCTATACCTAACTCTAGCCCTAAACCCAACAATAGCCCTAAACGTAACCCTAACCCTAACGCTAGCCATAGCCCTAGCCCTAACCCGAGCCCGAACCCTAATCTAAACCTAACCCTAGCCCTATTCCTAACCCTAGACTTAAACCTAACCCTAACCCTAACCCTAACACTAGCCCTAAATCTAACCCTAACCCTAGCCCTAGCCCTAGCCCTAGCCCTATCCCTCACCGTAAAGCTAGCCCTAGCCCTAAACCTAACCCTAACAATAGAGCTAACCCTAGCCCTAGCAATAACTTTAACCCTAGTCACAGCCCTAACCCTAAACCTATCCCTAGCCCTAACACTAACCCTAGTGCTAGACATAGCCCTGGCCTTAGCCCAAACTCTAACCCTAAACCTAGCCCTAGCCCTAGCTTAACCCTAACCCTAAACCTAACCGTAGCCCTAGCCCTAGCCTAGCCCTAGACTAACCCTAACCCTAAACCTAACCCTATACCTAACCATAACCTGAACGGTAGCACAAACCCTAGCCCTAGCCGTAACCCTAACCCTAACACTGGCCCTAGCCCTAACCCTAACTGTAGCCTTAACCAAAACGCTAACCCTATAACTAAACCTAGCCTTAGACCTAACCCTAGCCATAGCCTTAGCCGTAACGCTAACCCTAACCCTAGCCCTAACCGTAGCCCTAACCCTAACCCTAACGCTAACCCAAACCCTATCCCTAGCCCTACCCCTAACCCAAACCATAGCCCTAACCCTAACCCTAGACCTATCCCTAATCCTAACCCTAACCCTAGCCCTAACTCTACCGCTTAGACAAAGCCCTAACCGTAACCTTAAGCCTAGCCCTCGGCCTAGCCAAAGACCTAACCCTAACTTTAAACCTAACCGTAGCCCTAGCCCTAGTCTAACACTAACCCTAACCCTAGTCCTAACCGTAACCCTAAACCTAACACTAACCCAAGCCCTAGCCCAAAACCTAACACTAGTCCTAACCCTAACACTAGTACTAACCCGAACCCTTGCCCAAAAACTAACCCTAATGCTAGCCCTAGCCCTAACGCTAAACCTTACCTTAAACATAAACCTAACACTAGTCCTAGCCCTAACCCCTATCTAACCCTAGCTCTAACCTTAACACTAACCCTAACCCTAACACTAACCCTAAACCTAGCCCAAGCCCTAACCCTAACCATAACCCTAGCCACAGGCTTGATCCTAGCCTTAACCCTAACCCTAGCCCTAATCTTAACCTACAGCCTAAACCTTACCCTAGCCTTAGCTCTAACCCAAATCAAACTCAAACCAAGCCATAGCCCTAGGCCTAAACCTAACCCTAGCCCTAGCCCTAGCCCTAGCACTAGACCTAACCCTAACCCTAACCATAACCCTAGCCCTAGCCCTACACTAACCCTAACCCTAGCCCTAGGCCTAGCCCTAGGACTATCACAAACCCTAACCCTAACCCTAGCCCTAACCCTAAACCTAGCCCTAACCCTAACCCTAATGATAGCCCTAACCCTAGCCCTAGCCCTAACCCTAGCCCTAACCCTAGCCCTAGGCCTAGCCCTAGGAATAACACAAACCCTAACACGAACCCCAGCCCTAACCCTAACGCTAGCCCTAGACCTAGCCCTAACCTTAGCCCTAACCCTAACCCTAACACTAGTCCTAGCCCTAACGCTAACCATAACACTAGCCCTAGCCCTACCCTAAAACTAGCCCTAACCCTAACCCTAGCCCTAACCCTAAACCTAGCCCTAACCCTAACCCTAATGATAGCCCTAGCCCTAGTCCTAACCCTAACCCTAACCCTAGCCATAGGCCTAGCCCTAGGAAAAACACAAAGCCTAACAGGATCCCAGCCCTAACCATAACGCTAGCCCTAGACCTAGCCCTAACCTAAGCCCTAACCCTAACCCTAACACTAGTCCTAGCCCTAACGCTAACCATAACCCTAGCCCTAGCCCTACCCTAAAACTAGCCCTAACCCTAACCCTAGCCCTAGCACTAATCCTAACCCTAGTCCTAGAATTTACCCTAACCCTAGCCCTAGCCCTAAACCTGATCCTAGTGCTAGCCCTAGCCCTTGCCATAGCCCAAACACTAACACTAAACCTAGCCCTAGCCCTGGCACTAACCCTAACCCAAACCCTTACGCTAGCCCTAGCGTTAACACTAACCTTAACCCTAACCCTAGCCCTAACCCTAAACCTTACCTTAATCCTAACCCTAACACTCGCCCTAGCCCTAGACCTAACCCTAACCCTAACCCTAGCCCTAGACTTAACCCTAACCCTAACCTTAACCTTAGCCCAGCCCTAACCCTAACCCTAACCCTAGCCCTAGCCCTAACCTTAACCCTAACCCTAATCCAACTCCAACAACAACTCCAACCCCAACCCCAACCCAAAAACTGACCCTAGCCTGAACCCTAAACCACAACCTAAACTTAACACTAGCTCTAGCCGTAACCCTTACCTGGACCCTAACCCTAACACTAACCCTAACCCTAACCATAACCCTAGCCCTAGCACTAACCATAACCCAAACTCTCACGCTAGCCCTAGCCTTAACCCTAACCTTAACCCTAACACTAGCCCTAACACTAAACCTTACCTTAATCCTAACCCTAACACTCGCCCTAGCCCCAGACCTAACCCTAACCCTAACCCTAGTCCTAGACTTAACCCTAACACTAACCCCAACCCCAACCCTAAAACTGACCCTAGCCTCAACCCTAACCCACAACCTAAACTTAACACTACCTAGACGTAACCCTTACTTGAACCCTAACACTAACCCTAGCCCTAGCCCTAGACCTAACACTAACCCTAAGCCTAACCCTAGCCCTAGCGCTACTCCTAGCCCTAGCCTAACCCTAACCCTAACCTTAGTCCTAACCGTAACCCAAACCCTAGCCCTAACCCTAGCTCTAACCCTAACACTAATTCTAGTCCTAGCCGTAACCCTAACCATAGCCCTAGCCCTAGTGGTAGCCCATGCCGGGCCCAAGACCAAACCCTAACCTAAAACTGGCTCTAGCCCTAGCCCTAATCCTAACCCTAACCCTAACGCTAACCCTAGCCCTAACCCTAAACTTTACCTTAACCCTAACCCTAACACTGGCCATAAACCTAGACAATACACTAACCCTAACCCTAACACTAACCCTAAACCTAGACCTAGCCCTAAACCTAAACGTAACCCTAAACCTAACCGTAGCCCTAACCCTAGCCCTAGACTTAACCGTAACCCTAACCCTAACCCTAGCCCAGCCCTAACCCTAACCCTAACCCTATCCCTAGCCCTAAACTTAACCCTAACCCTAATCCAACTCCAACAACATCACCAACCCCAACCCCAACACTAAAATTGAACCTAGCCTGAAACCTAACCCAAAACGTAAACAACACTAACCCTAGGCGTAACCCCAACCCGAGCCCTAACCCTAACCCTAGCCCTAGCCCTAGCCCTAGCCCTAACTCTAACCCTAACCCTAACCCTAACCCTAGCCCTAGCCCTACCCCTAGCCCTAGCCTAACCCTAACCCTAACCCTAGTCCTAAACGTAACCCTAAACCTAACACTAACCCTAGCCTTAGACCGAAACCTAACCCTAGTCCTAAATCTAACACTAGCCCTAGCACTAAACCTAACCCTAGTACTCCCCCTAACTCTAAACTTAACCCTAGCCCTGTCTGTAACACTAGAGGTAGCCCTAGGCCTAGCCCTAGCCCAAACACTAATCCTAACGCTAGCCCTAGCCCAAACCCTAAACTTAACCGTAACCCTAGCCCTAACCCTAAACCTTACCTTAAACCTAACCCTAACACTAGCCCGAGCCCCAGACCTAACCCTAACCCTACCCCTAACCTTAACACTAGCCCTAGCCCTAGACCTAACCCTAACCATAGCCCAAGCCCTAACCCTAACCCTAACCATAGCTCCAACCCTAACCCTAACCCTAACCCTAACCCTAGCCCTAACCTTAGCCCTAACACTAATCCAACACCAACACAATACCAACACCAACCCAACCTTCACCCTGACCAGAGCCTGAACCCCAACCCACACCTTAACCCAGCACTAGCCCTAACCTAACCCTAACCCAAAACCTAACCCTAAGCCTAGACCTAGCCCTAGCCCTAAATCTAACCCTAAGCCAAACACTATCCCTAGCGCTACCCCTAGCCCTAGCCTAACCCTAACCCTAACCCTAGATCTAACCCAAACCCTAACCCTAGACCTAGCCCTAACCCTAAACGCAAACCTAAACCAACCCTAACCCTAACCCTAGCCCAAGCCCTGACCCTAACCCTAACCCCAGCCCCAGCCCTAGCCCTAAACCTAACCCTAACGCTATCCCTAGCCCTGACCCTAACCCTAACCCTAACCCTAACCGTAGCTCTAGTCCTATCGCTAGCCCTAGCCGAACCTGAAGCCTAACCGGAACCATAGCCCTAATTGTCACCCTAACACCAAACTAACCCTAACCCTAAACCTGACCCGAACCCTAGCCCTAACCACAGCCCTAACAATAGCCTGAACCCTAACCATAACCCTAGACCTAACCATACCCCTAACCTTAACCCTAGACCTAACCCTAACCCTATCCGTAGCTCTAACACTAACACTAGCCCTATCCTTAACCCTAAACCTAAACCTAGCCCTAACCCTAGCCATAGCCCTAAACCTAACCATAGCCCTAGCCCTATCACTAGCCCTAACCCTAACCCTAGCCTTACCCCTAACCCACACCCTAAACCTGTCACCAGCCCTAGCTCTAACGCTAATCAAAATCGTAAACCAGACCCTAGCCCTAGCCCTAGCCCTAACCCTAACCCTAACCCTAACCCTAGCGCTAGCCCTAGCCCTAAACCTAACCCTAACCACAAACATTGCCCTATCCCTAACCCTAACCCTAACCCTAGCACTAGGTTTAGCCCTAGGACTACCCTAACCCTAGCCCTAACACTAAAATTAGCCCTATCCCTGACACTAATGGTAGCCCTAGCACTAGCCCTAACCCTAGCCCCAACCCTAGCCCTAACTCTAGCTATAACCCTAACCCACACCATAAACCTATCCTTAGCCCTAGCCCTAACCCTAACCCAAACCCTAACCATAGCCCTAGCCCTAGCCCTAGCCCTAACCCAAACACTAGCCCTAAACCTAACCATAGCCCTAGCCCTAACACTAACCTTAGTGCTAGCGATAACCCTAGCCCTAGCCCTAGCCCAAACCCTAACCCTAAACCTAACCCTAGCGCTAGCCCTAAACCTAACCCTAACCCTAACCCTAACTCTAGTCCTAGCCCTAACCCTAACCATAGCCCTAGCCCTAAACCTAAACCTAGTGCTAGCCATAGCCCTAGACCTAGCCCAAACCCTAACCCTAGCCCTAACCCTAGCTCTACCCTAACACTAATTCTAGTCCTAGCCCAAAACCTAACCATAGCCCTAGACCTAACACTAACCCTAGTGCTAGACCTAGCTCTAGCCATAGCCCTAACCCTAAACTAACCCTAGCCCTAGCACTAACCCTAAGCCTAACCTAAACCCTAGCCCTAGGCCTAACCCTAACCATAACCCTAATGCTAGACCTAACCCTAACCCTAGCCCTAAACCTAACCCAAACCCTAGCCCTAGTTTTAGCCCTAGGACTAAACCTAACCCTAGCCCTAATCCTAAACCTAACACGAGCCCTAGCCCTAGCCCTAGCCCTAGACCTAGCCCTAGCCCTAGCCCTAACCCTAGCCCTAACCCTAGACCTAACAATAGCTCTAGCCCTAACCCTAATTCTAGTCCTAGCCCTAACCCTAACCATAGCCCTAGCCCTAACCCTAACCCTAGTGCTAGCCCTAGCCCTAGCAGTAATACTAGCCCTAACCCTAGCCCGAACCCTAGCTCTAAACCTGACCCTAATTCTAGTCCTACCCCTAACACTAACCAAGGCCTAGCCCTAACCCTAACCCTAGTGCTAGCCCTAGCCCTAGCACTAGCCCTAGCCCTAACACTAAACATAACCCTACCCTAGCCCTAGGCCTAACCCTAAACCTAACCCAAACCCTAGACCTAGTTTTAGCCCTAGGACTAACCCTAACCCTAGTCCTAAACCTAACCCTAGCCCTAATCCTAAACCTAACGCTAG
>CM027399.1:49041664-49054010 GCA_015711505.1 Sylvilagus bachmani | reverse complement strand
CAAACCCTAACCCTAACCCTAGCCCTAGGCCTAACCCTAACCATAACCCTAATGCTAGACCTAACCCTAACCCTAGCCCTAAACCTAACCCAAACCCTAGCCCTAGTTTTAGCCCTAGGACTAAACCTAACCCTAGCCCTAATCCTAAACCTAACACGAGCCCTAGCCCTAGCCCTAGCCCTAGCCCTAGACCTAGCCCTAGCCCTAGCCCTAACCCTAGCCCTAACAATAGCTCTAGCCCTAACCCTAATTCTAGTCCTAGCCCTAACCCTAACCATAGCCCTAGCCCTAACCCTAACCCTAGTGCTAGCCCTAGCCCTAACCCTAGGCCAAGCCCAAAACTTAACCCGAAACCTAGCCCTAGGCCTAACCCTAACCCTAACACTAAACCTAACACTAGCCCGAGCACTAGACCTAAACCTAATCCTAAACCTAACACTTACCCTAGCCCTATCCCTAACTCTAACACTAACACTAACCCTAACTCTAGCCCAAGCCCTAAACCTAACACGAACCCTAGCCCCATCCCTAAAGCTAACCCTAAACCTAACCCTAACCCTAGCCCTAGCACTAGCCATAAACTTAACCCTAACCCTAACGCAACCCCAACAACAACCCCAACCACAACCACAACCCTAACTCTGACACTAGCATGAACACTAACAGACACCCTAAACTAACACTAGCCCAGCAGTAACCCTAACCCGAACCCTAAACCTAACCCTAGCCCTAGCCCTAGACCTAACCCTAACCCTAACCATAACCCGACCATAGCCCTAGTGCTATCCCTAACCCTTACCCTAACACTAGCCCTAGGCCTAAACATAACCCTAGCACTAATCCAAACCCTAAGCCTGGCCATAAACCTAATCCACACCCTAAACCGAAACCTAGCCCTAGCCCTAACAAAAAGCCAAACCCTAACCCTAGCACTAGCCCTAGCCCTAGCCATAACACTAACTGTAACCCTAACCCTAACCCTAGCCCTAACCCTAACCCTAGCCCTAGCCCTAACCCTAGCTAACCCTAGCCCTAGCCCTAGCCCTAACACTAAACCTAACCCTACCCATAGCCCTAGCCCTAGCCCTAACCCTAACACTAACCCTAGCCCTAAGCCTAGCCCTAGCACTACCCCTAAACCAAACCGTAGACCTAACCCTAACCCTAAACCAAACCGTACCCCTAACCCTAACCCTAACCCTAGCCTTGGCACTAGCCCTAGCCCTAACCTTAATAAAAGACCTAGCCCTAACCCTTAACCTGAACCTAGCCCTAACAAAAATCCTAGCCCTAGCCCTAACCCTAAGCCTAGTCTTAGCCCTAGACCTAGCCCTAGCCCTAACACTAACCCTAACCCAAACCCTAGCCGAACCCTAACCCACACCCAAAAACTAACACTAGCCCTAGCCCTAACACTAACCCGAACCCTAAACCTTATCCTAGCCCTAGCCCTAGCCCTAACCCTAACACTAACCTTAGCCCAAGCCCTAACCATAACCCGAACACTTGCCCCAGCCCTAACCTTAACCCTAAACCTAACTGTAACCCTGCCCTAGCCCTAGCACTAACCTTAACCCTAACCATAACCAAACACCAACAAAAACACCAACCTCAACTCCAACCCTAACCCTGAACCTAGCATGAACCCAAACCCACACCCTAAACTAACACTAGCCCAGCCGTAACCCTAACACGAACCCTAACCCTAACCCTAGCCCTTGCCCTAGACCTAACCCTAACCCTAAACCTAACCACAGCCCTAGCCCTATCCCTAACCCTTACCATAACACTAGCCCTAGGCCTAAACCTAACCGTAACAATAACCCTAGCCCTAACTCTAGCCCTAGCCCTAAACTGAAACCTAGCCCTAGACCTAGCCCTAGCCATAGCACTAGCCCTAACCCTAACCCTTGCCCTAAACCTAACCCACACCCTAAGCCTAATACTAGCCCTAGCTCTAACCTTAATCCAAGCCCTAGCCCTAGCCTAAGCCCTAACCCTAACCCTAACCCTAACCCTGCCTTAGCCCTAGACCTCACCCTAACCCTAACCACAACCCTAGCTCTACCCTTAACCCTAACGCTAACCCTAGCCCTAGGTTTAGCCCTAGGACTAACCCTAACCATAACCCTAACACTAACCATAGCCCAAACCTAACCTTAATGCTAGCCCTAGCCCTAGCCCTATCCCTAGCACTAACCCTAGTCCTAGCCCTAGACCTAACCTTAGCCCTAACCCTAGCCCTAGCCCTAATCCTAACCCAAACACTAACCATAGCCCCAGCCCTAGCCCTAACCCAAACACTAGCCCTAACCCTAACCCTAGCCCCAGCCCTGACCCTAACCCTAGTGCTAGCCCTAGCCCTAGCCCTAGCCCAAATTCTAACCCTAACCCTAGCGCTAGCCCTAAATCTAATCCTAACCCTAACTCTAGTCCTAGACATAAACCTATTCATAGGCCTAGCCCTAAACCTAACCCTAGTGCAAGCCCTAGCCATAGCCATAGCCCTAACCCTAACCCTAACCCTAGCCCTAACCCTAACCCTAACGCTAGCCCTAGCCCTAGACCTAAACCTAGTCCTAACCCTAGCCCTAACATTAGCTCTGACCCTAACCCTAATTCTATTACTAGCCCTAACCCTAACCATAGACCTAGCCCTAAACCTAACCCTAACGCTAGCCCTAGTCCTTGGCCTAACCCTAACCATAACCCTAACCATAAACCTAGCACTAGCCCTAACCCTAACCCAAACCCTAACTCTAGTTTTAGTCCTAGGACTAACCCTAACCCTAGCCCTAACCCTAAACCTAGCCCTAACAATAACCCTAATGCTAGCCCTAGCTCAGCCCTAACCCTAGCCCTAACCCTAGCTCTAACCCTAACCTAATTCTAGTCCTAGCCCTAACGCTAACCATAGCCCTAGCCCTAATCCTAATCCTAGTGCTAGCCCTAGCCCTAGCCCAAACCCTAACCCTAACACTAGCCCTAGGCCTAACCCTATCCATAACCATAACGCTAGCCCTAGTCCTATCCTTAACCTTAAACCTAACAATAGCCCTAACCCAAAAATTACCTTAACCCTAACCATAACACTAGTCCTAGCCCTATACCAAAACCTAACCCTAACCCTAACCCTAGCCATAACCCTAACCCTAACCCTAACCCTAGCCCAAGCCCTAACCCTAACCCGAACCCTAGTCCCAGCCCTAAGCCAATCCCTTAACCTAACCCTAACCCTAGCACTAGCCCTAACCTTAATCCTAACCCTAACTCAACCCTAACAACAAGCCCAACCCCAACTCCAACACCAACCCTAACCCTTTGCCTAGAATGAACCCTAACCCTCAGCCTAAACTAACACTAGTCCAGCCGTAACACTAACTGATCCCTAAACATAACACTATCCCTATCCCTAGCCCTAACCCTAACACTAAACCTGGCCCTAACCCTAGCCTTAGCCCTAGACCTAGCCCTGATCCTAAGCCTAAAATTAACCCTAACCGTAGCCATAGCCCTATCCCTAACCCTTACCTTAACACTAGCCCTAGGCCTAACCCTAACCCTAACCCTAATCCTAACCCTAACCCTGGACCTAATCTAATCCACATACTAAACCTAACCCTAACCCTAACCCTAGACCTAGCCCTAACCCTAACCCTAACGCTAGCCCTATACCTAGCACTAACCCTAACCCTAACCACAACCCTAGCCCTACCCATAACCCTAACCCTAAACCTAGCTCTAGGTTTAGCCCTAGGACTACCCGAACCCTAGCCCTAACACTAACCTTAGCCCTAAACCTAACCCTTATGCTAGCCCTAGCCCTAGCCTTTAGCCTAGCCCTAACCCTAGCTTTAACCCTAACCCAAACCCGAATCATAGCCCTAGCTCTATACCTAACCAAAACACTAGCTCTAAACATAACCATAACCCTAGCCCTAACCCTAACCATAGTGCTAGCGATAACCCTAGCCCTACCCCAAACCCTAAACCTAACCCTAGCACTAGCCCTAACCCTAACCCTAACCCTAAATCTAGTCCTAGCCCTAACCCTAACCATAGCCCTAGTGCTAGCCATAGCCCTAGCCCTAGCCCAAACCCTAACCCTAGTTCTAACCGTAACACTAATTCTAGTCCTAGCCCTAACCCTAACCATAGCTCTAGCCCTAGCCCTAACTCTAACCCTAGTGCTAGCCCTAGCCCTAGCCCTAGCCCTAGCCCTAGCCCTAGCCCTAGCCCTAACCCTAACCCTAACCCTAAATCAAGTCCTAGCCCTAACCCTAACATTAACCCTATCCCTAGTGCTAGCCCTAGCCCTAGCAGTAATCCCAGCGCTAACCCTGGCCAGAAACCTAGATCTAACCCTGACCCTAATTCTAGTCCTAGCCCTAACACTACCCAAGGCCTAGCCCTAACCCTAAACCTAGTGCTAGCCCAAGCCCTAGCCATAGCCCTAGCCCTAACCTAACCCTAACCCTAACCCTAGCCCTAGCCCTAGCCCTAAACCTAACCCAAAACCTAGCCCTAGTTTTAATCCAAGGACTAACCCTAACCCTAGACCTAGCCCTAATCCTAAACCTAATGCTAGCCCTAGCCCTATCCCTAACCCTAGACCTAACCTTAGCTCTAACCCTAACCCTAATTCTAGTCCTGGCCCTAACCCTAACCATAGCATAGCCCTAACCCTAACCCTAGTGCTAGCCATAGCCCTAGCCCAAGCCCAAACCCTAAACCTAACCCTAGCCCTAGGCCTAACCCTAACCATAACCCTAATGCTAGCCCTAGCCCTAACCCTAACCTTAACCCTAACCCTAGCACTAACCCTAAAAATTACCTTAACCCTAACCCTAACACTAGCCCTAGCCCAAGCTCTAAACCTAACCCTAATCCTTACCCTAGCCCTAGCCCTAGCCCTAACCCTAACATTAACCCTAACCCTAACCCTAGCCCAAGCCCTAACCCTAACCCGAACCCTAGCCCATCCCTAAAGCTAACCCTAAACTTAACCCTAACCCTAGCCCTAGCCCTAGCCATAACCTTAACCCTAACCCTAACCCAACCACAACAACAACCCCAAACCCAATTCCAATCCCAAACCTAACCCTGAGCCTAGTATGAACCTTAACCAACAGCCTAAACTAACACTAGCCCAGCCGTAAACCTAACCTGATCCCTAAACCTAACACTATCCCTATCCCTAGCCCTAACCCTAAGAATAAACCTGGCCCTAGCCCTAGCCTTAGCCCTAGCCCTACCCCAACCCTAACCCTAACCTTAACCCTAACCGTAGCCCTAGCCCTATCCCTAACCCTTACCCAAACTCTAGCCCTAGGCTAAAACCTAAACATAACCCTAATCCTATCCCTAACCCTGGCCCTAAACCTAATCCACATCCTAAACCTAACCCTAACCCTAGCACTAGCCGTAGCCCTAACACTAAACCTAACCATAGTCCTAGACCTATACCTAACCCTTACTATAACACTAGCCCTAGGCCTAAACCTAACCATAACCATAACGCTAGCCCTAACTCTAGCCCTAGACCTAAATCTAAACCTAGCCCTAGACCTAGCCCTAGCCCTAGTGCTAGCCCTAACCCTAACCCTTGCCCTAACCCTAACCCTAACACTAGCACTAGCTCTGACTCTAATCCAGACCCTAAACCAGACCATAGCCCTAGCCCTAGCCCTAGCCCTAACTCAAACACTAACCCTAACCCAGCCCTAGCCCTAGCCCTAAACCTAACCCTAACCACAACCCTAGCTCTACCCTAACCTTAACCAAAACCCTAGACATAGGTTTAGCCCTAGGACTAACCATAACCATAACTCTAACACTAACCTTAGCCCAACCCTAACCCTAACGCTACCCCTAGCCCTAGCCCTAAACCTAGCACTAACCTTAGCCCTAACCCTAGCTCTAACCCTAACCCACACTGTAAACCTAACCCTAGCACTAGCCCTAAACTTAAACCAAACACTAACCATAGCCCTAACCATAGCCCTAACCATAGCCCTATCCCAAACACTAGCCCTAACCCTAACCCTAGCCCTAGCCCTAACCCAAACCCTAAACATAGCCCTAGCCCTAGGTCTTACCCTAACCCTAACCCTAACCATAAACCTAACCCTAGCCCTAACCCTAGCCCTAACCCTAGCTCTACCCCTAACCCAAACCCGAACCCTAGCACTAGGTTTAGCCCTAGGACTAACCCTAACCATAACCCTAAAACTAAACTTAGCTGAATCCTAACCCTAATGCTAGCCCTAGTCCTAGCCCTAACCCTAGCCCTAACCTTAACCCTAGCCCTAGCCCTAGCCCTAACCCTTACCCTAATGCTAGCCCTAGCCCTAGACCTAACACTAGCCCTAACCCTAGCCATAAACCTAGCTCTAACCCTAACCCTAATTCTAGTCCTAGCCTTAACCCTAACCATAGACCTAGCCCTTACCCTAACCCTAATGTTAGCCCTAGCCCTAGCCATAGCACAAGTCCTAAACCTAACCGTAACCCTAGCCCTAGCCCTAGGCCTAACCTAACCCTAACCATAACCCTAGCCCTAGCCATAACCCTAACACAAACCCTAGCCCTAGGTTTTTCACTAGGACTAACTTAAGCCTAGCCCTATCCCTAAACCTAGCCCTAACCCTAACCCTAACGCTAGCCCTAGTCTTAACCCTAACACTAGCCCTAACCCTAGCCCTAACCCTAGCCCTAACCCTAACCCTAATTATAGTCCTAGCCCTAACCCTAACCATAGCCCTAACCCTAACCCTAACACTAGTGCTAGCCCTAGACCTAGCCGTAGCCCAAATCCTAACCCTAACCCTAGACCTAGGCATAGCCCTAACCATAACCATAATGCTAGCCCTAGGCCTTACCCTAACCTTAACCCTAACCCTAGCCATAAACCTAAAAATTACCTTAACGCTAACCCTAACACTAGCCTTAGCCCTAGACCTAAACCTAACCAACACCCTAAACCTAGCCCTAGCCCTGACCCTACCCTAACCCTAAACCTAACCCTAGCCCAATCTGTAACCCTAACACAAACCCTAGCCCCAGCCCTAACCCTAACCCTAAACCTAACCCTAACCCTAGCCATAGCCCTAACCTTAATCCAAACCCTAATCCAAGCCCAACAACAACCCCAACACAAACCCCAAACCTAACGCTGACCCTAGCATGAACCCTAACCCACACCCTATATTAACACTAACCAGGCGTAATCCTCACCTGAACCCTAACCCTAACACTAGCCCTAGCCCTATCCCTAACCCTAACCTTAACCCTAACCCTAACTCTAATCCTAGCCCTAGCCCTAGCCCTAACTCTAACCCAAGCCCTAGCCCTACGTCTAGCCCTAATTCTAACTCTAGCCCTAATCCTAACCCACACCCTAAACCTAACGCTTACCCTAGCTCTAACCCTAATCCAAACCCTAAAACAAGCCCTAGCCCTAGCCCTAACCTTAATCCAAGCCCTAGACCTAGCCCTAGCCCTAACCCTAACAATAACAATAACCCTAGCCCTAACCCTAACCCTAACACTCGCCCTAGGTTTAGCCCTAGGACTAACCCTAACCATAGCCCTAACACTGACCTTACCCCTAACCCTAACCCTAACCCTAATGCTAGCCCTAGCCCTAGCCCTAACCATAGCTCTAACCCTTACCCACACCGTAAACCTAACCCTAGCCCTAGCCTTAACACTAAACCAAACACTAAACCTAATTCTAGCCCTAGCCCTAACCGAAACACTAACCCTGACCATAACATTAGTCCTAGCCCTAAACCTAACCCTAGTGCTAGCCCTAGCCCTAGCCCTAGCCCTAACCATAGACCTAACCCAAACCCTAGCCCTAGCCCTAGCCCTAACCCTAACCCTAACACAAGCCCTAGGTTTAGCCCTAGGACTAACCCTAACCATAGCCCTAACACTGACCTTAACCTTATCCCTAACCTAACCCTAATGCTTGCCCTAGCCCTAGCCCTAGCCCTAACCCTAGCCCTAACCCGAACCCTAGCCCTAACCCTAACCCTAACGCTAGCCCTAGCCCTAGACCTAACCTTAGCCCTAACCCTAGCTCTAACCCTAACCCAAATTCTAGTCCTAGCCCTAACCCTAACCATAGACCTAGCCCTAACCCTAACCCTAGTGCTATCCCTAGACCTAGTCCTAGCCCAAACCCTAACCCTAACCCTAGTCCTAGGCCAAACCCTAACCATAACCATAAGGCGAGCCCTAGCCCTAACCCTATCCTTAACCCTAACCCTAGTCCTAACCCTAAAAATTACCTTAACCCTAACCCTAACACTAGCCCTAGCCATAGCCCTAACCCTAGCCCTAACCCTAACCCTAACCCTAATCCTAACCCCAACCCTAACCCACACACTAAACCTAAAACTAGCCTTAACCCTAACCCTAACCCTAAACCTAACAGGAACCTTCACCATAACCCTAGCACTAGCCCTAGCCCTAACCCTACCCCTAACCCTAGACATAACCCTAAACCTAACCCTAGCAATAACCAAATCCCTAACACTAAATCTAACCCCAACCCTAACCCTAACGCTAACCCTAGCCCAAGGACTAGCCCTAAACCTAAACCTCACCCTGGCCCAGGCCTAGCCCTAAACCTAACCCTAACCCTAGACCAAGCCCTAACCCAAACCCTAACCCTAGCCCTATCCCTATCCCTAGCCCTAGCCCTAACCCTAACCCTGACCATAACCCTCAACCTAGGCCTAACCCTAGCCCTAAACCTAACCCTAGCCCTGCTCCTAACCCTAACCCTAACCGTAACTCTAAACCTACCCTAGCCCTAGCCCTAAAACTAACCCTAACTTTACCCCTAGCCCTAGCCATAGCCATAACTCTAACCCTAAACCTAACCCTACCCCTAACACTAAACCTAACCCTAGGTGTAGCCCTAGCCCTAGCCTAACCCTGAACTGAACCCTAGCCCTAACCCTTACTCTAACCCTAGCCCTAACTGTAACACTAACCCTAGCCCTAGGCCTAACGCTAGCCCTAGTTCTAGCCCTAGTCCTAACGCTAACCTAAACCTAGCCCTAACCCTGACCCACACCCTAAACCTGACCCTAGCCCTAGCCCTAAGCCTGACCCAAACCCTAGCCCTAGCCCGAGGCCTGGCATTAGACCTAAACCTAACCCTAACCCTAACCCTAGCCCTAGCCCTAACCCTAATCCTAACACTAGTCCAGGGCTAGCCCTAGCACTAACCCTACCCTAACCCTAGCCCTAACCCTAACCCTAGCCCTACCCATAACCCTTACCCAGCCCTACTTCTAGCCCTAGACCTAGCCTAACTATAACAATAGCCCTAACCCTAACCCAAATCCTACCCTTAAACCTAGCCCAAGCCCTAACTGTAACACTAACCATAGACCTAACACTCACCCTAACCCTAGCCCTAGCCCTAACACTAAACCTAGCCCTAAACCTAGCCCCAGCCCTAACCGTAACCATAACCCTAGACCTAACACTCACCCTAACACTAGCCCTAGCCCTAACCCTAAACCTAGCCCTAAACCTAGCCCTAGACCTAACCCTAACATTAACCCAAAACCTAACCCTAACTCTAACCCTAAAGCTACACCTAGCCCTAACCCTAACCCTAACCATAGCCCTAACCCTAACCCTAACCCTAGCCCTAACCCTAACTCAAACCCTGACCCTAACCCCAGCCCTAGGCCTAGTCCTAGGACTACCCCTAACCCTAACCTGAACCTTAGCCCTAACCTTAACCTTAACCCTAACCCTAGCCCTAGGACTAGTCCTAGGACTAACACTAAACCTAACCCTAACACACATCCTAACACTAACCCTAGCCCTTGCACTAACCCTAACCCTAGTCCTAGCCCTAGCACTAGCCCTAGTGCTAACCCTAAACCTAGCCCTAACACTAACCCTAGCCCGAACCCTAACCCACACCCTAAACCTAACACTAGCCCTAGCCGTAACCGTAACCCGAACCCTAACCCTAACACTCGCCCAAGCCCTAGCCCTAACCCTAACACTAACCCTAACCTTAGCCATAGCCCTAGCCCAGGCCTAGCCTAACCTTAACCCGAACCCTAACCCTAGCCCTAATCATAACCCTAAACCTAAGACTAACCGGAGCCCTAGACCTAAACCTAACCCTATCCTAAACACTAGCCCTAGCCCTAGCCCTAGCCCTAACCCTAACCCTAAACTCTGCCCTAACCCTAGCCCTAGACCTAGCCCTAACCCTAATCCTAACTCTAGCCCTAGCCCTAACTCTAACCCTAAACCTAGCCCTAACCCTAGCCCTAGCCCTAACACAAATCCTAACCCTACCCCTAGCCCTGGCCCTAACGCTAAACCTAAACATAGCCCAAACCCTAACACTAGCCCTATCCCTAACCCTAAACCTTACACTAGCCCTAACCCTAATCTAAACTCTAAACCAAGCCCTAGCCCTAACCCCAACCCTAACCCTATACCAAAAACCTAGCCCTACACCTGACCCTAACCTTAACCCTAACCCTAGCCCTAATCATAGGCTAACCATAAACCTAGCCCTAGCCCTAACCCTACCCTAACCCTAACCCTAGCCCTAAACCTAACACACAACCTAAACAAAACCCTAGCCCTAGACCTAACCCTAAAACAAACACTCATCCTAGAAATAGCCCTAGGCCAAGCCATAACCCTAAATCTAACCCTAGTGCTAGCCCTTACCCTAACCCTAACCATAGCACTAGCCCTAGACCCACCCCTAAACCTAACCGTAGCCCTAGCCCTAGCCCTAGCCCTAGCATTAGCCCTAACCCTAACCATAACCATAAGCATAGCCCTATTCCTAGATCTAGAATTAGCCCTAACCCTAACCCTAAACCTAGCACTAGCCCTAACGCTAACCCTAACCCTAGCCCTAGCCCTAGCCCTAACCCGAACCCTTGCCACAACCCGAAACACAACCCCAACCCTAACACTAGCCTTAGCTCTAGCCCTAGCCCTAGCCCTAACCCTAAACCTAGCCATCGCCCTAAACCTTACCCTACCTAGCCCTAACACTAACCCTAGCCCTAGCACTAACCCTACCCTAGTCCTAGCCATGGCGCTAGCCCTAGCCCTAGCGCTAAACCTAAAATAACCCTAAACGTAACACTAACCCCAGGCCTTACCCTAACCCTAACCCTAGCCCTAGCGCTAACCTTAACCCTAAACCTAACCACAACTCCAAAAACAACCACAACCCCAACCATAACACTAACCCTAACCCTAACCCCAGCACGTAATATAACCCTAACCCTAGCCCTAGCGCTAACCTTAACCCTAACCCGAACCACAACCCCAAAAACAACCCCAACCCCAACCCTAACCCTGACCCTAGCCCGAACTCTAACCCACACCCTAAACCTAACACGGGCCTTAGCCTTAACCCTAACCCGAACGCTTACTCTGACCCTAGCCCTAGACCTAGCCCTAGCCCTAGCCCTAACCCCACACAAAACCCTAGCCCTAGGCTTAGCCACAGCTCTAACCCTAACCCTAATGCTCACGCTAACCCTAGCCCTAACCGTAACCCTAGCCCTAACCCTAAACCTAACTCTAAAGCTTGCCCTAGTCCTAACCCTAAACCTAGGTCTAGCCCTAGCCCTAGACCTAACCCTAACCATAACCCTAACCCTAGCCCTAGCCCAAAACCTAACCCAACCTTAATCCTAACCCTAACCCCAACCCTAACATTAAAACTAATGCTAAACCTAACCCTAGCAGTAGCCCTAAAACTAAACCTACCTCTAGCCCTAGCCCTAGCCCTACCCTAGCCATAACCTAACCCTAACACTAACCCTCACCCTAGCCCCAACCCTAACCCTAACCCTAACCCTAGCACTAGCCCTAATGCTAACCCTAACCCTAGCCCTCGTCCTAGCACTAACTAATACCCTAACCCGAACCCGAAACACAACCCAAACCACAATCCAAGCCTGAACCTAACGTGAACCCTAACCTACATGCTAAACATAACACTAGCTCTAGCCGTAACCCTAACCCAAACCCTAAACCTAGCCCTAGCCCTAACCCTAACCATAACCCTAACCCTAGACCTAAAACTAACCCACAACCTACACATAACCCTAACATTAGCCCTAACCTTAACCCTAACCCGAACCCTAACCCTAGTCCTAGCCGAAACCCTAAACCTAACTGTAGCCCTAGCCCTAGCCCTAGCACAAAACCTAAACCTAAACCTAAACCAAACCATAGCCCTAACCCTAGCCTAGCCCCAGCCCTAACCCTAACCCTAACCCTAGGCTTAGCCCTAGCACTAGCCCTAACCCTAAACTGAGCC
>CM027399.1:49015991-49041164 GCA_015711505.1 Sylvilagus bachmani | reverse complement strand
CATAAACCTAACCTAGACCTAGGCCTAGCCCTAGCACTAACCCTAAACCTAACCCCAACCCTAACCGTAGCCCTAGCTCTAACTATAGCACCAGTCCTAACCCTAAACCTAGCACTAACCCTAGCCCTAGCCGTAGACCTAGTCCTAACCCTAACCCTAACCCTAGCCATAGCCTAGCCCTAGCCCTAGCCTAAAATTAACCCTAACCCTAGACCTAACCGTAACCCTAACCCTAACCCTAACCCTAGCACTAGCCCTAACACTAAAGCTGACACTAGCCTTAACCTTAGCCCTAGCCCTAACCCACCCTAACCCTAACCCTAACCCTAGCCCTAGCCCTAGCACTAGCCATAATCCTAACCCTAATCCTAACCCTAACCCTAGCCCTAGCCCTAACCCTAACCCTAACCCTAAGCCTAACCCTAGACCTAGCCCTAGCCCTAGCCCTAGCCCTAGAACTAGCCCTAACCCTAGCCCTAGTCATAACCTAACCCCCACCCTAAACCGAAACGTAAGCCTAGCCCTGGCCCTAAAACTAAACCTAACCCTAAACCAAACCCTAGCCCTAGCCCTAGACCTAACCCTAACCCTAACCCTAACCCTAACCCTAGCCCTAGCCCTAACCCGAACCCAGCCTAACCCTAACCCTAGCCCTAGGTCTAGCCCGAAACCTAACCCTAATCCTAACCCGAACCCTAAACCTAATTCTAACCCTAACCTTAACCATAGCCTTAGATTTAGTCATAGTCCTAACTGTTAACACAACACTAGCCCTAGAGGTAAACCTAGCACTAAACCTCACCCTGACCTAGCCCTAACCCTATCCCTAGCCCTAAAACTAACCCTAACACTAACCCTAGCCCTAACACTAAGCCTAACCCTAACCCTAGCCCTAGCCCTAACCCTTATCCTAACCCTAACCATAACTCTAACCCTAGAACTACCCCTAACGCTAAACCTAACCCAAGCACTAGACTTAGCCCTAAACCTAAACCTAACCCTAACCCCAACCCCAACCACAACACCAACACTAACCCTAGCCCTAACCCTAACCATAACCCTAGTCCTAACCCTTGCCCTAACCCTAACCCTAAACCTAACCCCAGCCCTAACCCTAACCCTAACCCTAACCCTAAACCTAACCCTAGCCCTAGCCCTAACCCTAACCCTAACCCTTGACCTAACCTAGCCTAAGCCCTAACCCTAAAGCCAAGCCTAACCCTAGCCCTTACCCTAGACCTAGCCCTAACTCTAACCCTATTTCCTAACCCTAGCCCTACCCTACCCATAACCCTAACCCTAACCCTAACCCTAGCCCTAGCCCTAACCCTAACCCTAGTCCTAGCCATAGCCCTAGCACTAAGCCTAGCCCTAGCCCTAAACCTAAACCTAAACCTAACTCTAGCCCTACCCTACCCGTCCCCCAACCCTAACCCTAGTCCTAGCCATAGCCCTAGCACTAAACGTACTCCTAGCCCTACCCCTAATCCTAACCCTAGCCTTACACTACCCATAACCCTAACCCTAACTCTAGCCCTAGCCCTAACCCTAACCCTAGCCCTAGCCCTAGCACTAAACCTAGCCATAACCCTAACCCTAAACCTAAACCTAGGCCTAACCCTAGCCCAAACACTAAACATAGCACTTGCACTTACCCTAACCCTAAACCTAACCGTAACCGTAACCCTAAACCTAACCACAAACCTAGCCCTAGCCATAACACTATCCCTAACACTAGACCTAACCCTAGCACTTGACTTAACCCTAACTGTAAACCTAGCCCTAGCCCGAACCAAACCCTAACCCTAACCCTAACAATAACCCTAGCCCTAGACCTAACCCTAACCCTAAACCTAACCATCGCACTAGCCCTAACCCTAATCCTAAACCTACCCTAATCCTAACAATAGCCGTAGCCCTAACTCTAATCCTAACCCTAACCCTTCCTAGCCCTAGACCTAGCCCTAACCCTAACCCTGACCGTAGCCCTAACCCTAACCCTAACCCCAACCCTTAACCTAAACCTAACCCTAAACCTAACCGTAACCCTGGCCCTAAAACCAACCTAAACCTAAACGTAATTATTTCCCTAACCCTAAAAGTAACCATAAATCTAACCCTAGCCCTAGCTGTAACCCTAAACCTAACACTAAACCTAGCCCTAGACCTAACCCTAACCCTCACCCTATCCCTAGCACTACCCCTAACGCTAACCCTAGCCCAAGCCCTAGACCTAACCCTCACCCTAGCCCTAGGCCTAGCTGTAACCCTAATTGTAATCATAACCCTAACACTAGCTGTAGCCCTACACCTAATCCAAAACCTAACCCTAACCCTAGCCGTAACCCTAACCCTAGCGCTAACCTAGCACTACCACTAACGCTAACCCTAACCCAAGCCCTAGCCCTAACCCTAAACCTATCCCTAACCCCAACCACAACCAAAACCCCAGACCTAAGACTAGCCCTAGCCCTAACCCTATCCCTAACCCTAACCCTAGACATAAGCCTCGCCCTAACCCTAACCCTAACCCTTGCCCTAGTCCTTACCATAACCTTAACCCTAACCCTAACCCTAACCATAGACCTAGCCCTAAATCTAAAACTAGGTCTAGCCCGAACCCTAACCCAAACCCTATCCCAAACCCTAAACCTAATCCTACACATAACCTTAACCATACCCTTAGACTTAGTCATAGTCCTAACTGGTAACACAACACTAGCCCTAAAGTTTACCCTAGTCCTAACCCTAACCCTAAACCTAGCCCTAACCCTAACCCTTGCCCTAACACTAACCCTAAAATTAACCCTAGACATAGCCCTAGCCCTAGGCATAACCCTTAACCTAACCCTAACTCTAACCCTATCCCTAAACTCTAGCCCTAGACCAAGACCTAGACCTAGACCTAGACCTAGACCTAACCCTAACCCTAGCCCTAACCGTAACCCTAACTCTAACCCTAATCCTAACCATAGCCCTAGCTCTAAACCTAACCCTAACCATTGACTTAACCCTAGCCTAAGACCTAACCCTAAAGCTAACCCTAACCAAAGCCCTCGCCCTAGTACTAACACTAACTCTAAACCTAATCCTAACTCTATCCCTAACCCTAATCATAACCCTAACCAATACACTAGCTCTAGCCCTAATCCTAACCTGAGCCCTAGCCCTAGACCAAGCCCTAAACCTAACCCTAACAATAGCCCTAGCCTTAACTCTAAAGTTAACCCTAGCCATAACCCTAGCCCAAACACTAAGCCTAATCCTTGCCCTTAACCTAACCCTAAAACTAGCCCTAACCATAACCCTAAACCGAACCCTAGCCCTACCCATAACATTAACCCTAACACTAGATCTAACACTAGCCCTAGCCCTAACACTATCCCTAACCCTAACCCTTGCCCTAGCCCTAGCCCTAGCCCTAGCCCTAAACCTAACACTAACCCTAGCCCTAGCCCTAAACCTAACCATAACCCTAACCCTAACAATAGCCCTAGCCATAGACCTAACACTACCCTAACCCTAAACCTCGACCTAGCCCTAACCCTAAACATAAACCTAACCCTAACCATAGCTGTAGCCCTAACTCTAACCTTAACCCTAACCCTACCCCTAGCCCTAGACCTAGCCCTAACCCTAACCCTAGCCCTAACCCTAACCCTAACCCTAACCCTAACCCCAACCTTAACCTTAACCTAAACCTACCCTAAATCTAACCCTAACCCTGACCCTAAAACTAAACATAACACTAACCCTAATCCTTGCCCTAACCCTAAAACTAACCCTAATTCTGACCCAAACCCTAGCCCTAGCCATAAACCTAACCCTAACCCTAAACCTAGCCCTAGCCCTAACCCTAACCCTAAGCCTAACCCTAGCACTACCCCTAACGCTAACCCTGACCCAAGCCCTAGCCCTAGCCCTAATCCTAAACCTATCCCTAACCCAAAACCTAACCACAACCCCTAACCTAATCCTAGCCCTAGCCCTAAGCCTAACCCTAACCCTAACGCTAGACCTAACCCTCGCCCTAACCCTAACCCTAACCCTAACCCTGGCCCTAACCCTAACCGTAACAGTAAACCTAACCCTAACCCTCGCCCTAGCCCTTACCCTAACACTAACCCTAAGCCTAACCCTAAACATAGACCTAGCACTACACCTAGCCCTAACCCTAACACTATCACTAACCCTAGCCATAACCTGAACCCAAACCCGAACCCTAACCCTAGCCCTAGGTCTAGCCCGAAACCTAACCCTAACCCTAACCCGAACCCTAACACTAATCCTACACATAATCTTAACCATAGCCTTAGATTTAGTCATGGCCTTAACTGTTAACACAACACTAGCCCTAAAGCTTACCCTAGCCCTAACCCTAAACCTAACCATAGTCTAACACGAACCCTAGGCCTAGAACTAACCCTAACCCTAATCCTAGACCTAAGCCTATCCTAAGCCCTAACCCTAAAGCTAACCCTAAACCTAAAACTCGCCCTAGCCCTAGGCCTAACTCTAAACCTAATCCTAACCTTAACCATAACTCTTCCCGCAACACTTACCTTAACCCTAGCCCTAGCCCTAACCCTAACCCTAGCCCTAGCCCTAGCCCTAGCATTAAACCTAGCCCTAGCCCTAAGCCTCAAACTAACCCTAGCCCTAATCCTAGCCGAAACACTAAGCATAACCCTTGCCCTAAACCTAACCCTAAACCTAGCCCTAACCATAAACCTAAACCTAACACTAACCCTAACCCTAGCCCTAACCCTAACCCTAGCCCTACCCATTACACTAACCCTAACACTAGACCTAACCCTAGCCCTAGACCTAACCCTAACCCTAGCCCTAGCCCTAGCCTGAACCCTAACCCTAACCCTAACACTAACACTAACCCTGGCGCTAACCGTAACCCTAAACCTAAAACTTGGCCTAGCCTAAACCTAAACCTAACCCTAATCCTAAGCATAGCCGTAGCCCTAACTCTAATACTAACCCTAACCCTAGCCCTAGCCCTAGACCTAGCCCTAGCCCTAACACTAACCCTATCCCCAACCCTTAACCTAAACCTATCCCTAAACCTAACCCTAACCCTGGCCCTAAAACTAAACCTAACCAAAACCTAACCAAGGCCCTAGCCCTAAAACTAACCCTAACTCTACTCCTAGGCCTATCCCTAGCCCTAGTCCTAAACCTAACTCAAACCCTAGCCTTACACTAGCCCTAACCCTAAACCTAACCCTAACCATAACTCTAGCCCTAACCGTAACGCTAAACCTAACCCTAACACTAGCCCTAACCTAACCCTAGCCCGAGCCCTAACCCTAACCCTAACCCTAAACCTAACACTAGCCCTAGCATTTGCCCTAACAATAACCCTAGCTCTAACCCTAACCACAGCCTAGCCTTGAATCTAGCCCTAACACTAACCCTATCCCTAAGCCTAGTCGTAACCTGAACCCGAACACTAAACCGAATCCTAGCCCGAGGCTTAGCCCTAGCCTTAACCCTAACCCTATCCCTAACCCAAGCCCTAACCCTACCCTGAACCCTAACCCTAACCCTAGCCCTAAGACTAACTCGAACCCTAACCCTAAACTGAACCCTAATCCTAACCCTAGCCCTAGCCCTAGCCCTAACCCTAACACTAAACCTAGCCTGAACCCTAACGCACACCCTAATCCTAACACTAGCCCTAGCCGTAACACTAACCTGAACCCTAACCCTAGGCCTAGCCCTAACCCTAAGTGTAACACTAGCCCTAGGCCTAGACCTAATGCTAACCCAAACCCTAACCCTTGCCCTAGCCCTAACCCTAACCCTAACCCTAACCCTAACCATAGCCGTAGACCTAACTCTAATGCTAACCCTAAACCTAGCCCTAGCCCAAACCCTAAACCTAACCCTAGCCATAACCCTAACCCTAACCCCAACACTTAACCTAAACCTAACCCTAAACCTAACCCTAACCCTGGCCCTAAATCTAAAGCTAAACCTAAACCTAATCCTTGCCCTACCCTTAAAACTAACCCTAACTGTTGCCCTAGACCTAAACCTAGCCATAACCCTAACCCTAACCCTAAACCTAGCTCTAGCCCTAACCCTAACCCTAACCCTAAACCTAATGCTAACTCTCGCCCTAGCCCTTACCAAACCCTAACCCTAACTCTAAACCTAACCCTAACCATAGACTTAGCCCTAGACCTAGCCCTAAATCTAGCCCTAACCCGAACCCGAACCCTAACCAAACCTAGCCCTAGGTCTAGCCTTACCCTAACCCTAATCCTACACTTAACCTTAAACATAGCATTAGATTAAGTCATAGTCCTATCTGTTAACACAAGACTAGCCCTAAAGCTTACTCTAGCCCTAACCCTAACCCTAACCCTAGCCCTAGCCCTAACCCTAACACTAGCCCTAGCCCTAACCCTAAACCTAACCATAGCCCTAACCCTAAACCTAACCATAGGTCAAACCTTAACGCACACCCTAAACCTAACACTAGCCCTAGCCCTAACCTTAACCCGAAACCAAACCTTAATCCTAGCCCTAGCCCTAGCCATAGACCTAGTCCTAGCCCTATCCCTAACCCTAACCCTAACCCTAACCCTAACACTAGCCCTAGCCATAGACCTAACCCTAACCCTTACCCTAAACCTCGGCTTGCCCTAACTATAAACCTAACCCTAACTCTAACCATAGCCGTAGCCCTAACTATAATCCTAACCGTAACCCTAGCCCTAGACCTAGACCTAGCCCTAAACCTAACCATAGCCATAGCCCTAATACTAATCCTAACCCTAACCCTAGTGCTAGCCATAGACATAGTCCTAACCTTAACCCTAATTCTAGCCCTAATCCTAAACCTAACCCCAAACCTTAAGCTAAACCTAACCCTAAACCTAACACTAAATCTGCCCTAAAACAAAACATAACCCTAAACCTAACCGTAGCCCTAGCCCTAAAACTAACCGTAATTCTAGCCCTAGCCATACCCCTAGCCTTAGCCCTACTCCTAACCCTAACCCAAACCCTAGCCCTACCCAGCCCTAACACTAAACCTAACCCTACCCCTAGGCCTAGGCCTAGACCTAAACCTAACCCTAACCGTAACGCTAACCCTAGCCCTAACCCTAACCCAAGCACTAACCCTAACCCTAACCCTAGCCCTAGACCTAGCCCTAACCCTAAACCTAACCCTAGCCCTAGGCCTAGACATAACCCTAACCCCAACCCAACCCTAGCCATAACCCTAACCCCAGCCATAACCCTAAACCTTACCCTAACCCTAGCCCTAGCCCTAACCCTAAACCTAACCCTAGCCCTAGGCCTAGCCCTCGCCCTAACCCTAACAATAACCTTAACCCTAGACATAACCAAACCCTAACCCTAAACATAACCCTAGCCCTAGCCCTAGCCCAAACCCTAAACGTAACCCTAGCCCTAACTTAGCACTACACTAACCCAAACCATAACCCTAATCCTAACCCTAACCCTGACCCTAGCCCTAACCCTAACCCTAAACCTAGCCCTAACCCTAACACTAACCCTAGCTCTAGCCCTAGCCCTAACCCTAAACCTAACTCTAGCCCTAGGCCCAAACCTAGTGCTAAATCTAAACCTAATGCTAACCCTTACCCTAGACCTAACCCTAACACAAACCCAAAACCTAACCCTCGCCCTAGGCCTAACCCTAACCCAAACCCTAAACCTAGCCCTAGCCCTAGACCTAACCCTAACCCAAACCCTAACCCTTGCCCTAGCACTAACCCTAACCCTAAACCTAGCCCTAGCCCTAGCCCTAGTCCTAGCCCTAACCCTAACCCTAACCCTAGCCCGAACACTAAACCTAACCCCAACCCTTTACCTAAACCTAACACTAAATCTAACCCTAACCCTGGCCCTAAACCTAAACCTAAAACTAAAACTAATTTTGACCTACACCTAAAACTAACCCTAATTCTAAACCTAGCCCTAGCCCTAACCATAACCCTAACCCTAAGCCTAGGCCTAGCCCAAACCCTATCCCTAAACCTAGCCCTAACCTTAACACTAACCCTAGCCCTAGCCCTATACCTAACCCTAAACCTAACCCTAGCCATAGGTCTAGCCCTAGCCCTAACCCTAACTGTAGCCCTAACGCTAAACCTAACCCTAGCCCTAGCCCTAGCCCTAGCCCTAGCCCTAACCCTAACCCTAACCTAGCCCTAGCCCTAATCCTAACCCTAAAACTAACCCTAGCCCTAGGCCTAGTCATAGCCCTAATCCTAACCCTTACCCCAACCCTAGCCCTAGCCCTAACACTAACCCCAGCCCTAAATTTAATACTAACCCTAAACCTAAACCTAGCCCTGGCCCTAACCCTAATCCTAACCCTAACCCTAACCCTAACCCTAGCACTAGCACTAACCCTTACCCTAACCCTAAACCTAACCCTAACCCTAGCCCTAACCCTAACCCTAAACCTAGCCCTAGCCCTAGCCCTAACAATAAACCTAACCCTAGCCTAAGGCCTAGCCCTAGCCCTAACCCTAAACCTAACGCTAAACCTAACCCTAGCCCTAACCCTAACCGTGACCCCAACTCTAACCCTAGCCTTAGCCCTAACGCTAACCATAGCCCTAGCACTAGCCCTGGTCCTAACCAAACCCTAACCCTAGCCCAAGCCCTAACCCTAAACCTAACCCTAATCCTATCCCTAGCACTAACACTAACCACAACCTTAAACCTAACCCTAACCATAAAGCTAAACCTAACCCTAGCACGAACCCTAACGCACAACCTAAACCTAACACTAGCCCTAGCCCTAAACCTAACCCGAACCCTAATCTAAACCCTAGCCCTAGCCATTCCCTAGCCCTACCCCTATTCCTATCCCTAACCCTAACCCTAGACCTTGCCCTAGCTATAGCCCTAGCGCTAACCCTAACCCTAGCCTTGCCCTAGCCTTGCCCTAAATCTAACCCTAACCTTAGCCCAAACCCTAAAGCACACCCTAAACCTAACACAAGCCCTAGCTCTAAACCTAACCCGAACCCTAATCTTAACCCTAGCCCTAGCCCTAGCCCTAACACCAACCCTAACCCTAAACTTAACCCTAAACGTAAAGCTAAAAAAGCCCTAACCCTAAACCTAACGCTAGCCCTAGCCCTAAAACTAACCCGAACTCTAGCCCTAGGACTAGCTCTAGCCCTAGCCCTAACCCAAACCCTAAAAACAAACATAACACTACCCCTAGCCCTAAAAGTAAACCAAACCCTAACCCTAACCCTAGCGCTAGCCCTAACCCTAAACACAACCCTAATCCTATTCCTAACCCTAGACCTAACACTAGCCTAAGCCCTAACACTAAAGCTAACCCGAACCCTAGCCCTCGCCCTAGCCCTAGCCCTAACTCTAACCCTAATCCTAACCCTAGCACTAACCTACCCGTAACCCTAACTCTAAATATAGCCCTAGCCCTAACACTAACCCTAGCACTAACCCTGGCCCTACCCTAACCCTAACACGAACCCTAGCCTAGGTCTTACCCGAACCCTACCCTAACCCTAACCCGAACCCTAACCCTAATACCACACCTAACCATAACCATAGCCTTAGATTTAGTTGTAGTACTAACTGTTAACACAACACTAGCCCTAAAGCTTAACCTAGCCCTAACCCTAACACTAACCCTATCCCTAAGCCTAACCCTGACCCTAGCCCTAACACTAACCCTAACCCTAACCCTAGCTATAGCACTAGTCCTCGCCATACTCTTACCTTAACCCTAGCCCTAGCCCTAACCTTAACCCTAACCCTAACCCTAAACTTAGCCCGAAACCTAACGCACACCTTATACCTAACACTAGCCCTAGCCCTAACCCTAACCCGATACATAATCTTAACCCTAGCCATAGCCCTAGACCTAGCCCTAGCCCTATCCCAAACCCTAATCCTAGCCCTCACCCTAGCTCTAGCCCTAGCCCTAACCCTAACACTAAAGCTAACCCTAGCCCTAGCCCTAACCATAACTCTAACCCTAACCCTAGCCATAGCCTTAACCCTAGCACTACCCTAGCCCTAGCCTTACCCTAGTCCTAACCCTAATCCGAACCCTAGCCCTAGCCCTAGCCTAAAACTAATGCTAACCCTAACGCTAGGCCTAAACGTAACTGTAACCCTAACCCTAACTATAGCCATACCCTAACCCTAAAACTTACCCTAGCCCTAACACTAGCCCTAGCCCAAATCCTAACCCTTACCCTAACAGTAGCCCTCGCCCTAGCCCTAGCCCTAATCCTAATCATAAACCTAACCCTAGCCCTAACCCTAACTGTAACCCTAACCCTAACCCTAAACCTAGCCCTAGCCCTAGCCCTACCCCTAAACCTAACACTATCCCTACCATTACCCCTAACACTAACCCTAAACCTAGCCCTAGCCCTAATCCTAACCCTAAACCTAACCCTAACACTAGCCCTAGACCTAACCCTAACCGTAAGCCTAACCCTAACCCTAGCCATAGCCCTAACCCTAACCTAAACCCTAGATCTAAACCGAACGCTAGCCCTAAAACTAAAACTAAACCTAACCCTAAACCAAACCCGAGCACTAGCCCTAAAAGTAACCCTAACTCTAACCATAAACCTACACTAGCCCTAGCCCTTACCCTAACCATAAACCTAACGCTACCCCCAGCCCTAGCCTTAACCATAAACCTAAACCTAACCCTAGCCCTAACCCTAGCCCTAGCCCTAGACCTAACCCTAAACCTAACCCTAACCCTGGATCTAGCTGTGGCCCTAGCCCTAACCCTGGCATTAACCCTTACCCTAGCCCGAACCCTAACCCTAATGCTAAGCCTAGACCTTCCCCTAGCCATAACCCTAGCCCTAGACCTATCCCTAACAGTAACACTAACACTAGCCCTAGCCCAAGCCCTAAAACTAACACCAACTCTAGCCCTAGCCCTAGCCCTAGCCATAAACCTAACCCTAACCCTAACCCTAGACCTAGCCTGAACCCTAACCCTAAAACTAACCCTACACCTACCCCTAACTCTAACCCTAAACCTAACCCAAACCCTAGCACTAGCCATAATGCTAACCCTAGCAATAACCCAAACCCTAAACCCAACAATAACACTAACCCCAACCCCAACCCTAGCCCTAGCCCTACCCCTAACCCTAACCATAACCCTCGACCTAACCTGCGCACTAATCCTAATCCTAAACCTAGCCCTAATTCTAACCCTAACACAAAACCTAAACTTAACCCTCGCCCTAGCCCTAACACTAACCATAACCCTAATCATAGCCCTAGCCCTAAAACTAAGCCTAACTCTAAACCTAGCCCTAGCCCTAGACCTAGCCCTAATCTAAACCTAACCCTAGCCCTAGCCCTAACCCTAAACCTAGCCCAAGCCCTAGCCCTAGCCCTAGCCCTAGCCCTAGCCCTAGCCCTGGCCCATACCTAGCCCTAACCCTAACCCTACACCTAACCATAGACCTAGACCTAAACTAAACACTAGCCATAGCCCTAGCCCTAGCCCTAACCCTAGCCCTATCCATAACCTTAGCCCTAACCGTAACCCTAACCCTAACCCTAGAACTAAACCTAGCCCTATCCCTAACCCTAACCCTAACCCTAACCCCAGCCCTAACGGTAACCTTAACCCTAACCCTAACCCCAACCCAAACCCTAAACCTGACCCTAGCCTGAACTCTAACCCACAACCTAAACCTAGCACTAGCCTTAGCTCTAAACCTAACCCGAACCCTAACCCTAACACTAGCCTTAGACCTAGAACTAACCCTCACCCTGACCCTAGCCCTAGGCCAAGCCCTAAGCCCAAACATAACCCTAGCCCTAGGCTTAGCCCCAGCTCAAACTATAACCCTAACGCTAACCCTAACCCTATCCCTAACTGTAAATCTGGCCCTAACCCTAATCCTAAAGCTTGCCCTAGTCTTAACCCTAAACCTAAGCCTAGCCCTAGCCCTAGCCCTAGATGTAACCCTAACCCCAGCCCTAACGCTAACCCTAGCACTAGACCTAACCCCAACCCTCATCCTAAACCTAACACTAGCCTTATACTTAACCCTAACCCGAACCCTAACCCTAGCCATAACCCTAGCGCAAAACCTAACCCTATCCCTAACACTAACCCTAGCCCTAGCCCTAGTCCTAGCACTAACCCTAACCTTAAACATAACCCTAGCCTTAGGCCTAGCCCCAGATCTAACCCTAACCCTAACCCTAACCCTAACCCTAACCCTAGCCCTAACCCTAACCAACACCCTAAACCTAACCCAAGGCATAGCCCAAACCCTAAAATAAATCATAACCCTAACCCTAACCTAACCCTAACCCTAGCCCTAGCCAACCCTAGCCCTAACCCTAACCATAACCCTAGCCTAATCCCTAGACCTAACCCTAACCGTAAACATAACCCTAGACCTACCGCTAAACTTAACCCCAACCCTAACCCTAACCCTAACCTAAGCCTAACCCTAACCCTAACCCCAACCCTAACACTAACCCTAACCATAAACCTAAGCCTAGTCCTGGCCCTAACCCTAACCCTAACCCTAACCCTAAACCTAACCCTAGCCCAAGACCTAACCCTAACCCTAAATGTCACCTAGCCATAGGACTAACCCAAGCCCTAAACCTAGCACTGGCCCTAACGCTAACCCTACCCCTAGCCCTAAACCTAACGCTAACCATAGCCCTAGGCCTAGACCTAACTGGAGACTTAATCATAACCCCAACCCTAACCCTAACGCTCACCCTCAAACTAAACCTAGACATAACCCTAGCCCTAACCCTAATCCTAAACCTAACACTAGCCCTAGCCCTAACCGTAGCCCTAAAACTAGCCATAGCCCTAACCCTAACCCTAACCCTAACCCTGGCCCTAGCACAAGCCTTAACCTAAGCCTAATGTCAACCCCAAAAACAACCCCAACCCCAACCCCAACCCTAACCCTGAACCTAGCCCGAATATAATGCACACATTAAAACTAACAATAGACTTAGCCTTTACCCTAACCTGAACCCTAAACCTAACCGAGCCCTAGCCCTAGCCGTAACCCTCACCCTGACCCTAGCCCTAACCCTAGCCCTAGCCTTAACCCCAAACATAAACCTACCCCTAGGCGTAGTCAGCTCTAACCCTAACCCTAAAGCTAACCCTAACCCTAGCCCTAACCGTAACCCTAGCTCTAACCCTAACCAAAAAGCTTGCCCTAGCCCTAACCCTAACCCTAACCCTAACCCTAACCCTAGCCCTAGCCCTACCCTACAACTAACCCTAACCCTAACCATAAACCTAACCCTAGCCCTGGCTCTAAGCCTAACACTAACCGTAAACCTAACCCTAGCAGTAGCCCTAACCCTAACCCTAACCCTAGCCCTAGCCCTAGACCTAACCCTAGCCATAACCTAACCCTAACCCTAACCCTCGCCCTAGCCCTAACCCTAACCTTAACCCTAACCCTAGCACTATCCCTAACGCTAACCCTAAACCTAGCCCTTGCCCTAGCCCTAACCCTAACCCTGACATGAAACTGAAACACAACCTCAACCATAAACCTAGCCCTAGCCCTAGTCTTAGAACCTAAAGCTAACCCTACACATAACCCTAGCCCTAAACCTACACCTAACCCTAGCCCTAACCCTAACCACAACCCCAACCCTAAGCCTGACCCTAGCCTGAACCCTAACCCACACCCTAAACCTGACACTGGCCCTAGCCATAATCCTAACCCTAACCCTAGCCCTAGCCCTAGCCCTAACCCTAACACTAATCCTAACCCTAGCCCTTGCACAAAACCTAGACCTAACCCTAAACTTAACCGTAGACCTAAACCTAACCCTAACCCTAACCCTAACCCTAGTCCTATCCCTAACCATAAACCTAACCCTAACCCTAGCCCTAGCCTTAACACTAACCTTAACCCTAACCCAAACCCAAAACCAAAAAACAACCACAAACCAAACCCCAACACTATCCCTGACCCTAGAGTCACTAGCCTTAGCTCTAACCCTAACCCGAACCCTAAACCTAACCCTAGCCCTAGCCCTAGACCTAACCCTCAACCTGACGCTAGCCCTAGCCCTAGCTCTAACTCTAGCCCTAACACCAAACAAAACCCTAGCCCTAGGCGTAGCCCCAGCTCTAACCCTAACCCTAACGCTAACCCTAACGCTATCCCTAAGCGTAACCCTAGCCCTAACCCTAACCCTAAAGCTTGCCCTAACCCTAACCCTAACCCTAACCCTAGCCCTAGCCCTAGCCCTAGCCCTAGCCCTAGACCTAACCCTAACCCTAACCCTAACGGTAACTCTAGCACTAGCACTAAACCTAACCCTAAACCTGACCCTAGCCCATGACCGAATCCTAACACTAACCCTACACCTAGACCAAACCCTAACCCTCATCCTAAACCTAACACTAGCCTTATCCCTAACTCTAACCCGAACCCTAACCCTAACCCTAGCCCTAATCCTAGTGCTAAACCTAACCCAATCCCTATCACTAACCCTAGCCCTAGACCTAGGAATAGCCCTAGCACTAACCCTAACACTAAACATAACCCTAGCCCTAGGCCTAGCCCCAGATCTAACCCTCAACCTAACCCTAACCATAACCCTAGCCCTAACCCTAACCCACACCCTAAACCTGACCCAAGCCATAGCCCTAACCCTAAAACAAACCCTAACCCTAACCCTAACCCTATCCCTAGACCTAGCCCTAGCCCTAACCTAACCCTAACCCTAAACCTAGCCTTATTCCTATACCTAAACCTATCCGTAAACCTAATCCTAGCCCAACCCCTAAACTTAACCCCAAACCTAACACTAACCCTAACCCCAATCCTAACACTAACCCTAACACTAAACCTAACCCTAGCCCTGGCACTAACCATAACCCTAACCCTAAACATAGCCCTAGCCCGAGCCCTAAATCTTACCCTAACTCTAGCCCTAGCCCTAACCCTAGCCCTAGCCATAACCTAACCCTAACCCTAACCCTCGCCATAGCCTTAACCCGAACCCTAACCTCAACCCTAAAACTAAACCTAACCCTAAACCTAACCATAGCCCTGGCCCTAACCATAACCATAACCTTAGCCCTAGCCCTAAAACTTACCCTAACTCTAGCCCTAGCCCTAATCCTAACCCTAGCCATAACTACACCCTAACCCTAAACCTCGCCATAGCCCTAACCCTAACCCTAACCCTAAACTTAACCTTAACCCAAGAACTAGCCCTAACGATAACCCTAACCCTAGCCCTAAAACTAAACCTAACCCCAACCCGAAACACAACCCCAACCCTGACCCTAGAGCTAGCCCTCGCCCTAGACCCTAGCCCTAACCCTAGACCTAACCCTAGCCCACAACCTAACACTAACCCTAGCCCAGGACCTAGCCATAGACCTAGCCCTAGCCCTAAACCTAACCCTATCCCTAATGCTAACCCTAAAGATAACCCTAGACATAGCCCTAGCCCTAACCCTAACCCATACCCTAACCCTAACCCTAACCCTAACCCTAGCCCTAGCCCTAAACGTAACCCTAACCCTACCCCTTTGCATAGTCCTAGACCTAACCCTAACGCTAAACCGAACCCAATTCCTAACTGTAACCCTAGGCCTAGCCCTAACCCTAACCTTAGCAATAAGCCTAACAATAGCCCTAACGCTAGCCCTAGTCCTAACCCTAACCCTAACCCTAATCCTAGCCCTAGCCCTAAACCTTACTGTAACCCTAACCCTAACACTAACCCTAGCCCTAGACCTAAACCTAACCCTAGCCCTAACCCTATCCCTAGCCCTAACCCTAACCCTAACCATAGCCCAAGCCCTAACCCTAACCCTAACCCTCGCGTACCCTAGGACTAACCCAAGACCTAACCCTAGCACTAGCACTAACGCTAACCCTAAACCTAGCCCTAGCCCTAGCCCTAGACCTAACCCTAGCACTAAAGATAACACAGATTCTAATCCGAGACCTAGCCCGAGACCGAACCCTAACTCCAACCCTATACCTAATGCTAACTCTAAACCTAACTCTAGCCCAAGACCTAGCCCTAACCCTAATCATACCCCTAATCCTAGCCCTGGACCTAACCCTAACCCTAACACTAGCCCAAGCACTAAACCTAACCCTAAACTTAACCCTAAACCTGGCCCTAGCGCTAACCTTAACCTAACCCTAACACCAACCCCAAAAACAACCCCAAACCCAACCACAACCCTATTCCTGACCCTAGCCTGAACTCTAATCCACACCCTAAACCTAACAATAGACTTAGCCTAACCGTAAACCTAACCCTGGCAGTAGCCCTAAAACTAACCCTAAATTTAGCCCTAGACCTAGCCCTAGCCCTAGCCCTAGCCATAACCTAACCCTAACCCTAACCGTCGCCCTAGCCGTAACACTAACCCAAACCCTAAACCTAGCACTAGCCCTAACGCTAATCCTAACCCTAGCCCTACCCCTAGCCCTAACACTCAACCTAACCCGAACCCGAAACACAACCCCAACCATAACCCTACCCTAGCCCTAGCCTTATACCCTAACCCTAACCCTAGACCTAACCCTAGCCATAACACTAACCCTAACCATAGACCTAGGCCTAGCCCTAGACCTAGCCCTAACCCTAACCCTAACCCTAACCCCAATCCCAACCCTAAGCCTCACTCTAGCCTGAGCACTAACCCTCTCCCAAAACCTAAAACTAGCCCAAGCCATAACCCTAACCCGAAACCTAACCCTAGCCCTAACCCTAAACCAAATGCTAACCCCAAACCTAGCCCTTGCACGAAACCTAGACCTAACCCTAACCTTAACCGTAGCACTAACCCTAATCCTAACCCTAGCCCTAGCCCTACCTTAACCCTAACCCTAGCCCTAACCCTAACCTTAACCCTAGCCATAGCCCTACCGCTAACCCTATTCCTAGTCCCAGACATTGCCCTAGTCCTAACCATAACCCTAACCCTAAAGCTAACCCTAGCCCTGACCCCACCCTAAACCTAGCCATAGGATTAGCCCTAGCACTAACCCAAACCCTAACCCTAACACTAGCTCTACGATACCCTAAACCTAACTCTAGCCCTAACCCTGGCCCTAGCCCTAACCCTAACCCACACCCTAAACCTAACCATAGACCTAGCCCTAACCGGAACCGAAACCCTAAACCTAGCCCTAGCCCTAGCCCTAGCCCTAACCCTAACCCTAATCCTAAACCTAGCCAGAAATCTAACCCACACCCTAAACCTAACATTAGCCCTAGCCCTTCGCTAACCTTAAACCTAACCCTAAACCTATCCCTAGCCCTAGCCCCAGCCCTAACCCTATTTCTAAGCCTAACCGTAGCCCTAGCCCTAGAATTAGCCATAACCCTAACCCTAACCCTAGCCTTAACCCTAACCCTAGCCCTAGCCCTAGCCCTAAACATAACCTTAACCCTAAACGTAGACCTAGCCCTAGCCCTAGCATTAGCCCTAAACCTAACCATAACCCTAAACATAGCACTAGCCCTAGCCCTAGGATTAGCTCTAACCCTAACCCTAACACTAACCCTAGCCCTAGCTCTAACCCTAGACCTAGCCCTAACCCTAACCCTAACCCTAGCCCTAACCTTAACCCTAACCCTAACCCAACCCCAACAACAACCCCAACCCCAAACCCAACTCTAATCCTGTCCCTAGCCTGAACCCTAAACCACACCATAAACCTAACACTAGCCTTAGTCGTAACCCTAACCGGAACTCTAACCATAACCCTAGCCCTAGCACTAGCACTAAACCTAGCCCTAGGCTTATCCCTAACCCTAAAACTAGCACAAGCCCTAACCCTAACCCTAACCCTAGCCCTGGCCTTAATCTTAACCCTAAACCTAGACTTAGCCATAGCCCTAGCCCTAAACCTAAACCTAGCCCTGGCGCTCACCCTTTCCCTAAACCTAGCCCTAACCCTAACCCTAGCCCTAGCACTAACAATAACCCTAGTCCTAGCTCTAGCCCTAGATCTAGCCCTAGCCCTAACCCTAACCCTAACCCTAGCCATAGCAATAACCTTACCCGTAATCCAAAACAACCCCAACAACAACTCGAAACCCAACACCAAATCTAACCCTGACCCTAGCCTGAACCCTAAACCACACCCTAAACCTAACACTAAACCTAGTTGTAACCCTAACCCGAACCCTAACCCTAACCCTAGCCCTAGCCCTAACGCTAACCCTGACCCTAGCCCTAAACGTTACCTTAACCCTAACCCTAACACTAGCCCTAGCCCTAGACCTAACCCTAACGCTAACACTAAACCTAACCCTAGACTTAGCCCTAACCTTTACCCTAACCCTAGCCCTAGCCCTAGCCCTAACCCTTACCCTAACCCTAGCCCTAGGCCTAACCCTAACCCTAACCCTAATCCTAACCGTAACCCTGGCCTTCAACCTAACCCACACCCTAAACATAACCCTAGCCCTAGCCCTAACCCTAACTCAAACCCTAACCCTAGCCCTAGCCCAAGCCCTACCCTAGCCATAACCCTAAAGTTAAACCAAACCCTAGCCAAAACCCTAACCTGACACTGGCCCTAGCCCTAGCTCTAGCCCTAACCCTAACACTAACCCTAACCCTAACCCTAACCCTAGACCTAGGCCTAGCCCTAGAAAAAACCCTAACCCTAACCCTAGACTAGCCCTAACCCTAACCTTAACCATAACCATAGTCTAACCCTAACCCTTACCTTAACACTAAACCTAGTACTAGCCCTAGCCCTAGACCTAAACCTAACCCTAAACTTATCCTTAGCAGTAGCCCAAATCCTAACAAAACCTTAACCCTAAACCTAGTCCAAGCCCTAAACCAAACCCTAACACTAACACTAGCCCCAGCACTAACCCTAAACATAACCCTACCCGTAGCCTTAACCTTACCCCTAAACTTAGCCTTAGCCCTAGCCCTAGCCCTAACACTAAACCTAACCCTAGCCATCACCCTTTCCCTAAACCTAGCCCTAACCCTAGCCCTAGCACTAAACCTAACCCTAGTCCTAGCCCTAGCACAAGCCCTAGCTGCAGCCCTAACACTAAACCTAACCCTAACCCCAGCCCAAGACCTAACCCACACCCTAAACCTAACACTCGTCCTAGTCGTAACCCTAACGCGAACCCTAACCCTAATCCTAGCCAAGCCCTAGCCTTAACCCTAAACCTATCCTTAACCATAGACTTAGCCCTAGCATAACCTTAAGCTGAAACTTAACCATAGCCCTAAACATAACCCTAACCCTAACACTAACCCTAGCACTAGCCCTAACCCTAAACCTAGACCTAACCCTAGCCCTAGCCCTAGCCCTAGCCCTAACTCTAATCCTAACTGTAGCCCTAGACCTAACCCTAACCCTAGCCCTAGCCCTAGCCCTAGCCCTAACTCTAATCCTAACTGTAGCCCTAGACCTAACCCTAACCCTAAACCTAGCACTAGCCCTAGCCCTAGCACTAGCCCTAGCCCAAACCCTAAACCTAACCCTAGCCCTAGCCCTAGCCCTAACTCTAACCCTAAACATAGCCCCAACACTAACCCTAGCCCTATCCCTAACCCTAAAACTAACCCTGGCCCTAACCCTAATCCAAACCCTAAATCAAGCCCTAGCCCTAGCCCTACACCTAACCCTAACCCTAGCCCTAGCCATAGCCCTAACACTACCCCTAACCCTAATCCTAACCATAACCCTAGCCCTAGACCTAACCCTAGCCCTAACCCTAACCCTAACCCTAGCCCTAACCCTAACCTTAGCCCTAGCCCTATCCCTAACCCTTAACCTAACCCTATCCCTAGCCCTAACCCTAACCCTAACCCTAGCTCTAACCATAACCCACACCTTAAACCTAACACTAGCCCTAGTCCTAACCCAAATCAAACCCCAACCCTAGCCCTAGCCCTAATCCTAACCATAGCCCTAACCCTAACCCTAGCCCTAGGTCTCACCCTAACCCTAGACCTAGCCCTAATCCTAACACTAGCGCTAGCCCTACCATAGCCCTAAACCTAACCCTAACCCTAACACTAACCCGAACCCTAACCCTAACCGTAGCCCATCCCTTACCCTAAACCTAACCCTTACCCTCACCATAGCCCTAACCTTAACCCTAACTCTAACCCAACCCCAACAACAACCCCAACGCAAACCCCAACACCAACCCTGACCCTAGCCTGAACCCTAACCCACACCCTAAACCTAACACTAGCCCAAGTCGTAACCCTAAACCGAACCCTAACCCTAACCCTAGCCCTAGCCCTAGCCCTAACCCTTACCCTAACTCTAGCCCTAGGCCTAACCGTAACCCTAACCCTAATCCTAACCGTATCCTGGCCTTCAACCTAACCCACACCCTAAACATAAACCTAGCCCTAGCCCTAACCCTAACTCAAACCCTAACCCTAGCCCTAGCCCAAGCCATAACCCTAAACTTAAACCTAACCCTAGCCATAACCCTAACCTGACCCTAGCCCTAGCCCTAGCTCTAGCCCTAACCCTAACACTAATCCTAACCCTAACCCTAGACCTAGGCCTAGCCCTAGAACTAACCCTAACCCTAACCCTAGACTAGCCCTAACCCTAACCTTAACCATAACCCTAGTCTAACCCTAAACCTTACCTTAACACTAAACCTAGCACTAGCCCTAGCCCTAGACCTAACCAACAACCTAAAGCTAACCCTTGCCCTAGTCCTAACCCAAATCAATCCCCAACCCTAGCCCTAGCCCTAATCCTAACCCTAGCCCTAACCCTAAACCTAGCCCTAGGTCTCACCCTAACCCTAGACCTAGCCCTAACCCTAGCCCTAACCCTTACCCTACCCTAGCCCTAGGCCTAACCCTAACCCTAACCCTAATCCTAACTGTAACCCTAACCCTAGATTAGCCCTAACCCTAACTTTAACCATAACCCTAGTCTAACCCTAAAGCTTACCTTAACCCTAAACCTAGCACTAGCCCTAGCCCTAGACCTAACCCTAACCCTAACCCTAACCCTAGCACTAGCACAAACCCTAACCTAAACCTACCCTAAACCTAGCCCAAGCCTAAACCTAACCCTAACCCTAACACTAGCCCCAGAACTAACCCTAACCCTAACCCTAGCCAAAGCCTTAATCTTAACCCTAAACCTATCCCTAGCCCCAGCCCTAACCCTATTCCTAAGCCTAACTGTAGCCCTAGCCCTAGCCCTAGAATTAGCCATAACCCTAACCCTAACCCTAGCCTTAACCCTAACCCTAGCCCTAGCCCTAGCCCTAAACATAACCTTAACCCTAACCGTAGAGCTAGCCCTAGAATTAGCCCTAACCATAACCGTAACCCTAACCATAGCCCTAGCCCTAGCCCTAGGATTAGCTCTAACCCTAACCCTAACACTAACCCTAGCGCTAGCACTAACCCTAGACCTAGCCCTAACCCTAACCCTAACCCTAGCCCCAGCCCTTACCCTAACCCTAACCCTAGCCCTAACCTTAACCCTAACCCTAACCCAACCCCAACAACAACCCCAACCCCAAACTCAACCCTAATCCTGTCCCTAGCCTGAATCCTAAACCACACCCTATACCTAACACTAGCCTTAGTCGTAACCCTAACCGGAACTCTAACCATAACCCTAGACCTAGCCCTAGCCCTAAACATAATCTTAACCCTAAACGTAGACCTAGACCTAGCCCTAGCATTAGCCCTAAACCTAACCATAACACTAGCCCTAGCCTTACTCTTAACCCTAAAACTATCCTTAGCCATAGCCCTAGCCCTAAACCTAAACCTAGCCCTGGTGCTCACCCTTTCCCTAAACCTAGCCCTAACCCTAACACTAGCCCTAGCACTAACCCTAACCCTAGTCCTAGCCCTAGCATTAGCCCTAGCCATAGCGCTTACACTAAACCTAACCCTAACCCCAGCCCAAAACCTAACCCACACCCTAAACCTAACACTCGCCCTAGGGGTAACCTTAACCCTAGCACTAACCCTAACCCTAGCCATAGCCCTAGCCCTAACCTTAAACCTACCCTAACAGTAGCTTTAGCCTTAGCACTAGAACTAGCCTAACCTTAAGCCTACCCATAACCCTAGCCCTAAACATAACCCACACCCTAAACCTAACCCTAGCCCTAGCCCTAACCCTAACCCTAGCCCTCGCATTTACCCTAAACCTAGTCCTAACCCTAGCATTAGCCTTAGCCCTAGCCCTAGCCCTAACCCATACAGACCCTAGCCCTGGGCCTAACCCTAAACCTAACCCTGATCCTAACACTAACCATGGCCCTAAACCTAAACCACACCCTAAACCTAACCCAAGCCCTGGCCATAACCCTCACCCAAACCCTAACCCTAGCCCTAGCCCTAGCCCTAGCCCTAGCAATAACCCTAACCTTAAACCTAACCCTAGCCATAACCCTAACCCACACCCTAAACCTAAACTTAGCCCTAGCCCTAACCCTAACCGAAACCCTAAACCTAGCCCTAGCCCTAACCCTAATCCTAGCCCTAGCCCTAACCCTAGCCCTAGTCCTAGCCCTAACCCTAACCCTAACCCTAACCCTTGACTAGCCCTAACCCTAACCTTAACCCTAACACTAGTCTAATCCTAAACCTTACCTTAACCCTAACCCTAACCCTAGCCCTAAACCTAGCCAAGCCATAACCCTAGCTCTAGACCTAACCCTATCCCTATCCCTAACCCTACCAAGCCCTAACCCTAAACCTAACCTTAGCCCCAGACCTAAACCTAAACCTAACCCTAGCCCTAGCCCTAGCCCTAACCCTAACCCAAACCGTAGTCATACCCCTAGCCCTAGCCCTAACTCTAAACCTAGCCCTAGCCATAAACCTTTCCCTAAACCTAGCCCTAACCCTAACCCTAGCAATAGCACTAACCCTAAACCTGGTCCAAGCTCTAGCACTAGCCCTAGCCCAAGCCCTAACCCACGTCCGAAACCTAACGCTAGCCCTAGCCGTAACCCTAACCCGAACCCTACCCTAACCCTAGACCTAGCATTTGCCCTAACCATAACCCTAACCATAACTGTAACCCTAGCTCTAGCCCTAGCCCAACATTATACCGACCCCTAACCCTAGCCCTAACCCTAACACTAACCCTAGCCCTAGCCCTAGCCCTAATTCTAATCCTAAACCTAGCCCTAACACTAGCCCTAGACCTAGCCCTAACACTAATCCTAAACCTAGCCCTAACCCTAGCCCCAGCCCTAACCTTAATACTAACCTTAGCCCTAGCCCTAACCCTAACCCTAAACCTAGCCCTAACCCTAGCCCTAGTCCTAGCAAAAACCCTAACCCTAACCCTAGCCCTAGCCCTAACCCCAACCCTAAACATAGACCAAACCCTAAGCCTAGCCCTATTCCTAACCCTAAAACTAATCCTAACCCTAACCCTAATCCAAATCCTAAACCAAGCCCTAGTCCTAACCCTAGCCCTACACCTACCCCTAACCCTAGCCCATGCCCTAGCTCTAGCCCTAACACTAACCATAACCCAAACCATAACACTAGGCCCAGGCCTAACCCCAACCCTAAACATAGACCAAAACCTAAGCCTAGCCCTAACGCTTACACTAAAACTTATCCTAACCCTAACCCTAATCCAAACCCTAAACCAAGCCCTAGTCCTAACCCTAGCCCTACTCCTACCCCTAAACCTAGCCCTAGCCCTAGCTCTAGCCCTAACACTAACCATAAACCTAACCATAACACTAGGCCTAGCCCTAACCCTAACCCTTAGCCTAGCCCTAACCCTAACCCTAGCCGTAACCCTAAGCCTAATGCTTATACTAGCCCTAGACCTAAACCTAGCCCTAGTCCTAACCCTAAACCTGACCCTAAACCTAAAACAAACCCTGGACCTAAACGTAACCCACACCGTAAATCTAACACTAGCCCTAGTGCTAACCCAACCCAAACCATAACCCTAGCCCAACTTTAGCCCTAGCACTAGACATAACCCTAACCTTAAACCTAACCCTAGCCATAACCCTAACCCTAACCCTAGCCCTAGCCCTAGCCCTAGCCCTAATCCTAACCCTAAACCTAACCCTAGCAGTAGGCCTAGCCCTAGGACTAATCCTAACCCTAACCATAACCCTAGACCTAACCCTAACCCTAGGCCTAACCCTAACCCTAACGATAGCCCTAACCCTTGCCCTAACCCTAACACTAAACCTAACCCTAGCCCTAACCCTAAACTTAGAACTAGCCCTATGCCTAACCCTTACCCTAACACTATCCCTAGCCCTAACCCTAACCCTAACCATAGCTCTAACCCTAACCCACATCCTAAACCTAACCCTAGCCCTAGCCCTAACCCTAACCCAAACCCGAAAACTAGCCCTAGCGCTAACCCTAACCCTAGTCGAAACCCTAAACCTAGACCTAGCCCTAACCCAAACCGTAGTCCTAGCCCTAACCCTAACACTAGACCGAGACGTAACCCTAACCCTAGTGCTAGCCCTAGCCCAAACCCTAATCCTAACCCTAGCCCTAGCCCTTACCCTAACCCTAAAACTACCCTAAACCTAGCCCTAGCCCTAGCCATAACCCTAACCCTTACTCCAACCCAACGACAACCCCAACGCTAACCCTAGGCCTAGCCCAGGAACTAACCCTAAAAATAATCCTAAACCTAACCCTAGCTCTAGCCCTAGACCTAGCCCTAAACTTAACCCTAATCCTAGCCCTACCGCTAACCCTAAAACTAACCCTAGTCCTAGCACTAGACATAACCCTAGACAAAGCCTAGCCCTAACGCTAACGCTCACCCTAACTGTAGCCATAGCCCTAGCCCTAGACCAACCCCTAACCCTAACACTAACAATAGCCCTAACCCTAACCCTAAACCTAGACCTGACCCTAAACCAAGCCCTAGCCCTAGCCCTAACCCTAACCCTAACCCTAAACCTAGCACTAGGCCTAGCACTAACCCTAACCCTAACTCGAACCCAAAACCTTACGCACACCCTAAACGTAACACTAGCCCTACCCTAACCCTAGCCCTAACCCTAACCCTAATCCTAGCTCAAGCCCTAGCCATAGCCATAACCCTAAACCTAAACCTAGCCCTAGGCCTAGACCTAGCACTAACCCTAACCGTAGCCCTAGCCCTAACCCTA
>CM027399.1:48984744-49015491 GCA_015711505.1 Sylvilagus bachmani | reverse complement strand
AAACCTAATCCTAACCCTAGTCCCAGCCCTAACCCTAACCCTAAACCTAGCCCTAGTCCCAAACTTAACCCTAACCCTAGCATTAGCCCTAGTTCTAGCCCTAACCCTTGCCCTAGCCCTAAACCATAACCTAAACCAAGCCTTAACCATAACCTTAGCCCAAGCAATAACCCTAAACCCACTCCCAGCCCTAGCCCTAGCCATAACCCTAACCCTAACCTTAACCCTAACCCTAACCCTAACCCTAACCCTAAACCTAACCCTAGCCCTACCCTAACCCTAGCCCTAGACCTAGACCTAGCCCTAGACTTAGCCCTAGCCCTAACCCTAACCCTTACCCTAGCCCTAACCCTAGCTCAAGCCCAAGCCCTAGCCCTAGCCCTAACCATAAAACTAGCACTAGACCTAACCCAAACCCTAACCCTAAACCTAGCCCTAGCCCAAACCGTAACCATAAAACGTAGCCCTAACCCTCACCCTAACCCTAGCACTAGCCCAAAACTAAACCCAGCCCTAACCTAGCCCTAGCACTAACCCTAAAACTAACCATAACCCTAACCCTAACTCTAACCCTAATGCTAACCCTAGCCCTAACCCTAAGCCTAGCCATAAAACTAGCCCTAGCCCTAGCCATAACCCTAACACTAACTCTAACCCTAACCATAACACTAGCCTAGACTTAACCCTAACACTAACCCTACCCCTAGCCCTAGTAATAGGACTAACCCTAACCCTAAACATAACCCTAGCCCTAACACTAAACCTAGGCCTAACCCTAACCCAAACCCAAGGCCCAGCCCTTAGCCTAAACCTAATCCTAACCCTAGGCCTAGCCCTAGGACTAACCCTAACCCTAACCTTAACCCTAAACTTAGCCCTAACCCTAACCCTAACCCTAGTCCTAGGACTAACCCTAAAACTAACCCTAAAACTAACCCTAACCCTAGCCCTAAAACAAACCCACACCCTAAACTTAACCGTAGCCCTAACCCTAAACCTAACCCAAACTCTAACCCTATCCCTAGACCTAGCCCTAGCCCTAAATCTAAAACCTAAACAAAACACTAACCCTAGCACTAACCCTAACCGTAACCCTAGCCCTAGCCCTAGGCATAGCCTAAACTTTAGACGAACCCTAACCCTAGCCCTAACTATAACCCTAACCCTAACACTAATCGTAGCCCTAGCCCGAAACCTATCCCTAAACTTAGCCTAAACACTAGCCCTAGCCTTAGCCCTAATCCTTACCCTAAACCTAGTCCTAACCTTAGCCCTAGCCCTAGCCCTAACGCAAATCCTACGCTAGCCCTACCCCTAACCCTAACCCTACACCTAGAACTAAACCTAGACCTAGCCCTAGCCCTAACCCTAACCCTAAACCTGGCCATAGCCCTAATCCTAACCCTAAAAATAACCCAAACCCTAACCCTAGCCCTATCCTAACCCTAAACATAACACTAGCCTTAACCCTAATCCAAACCCTAAACCAAGCCCTAGCCCTAGCCCTAGCCCTAGACCTACCCCTAAACCTAACCCTAGCCCTATCCCTAGCCCTATCCCTAGCCCTAACACTAACCCTAGCCCTAACCATAACACTAGAACTAGCCCTAACCTTAACCCTAATCCCAGCCCTAGGCCTAGTCCTAGGACTAACCATAACCCTAACTCTAACCCTAGCCCTAACCCTAAACTTAATGCTTAGCCTAACCCAAGACCTAGCATTAGCACTAACCCTAACCATAACCCTAAATATAACCCTAGCCCAAGCCCTAAACCCTAACCCTTACCCTAACCCTAGCCCTAGTCCTAAAGCTAACACTAACCCTAATCCTAACACTAATCCTGGCCCTAACCCTAACAAACACCCTAAACAAAATCCTAGCCCTAGCCCTAACCCTAACCTAAAACCTAACCCTAACCCTAGCCCTAGTCCTAGCACTCGCCTTACCCATAACCCTAAATTTGAACCTAAGCCTAGCCATAACCCTAACCCAAACCCTAGCCCTTGCCCTAGCCCTAGACTTAACCCTAACACTAGCCCTAGGCCTAGCCCTAGGACTAACCCTAACCCTAAACATAAACATAGCCTTAACCCTAACCCTAACCCTAGCAATAACGCTAAACCTAACGCTAGCCGCAGCCCTACCCTAACCCTAACCTAGCCCCAGCCTTTACCCTAAACCTAACCCTAACCCTAGCCATAGCCCTAACCTTAACACTAACCCTAACCGAACTCCAACAACAACCCGAACACCAACCCCAAACCTAACACTGATCCTAGCCTGAAGCCTAACCCACACCCTAAACTTGACACTAGCCCTATCGTAACCCTAACCCGAACTCTAACCCTAACCCTAGCCCTGAGCCTAGCCCTAACCCTTACCCTAACCCTAGCCCTAGGCCTAACCCTAACCCTAAAGCTAATCCTAAGCCTAAACCTGACCCTAAACCTAACCACCACCCTAAACCTAACTCTAGCCCTAGACCTAACCCTAACCCAGACCCTAATCCTAGCCTTAGACCTAGCACAGCCCTAGCCCTAGCCATAACCCTAACCTTAAACCTAACCCTAGCCATAACCCTAACCATAGCCCTAGCCCTAAACCTAACCCTAACCCTAACCCTAGCCCTAACCGTAACCCTAGCCCTAACCCTAAACCTAACCCTAACCCTAGCCCTAAACCTAACCCTAGGCCTAACCCTAACCCTAACCCTAGCCCAAGCCCTAGACCTAACCCTAACACTAACCCTAGCCCTAACCCTAACCCTAACCCTAACGCTAGCCCTAACCCTAACCCTAGCCCTAGCCCTCACCCTAACCCTAACCCGAGCCCTAGCCCTAGGCCTAACCCTAACCCTAACACTAATTCTAACCCTAACCCTAGCCCTAAACCTAATCCTAACCATAGACGTAGGCCTAGCACTAGACCGAGCCCTAACCCTAACCATAACCGAATCCCAACCCCAACCCTAAGCCTGACCCTAGGGTGAACCCTAACTCACTCCCTAAACCAAAACTAGCCCTAGCCCTAAACCTAACCAAAATCCTAAACCTAGCCCTAGCCCTAACCCTAACCCTAACCCAAATCCTAACACTAACCCTAGCCCTAAACCTAACCCACACCCTAAACTTAACTTTATCCCTAACCGTAACCCAAACCCTAACCCTAGTCCTAACCCTAGCCCTAGCCCTAAACCTAACCCTAAACATAACCCTAACCATAACACTAACCCTAAAACTAGCCCTAGCTCTAACCCTCAACCAAACCCTAACCCTAACCCTAGCCCTGGCTCATACCCTAAACCTAACACTAGCCCTAGGCCTAGCCTTAGCACGAAACCTAGACATAAACCTAAACTTAACTATAGCCCTAACCCTAACCCCAACCCTAACCCTAACCATAGCCTTAGCCCTGCCCTAGCCCTAACCATAACCCTAGCCCTATCACTAACCCTAACCATAAAACTAGCCCTAGCCCTAACCCTAACCCTAACCCTAGACCTAGGCCTAGACTTAGGAATAACCCTAACCCTAACCCTAGCCCTAAAACTCACCCTAATGCTTGCCCTAGCCCTAGCCCTAACACTAGCCCTAACCCTAACCATAACCATAACCATAACCCTATCCCTAGCCCTAGCCCTAACCCTAATCCTCGTGCTAGCCCAAGCACTAGCCCTAACCCTTACCCTAACCCTAGCCCTAGTCCTAACACTAACCCTAACCCTAACCCTAACACTAGCACTAGCCCTACCCTAGCCCTAACCCTGACCCTAGCCCAAGCCCTAACCCTAAACCTAACCCTAACCCTAGACCTAGCCCTAGCCATAACCTTAACCCTAGCCCTAGTCCTAACCTTAACCCTAACCCTAGCCTTAGCCCTAGACCTAGCCATAACCCTAAACATAGCCCTAGCCCTAACCCTGACCTTAAACCTAGCCCAAACCATAACCTTAGCCCAAGCAATAATCCTAAACCTAGTCCTAGCCCTAGCCCTAACCCTAACCCTAACGCTAGCCCCAGCCCTTACCCTAACCCTAACCCTAACCCTAGCCATAGCCCTAACCTTAACACTAACCCTAACCGAACTTCAACAACAACCCGAACACCAACACCAAACCTAACACTGATCCTAGCCTGAAGCCTAACCCACACCCTAAATTAACACTAGCGCTATCGTAACCCTAACCCGAACTCTAACCCTAACCCTAGCCCTGAGCCTAGCCCTAACCATTACACTAAACCTAGCCCTAGGCCTAACCCTAACCCTAATCCTCACCCTAAACCTGACCTTAAACCTAACCAACACCCTAAACCTAACTCTAGCCCTAGACCTCACCCTAACCCAAACCCTAATCCCAGCCCTAGATGTAGCCCCAGCCCTAGCTCTAGACATAACCCTGACCTTAAACCTAACCCTAAAAAATAACCCTAATCCTAGCCCTAGCCCTAGCCCTAGCCCTAGCCCTAGCCCTAAACCTAAACCTAACCTAGCCCTAGCCCTAAACCTAACCCTAGCCCTAGCACTAACCCTAACGCGAACCCTAACCCTAGCCCTAGCCCTAGCCCTAGCCCTAACCATTACCCTAACCCTAGCCCTAGGGCTAACCTAACCCTAACACTAATTCTAACCCTAACCCTAACTCTGGCACTAGGCCTAACCCTAGGACTAAACCCTAAACCTAAACCTAACCCTAGCCCTAACCCTAAACCTAACCCTAATTCTAACAAAAACCCTAGCCCTAGCCCTAACCCTAACCCTAGCCCTAGCCCTAACCGTTACACTAACCCTAGCCCTAGGCCTAACCCTAACCCTAACACTAATTCTAACCCTAACCCTAGCCCTAAACCTAATCCTAACCCTAGCTGTAGGCCTAGAGCTAGACCAAGCCCTAACCCTAACCCTAACCGAATCCCAACCCCAACCCTAAGCCTGACCCTAGCGTGAACCATAACCCACACCCTAAACCTAACACTAGCCCTAGCTGTAACCCTAACCTGAACCCTAAACCTAGCCCTAGCTCTAACCCTAACCCTAACCCTAATCCTAACCCTAACCCTAGCCCTAAACCTAACCCACACCCTAAACATAACTGTAGCCCTAACCCAAATCCAAACCCTAAACCTAGTCCTATACCTAGCCCTAGCCCTAGCCCTAACCCTAACCCTAAACATAACCCTAATCCTAGCCCTAACACTAAAACTAGCCCTAGTCCTAGCCCTAAACCAAACCCTAACCCTAGCCCTAGCCCTAAGCCTAGCCCTAGCACGAAACCTAGACCTAAATCTAAACTTAACCGTAGCCCTAACCCTACCCCAACCCTAACCCTAAACGTAGCCTTAGCTCTAGCCCTAACCCTAACCCTAAACCTAGCCTTAGCACTAAATCTTACCCTAAACCTAGCCCTAATCCTAACCCTAACCATAGCCATAGTCCTAGCGCTAACCCTAGTCCTAGCCCTAGCCCTAACCCTAGTCCTAAACCTAACCCTAACTCTAAAGCTAACCCTAGCCCTAACGCCGCCCTAAACCTAGCAGTAGGCCTAGCCCTAGCCCAAACCCTAACCCTAAACATAGCCTTAGCACTAAATCTTACCCTAACCCTAGCCCTATCACTAACCCTATCCTAGCCCTAAACCAAACCCACACCCTAAACCTAACACTAAACCAAGCCCTAACCCTAAACCAAACCCTAAACCAAGGCCTAGCCCTAGCCCTAACCCTAACCCTAACCCTATCCCTAGCACTAGCACTATCATTAGCCAAAAACGTAACCCTAACTCTAACCCTAGCCCTAGCCTAACCCTAACCCTAACACTAGCCCTAGGCATAGCCTTAGAGCTTGCCCTAGCACTAACCCTAATCCTAGCCCTATCCATAACCCTAACCCTAACCCTAGGCCTACGCCTAGCCCTAGCCCTAACCCTAACCCTAACCCTAACCCTAACAAAAACCCTAAACCTAACACTAACCCTAGCCCTAGTCCTATACCTAACCCTTACCGTAAACCTAGCCCTAGGCCTAACCCTAACCCTAACCCTAAACCTAACGTTAACCCTAGCCCTAAACCTAACCCACACCCTAATCCTAACCCTAGCCCTAGACCTAACGATAACTGAAACCCTAATCCTAGCCATAGCCCTAGCCCAAGCCATAACACTAACCCTAACCCTAACCCTAGCCCTAAACCTAACCCTAGCCCTAGCCCGAGCCCTAGCCCTAACCCTAACACTAACCGTAGCCCTAGCCCTAGCATTAGCCCTAAACTTAACCCTAACCATAACCCTAACCCTAGCACTAGCCCTAATGCTAACCCTAACCCTATCCCTAGCCTTAGCCCTAAACCTAACCCATACCCCAACCCGAAAAACAACCCCACACCTAAGCCTTGCCTTAGCCCTAGCACTAGATCAAAACCTAATCCTAGAAATAACCCTAGCACTAACTCTAACTCTAACCCTAGCCCTTGCCCTAGGACTAGCCCTAGATCTAGCCCTAAACCTAACCCTAACCCTAACCCCAACCGAACCATAAGCATGACCACAGACTGAACCCAAACACACACGATAAACCTGACACTAGTCCTAGCCGTAACCCTAAACTGAAACCAATCCCTAGCCCTAGCCCTAACCCTAATCCTAACTCTAACCCCAGCCCTAAACCTAAGCCACACCCTCCATATAACACTACCCATAGCCCTAACCCTAACCCAAACCCTAACCCTAACCCTAGCCCTAGCCCTAGTCGTATCCCTAGCCCTAACCCTAACCTGAACCCTAACCCTAGTTAGCCGAAACTCTAAACCTTACTCTAGCCCTGGCCATAGCCCTAGCACGTAACCTAAAATTAACCCTAACCCTAACCGTAGCACTAACCTAACCCTAGCCCTAACCCTAACACTAACTCTAGGCTTAGCCCTAGCCCTAGCCCGAACCCTTAACCGAGCCCTAGACCTAACCCTTACTCTAACCCTAGCCGTAACCCTAACCCTAACCCTTGCCCTAGCCCTAACGCTAACCATAGTCCTAGCCCTAGCCATAGCCCTAGACATACACTAACCCTAAACCTAAGGTTAACCCTAGCCCTGACCCCAGCCTAACACTAGCCGTAGGCCTAGCCCTAGCCCTAACCCAAACCCTAACCATAACTCTAGCCCTAACCCTAACCCTAACCCTAACACTAGCCCTAACCCTAACCTAAACCTAGCCCTAGACTTAACATAACCCAAACCCTAAACCAATAACTAGCCCTAGTCCTAGGCCTAACAATAGCCCTAAACCAAATCCTAACCATAACTCTAGCCCTAACGCTAACCCTAACCCTAACCCACACCCTAAACCTAACCCTAGACCTAGCCCCAACCCTAATGCAAACACTAAACCAAGCACTAGCCCTAGCCCTAGCACTAACCTTAACCCTAACCCTAGCCCTAGCCCGAACCTTGGCATTAGACCTAACCCTAACCCTAACCCTAACCCTAGCCTTAGCCCTAACCCTAACCCTAACCCTAACTCTAGCCCTAGGCCTAGCCCTAGCAATAACCCTAACCCTAACCCTACCTATAACCCTAACCCTAGCCCACCCCGAAACCTATCCTTAGCCTTAGACCTATCCCTATCCCTAGCCCTAGCCCTAGCCCTAACCCTGACCCTTACCCTAGCACTAACCCTAGCCCGAGCCCTAGACCTAGCCCTAGCCCTAGCCATAACCATAACACTAGCCCTAGCCCTAACCCAAACCATAGCCCTAAACCTAGCACTAGCAAAAACCGTAACCCAAACCCTAGCCCTAACCCTAACCCTAGCCCTAGCTCTAGCCCTAGCCCAAACCCAAAACCTAGCCCTAAACCTATCGGTAGCCCTAATGCTAACACTAACTCTAAACCTAACCCTAAACCTAACCCTAAAGCTAACACTAGTCCTAACCCTAAACCATACCCTAGGCCTAGCCCTATCCCTAACCCTTACCCTAACACTAGCTGTGGCCTAACCCTAACCCTAACCCTAATCCTAACAATAAACCTAGCCCTAAACCTAACCCACACCCTAAACCTAACCCTAGACCTAGCCCTAACACTAACCCAAACCCTAACCCTGCCTTAGCCCTAGCCGTAGCCATAACCCTAACCATAAACCTAAGCCTAACCCTAAAACTAACCCTAGCCCTAGCACTAGCCCTAGCCCTAGCCCTAACCTAACCCTAAAACTAACCCTAGCGCTAGCCCTAACCCTAACCCTAAAACTAGCCCTAGCCCTAGCCTAGCCCTAACAATGGCCGTAACTGTAACGCTAGCCCTAATCCTAACCATAGCCCTAACCCTAACCCTAACCCTAACCCTAACCCTAGCCCCAGCCTTAACACTAAACCTAACCCTAACACTAGGCCTATGCCTAGCCCTAGCACTAACCCTAACCTGAACCCTAGCCCTAACCCTAAATCTAGCAATACCCCTAACCCTAGCCCTAACCTAGACCTAGCACTAGCCCTAGCCCTAGCCCTAGCCCTAACCCTAACCCTAACCCTAGCACTAACCTTAGCCCAGGCCTAGAGCTAGCCCTACCCCTAGCACTAACCCTAAAAATAACCCTAGCCCTAGACCTAACCAAAACCTAGCCCTAAACCTAGCCCTAGCCCTAACCGTAACCCAAACCCTAGCCGAACCTAAACCTAACCCTAGCCATAGCCCTAAACCTAACCCTAAACATAGCCTTAACCCACGCCCTAACCATAACCCTAACCCTAGCCCTAGACCTTGCCCTACTCTCACCCTATCCCTAAAACTAAGCCTAGGCCTAACCCTAACCCTAACCTTAAACCTAACTCTAACACTAGCCCTAAACCTACCCACACCCTAATCCTAACCCTAGCCCTAGACCTAAAGATAACCCAAACCCTAATCCTAGCCATAGCCCTAGCCCAAGCCATAACCCTAACCGCAACCCTAACCCTAGCCCTAAACCTAACCCTAGACCTAGCACTAGCCCTAGCCCTAACCCTAACCCTAAACGTAGCCCTAGCCCTAGCCCTAGCATTAGCCCTAACGTTAACCCTAACCCTAGCCCTAGCCCTAACCCTAACCCTTACACCAACCCGAAACACTACCCCAACCCTAACCCTAGCCTTAGTCCTAGCCCTAGATCAAACCCTAACACTAGAACTAACCCTAGCCCTAAACCTAACACTAATACTAGCCCTGGCCCTAGCCCTAGCCCTAGGCCTAGCCCTAGACTTAGCCCTACCCAAACCTTAACCCTAACCCAAACCCAAAACCTAAGCCTGCCCATACAAGAAACCTAACACACACGATAAACCTAACACTAGCCCAAGCCATAACCCTAACCTGAACCCTAACCCTAGCCCTAGCCCTAACCCTAACCCTAACCCTATCCACAGCCCTAAACCTAACCCACACCTTACACATAACCATACACCTAGCCCTAAGCCTAGCCCTACCCCTAACCCAAACCCTAACCCTAACCCTAACCCTAGCCCTAGCCCTAGCCCTAGCCCTAAACCAAAACCTAACCCTAACTCTAACCCTAGCCTAGGCATAGAGCTATCCCAAACCCTAACCCTAACACTAAAAATAACTCTAGCCCTAGACCTAACCCAAACCATAGCCCTAAACCTAGCACTAGCCCTAACGGTAACCCTAAACTTAACCTAACCCTAACCCTAGTCCTAACCCTAAACCTAGCCCTAAACCAAGCCCTAAACCTAGCCTTAGCCCAAACTCTAACCACAACCCTAACCCTAGCCTTAGCACTAGCCCTATATCAAACCCTAAACCTAGAACTAACCCTAGCCCTAAACCTAACACTAACACTAGCCCTAGCCCTAGCACTAGCCCTAGCCCTAGACTTAGCCCTAACCCTAAACCTAACCCTACCAAAACCCAAACCGTAAGCCTGACCATACCTGAAACCTAAACCACACGATAAACCTAACACTACCCAAGCCGTAACCCTAACCCGAACTCTAAACCTAGCCCTAGCCCTACCCCTAACCCTAACCCTATCCACAGCCCTAAACCTAACCCACACCTTACACATAACCATACACCGAGCCCTAACCCTAGCCCTAACCCTAACCCAAACCCTAACCCTAACCCTAGCCCTATCCCAAGCCCTAGCCCTACCCCTAGCCCTAGCCCTAACCCTACCACTAACCCTAACCCTAACCCTAGCCCTAACCCTAGCCTAGGCATAGGGCTATCCCAAACCCTAGCCCTAACACTAAAAATAACTCTAGCCCTAGACCTAACCCAAACCCTAGCCCTAAACCTATCACTAGATGTAACGGTAACCCTAACACTAGCCCTAACCTAACCCTAACCCTAGTCGTAACACTAAACCTAGCCCTAAACCAAGCCCTAAACCTAGCATTAGCCAAAACCCTAACCCTAACCCTAACCCTAGCCCTAGAGCTAGTCCTAGCCCTAACCCTATCCCTAACCCTAGTCCTAGCCCTAACCCTAACCCTAACCCAAGTCTAGGCCTAGCCCTAGCCCTAAACCTAACCCTAACCCTAGCCCTAACACTAAACCTAACCCTAGCCCTATCCCTAACCCTTATACTAACCATAGCCCTAGTCATAACCCAAACCCTAACCCTAATCCTAACCCTAAACCTACCCACACCCTAAACGTAACCCTAGCCCTAGACCTAACCCTAACCCAAACCCTGATCCTAGCCTTAGCCCTAGCCCAAGCCATAACCATACCCCTAACCCTAACCCTAGCCCTAAACCTAACCATAGCCCTAGCACTAGCCCTAGCGCTAACCCTAACTCTAACGGTAGCCCATACCTAGTCCAAAACCTAACCCTTACCCCAAACTGAAACACCACCCCAACCATAACCCTAGACTTAGCCCTAGCCCTAGATCAAACCCTAACCCTAGAACTAAACCTAGCCCTAAACCTAAACTTAACTCTAGCCCTAACCCTTACCCTAACTCTAGCCTAGGCTTAACACTAACCATAAGCCTAATCCTAACCCTAATCCTTGCCCTAAACCTAATGAAAACCCTAAACCAAACCCTAGCCCTAGCCCTAACCCTAACCCAAACCCTAACCCTAGCCCTAGACCTAGTCCTAGCCTTCGCCTTACCCATAACCCTAACTTTAAACCTAAGCCTAGCTATAACATTAACCCTAACCCTAGACCTAACCCTACCACTAGACCTAACCCTAACCCTAACTCTAGCCCTAGCCCTAGACCTAGGACTAACCCTAACCCTAAACCTAACCCTAGCCCTAACCCTAACCCTAACCCTAGCAATAACGCTAAACCTAACGCTAGCCCTAGCCCTACCCTAACCCTAGCCCTAACCCTAACCTTAGACCTAGGCCTATCCCAAGACCTTACCCTAACACTATCGCTGGCCTTAACCCTAACCCTAACCCTAGCTCTAACCCTAACCCAAACCCTAAACCTAACCCTATCCCTAGCCATAAACCTAGCCCTAACCATAACCCTAGCCCTAGCCTTAACCCTAACCCTAGTCTTAGACCTAACCCTAATCCTAGCCCTAGCCCTAACCCTAACCCTAACCGCAGACTAGCCCTAACCCTAACCTTGACCCTAACCCTAACAAAGGCCTAGCCCTAGAGCTAACCCTAACCCTAAACCTAGCCCTAGCCCTAGCCCTAACCGTAACCCTAAACCTAATCCTAGCCCAAGCCATAACCCTAACCCTAATCCTAATCCTAACCCTAGCCCCAGTCCTAACCCTAACCCTAACCCTAGCCCTAGTCCTAACCTTAACCCTAACCCTAGCCTTAGCCCTAGACCTAGCCCTAACCTTAAATATAGCCCTAGTCCTAACCTTACCCTAAACCTAGCACTAAACATAAACTTAGCCCAAGCAATAACCCTAAACCTAGTACTAGCCCTAGCCCTAGCCCTAACCGTAAACCTAAACCTAGCCCCAGCCCTTACCCTAACCCTAACCCTAACCATAGCCATAGACCTAACCTTAACACTAACTCTAACCCAACTCCAACAAGAACCCAAACCCCAACCCCAACCCTAAACCTGATCCTAGACTGAACCCTAAACCACACCCTAACACTAACCCTAGCCCTTTCAATAACCCTAACCCGAACTGTAACCCTAACCCTAACCCTAACTCTAGCCCTAACCCTTACTCTATCCAGGGCCCTAGGTCTAACCCTAACACTAATCCTAATCCTAAACCTAACCCTGGCCTTAAACCTAACCAACACCCTAAACCTAACCCTAACCCAGACCCTAATCCTAGCCCTAGCCGTAGCCCCAGCCCAAGCCCTAGCCATAACCCTAATCTTAAACCTAACCCTAGCCATAACCCTAACCTTAGCCCTAGCCCTAGCCCTAGCCCTAAACCTAACCCTAACCCTAACCCTAGACCTAGGCCTAGTCCTAGGACTAAGCCTAACCCTAACCCTAGCCCTAACCCTAACCCTAATCCTAGTCCTAACCCTAACCCTAACCCTAACACTAGACCTAACCGTAACCCTAGCACTAGCCCTAACCCTAACCGAAACCCTAACCCTAGCCCTAGCCCTATCCCTAACCCTTACCCTAACCCTAGACCTAGGCCTAACCCTAACCCTAACCCTAGGCCTAACCCTAACCCTAACCCTAATTCTAACACTAACCCTAGCCCTAAACCTAACCCACACCCTAAACCAAACCCTAGGCCTAGAACTAACCCTAACCCAAACCCTAATCCTAGCCATAGCACTAGGCGAAGCCATAACCCTAACCCTAACCCTAACTCTAGGCCTAAACCTAACCCTAGCCCTAGCATAAGCCCTAACCCTAACCCTAAACCTAACTGTAGCCCTAGCCCTAGTATTAGCCCTAACCCTAACCCTAACCGTAAGCATAGCCCTTGTCCTAGATCTAGAATTAGCCCTAACCCTAACCCTAATCCTAACCGTAGCCCTAGCCCTAGCCCTAGCATTAGCCCTAACCCTAACCCTAACCGTAAGCATAGCCCTTGTCCTAGATCTAGAATTAGCCCTAACCCTAACCCTAACCCTAGCACTAGCCCTAACGCTAACCCTAACCCTAGCCCAAACCCTAGCCCTAGCCCTAACCCTAACCCTTACCCCAACCCTAAACACAACCCCGACACTAACCCTAGCCTTAGCACTATCCCTAACCCTAACCCTAACCCTAGCCCTATCCCTAGCCCAAATCTTAACTCTAACTCTAAATCTAGCCCTAAACCTAACCCACACCCTAAACCAAACCCTAGCCCTAGACCTCACCCTAAACCAAAACTCATCCTAGAAATAGCCCTAAGCCAAGCCATAACCCTAACCCGAACCATAACCCTAACCCTAGTCCTAAACATAACCCTAGCCCTAGCACTAGCCTTAGACCTGACCCTAACCCTAACACTAGGCTTAGCCCTAGCCCTAGAACCAACCCTAAACTGAGCCCCAGCCCTAACCCCTACTCTAACCCTAGCCCTAACCCTAACCATAATCTTAGCCCTAGGCCTAACGCTAACCCTAGTTCCAGCCCTACCCCTAGCCCTAACCTAAACCTAGCCCTAACCCTAACCCACACCCTAAACCTAACCCTAGCCCTAGCCCTAACCCAAACCCAAACCCTAAACCAAGCAATAGCCCTAGCCCTAGCCCTAACCCTAACACTAACCCTAGCCCTAGCCCAAACCCTGGCATTAGCCCTAAACCTAACCCTAACCTTAACCCTAGACCTAGCCCAAAAGCTAACCCTAACCCTTACCCTAGCCCTAGCCCTAGCACTAGCCCTAAACATAACAATTGTCCTAGCCCTAACCAAAACCCTAGCCCTAAACTTAGCCCTAGCACTCACTGTAACGCTAACCCCAGCCCTAACACTCACCCTAACCCTAGCCCTAGCCCTAACCCTATACCTAGCCCTAGCACTAGTCCAAAACCTAACATTAACCCTAACCCTAATCCTAACCCTAACCCTAAACCTAACCCTAATGCTAACCCTAGCCCTAACCCTAATCCTAACCCTAGACCTAGGCCTAGTCCTAGGACTAACCCTAACCCTAAACCTAACCCTAGCCTAACACTAACCCTAACCCAAGCCCCAGCCCTTACCCTAACCCTTACCCTAGCACTAGGCCTAGTCCTAGGACTAACCCTAAACCTAACCCTAGCCCTATCCCTAACCCACACCCTAACACTAACCCTAGCCCTTGCACTAACCCTAACCCTAGTCCTAGCCCTAGCACTAGCACCAGACCCAGCCCTAACACTAACCCTAACACTAACCCTAGCCAGAACCCTAACCCACACCCTAAACCTAACACTAGCCATAGCTGTAACCCTAACCCAAACCCTAAACCTAACCCTCACCCTAGTCGTAGCCCTAACCCTAACACTACCCTAACCGTAGCCCTAGCACTACACCTAGCCCTAGCCTAACTTTAAGCTGAACCCTAACCCTAGCCCTAATCATACCCCTAACACTAACACTAACCATAGCCCCAGCCCTAACCCTAACCCTAAACCTAGCCTAAACACTAGCCCTAGCCCTAGCCCTAGACCTAACCCTAACCCTAAACCTAGCCCTAACCCTAGCCCTAGCCCTATCCCAAACCCTAACCCTAAACCTAGCACTGGACCTAATCCTAACCCTAAAAATAGCGCAAACCCTAACCATAGCCCTATCCTTAACAATAAACCTAACACTAGCCCTAAACCTAATCCAAACCATTAAACCAAGCCATAGCCATAACCCTAAACCTAACCCTAACCCTAACCCTGAACCAAGCCCTAGCCATAACCCTAACCCTAAACCTAACCCTAACACAAACCATAGCCCTAACCCTAACCCTAGCCCTAGCCCTAACCCTAACCTAGCCCTAACCCTAAAACTAGCCCTAAACCTAACCCACACCCTAAACCAAAGCCTAGCCCTAGACCTCACCCTAACCCAAACCCTCATCCTAGAAATAGCCCTAGGCTAAGCCATAACCCTAACCCTAACCCTAAACCTAGGCCTAAAATTAACCCTAGCCCTAGCACTACCCCTAGACCTAAACCTAAACCTAACTGTAGCCCTATCACTAGCCCTAGAATTAGCCTTAACCCTAACACTAACCATAACCCTAGCCCTATTCCTAGATCTAGAAATAGCCGTAACCATAACCCTAACCCTAGCACTAGCCCTAACGCTAAACCTATCCCTGGCCCTAGCCCGAACCCTAACCCTAACCCTTACCCCAACCCGAAACACAACCACAACCCTAACACTAGCCATAGCCCTAGCCCTAGCCCTAACTCTAAACCTAGCCCTAGCCCTAACACTTACCCTAAACCTAGCCCTAACCCTAACCCTAGCTCTAGCACTAACCCTAACTCTAGTCCTTGCCATAGCGCTAGCCCTAGCCCTAGAGCTAAACCTAACCATAACCCTAACCCTAACCCTAACCCTAACCCCAAAAACAACCCCAACCCCAACCATAACCCTAACCCTAACCCTAACCCTAACCCTAACCCTAACCCAATCCCGTACCCTAACCCTAACCCTAGCCCAAGCGCTAATCTTAACCCTAACCCGAACCACAACCCCAAAAACAACCCCAACCCCAACTACAAACCTAACCCTGATCCAGGCCCGAACTCTAACCCACACCCCAAACCTAAAACTAGCCTTAGCCTTAACCCTAACCCGAATGCTCACCCTGACCCTAGCCCTAGGCTAGCCCTAGCCCTATCCCTAACCCCAAACCTAACCCTAGCCCTATGCCTAGACCCAGCTGTAACCCTAACCCTAAAGCTTGCCCTAGTCCTAACCCTAAACCTATGCCTAGCCCTAGCCCTAGACTTAACCCTAACCCTAACCCTAACCCTAGCCCTAGACCTAAACCTAACCCCAACCCTAATCCTAACCCTAACCCCAACCATAACATGAACCCTAACGCTGAACATAACCCTAGCAGTAGCCCGAAAACTAAACCTACCTCTAGCCCTAGCCCTAGCCCTAGGCCTAGCCCTAGCCACAAACTAATCGTAACCCTAACTCTAACCTTAGCCCTAGCCCTAACCCTCACCCTAACCAAAACCCTAGCACCAGCCCTAATGCTAACCCTAACCCTAGCCCTAGTCCTAGCACTAACCGTCACCCTATCCCGAACGCGAAACACAACCCAAACCATAACCCTAGCCCTAGCCCTAGAGGCTAACCCTAACCCTAGACCTAACCCTAGCCCTAAACCTAACCCTAACGGTAGCCCTAGGTCTAGCGCTAGACCTAGCCCTAACCCTAACCCTAACCGAACCCCAAACCCAACACTAAGCCTGAACCTAGCGTGAACCCTAACCCACACAATAAATTAACACTAGCCCTAGGCGTAACCCTAACCCAAACCCTAACCCTAGCCCTAGCAAAAACCCTAACCCTAACCCTAATCAGAACCCTAACCCTAGCCCTAAACCTAACCCACACCCTAAACTTAACCGTAGCCCTAACCCTAACCCTAACCCAAACCCTAAACCTAGCCCTAGACCTAGCCCTTGACATAACCCTAGCCCTAACCCTAACACTAGCCCTAGCCCTAGCCCTAGCCCTAGCCCTAAACCTAAACCTAACCCTACCCTAGCCCTAGCCCAACCCCTCACCCTAATCCTAGCCCTTGGCCTAGCCCTAGCACGAAACCTAGACCTAACCCTAAACTTAACCATAGCCCTAACCCTAACCCTAAACCTAACCCTAACCCTAGCCTTAGCCCTAGCCCTAGCCCTAACCCTAAACCTAGCCTTAGCCCTAACTCTTACACTAAACCTAGCCCTAACCCTAACCCTAACGATAGCCATAGCCCTAACGCTAACCCTAGTCATAGCCCTAGCTGTAGCCCTAGTACTAAACCTAACCATAATACCTAAAGCTAACCCTAGCCCTATCCCCACCCTAACCCTAGCCCTACGCCTAGCCCTAGCCCTAACCCAAACCCTAACCCTAGCCCTAGTCCTAACCCTAACTCACACCCTAAACCTAGCCATAGCCCTAAGCCTAAAACAAACCCTGAACCAAGCCCTAGCCCTAGCCCTAGCCCTAAACCTCAACCTAATCCTAGCCCTAGCAATAGTCCTAGAATTAGCACAAAAATTAATCCTAACCCTAACCCTAGCCCTAGCCCTAACCCTATATCTAACACTTGCTCTTGGCCTAGCCCTAGCACTAACCCTAACGCTAATCCTAGCCCTAACCATAACAATAGCCCTACCCCTAACCCTAGCCCTAACCTAACCTAGCTCTAGCCCTAGACCTAGTCGTAGCCCTAACCTTAACGCTAACCCTAGTCCTAACCCTAGCCCAGGACTAGAGATAGCCCTAGACCTAGCCGTAGCCCTAGCCCTAAAAATAACCCTAGCCCTAGACGTACCAAAACCCTAGGCCAAAACCTAGCCCTAGCCCTAACCGTAACCCTAACCCTAACCTTAACCTAAGCCTAACCCTAGCCCTAAACATAACCCTAACACTGACACTAGCCCTAGCCTTAAACCAAACCCACACCCTAAACTTAAACGTAGCCCTAACCCTAACCCAAAACCTAACCCTAGCCCTAGCCCTAGCCCTAACCCTAAACCTAAACAGAACCCTAACCCTTGCACTAACCTGAACACTAGCCCTAGCCCTAGCCCTAGCCCTAAACCTAACCATAACCCTAACCCTAACCCTAACCCTAACCCTAACCCTAACCCTAACCCCAGCCCTTACACTAACCCTAACCCTAACCCTAGCCCTAGTGCTAACCTTAAACCTAACCCTAAACACAACCCCAAAAGCAACCCCAACCCCAACCATAACCCTAACCCTAATCCTAACCCCAGCCCATACCCTAACCCTAACCCTAGCCCGAATGCTAACCTTAACCTTAACCCGAACTACAACCCCAAAAACAACCCCAACCCCAAACCCAACACTAACACTGACCCTAGCACGAACTCTAACCCACACACTAAACCTAACACTAGCCTTAGCCTAAACCCTAACCCGAATGCTCACCCTGACCCTAGCCCTAGGCCTAAACCCTAGCCCTAGCCCTAACCCCAAACATAAGCCTAGCCCTATGCCTAGCCCCAACTCAAACCCTAACCCCAACGCTAACCCTATTCTTAGCCCTAACTGTAACCCTAGCCCTAACCCTAACCCTAACCCTAAAGCTTGCCCTAGCCCTAACCCTAACCCTAGGCCTAGCCCTAGCCCTAGACTTAATCCTGACCATAACCCTAACCCTACCCTAGCCCTAGCCCTAAACCTAACCCCAACCCTAATCCTAACCCTAACCCCAACCCTAACATGAACCCTATGCTAAACCTAACCCTAGCAGTAGCCCTAAAACTAAACCTAACTCTAGCCCTAGCCATTGCCCTAGCCAAAACCTAACCCTAACCCTAACCCTAACCCTCGCGCTAACCCTACCCTAACCCTAACCCTAACCAAAACCCTAGCACTAGCCTTAATGCTAACCCTAACCCTAGCCCTAGTCCTAGCCCTAACCGTCACCCTAACCCGAACCCGAAACACAACCCAAACCATAACCCTAGCCCTAGCCCTAGACGCTAACCCTAACCCTAGACCTAACCCTAGCCCTAAACCTAACCCTAACGGTAGCCCTAGGCCTAGCGCTAGACCTAGCCCTAACCCTAACCCTAACCGAACCCCAACCCCAACACTAAGCCTGAAACTAGCGTGAACCCTAACCCACATCCTAAACATAACACTAGCCCTAGCCGTAACCCTAACCCAAACCCTAACCCTAGCACTAGCCCTAACCCTAACCCTAACCCTAATCCTAACCCTAACCCTAGCCCTAAACCTAACCCACACCCTAAACTTAACCGTAGCCCTAACCCTAACCCTAACCCAAACCCTAAACCTAGCCCTAGACCTAGCCCTTGCCCTAACCCTAGCCCTAACCCTAACACTAGCCCTAGCCCTAGCCCTAGCCCTAGCCCTAGCCCTAAACCTAAACCTAACTCTAATCCTAGCCCTAGCCCAAGCCCTAACCGTAACGCTAGCTCTAGGCCTAGCCCTAGCACGAAACCTAGACCTAACCCTAAACTTAACCGTAGCCAAACCCTAACCCTAAACCTAACACTAACCCTAGCCTTAGCCCTAGCCCTAACCCTAACCCTAACCCTAGCCTTAGTCCTAACGCTAACCCTAGTCCTAGCCCTTGCCCTAGCCCTAGTAGTAAACCTAACCCTAATACCTAAAGATAACCCTAGCCCTAACCACACCCTAACCCTAGCCATAGGCCTAGCCCTAGCCCTAAACCAAACCCTAAACTTAACCCCAGTCCTAGCCCTAACCCTAGCCCTAACCCTCGCCCTAGCCCTATTCAAAAACCTAACCCACACCCTAAACCTAACCCCAGAGATAGCCCTAACCCTAACCCAAACCCTAAACCAAGCCCTAGCCCTAGCCCTAGCCCTAAACCTCAAACTCACCCTAGCCTTAGCACTAGCCCTAGCATTAGACCTAAACCTAAACCTAACCCTAACCCTAGCCCTAGCCCTAACCCTAACTCTAACACTTGCTCTAGGCCTAGCCCTAGCACTAACCCTAATGCTAATCCTAGCCCTAACCATAACAATAGCCCTACCCCTAACCCTAGCCGTAACCTAGACCTAGCTCTAGCCCTAGCCATAGTCCTAGCCCTAACCTTAACACTAAACCTAGTCCTAACCCTAGCCCAGGACTAGAGCTAGCCCTAGACCTAGCCGTAGCCCTAGCCCTAAAAATAACCCTAGCCCTAGACGTACCCAAACCCTGGGCCTAAACCTAGACCTAGCCCTAACCGTAACCCTAACCCTAGCCTTAACCTAACCCTACCCCTAACCCTAGCCCTAACCCTAACCCTAACCCTAACCCTGACATTAGCCCTAGCCCAAAACCAAACCCACACCCTAAACTTAAACGTAGCCCTAACCCTAACCATAACACAAAACCTAACCCTAGCCCTAGCCCTAGCCCTAACCCTAAACCTAAACAGAACCCTAACCCTTGCACTAACCCTAACACTAGCCCTAGCCCTAGCCCTGGCCCTAAACCTAACCCTATCCCTAACCCTAACCCCAGCCCTTACCCTAACCCTAACCCTAACCCTAGCCCTAGTGCTAACCTTAACCCTAACCCTAACCCTAAACACAAACCCTAACCCTAACACTAACCCTAACCTAACCCTAACCCTAACCCTAACCTAACCCTAACCCGAGCGCTAACCGTAACCTTAAACCGAACTACAACCCCCAAAACAACCCCAAACCCCAACCCCAACACTAACACTGACCCTAGCCCGAACTCTAACCCAAACCCTAAACCTAACACTAGCCTTAGCCTTAATCGTATCCCGAACCCTCTCCCTGACCCTAGCCCTAGCCCTAGCCCTAGCCCTAACCGCAAACATAACCCTAGCCCTACGCCAAGCACAGCTCTAAACCTAACCCTAACGCTATCCCTATCCCTAGCCCTAACTGTAACCCTAGCCCTAACCCTAACCCTAAAGCTTGCACTAGCCCTAACCCAAACCCTAGGCCTAGCCCTAGTCCTAGACTTAACCCTAACCATAAACCTAACCCTAGCCCTAGCCCTAAACCTAACCCCAACCCTAATCCTAACCCTAACCCCAACCCTAACACGAACCCTAACGCTAAACCTAACCCTAGCAGTAGCCCAAAAACTAAACCTACCTCTAGCCCTAGCCCTAGCCCTCACCCTAGACCTAACCCTAACACTAACCCTAACACTAGCACTAGCCTTAATGCTAACCCTAACCCTAGCCCTAATCCTAGCCCTAACCATCACCCTAACCCGAACCCGAAACACAACCCAAACCATAAACCTAGCCCTAGCCCTAGACGCTAACCCTAACCCTAGCCCTAAACCTAACCCTAACGGTAGCCCTAGGCCTAGCGCTAGACCTAGCCCTAACCCTAACCCTAACCGAACCCCAACCCCAACACTAAGCCTGAACCTAGCATGAACCCTAACCCACACCCTAAACATAACACTAGCCCTAGCCGTAACCTTAACCCAACCCTAACCCTAGCACTAGCCCTAAACCTAACCCTAACCCTAACCCTAACCCTAACCCTAATCCTAACCCTAACCCTAGCCCTAAACCTAACCGACACCCTAAACTTAACCGTAGCCCTAACCCTAACCCTAACCCAAACCCTAACCCTAGCACTAGCCCTAGCCCTTGCCCTAACCCTAGGCCTAACCCTAACACTAGCCCTAGCCCTAGCCCTAAACCTAAACCTAACTCTAACCCTAGCCCTAGACCAAACTTTAACGCTAACCCTAGCTCTAGGCATAGCCCTAGCATGAAACCTAGACCTAACCCTAAACTTAACCGTTGCCCTAACCCTAACCCTAACCCTAGCCATAGCCCTAACGCTAACCCTAGTCCTAGCCCTAGCCCTAGTCCTATAATAACCCTAATACCTAAAGCTAACCCTAGCCCTAACCCCACCCTAACACTTGCCCTAGGCCTAGCCCTAGCCCTAACCTAAACCCTAACCTTAACCCTAGGCCTGACCCTCAACCTAGCCTAACCCAAGCCCTAGCCCTAACCCTAACCCACACCCTAAACCTAACCCTAGACCTAGCACTAACCCTAACCCAAACCCTAAACCAAGCCCTAGCCCTAGCCCTAGACCTAGCCCTCAACCTAACACTAGCCTTAGCACTAGCCCTAGCATTAGCCCTAAACCTAACCCTAACCCTAACCCTAGCCCTAGCCCTAACCCTACCCTAACACTTGTTCTAGGCCTAGCCCTAGCACTAACCCTAACCCTAATCCTAGCCCTAACCATAACAATAGCCCTACCCCTAACCCTAGCCCTAATGTTGACATAGCCCTAGCCGTAGCCCTAGTCCTAGCGCTAACTTTAACGCTAATCCTAGCCCTAACCCTAGCCTAGGACTAGAGCTAGGCCTAGACCTAACCGTAGCCCAGGCCCTAAAAATAAACCTAGCCCTAGACCTACCCAAACCCTAGGCCTAAACCTAGCCCTAGCCCTAACCGTAACAATAACCCTAGACTTAACCTAACCCTAACCCTAGTCCTAGCCCTAGCCCTAAACCTAACTATAACCCTAGCCCTAACACTGACACTAGCCCTAGCCCTAAACCAACCCACAACCTAAACTTAAACGTAGCCCAAACCCTAACCCTAACCCAAACCCTAACACTAGCCCTAGACCTAGCCCGAGCACTAACCCTAAACCTAAACATAACCCTAACCCTTGCACTAACCCTAACACTAGCCCTAGCCTTAGCCCTAGACCTAAACCTAACCATAACCCTAACCATAACCCTAACCCAAAACCTAACCCTAGCACTAGCCCTAACCCTACCCTACCCTAATCCTAACCCTAACCCTAGCCCTAAACCTAACCAACACCCTAAACTTAACCGTAGCCCTAACCCTAACCCTAACTCAAACCCTAGCCCTAGACCTAGCACTTTCCCTAACCCTAGCCCTACCCCAAACCATAACCCGTAACACTAGACCTAGTCCTAGCCCTAGCACGAAACCTAGACTTAACCAAAAACATAACCGTCGCCCTAAACCTAACCATAAACCTAGCCCTAGCCTTGCCCTAGCCCTGACCCTCAACCTAACACTAGCCCTAGCACTAGCCCTAGCATTAGCCCTGAACCTAACCCTAACCCTAACCCTAGCCATCACCCTAACCCTAACCCTAACACTAGCCTTAGGCCTATCTCTAGCACTAACCCTAAACCTAACCATAGCCCTAGTCCTAGCCCTAGCCCTAGCCCTAGCCCTAACCCGAACACTAGCCCTAATTCTAGCCCAGTCCTAGAGCTAGCCCTAGTCCTAGCCCTAGCCCTAAAAATAACCCTAGCCCTAGACAAAACCCAAACCCTAGCCCTAAACCTATCCTTTGCCCTAACCGTAACAATAACCCTAGCCCTAACCATAACGCTAACCCAATCCCTAACCCTAAAGCTAGACCTAAACCTAGCCCTAAACCTAGCCTTAGCCCAAACCCTAACCCTAACCCTAACCCTAACCCTAGCCATAGACCTTGCCCTAGCCCTAACCCTATCCCTAAACCTAGCCCTAGCCCTAGCCCTATCCCTAGCCCTAATTCTAACACTAACCCTATCCCTAAACCTAACCCATACCCTAAACCTAACCCTAGCCCTAATCCTAGCCATAGCCCTAGCAAAAGACGTAACCCTAACACTAACCCTAACACTAACCCTAGCCCTAAACCTAACCCTATCCATAGCACTAGCCCTAGCCCTAACCCTAACCCTAAACGTAGCCCTAGCCCTAGCATTAGCCCTAACCATAACCCTAACCCTAACCATAACCATAGCCCTAGTCCTAGCCCTAGAATTAGCCCTTACCCTAACCCTAACCATAACCCTAACCCTAGCACTAGCCCTAACACTAACCCTAACCCTAGCCCTAATAATAGCACTAAACCTAACCCTTACCCCAACCCAAAACACAACTCCAACACTGACCCTAGCCTTAGCGCTAGCCCTAGATCAAACCCTAACCCAAGAACTAAAACTAGCAATAAACCTAACCCTAACCCTAACCCTAGCCCTAACCCTAACCCTAATGCTTGCCCTAGCCCTAGCCCTAACACTAGCCGTAACCCTAACCATAACCCTAGCCCTAGCCCTAACCCTAACCCTCGTGCTAGCCCAAGCACTAGCCCTAACCCTAATCCTAACCCTAACCCTAACCCTAATGCTTGCCCTAGCCCTAGCCCTAACACTAGCTCTAACCCTAACCAAAAACCTAACGCAAGCCCGAGCCGTAGTCCTAGCCCTCGCCTTACACATCACCCTACTTTAAACCTAAGCCTAGCAATAACCCTAACCCTAACCCTAGCCCAAGCCCTACCCTAACCCTAACCCTAACCCTAACCCTAACTCTAGCCCTAGGCCTAGACCTAGCACTAACCCTAACCCTAGACCTAACCCTAGCCCTAACCCTAACCTTGCCCTAACCCTAACCCTAGTGCTATCTCTATCCCTAGCCCTAGCCAAAACACTAATCCTAACATTAGCCCTAGCCCTAACCCTAACCTTAACCGTAAACCTAGCCCTAAACCTAAACCTTACTTTAACCCTAACCCTAACACTAGCCCTAGCCTTAGACCTAATCCTATCCCTAACCCTAACCCTAGCCCTAGCCTTAACACTAAACCTAACCCTAACGCTAACCATAACCCTGGCCCAAGCCATAAACCTAACCCTAACCTTAGCCCCAGCCTAACCCTAACCCTCCCCCTAGACCTAGCCCAATACTTAGCCCTAACCCTAATCCAACCCCAACTCAACAACACCAACCCAAACATAACTCGGACCCTAGACTGAACCCAAACTCACACCTTAACCAAACACTAGCCATAGCCGTAACCCTAACCCAAATAATAACCCTAACCCTAGACCAAGACCTAGCCCTAACTCTACCCCTAACCTTAGACCTAGCCCTACACCTACACCTAGCCCTAGCTTAAACCTAAACCTAACCATAGTATTAACTGTAACCCTAACCCTAACACTAACCCTAGCCCTAGCAATAACCCTAACACTAGCCCTAGCCATAACCCTAGATCTAGCTATAGCCATAACACTAACCCTAGGCCTAACCCTAACCCTAACCCTAAACCTAGCCGTAACCCTAGCCCTAACCCTAGACCTAGCTCTAGCCATAACCCTAACCCTAGGCCTAAACCTAACCCTAACCCTAACCCTAGCCGTAACCCTAGCCCTAACCCTAGAACTAGCCCTAACCCTAACACTTACTGTAGCCCTAACCCTAGCCCTAGCCCTAGCCCTAACCCTAACCCTAACTGTAGCCCTAAACCTAACCCTAGCCCTAGCCCTAGCCCTAACCCTAACCCTAACCCTAACCCTAGCCCTAGCCCTAACCCTAACCCTAGTCCTAGCCCTAACCCTAAACCTAGCTCAAACCCTAAACCTAACACTAGCCCTAGCCCCAACCCTAACCCAAACCCTAACCCTAGCCCTAGGCCTAGCCCTAGCCATAACACTAACCCCAACACTAGACCTAGCCCTAGCCATAGCCCTAACTCTAACCCTAACCCTAACCCTAGCCCTAGCCCTACCCCTAGCCCTAGCCTAACCATAACCCTAACCCTAGTCCTAACCGTAACCCTAACCCTAACACTAAACCTAGCCCTAGCCCAAAACCGAACCCTACTCCTAAATCTAACCCTAGCCTTAGCACTAACCCTAACCCTAGTCCTAGCCCTAACCTTAACCCTAACCCAAGCCCTAAGCGTAACCCTAGTTCTAGACCCCACTAGCCCTAGTCCAAACACTAATCCTAACGCTAGCCCTAGCCCTAACCTTAACCGTAACTCTAGCCCTAACCATAAACCTTACCTTAACCCTAACCCGAACACTAGCCTTAGACCTAGACCTAACCCTAAACCTAACCCAAACCCAAGCCCTAGCCTTAACAATAACCCTAACACTAACACTAACCCTAACCCTAGCCGTAGCTCTAAAATTAGATCTAACCCTAATCCAACCCCAACAAAACACCAACAACAATCCAAACCCTAAACCTGACCTAGCCTGAACCCTAACCCACACCTTAACCCAACACAAGCCCTAGCTGTAACCCTAACCAAAACCCTAACCCTAACCCTAGACCTAGCCCTAGCATTAACTCTAACCCTAACCCTAACCATAGCCCTAGCCCTACCCCGAGACCTAGCCTAACCCTAACCATAAACCTAGTCCTAACTGTAACCCTAACCCTAACACTAACCATAGCCCTAGCCCGAAACCTAACCCTACTCCTAAATCTAACCCTAGCCCTAGCACTAACCCTAACCCTAGTCCTAGTCCTAACCCTAAACCTAACTCTAGCCCTAACCCTAACCCTAGTGCTAGATCTAGCCCTAGCACTAGTACAAACACTAATCATAACGCTAGCCCTAACCCTAACCCTAACCTTAACCGTAAACCTAGCCCTAACCATAAACCTTACCTGAACCCTAATCCTAACACTAGTTCTAGTCCTAGACCTAACCCTAAACCTAACCCTAACCCTAGCACTAGCCTTCACAATAACCCGAACACTGACAAACCCTAACACTAGCCCAAGCCCTAACCCTAACCCTAACCCTAGGCCCAACCCTAACCCTAACCCTAACCCTAGCCGTAGCTCTAACATAGCCCTAACCCTAATCCAACCCCAACACAACACCAACACCAACCCCAACCCTAACCCTGACCCTAGCCTGAACCCTAACCCACACGATAACCCAACACTAGCACTAGCCATAACCCTAACCCAAACCCTAACCCTAACCCTAGACCTAGCCCTAGCCCTAACTCTAACCCTAACCCTAACCCTAGCCCTAGCCCTATCGCGAGCCTTAGCCTAACCCTAACCCTAACCATAGTCCAAACCATAAACCTAACCCTAGCCCTAGCCCTATCGCTTGCCTTAGCCTAACCCTAACCCTAACCCTAGTCCAAACCATAAACCTAACCCTAACACTAACCCTAGCCCTAGCCCAAACCCTAACCATAAAGCTAGCCCTAACCCTAGCCCTAGCCCTAGCCCTAACCCTTACACTAACCCTAGCCTTTCCCTAACCCTAACCCTAACCCTAGCTCTAACCCAAACCCTCACCCTAAACCTAACGCTAGCCCTAGCCCTAGCCCTAACCCAAACTCTAACCCTAGCCCAAGCCCTAATCCTAACCCTAACCCTAGCTTTAACCCTAACCGTAGCCCTAACACTAACCCTAACCCTCGCCCTAGCCCTAACCCAAACCCTAACCCTAGCCCTAGCCCTAATCCTAACCCTAACCCTAGCTCTAACCCTAACTGTAGCCTTAACACTAAACCTAACCCTAGTCCTAGCCCTAACCCGAAACCTATCCCTAGCCATAACCCTAACCTTAGTTCTAGCCCTAGCCCGAGCACTAGCAGAAACGCTAACCCTAATCCTAACCCTAGCCCTAGCCCAAAGCATAACCCTAAACCTAACTGTAGCCCTAGCTGTAGACTAGCCTAGACTAACCCTAACCCTAAACCTAACCCTAGCCCTAACCGTAACACTAACTCTAGCACTAAAACCAACCGTAGCCGTAACCCTAACCCTAACACTGGCCCTAGTCCTAACCCTAACCGTAGCCCTAGCCGTAACCCTAACCTGAACCATAACCCTAACCCTAGCACTAGTCCTAGCCCTAACTCTAACCCTAACCTTAACATTAGCCCAAACCCTAACCCTAGCCTTAGCCCTAACCCTAAAACTATCCCTAACACTAACCTTAGCCCTAGCACTAACCCTAACCCTAGTCCTAGAACTTACCCTAACCCTAGCCCTAGCCCAAACCCAAACCCTAGTGCTAGCCCTAGCCCTAGCCCTAGCACAAACATAAACCCTAAACCTAAACCCTAGCCCTAACCCTAAACCTAACCCTATCGCTAGCCCTAGCCCTAGCCCTAACCCTAACCTTAACCCTAACCCTAGCCCTAACCCTAAACCTTACCTTAATATTAACCCTAACACTCGCCCTAGCCCTAGACCTAAACCTAAACCTAACCCTAACCCTAATCGTAACCCTAGCCCTAGCTTTAACCCTACCCTAACCGTAACCCTAGCCCAGCCCTAATGCTAAACCTAACCCAGGACCTAGCCCTAACTCTAACAGTAACCCTAAACATAGCCCTAGCCCTACCCCTAGCCCTAGCCTAACCCTAACCCTAACCCTACTCCTAACCGTAACCCTAACCCTAACACTAACCCTAGAACAGGCCCGAAACCTAACCCTAGTCCTAAATCAAACCATAGCCCTAGCACTAACCCTAACCTTAGTCCTAACCCTAACCCTAAACCTTCCCCTAACCCTAACCCTAGTGCTATCCCTAGCCCTAGCCCTAACTCTAACCCTAACCCTAACCCTAGCCCTAGCCCTACCGCTAGCATTAGCCTAACCCTAACCCTAACCCTAGTCCAAACCATAAACCTAACCCTAACACTAACCCCAGCCCAGGCCAAACCCTAACCATAAAGCTAGCCTAACGAATCCTAACATTAGCCCTAGCCCTAACCCTAACCTTAAACGTAAACCAAGCCCTAACCCTAAACCTTACCTTAACCCTAACCCTAACACTAGCCCTAGCCTTAGACCTAACCCTAACCCTAACCCTAGCCCTAGCCTTAACACTAAACCTAACCCTAAAGCTAACCCTAACCCTAGTCCAAGCCATAAACCTAACCCTAACCCTAGCCCTAGACCTAACCCTAAACCTAACCCTAGCCCTAGCCCAATACTTAGCCCTAATCCTAATCCAACCCCAAAACAACAACAACTCCAACCCAACCCTAACTCTGACCATAGCCTGAACCCAAACCCATACCTTAACCCAACACTAGCCCTAGCCATAACCCTAACCCAAACAATAACCCTAACCCTAGACCAAGACCTAGGCCTAACTCTACCCCTAACCCTAGCCCTGGCCCTACACCTAAGCCTAGCCCTACCTTAAACCTAACCCTAACCATACTCCTAACCGTAACCCTAACCCCAATCCTAACCCTAACCCTAGCCCTAGCCCTAACCCTAACAATAACCCTAGCCCTAGACCTAGGCGTAACCCTAACCACAACCCTAGCCCTAACCATAGCCTTAATCCTAGCCCTAACCCTAACACTACACCTAACCCTAGCCCTAGCCGTAACCCTAACCCTAACCCGAGCCCTAACCCTAAACCACACTCTAAACCTAAACCTAGCCCTAGCTCTAACCCTAATCCAAACCCTAAAACAAGCCCTAGCCCTAGCCCTGGCTGTAACCCTAACACTAGTCCTAGCCCTAGCACTAACCCTAACCCTACCCTAACCCTAGCCCTAGCCCTAACCCTAACCCTAGTCCTAGGCCTAATCCTAAACCTAGCCCTAGCCCTAAACCTAAAACTAGCCCTAGTCCCAACCCTAACCCAAACCCTAACCCTAGCCCTAGGCCTAGCCCTAGCCATAACCCTAACTCTAACCCTAACCGTAAACATAGCCCTAGCCCTATCCCTAGCCCTAGCCTAACCCTAACCCTAACCCTAGTCCTAACCATAACCCTAACCCTAACACTAACCCTAGCCCTAGCCTGAAACCTAACCCTAGTGCTAAATCTAATCCTAGCCCAAGAACTAAAGCTAACACTACCCCATGCCCTAGCCTAACCCTAACCCTAAACCTAACCCTAGTCCTAACCGTAATCCGAAAACGAACACTAACCCTAGCCCTAGCCCAAACCCTAACACTAACCCTAGCCCTAACCCTAGCCCTAGACCTAGCCCTATGCCTTATCCTAACCCTAGCCCTAACCCTAACCCTAACCCTAACCCTAGCTCTAACTCTAACCCACACCCTAAACCTAACGCTAGCCCTAGACCTAACCCTAACCCAAACCCTAACCCTAGACCTAGCCCTAATTCTAACCCTAACCCTAGCTCTAACCCTAACCGTAGCCCTAGCACCCACCCTAACCCTAGTCCTAGTCCTAATCCTAAACCTATCCCTAGCCCTAACCCTAACCTTAGTGCTAGCCCTAGCCTGAGCCCTAGCAGAAACCCTAAACCTAACCCTAACCCTAGCCCTAACCATAACCCTAAACCTAACCATAGCCCTAGCCGTAGACTAGCCCTAGGCTAACCCTAACCTTAAATATAACCCTAGCCCTAACCGTAACACTAACTCTAGAACTAAAACCAGCCCTAGCAGTAACCCTAACCCTAACACTGGCCCTACCCCTAACCCTAACCGTAGCCCTAACCCAAACCCAAACGCTATCCGTAAACCTAGCCTTAGCTATAACCCTAGCCCTAGCCCTAGCCCTAACCCTAACCCTAACCCTAGCCCTAGGCCTAGCCATAGGACTAACCGAAACCCTAACACTAACCCTAGCCCTAACCCTAAACCTTGCCCTACCCCTAGCCCTAGCCCTAACCCTAACCCTTACCCTACACCTACGCCTAGCCCTAGGATTAACACATACCCTAACCCTAAACCTAGCCCTAACGCTAGCTCGAGCCCTAATCCTAACCTTAACCCTACCCTAGCCCTAACCCTAAACCATACATTAATCCTAACCCTATCACTATCCGTAGCCCTAGACCTAACCCTAACCCTAAACCTAAACCTAAACCTAGCCCTAGCCTTAACCCTAACGCTAACCCTAATCCTGACCCTAACCATAGCCCAGCACTAACTCTAACCTTAACCCTGGCCCCAGCCCTAACACTAACCCTAGCCCTAGCCCTAGCCCTAATCTTAACCCTAACCCTAATCCAACCCCAACAACAACCCCAACCCAACCCCAAACCTAAACCTGACCCTAGCATGAACCCTAACCCACAACCTAAAATTAACACTAGCCCTAGCAGTAACCTAACCCTAACCTGAACCCTAAACCTAACCCTAGGCCTAGCCCTAGCCCTAACACTAACCCTAGCCCTAGCCCGAACCCTAACCATAGTCCTAACCTAACCCTGGCCCTAGCACTAAACCTAACCCTAGTCCCAGTCCTAGCCCTAACCCTAACCCTAGCCCTAACACTAACCCTAACTCTAGCCCTAGCCCAAACACTAATCCTAACGCTAGCCCTAGCCCTAAACCTAAGCTTAACCATAACCCTAGACCTAAACCTAAACCTTACTTTAACCCTAACCCTAACACTAAACCTAGCCCTAGACCTAACACTAA
>CM027399.1:48955701-48984244 GCA_015711505.1 Sylvilagus bachmani | reverse complement strand
GACCTAGCCCTAAACCTAACCCTAGACCTAGTCTCAACCCTAACCCAAACCCTAACCCTAACCCTAGCCCTAGCCCTACCCTAGCCCTAGCCTAATCCTAACCCTAACACTAACCCTAACACTAGTCCTAACCCTAACCCTAGTCCTATCCATAACCCTAAACTTAACACTAACCCTGCACTAGCTTGAAACCTAACCCTAGTCCTAAATCTAACCCTAGCCCTAGCACTAACTGTAACCCTAGTCCTAGCCCTAACCCTAACCTTAACCCTAGCCCTAACCCTAATCCTAGTGCTAGCCATAGCCCTAGCCCTAGCGCAAACACTAATCCTAACGCTAGCCCTAGCCCTAACCCTAACCGTAACACTAACTCTAGCCCTAACCCTAAACCTTACCTGAACCCTAACACTAACACTAGCCCTAGCCCTAGGCCTAGACCTAACCATAACACTAACCCTGACTCGAGTCCTAGCCATAAACCTAACCCTAACACTAACACTAACCCTAACCCTAGCCGAAGCCCTAACCCTAATCCTAACACTAGCCCCAGCCCTAAACCTAACCCTAATCCTAGCCCTAGACCTAACCTTAGCACTAACCCGAATCAACCCCAACACAACACCAATACCAACCCAACCCTAACCCTGACTCTAGCCTGAACCCAAATCACACCTTAACCCAACACTGGCCCTAGCCCTAAACCTAAACCTAGTCCTAGCCCTAACCCTAAACCTAGCCCTAGCCCCAACCCTAACCCAAACAATAACCGTAGCCCTGGCCCTAGCCCTAGCAATAACCCTAACCCTAACCCTAACACTAGCCCTAGCCCTAAGCCTAACCATAGACCTAGCCCAAACCCTGACCCTAACCTAGCCCTAAACATAACCATAGTGTGAGCCCAGGCAGAGTCCTAGACCAAACCCTAACCCTAATCCTAGCTCTAGCCCTAACCCTAGCCCGAACCCTAATGCTAAACCTAGCTCTAACCCTAAACTTTACCTTAACCCAAACTCTAACACTAGCCCTAGCCCTAGACAAAACCCTAACCCTAACCCTAAACCTAACCCTAGCCCTAGCCATAAAGCTAAACCTAACGCTAAACCTAAACAAAACCTTAACACTAGTCAAAGCCCTAACCCGAACACTCACCCTAGCCCTAGACCTAACCCTAACCCTAACCCTAATACTAGCGCTAACCATAACCCTAACCCTAACCCTAGCCCTAGCCCTAGCCCTAACCCTAGCCCTAACCCTAACCCTAACCCTAACCCTAGCCCTAGCCCTAGCCCTAACCCTAGCCCTAACCCTAACCCTAACCCTAACCCTAACCCTAACCCTAACCCTAACCCTAACCGTAATGCTAGCCCTAACCGTAACCCTAACACTAAACTAACCCTAACCCTAACCCTAGCCCTAACCCTAGCCCTAACCCTAGCCCTAACCCTAGACCTAGCACTAACCCTAACCCTACCCTAGCCCTAAACCTAACCCTAGACCTAGCCATAACCCTAGCCCTAGCCCTAGCCCTAACCCTAGCCCTAGCCCTAAACCTAACCCTAGCCCTAGCCCTAAACCTAACCCTAGCCCTAGGCCTAGCACTGACCCTAACCCTAACCCTAACCCTAATTCTAACCCTAACCCACACCCTAAACCTAACATTAGCTCTAGATCTATTCTTAAACCATACCCTAAACCGTAAACCCGACACTAGCCCTAGCCTTAGGCCTAGCCCTAACCCTAACCCTAGACCTACCCCTAATTCTAACACTAACACTAGCCCTAGGTTTTGCCCTAAGACTAACCCTAACCCTAGCCCTAACACTAAACTTAGCCCTAAAATTAACCCTAACGCTAGCTCTAACCCTAACCAGCACTGTATACCTATCCCTAGCCCTAGCCCTAACCCTAACCTAAACACTAACCATAGCCCTAGTCCTAGCCCTACCCAATCACTAGCCCTAAACCTAACCATAGCCCTAGCAATAACCCTACCTTAGTGCTAGCCCTAGCCCTAGCCCAAACCCTAACCCTACCGCTAGGCCTAACCCTAACCCTAACCCTAACCCTAACCCTAACCCTAACCCTAGTCCAAGCCCTAAGCCTAACCATAGCCCTAGCCCTAACCCTAACCCTAAAAATAGCCCTAGCCCTAACCCTAACCCTAGTGCTAGCCATAGCCCTAGCCCTAGCCCAAACCCTAACCCTAACCCTAGTGCAAGCCATAACCCTAACCCTAACCCTAGCTCTAGTCCTAGCCCTAACCCTAAAAATAGCCCTAGCCCTAACCCTAACCCTAGTGCTAGCCATAGCCCTAGCCCTAGCCCAAAACCTAATCCTAAACCTAAGCCTAGCCCTAAACCTAATTCTAAACCTAAGCCTAGCCATAACCCTACCCTAATGCTAATCCTAGACCTAGCCCTAGCCATAAGCCTAGCCCTAGCCCTAGATCTAGACCTAACCCTAAACCGAAACCTAGCCCTAGCCCTAGCCCTAACCCTAACCCTAACCAAAGCCCTAGTCCTAGCCCTAACCCTAAGCCCAACCCTAACCCTAACCCTAGCCATAGGCCTTATGCTAAACCTAAACCTAAACCGAGCCTGAACCCTAACCCACACCTTAAACCTAACACTAGCCATAGCCCTAACCCTAACTAAACCCACATCGAAGCCCTACTCATAGCCCTAACCCGAAACCTAACCCTAAACCTAGCTCTTACCTTAACCCTAACCCCAACCCTAAACCTAAACCTAACCCTAGCTCTGGTCCTAAAACTAACCCTAACCCTAAAACTAACCCTAGCCCTAGCCCTAAAACTAACTCTAACTCTAGCCCTACCACTAGCCCTAGCCCTAGCCCTAGCCATAACCATAACCCTAATCCTAAACCTAACCCTAAACCTACACCTAACCCTAACACTAGCCCTAGCCCTAACCCTAACCCTAACCCTAACCCTAAACATAGTCCTAGGCCTAGCCCTAAACCTACCTTAGCTCGAGCAAGAATCCTAACCCACACCCTAAACCTAACACTAGCCCGATCTCTAACCCTAAACAGAACACTAACAGTAACCCTAACCGATACCCTAGCGCTAGCCCTAGCCCTAGCCCTAACCCTAAACCTAGACTTAGGCCTAGCACTAAACCTAACCCTACCTCAAGCCCGAACCCTAAACACACCCTAAACCTAACACTAGCCCTAGCCCTAACCCTAAACCTAACCCTAACCCTAGCACTAACACTAACCCAAAACCTAACCCTAACCCTAGCCCTAGCCCTAGCCCTAAACCTAAAACTAAGCCTAGCCCTAGCCCTAGACCTGAACCTAAGCATAAACCTAAGCCTAGCCCTAAACCTACCCCTAACACTAGCCCTAGCCCTAGCCCTAACCGTAAACCTAAAATTAGCCTTAGGCATAGCCCTAGCCCAAAACCTTACCGTAGCACTAGCTTTAACCCTAACCCTATCCCTAACCCTAGCCTTAGCTCTAGCCCAAGCCCTAACTCTAAAACTAGCCCTAGACCTGGCCCTAAACCTAAACCTAGACCTAGCACCAACCCTAACCCAAAAACTAACTTAACACTAGACCTAGCCCTAGCCCTAACTCTAACCCTAACCCTAAACCTAGCCCTAGCCCTACCCCTAGCCCTAGCCTAACCCTAACCCTAACCCTAGTCCTAAACAAAACCCTAACCCTAGCACTAATCCTAGCCCTAGCCCGAAACAGAACCCTACTCCTAAACCTAACCCTAGCCCTAGCACTAACCCTAACCCTAGTCCTAGCCCTAACCCTAACCCTAACCCTAGCCCTAAGCCTAACCCTAGTGCTAGATCTAGCCCTAGCCCTAGCCCAAACACTAATCCTAGTGCTAGCCCAAGCCCTAACCCTAACCGTAACCCTAACCTAGCCCTAACCCTAAACCTTACGTTAACCGTAAACCTAACACTAGCCCTAGCCCTAGACCTAAACCTAAACCTAACCCTAAGCCTAGCACTAGCCTTCACAATAACCTAACACTGACACTAACCCAAACCTTAGCCCAAGCCATAACCCCAACCCTAACACTAACCCCAACACTAACCCTAACCCTAACCCTAACCCTAGCTCTAACCCTAACCCACGCATAAACCTAACGCTAGCCCTAGCCCTAACCCTAACCCAAAACCTAACCCTAGCCCTAGCCCTAATCTAACCCTAACCCTAGCTCTAACCCTAACCGTAGCCCTAGCACTAACCCTAACCCTAGTCCTAGCCCTAACCCTAACCCTAGCCCTAGCCCAAACCCTAACCCTAAACTGAGCCCTAACCCTAGCACTAGCCCTAGCCCTAACCCTAACCCTATCCTAGCCTTAACCCTAGCCCTAGCACTAAACCTAACCCTAGCCCTAGCCCTAGCCCTAACGCAAACCCTAACCCTAACCCTAACCCTAACCCTAACCCTAACCCACACCTTAAACCTAATATTAGCCCTAGTTCTAATCCTAAACCAAACCCTAAACCCTAAACCGGACCCTAGCGCTAGCCTTAGCCCTAACCCTAACACTAACCATAGCCCTAGCCCTCAACCTAACCCTAACCAAAACCCTAGCCCTACCCCTAACTCTAACACTAACACTAGCCCTAGGTTAGCACTAAGACTAACCCGAACCCTAGCTCTAACACTAACCTTAGCCCTAACCCTAACCCTAACGCTAGCTCTAACCCTAACCCACACCGTATACCTATCCCTAGCCCTAGCCCTAACCCTAACCTAAACACTAACCATAGCCCTAGCCCTAGCCCTAACCCAAACACTGGCCCTAAACCTAACCATAGCCCTAGCCCTAACCCTACCCTAGTGCTAGCCCTAGCCCTAGCCCAAACCCTAACCCTAGCGCTAGCCCTAACCCTAACCCTAACCCTAACCCTAACCCTAACCCTAACCCTAACCCTAACTCTAGTCCTAGCCCTAACCCTAACCATAGCCCGAGCCCTAACCCTAAACCTAACCCTAGCCCTAGCCCTAGACTAAACCCTAACCATAACCCTAGCGCTAGCCCTAACTCTAAACCTAACCCTAGAACTAGTCCTAGCCCTAACCCTAACCATAGCCCTAGCCCTAACCCTAACCCTAATGCTAGCCAAAGCCCTAACCCTAGCCCAAAACCTAATCCTAACCCTAGCCCTAGCCCTAAACCTAATCCTAAACCAAGCCCTAGTTCTAAACCTAATCCTAAACCTAAGCCTAGCACTAACCCTACCCTAAAGCTAATCCTAGACCTAGCCCTAGCCATAACTCTAGCCCTAGCCCTAGACCTAGACCTAATCCTAAACCGAAACCTAGCCCTAACCCTAACCCTAACTCTAACATTAACCCTAACCCAAGCCCTAATCCTAGCCCTAAATCTAACCCCAACCCTACCCTAACCCTAGCCTTAGGCCTTATCCTAATCCTAACCCTAAACCTAGCCCGACCCTAACCCACACCTTAAACCAACACTAGCAATAGCCCTAAACCTAACCCGAACCCACACCAAAGCCCTAGCACTAGTCCTAACACGAAACCTAACCCTAACCCTAGCCCTTGCCTTAACCCTAACCCCAACCCTAAACCTAAACCTAAACATAGCCCTGGCCCTAAAATTAACCCTTATGCTAAAACTAACCCTAGCACAAGCCCTAAAACTAACCCTAACCCTAACTCTAGCCCTAGCCCTAGCCCTAGCCATAACCATAACCATAACCCTTATCCTAACCCTAGCCCTAGACCTAACCCTAACCCTAAACCTAACCCTAAACCTAGCCCTAGCCCTAGCCCTAACCCTAACCCTAACCCCAACCACAACGACAACCCCAACGCTAACCCTAGCCCTAGTCCAAGCCCTAAACCTAAAAATAATCCTAACCCTAACCACAGCCCTAGCCCTAGACCTAGCCATAAACTTAATCCTAACCCTAGCCCTAACACTAACCCTAAACCTAACCCTAGTCCTAGCCCTAGACATAAACCTAGATAAAGCCCTAGCACTAGCCCTAGCCCTAACCCTAATCCTAACCCAAAACCTAGCCCTAGGCCTAGCCATAACCCTAACCCTAACCCTAACTCGAGCCTGAACACTACCGCACACCCTAAACGTAACACTAGCCCTTGCCCTAACCCTATCCCTAACCCTACCGGTAACACTAGCCCTAGCCCTAGCCCTAGCCCTAACCGTATACCTAAAACCACCCCTAGGCCAAGCCCTAGCCCTAACCCTAACCATAGCCCTAGCTCTAACCCTAACCCTATCCCTACCCTAGCCTTAGCCCTGGCCCAAGCCCTAACCCTAAACCTAGCCCTAGCCCGAACCCTTACCCTAAACCTAGCCCTAACCATAACCCAGCCCTAGCCCTAAAACTAACACTAGTCCTAGCCGTAGCCCTAGCCCTAGCCCTAACACTAAACCTAACCCTAACCCTAGCCCAAAGACTAACCCACAGGCTAAACCTAACACTAGCCCTAGCCATAACCCTAACCGGTACCCTAACCCTAAACCTAGCCCTAGCACTAGCCCTAACCCAAACCCTAACCCTGGCCCTAAACCGAGCCCGAGCCCTAGCCCTAGCCCTAAACCTAACCCTAAAACTAACCCTAATCCTAACCCTAACCCTAAAACTACACCTAACCCTAACACTAGCCCTAGCCCTAACCCTAACCCTAACCCTAAACCTAACCCTAACCCTAACCCTAGTCCTAGGCCTAGCCCTAACCCTAACCCTAACTCGAGCCTAAACCCTAACCCCCACCCTAAACCTAACACTAGCCCTAGCTCTAAACCTAACCCTAGCCTTAGCCCTAGCCCAAGCCCTAACCTTAACCCTAGCCGTAGCCCTAACCTTAGCCCTAACCCTAATACAACCCCAACACAACACCAACACCAACCCCAACCATAACCCTGACCCTAGCCTGAACCCTAACCCACACCATAACCCAACACTAGCCCTAGCCGTAACCCTAACCCAAACCATAACCCAAAACCTAGAATTAGCCCTAGCGCTAACTCTAACCCAAACCTAACCCTAGCCCTAGACCAAACCCTAGCCCTAGCCTAAACCTAACCGTAGCACTAGCTCTAACCCTAACCCTATACCTAACCCTAGCCTTAGTCATAGCCCAAACCCTAACCCTAAACCTAGCCCTAGACCTAACCATAAACCTAACCCTAGCCCTATCCTCAACACTAGCCCAACCCTAACCCTAACTCTAGCCCTAAACCTAGCCCTACTTTAACCCTAACCCTAAACCTAACCCAAGCCCTAGCCCTAGACCTACCGCTAGCCTAACGCTAACCCTAACCCTAGTCCTAAACATAACCCTAGACTTAACACTAACCCTAGCCCTACCCGAAAGCTAACCCTACTCCTAAATCTAACCCTAGCCCTAGCACTAACTGTTAACCTAGTCCTAGCCCTAGCCCTACCCTAACCTAAATCATAGCCCTAAGCATAAACCTAATGCTAGATCTAGCCGTGGCCCTAGTCCAAACACTAATCCTAATGCTAGCCCTAGCCCTAACCCTGACCGTAATCGTAACCCTAGCACTAACCCTAAACCACATCTTAACTCTGACCCTAACACTAGCCCTAGCCCTAGACCTAACCCTAACCCTAACCCTAACCCTAGCCCTAGCCTTAACAATAACCCTACACTAACACTAACCCTAACCCTAGCCGTAGCCTTAACCTTAGCACTAACCCTAATCCAACCCCAACACAACACCAACACCAACCCCAACCCTAACCCTGACCCTAGCCTGAACCCTAACCCACAACTTAACCCAACAAGCCCAAGCCGAAACCCTAACCCAAACCCTAACCCTAACCCTAGCCCTAGCCCTACCCCTAGCCCTAGCCTAACCCTAGCAATAACCCTAATCCTAAACGTAACCCTAAACCTAACACTAAACCTAGCCCTAGCCTGAAACCTAACCCTAGTCCTAAATCTAACCCTAGCCCTAGCACTAACCCTAACCCTAGTCCTAGCCCTAACCCTAACCCTAGCCCTAAGCGTAACCCTAGTGCTAGATCTAGCCCTAGCCCTAGTCCAAACACTAATCCTAACGCTAGACCTAGCCCTAACCCTAACCTTAACTGTAACCCTAGCCCTAACCATAAACCTTACCTTAACCCTAACCCTAACACTCGCCCTAGCCCTAGACCTAAACCTAAACCTAACACTAACCCTAGCCCTAGCCTTCACAATAACCTAACACTGACACTAAACCTAACCCTAGCCCAAGCCCTAACCCTAACCCTAACACTAGCCCTAACCCTAAACCTAGGGCTATCCCTAGCCCTAGCCCTACCCCAAACACTAATCCTAACATTAGCTCTAGGCCTAACCCTCAACTGAACCGTAAACCTAGCCTAACCCTAAAACTTACCTTAAACCTAAACCTAACACTAGCCCTAGCCTTAGACCTAACCCTAACCCTAACCCTAGCCCTAGCCTTAACACTAAACCTAACCCTAACGCTAACCCTAGCACTACTCCAAGCCCTAACCAAAACCCTAACCATAGCACCAACCCTAACCCTAACACTAATCCTAGCCCTAGCCCTAAACTAAGCCCTGACACTAATCCAACCCCAACACAACAACAACACCAACCCAACCCTAACCCTGACCCTAGCCTGAATCCTAACCCACACCTTAACCCAACACTAGCCCTAGCCATAACCCTAACCCAAACAATAACCCTAACCCTACCTAGCCCTAGCCCTAACTCTACCCCTACCCCTAGGCCTAGCCCTAGCCCTACGTCTAGCCCTAGCTTAAACCTAACCCTAACCCTAGTCCTAACCATAACTCTAACCCTAACACTAACACTAGCCCTAGCCCAAACCCTAAGCAAAACCCTAACCCTAGCCCTAGGCTTAGCCCTAGCCATAACCCTAACACTAACCCTAACACTAGCCCTAGACCTAGCCCTATCCCTAACTCTAACCCTAAGCCTAACCCTAGAGCTAGCCCTAACCCTAGCCCTAGCCTAACCTTAACCTTAACCGTAGTCCTAACCGTAACGCTAACCCTAACACTACCCTAGCCCTACCCCGAAACCTAACACTAGTGCTAAATCTAACCCTAGCCCACGCACTAACCCTAACCCTAGACCTAGCCCTAATCCTAACCCTTACACAAGCCCTAATGTAACCCTAGTGCTAGATCTAGCCCTAGCCCTAGTCCAAACACTAATCCTAACGCTAGCCCTAGCCCTAACCCTAGCCTTAACCGTAACCCTAGCCCTAACCATAAACCTTACCTTAACCCTAACCCTAAAACTAGCCCTAGTCCTAGACCTAACCCTAAACCTAACCCTAATACAAGCCCTAGCCTTAACAATAACCCTAACACTGACACTAACCCAAACCTTAGCCCAAGCCCTAACCCTGACTCTAAACATAACCCCACCCCTAACCCTAACACTAACCCTAACCATAGCCCTAAACTTAGCCCTAACCCTAATCCAACCCCAACACAACACCAACACCAACCCCAAACCTAAGCCTGACGCTAGCCTGAACCCTAACCCACACCATAACCCAACACTAGCCCTACCGTAACCCTAACCCAAACCCTAACCCTAAACCTAGCCCTAGCCCTACACCTAGCACTAGCCTAACCCTAACCCTAACCCTAGTCCTAACCGTAAACCTAACCCTAACACTAACCCGAGCCCTAGCCCAAACCCTAACCCTCACCTAACCCTAGCCCTAACCCTAGCCCAAGTCCTAGCCCTTTCCCTAACCCTAAACCCTAAACCTAGCCCTAACCCTAGCCCAACCCTAGCCCTTTCCCTAACCCTAAACCTAACCCTAGCTCTAACCCTAATCCACACCCTAACACTCGCCCTAGCCCTAGCCCTAACCCTACACAAACCCTAACCCTAGCCCTAGCCCTAATCCTAACCCTAACCCAAGCTCTAACCCTAACCGTAGCCCTAGCACTAACCCTAAGCCTAGTCCTAGCCCTAACACTAAACCTATCCCTAGCCCTTACCCGAACCTTAGTGCTAGCCCTAGCCCGAGCCCTAGCAGAAACCCTAACCCTAACACTAGCCCTAGCCCTAACCATAACCCTAAACCTAACCGTAGCCCTAGCCGTAGACTAGCCGTAGACTAACCCAAACCCTAATCATAACCCTAGCCCTAACCGTAACACTAATTCTAGCACTAAAACCAGCCCTAGCCATAACCCTAACCCTAACACTAGCCCTAGCCGTAACACTAACCTGAACCATAACCCTAACCGTAGCCCTAGCCCTAGCCCTAACTCTAACACTAAACTTAAGAGTAGCCGTAACCCTAACCCTAGCACTATCCGTAAACCTAACCTGAACCCTAACCCTAAAACTAACCCTAACTCTAGCCCTAAACTTTGTCCTAGCCCTAACTCCAACCCTAACCCTAACTATAGCCCTAGCCCTACCCCTAGCCCTAGCCTAACTCTAACCCTAACACTAGTCTTAAACGTAACCTTAAACCTAACACTAACCCTAGCCCTAGCCCGAAACCTAACCCTAGTCCTAACACTAACCCTAGCCCTAGCACTAACCCTAACCCTAGTCCTAGTCCTAACCCTAACCCTAACCTGAGCCCTATTTCTAAGCCTAACCCTAGCCCTAGCCCAAACACTAATCCTAACGCTAGCCGTAGGCCTAACCTAACCTTAACCCTAACCCTAACTCTAGCCCTAGCCCTAGACCTAACCCTAAACCTAACCCTTATCCTAGCCCTAGCCATAGCCCTAACACTAAAACTATCCCTAACCATAATCCTAGTCCTAGCACTAAATCTAACCCTAGTCCTAGAACTTACGCTAACCCTAGCCCTAGCCCTAACCCTAAACCTAGTGCTAGCCCTAGCCCTACTCCTAGCACAAACACTAACCCTAAACCTAGCCCTAGCCCTAAACCTAACCCTAACCCTAATGCTAGCCCTAGCCCTAACCCTAACCTTAACCCTAACCCTAGCCCTAACCCTAAACCTTACCTTAATCCTAACCCTAACACTCGCCCTAGCCCTAGACTTAACCCATATCTAACGCTAGCCCTAGCCTTAACCCTAGCCCTAACCCTAACCTTAACCGTAACCCTAGCCCAGCCCTAACGCTAACCCTTAACCTGGCACCAGCCCTAACCGTAACCCTAACCTTAGCCCTAGCCCTAACCTTAACTCTAACCCTAATTAAACCCCAACAACAACCCCAAACCCAACCCCAACCCTAAACCTCACCCAAGCCTGAACCCTAACCCACAACTTAAACTTAACACTAGCCCTAGCCATAACCCTAACCGAACCCTAACACTAATCCTAACCTAGCCCTATCCCAAACTCTAACCCTAACCCAAACTGTAGCCCTACCCCTACCCCTAGGACTAACCTAACCCTAACCCTAACCCTAGTCCTAAAGGTAACCCTAAACCTAACACAAATCCTAACACTGGCCCGAAACCTAACCCTACTAATAAATCTAACCCAAGCCCTAGCACTAAAACTAAACCTAGTCCTAGAACTTACCCTAACCCGAGCCCTAACCCTAACCCACACCCTAAACCTAACCCTAGCCCTAGCTCTAACCCTAATCCAAACCCTAAACCAAGCCGTAGCACTAACCCTAGCCCTAACCCTAAACCTAACCCTAACCCTAGCCCTAGCCCTAAACCTAACCCTAAACTTTACCTTAACACTAACAATAACACTAGCCCTAGCCCTAGACAAAACCCTAAACCTAACCCTAACCCTAGCCCTAGCCCTAGCCCTAGCCCTAAACATAACCCTAACCCTAACCCTAGCCCTAGCCCTAGCCCTAATTCTAACCCTAACCCTAGCCCTAAACCTAACCGTAGCAATAGCCTAAACCTAACCCTAACCCTAGTCCTAAACATAACCCTAAACTTAACACTAACCCTAGCCCTAACCAGAAAGCTAACCCTACTCCTAAAATTTAACACTAGCTCTAGCACTAACCCTAACCCTAGTCTTAGCCCTAACCCTAACCCTAGCCCTAAGCGTAACCCTAGTGCTAGATCTAGGCCTAGCCCTAGTCCAAACACTAATCCTAAAGATAGCCCTAGAACTAACTCTAACCTTAACCGTAACCCTAGCCCTAAACACTAAACCTTACCGAAACCCTAACCCTAACACTAGCCCTAGCCCTAGACCTAACCCTAACCCTAACCCTAGCCCCAGCCATAACAATAACCCTAACACTAACACTAACCCTAACCTTAGACGTAGCCCTAACCTTAGCACTAACCATAATCTAACCTCAACACAACACCAACACCAAATCTAACCCTAACTATGACCCAAGCCTGAACCCTAACCCACACCATAACCCAACACTAGCCCTAGTCGTAACCCTAACCCAAACCCTAACCCTAACCGTAGACCTAGACTTGCCCTAACCCTAACCCTAACCCTAGCCCTAGCCCTACCCCTAGACCTAGCCTAACCATAACCCTAACCCTAGACCTAACCGTAACCGTAACCCTAACACTAACACTAGCCCTAGCCCAAACCCTAACCCTAAACCTAGCCCCAACCCTAGCCCTAACCCTAGCCCTAGCCTTAGCCCTAGCCCTATCCCTTACCCTAATCCTAGCCCTTTCCCTAACCCTAACCCTAACCCTAGCCCTAGCCCTAATCCTAACACTAACCCTAGCTCTAACCCTAACCGTAGCCCTAGCACTAATGCTAACCCTAACCGTCGCCCTAACGCTAAACCTATCCCTAGCCCTAACCCTAACCTTAGTGCTAGCCCTAGCCCGAGCCCTAGCAGAAACCCTAACCCTAACCCTAACACTAGCCCTAGCCCTAAACTTAACCATAGTCCTAGCCCAAACCCTGACCCTAACCCTAGCCCGAATCCTAACCATAGTGTGAGCTCAGGCAGAGCACTAAACCAAACCCTAACCCTAACCCTAGCTCTAGCCCTAACCCTAGCCCTCACCCTAATGCTAAACCTAGCCCTAACACTAAACTTTACCTTAACCCAAACCCTAACACTAGCCTTAGCCCTAGACAAAACCCTAACCCTAAACGTAACCCTAGCGCTAGCACTAAAGCTAAACCTAACCCTCAACCTAACTATAACCCTAACACTAGCCCAAACCCTAACCCTAACACTCGCCCTAGACCTACACCTAACCCTAACCCTAACCCTAAGCCTAACCCTAGCCCTAGCCCTAACCATAACCCTAACCCTAACCCCAACACAAAAAACACACCCAACCACAACCCAACAATAACCCTGACACTAGCCTGACCCTAACCCATACCCTAAACCTAGCCCTAGCCCTAGCACTAAACCTAACCCTACCATAGCTCTAGTTCTATCCCTAGCCCTAAACTAACACTAACCCTAACCGTAACGCTAGCCCTAACCATAACCCTGACAATAAACTAACCCTAACCCTAAACCTAACCCGAACCCTAGCCCTAAAAATAGACCTAACCCTAGCCCTAAACCTAGACTTAGTCCTAACCCTAACCCTAACTGTAGCCCTAACCCTAGCCCTAGCCCTAACCCTAACCCTAGCCCGAGCCCTAACCCTAACTCTACCCTAGCCCTAACCCTAACCCTAGCCCTAGCCCTGACCCTATCCCTAGTGCTTGCCCTAGCCCTAGCCCTAGCACAAACACTAATCCTAAACCTAGCCCTAGCCCTAAACCTAACCCTAACACTAACGCTAGCCCTAGCCCTAACCCTAACCTTAACCCTGACCCTAGCCCTAACCCTAAACCTTACCTTAATCCTAACCCTAACGCTTGCCCTAGCCCTAGACCTAACCCTAACACTAACCCTAGACCTAGCCTTAACCCTAACCCTAACACTAACCCTAACCCTAACCCTAACCACAACCCTAGCCCAGCCCAGCCCTAACGCTAACCCTATCCCTGGCCCCAGCCCTAACCCTAACCCTAACCTTAGCCCTAGCCCTATCCTTAATCCTAACCCTAATCCAACACCAAAAACAACCCCAACCCCAACCCCAACCCTAAACCTGACACTAGCCTGAACCCTAACCCACAACCTAAACTTAACACTAGCCCTACCATAACCCTAACCCGCACCCTAACCCTAACCCTAGGCCTAGCCCTAGCCCTAACTCTAACCCTAAACCTAACCGTAGCCCTGCCCCTACCCCTAGCACTAGCCTAAGCCTAACCCTAACCCTAGCCCAAGCCTTAACACTAACCCTAACCCCAGCCCCAGCACTAACCCTAACCCTAACCATAGACCTAGCCCTAGCCCTAACCCTAACCCTAACTCCAACCCAAACAACAACCCCAACACTAACCCTGACCCTAGCATGAACCCTAACCCACACCCTAAACCTAACACTATCCGTAGCCGTAAAACTAACCCGAACCCTAATCCTAACCCTAGCCCAAGTCCTAGCCCTAAACCTAACCCTAACCCTAAATCTAACCGTAGCCATAGCCCCATCCCTAACCCTTACCATAACAGTAGCCCTAGGCCTAAAACTAAACCTAACCCTAACCTTAGCCCTAAACCTAGACCTAGCTCTAAACATAACCCTAGCCATAGCCCTAGTCCTAGCCCTAGCCCTAGACCTAACGCTAACCCTAGCCCTAACACTAACTCACACACTAAGCCTAACACTAGCCCTAGCATTAACCCTAATCCAAACCCTAACCCTAACCCTAGCCCTAGCCCTAGCCCTAACCATAACCCTAACCCTAACCTCAACCCCAACCACAACCCCAAAGCTAACCCTGACCCTAGCCTGAACCCTAACCCACACCCTAAACCTAACACTAGCACTAGTCATAACTCTAACCCGAACCCTAACCCTAACACTAGCCCTAGCCCTAACCATAACCCTAACCCTAACCCCAACCCAAACAACAAACCCAACCACAACCACAACCCTAACCCTGACCCTAGCCCTAACCATAACCCTAACCCTAACCCTAACCGTAGCTCTAGTCCTATCCCTAGCCCTAGCCTAACACTAACCCTAACCGTAACGCTAACCCTAACCGTAACAATAACAATAAACTAAACCTAACCCTAAAACTAACCCGAAGCCTAGCCCTAACCCTAACCCTAACCCTAGACCTAGACCTCACCCTAACCCTAACCCTAGCCCTATCCCTAACCCTAGCCATGCCCCTAACCCTAAACCTAACCCTAGCCCTAACCCTAGCCCTAGCCCTAAACCTAACTCTATACCTAGACCTAACCCTAACTCTAAGCCTAACCATAACCCTAACCCTAACCCACACCCTAAACCTAACATTAGCCCTAGTTCTATCCTAAACCAAACCCTAAGCTCGACAATAGCCGTAGGCCTAGCCCTAGCCCTAACACTAAACCCGACCCTATCCCTAGCCCTAGCCCTAAACCTAGCCCTAACCACAACTCTAGCCCTACCCCTAATTCTAACACTAACCCTAGCCCTAGGTTTAAACCTAGGACTGACCCTAACCCTAGCCCTAACACTAATATTGGCCCTAACACTAACCCTAATGCTAGCTCTAACCCTAACCCACACCGTATACCTATGCCTAGCCCTAGCCCTAACCCTAACCTAAACACGAACCATAGCCCAAGCCCTAGCACTAACCCAAACATTAGCCCTAAACCTAACCATAGCCCTAGCCCTAACCCTACCCTAGCCCTAGCCCTGGCCCTAGCCCAAACCCTAACCCTAGCCCAATCCCTAACCCTACCACTAGCCCTAACCCTAACTCTATTCCTAGCCCTAACCCTAACCATAGCACTAGCCCTAACCCTAACCCTAACGCAAGCCATAACCCTAACCCTAACCCTAGCTCTAATATAGCCCTAACCCTAACCATAGCCCTAGCCCTAAAGCTAACCCTAGTGCTAGCCATAGCCCTAGCCCTAGGCCAAAACCTAATCCTAACACTAGCCCTAGCCTTAAACCTAATCCTAAACCTAAGCCTAGCCCTAACCCTACCCTAATGCTAATCCTAGACCTAGCCCTAGCCATAACCCTAGCCCTAGCCCTAGACATAGACCTAACCATAAACCAAAACCTTGCCCTTGCCCTAGCCCTAACCCTAACCCTGACCCAAGCCCTAGTCCTAGCCCTAACCCTAAACCTAAACCCACCCCTAACCCTAACCCTAGACCTAGGTCTTATGCTAAACCTAACCATAAACCTAGCCCGAACCCTAACCCACACCTTAAACCTAACACTAGCCCTAGCCCTAAATCTACCCCGAACCCATACCGAAGCCCTAGCCCTAGCCCTAGCCCTAACCCGAAACCTAAACCTAACCCTAACCCTTGCCTTAACCCTAATCCCAACCCTAAACCTAAACCTAACCCTAGCCCTGGCCGTAAAACTAACCCTAACCCTAAAACTAACCCTAGCCCTAGCCCTAAACCTAAACCAAACCCTAGCTCTAGCCCTAGCCCTAGACCTAAACCTAACGCAAAACCTAAGCCTAACCCTAAACCTACCACTAGCACTAGCCCTAGCCCTAGCCCTAGCCCTAACCATAAACCTAAAACTAGCCTTAGGCCTAGCCCTAGCCCAAACCCTAACCGTAGCACTAGCTCTAACCCTAACCCTATCCCTAACCCTAGCCTTAGCCATAGCCCAAGACCTAACCTTAAACCAAGCCCTAGCCATAGCCCTAGCCCAAACCCTAACCCTAACCCTAGCACTAGCCCTAAACCTAACCCTAGCCCTAGCCCTAGCCCTAACTCTAACCCTGATCCTAACCCTAGCCCTAGCCCTAAACCTAGCCCTAGCCTAACCCTAACCCTAACCCTAGTCCTATCCCTAACCCTCTTCCTAACCATAACCCTAAAACTAACACTAATCCTAGCACTCGCCAGAACCCTAACCCTAGTCCTAAATCTACCCCTAGCCCTAGCACTAACTGTAACCCTAGTCCTAGCCCTAACCCTAACCTTAACCCTAGCCCTAACCCTAATCCTAGTGCTAGACCTGGCCCTAGCCCTAGCCCAAACACTAACCCTAAAGCTAGCCCTAGCCCTAACCCTAACCGTAACCGTAACCCTAGACCTAACCCTAAACCTTACCTGAACCCTAACCCTAACACTAACCCTAACTCTAGCCCTAGCCTTAACCTTAACCATAACCCTAGCACTAACACTAACACTAGCCCAAGCCCTAACCCTAACCCTAACAATAGCCACAGCACTAACCCTAACCCTAACCCTTGCCCTAGCACTAACCTTAGCCCTAACGCTAAACCAACCCCAACACAACACCAACACCAACCCAACCCTAACCCTGACCCTAGCCTGAACCCTAAATAACACCTTAACCCAACACTGGCCCTAGCCCTAGCCCAAACCCTAACCCAAACCCTAACCATAGCCCTAGCTCTAGCCCTAGCAATAACCCTAACCCTAACCCTAACACTAGCCCTAGCCCTAAACCTAACCATAGTCCAAGCCCAAACCCTGGCCCTACCCTAGCCCGAACCTGAACCATAGTGTGAGCCCAGGCAGACTCCTAGACCAAACCCTAACCCTAACCCTAGCTCTAGCCCTAACCCTAGCCCGAACCCTAACGCTAAACCTAGCCCTAACACTAAACTTTACGTTAACCCTAACCCTAACACTAGCCCTAGCCCTAGACAAAACCCTAACCCTAACCCTAAACCTAGCCCTAGCCATAAAGCTAAACCTAACCCTCAACCTAACCATAACTCTAACACTAGCCCAAGCCCTAACGCGGACACTCGCCCTAGCCCTAGTCCTAACCCTAACCCTAACCCTAACCCTAACCCTAGCCCTAGACCTAGCCCTAACCATAACCCTAACCCTAACCCCAACCCCAACAACAACCCCAACCACAACCCCAACCATAACCCTGACCCTAGCCTGAACCCTAACCCACACCCTAAACCTAACACTAGCCCTAGTCGTAACTCTAATCTGAACCCTAACCCTTACCCTAGCCCTAGCCCTAGCCCTAACCCTAACCATAGCTCTAGTCCTATCCCTAGCCCTAACCTAACACTAACCCTAACTGTAACGCTAGCCCTAACCGTAACCCTAACAATAAACTAACCCAAACCCTAAATCTAACAAGAACCATAGCCCTAACCCTAGCCCTAACCCTAGCCCTTACCCTAACCCTAACCCTAGTCCTACCCTAACCCTAGACCTAGCCCTAACCCTAACCCTAACTGTAGCCCTAACCCTAACCCTAGCCCTAGCCCTAACCCTAATCCTACCCTAGCCATAACCCTAACCCTAACCCTAGGCCTAGCCCTAAACCTAACCCTAGCCCTAGCCCTAGCCCTAAACCTAACCCTAACCCTAACCCTAACCCTAACCCTAGTCATAAACCACACCCTAAACCTAACAATAGCCCTAGTTCTAATCCTAAACCAAACCCTAAACCCGACCCTAGCCCTAGCCCTAACCCTAACCCTAATTCTAGCCCTAGCCCTAGCCCTAAACTTAACCCTAACCACAACCCTAGCCCTACCCCTAACTCTAACACTAACCCTAGCCCTAGGTTTAGCCCTAACCCTAACCCTAACCCTAGACCTAACACTAACCTTAGCTCTAACCCTAACCCTAACGTTAGCTCTAACCCAAACCACACTTTATACCTATGCCTAGCCCTAGCCCTAGCCCTAACCCAAACACTAGCCCTAACCCTAACCCTAGCTGTAACCCTAACCCAAACCCTAAACCTAACCCTAGACATAGCCCTAGCCCTAACTCTAACCCTAAACCTAACCCTAGCCCTAGTCCTAGCCTAACCCTAACCCTAACGCTAGTCCTAAACGTAAGCCTAAACTTAACACTAACCCTAGCCCTAGCCCAAACCCTAACCCTAGCGCTGGCCCTAACCCTAACCTTAACCCTAACTCTAGTCCTAGCCCTAACCCTAACCATAGCCCTAGCCCTAACCCTAACCTAAACACTAGCCCTAAACCTAACCATAGCCCAGGCCTAACCCTAACCAAACAATAGCCCTAAACCTAACCATAGCCCTAGCCCTAACCCTAACACTAGTGCTAGCCCTAGCCCTAACCCTAACTCTAGTCCTAGCCCTATCCCTAACCATAGCCCTAGCCCTAACTCTAACCGTAACACCAGTGCTAGCCCTAGCCCTAGCCCTAGCCCAAAACCTAAACCTAACCCTAACCCTAGCCCTAGCCCTAACCTAATCCTAAACCTAAGCCTAGCCGTAACCCTACCCTAATGCTAATCCTAGACCTAACCCTAGCCATAAACCTAGCCCTAGCCCTACACCTAGACCTAACCCTAAACCGAAACCTAGCCCTAGCCCTAACCCTGACCCTAACCCAAGCCCTAGTCCTAGCCCTAACCCTAACCCCAACCCTACCCTAACCCTAGCCCTAGCCCTTATCCTAACCCTAACCCTAAACCTAACCCGAACACTAACCCACAACTTAAAACTAACACTAGCCCTAGCCTTAACCCTAACCCGAACCCACCCCGAAGCCCTAGCCCTAGCCCTAACCCGAAAACCTAACCCTAACCCTAGCCTTTGCCTTAACCCTAACCCCAAACCTAAACCTAAACCTAACCCTAGCCCTGGCCCTAAAACAAACCCTAACCCTAAAACTAACCCTTGCCCTAGCCCTAAAACTAACCCTAACTCTCGCCCTAGCACTAGCCCTAGCCCTAGCCATAACAATAAACCTAATCCTAACCCTAGCCCTAGCCCTAGCCCTAACCCTAACCCTAAACCTAACCTTAAACCTAGCCCTAGCCCTATCCCTAACCCTAACCCTAAACCCAAATCCAAAGACAACCCCAAATATACACTAGCCCTAGCCCGAGCCCTAACCCTAAAAATAATCCTAACCCTAACCCTAGCCCTAGACCTAGACCTAGCCCTAAACTTAACCCACAGGCTAAACCTAACACTAGCCCTATCCGTAACCCTAACCGGTACCCTAACCCTAAACCGAGCCCTAGTGCTAGCCCTAACCCAAACACTAACCCTGGCCCTAATCCGAGCACTAGCCCTAGCCCTAAACCTAACCCTAAAACTAGTCCTAATCCTAACCCTAACCCTAAAACTACACCTAACGCTAACACTAGCCCTAGCCCTAACCCTAACCCTAACCCTAACCCTAACCCTAACCCTAACCCTAAACATAGTCCTAGGCCTAGCCCTAACCCTAACCCTAACACGAGCCAGAACCCTAACCCACACCCTAAACCTAACACTAGCCCTAGCTCTAACACTAAACCAAACCCTAACAGGAACCTAACAGTTACCCTAGCGCTAGCCCTAGCCCTAGCCCTAACGGTAGCCCTAACCCTAACCCTAGCCCTAGCCCTAACCCTAAACCTAACCTTAAACCTAGTCCTAGGCCTAGCCCTAACCCTAACCCTAACTCGAGCCAGAACCCTAACCCACACGGTAAACCTAACACTAGCCCTAGCTCTAACACTAAACCGAACCCTAACAGGAACCTAACAGTTACCCTAGCGCTAGCCCTAGCCCTAGCCCTAACGGTAACCCTAACCCTAACCCTAGCCCTAGCCCTAACCCTAAACCAAGTCCTAGGCCTAGCACTAAACCTAACCCTACCTCAAGCCCGAACCCTAAACACACCCTAAACCTAACACTAGCCCTAGCCCTAACCCTAAACCTAACCTATCCCTAGCACTAACACTAGCCCAAAACCTAACCCTAGCCCTAGCCCTAGCCCTAAACCTGAACCTAACCCTAGCCCTAGCCCTAGCCTAACACTAACCCTAACTGTAACGCTTGCCCTAACCCTACTCCTAACACTAGACCTAGCCCTAGCCCTAACCCTAACCGTAAACCTAAAACTAGCCTTAGGCCTAGCCCTAGACCAAACCCTAGCCGTCACCCTAGCTCTAACCCTAACCATATCCCTAATCCTAGCCTTAGCCCTAGCCCAAGCCCTAACCCTAAACCTAGCCCTAGACTTAGCCCTAATCCTAACCCTAGCCCTAGCCCTAACTCTAACCCTAATCTTAACCCTAGCCCTAGCCCTACACCTAGCCCTAGCCTAACCCTAACCCTAACCCTAGTACTAAACATAACTCTAACACTAGCACTAACCCTAACCCTACCCCTAGCCCTAGCCTAACCCTAACCCTAACCCTAGTACTAAACATAACTCTAACACTAGCACTAACCCTAACCCTACCCCGAAACATAAACCTACACCTAAATCTAACGCTAGCCCTAGCACTAACCCTAACCCTAGTCCTAGCCCTAAACCTAACCCTAACCCTAGGCCTAAGCCTAACCCTAGTGCTAGATCTAGCCCTAACCCTAGTCCAAACACTAATCCTAACGCTAGCCCTAGCCCTAACACTAACCTTAACAGTAACCCTAGCCCTAACCATAAACCTTACCTTAACCGTATCACTAACACTAGCCCTAGCCCTAGACCTAACCCTAAACCTAACCCTAAACCTAGCCCTAGCCTTCACAATAACCCTAACACTGACACTAACCTGAACACTAGCCCAAGACCTAACCCTAACCCTAATCCTAACCCTAGCCCCAAACCTAACCCTATCCCTAACCCTAGCCGTAGCCCTAACCTTAACCCTAACCCTAATCCAACCCCAACACAACACCAACACCAACCCCAACCCTAACCCTGACCCTAGCCTGAACCCTAACCCACACCATAACCCAACACTAGCCCTAGTCATAACCCTAACCCAAACCCTAACCCTAACCCTAGACCTAGCCATAGCCCAAACTCTAACCCTAACCCTAAACCTAGCCCTAGCCCTACCCCTAGCCCTAGCCTAATCCTAACCCTAACCCTAGTCCTAACCGTAAGCCTAACCTTAACACTAACCCTAGCCCTAGCCCAAACCCTAACCGTCGCCCTAGCTCTAACCCTAACCCTAACCGTAACCCTAGCCTTAGTCATAGCCCAAACCCTAACCCTAAACCTAGCCCTAGAACTAAACCTAACCCTAGCCCTGGCCCCAACCCTAAGCCAAACACTAACCCTAAACCTAGCCCTAGCCCTAGCCCTAGCCCTAACTCTAACCCAAACCCTAACCCTAGCCCTAGCCCTACCCCTAGCCCTAGCCTAACCCTAAACCTAACCCTAGTCCTAAACGTAACCCTAAACTTAACACTAACCCTAGCCCATTCCGAAACCTAACACTACTCCTAAATCTAACCCTAGTCCTAGCACTAACCGTAACCTTAGTCCTAACCCTAAACCTAAACCTTCCCCTAACCCTAACCCTAGTGCTATCCCTAGCCCTAGCCCTAGCCCAAACACTAATCCTAACCTTAGCCCTAGCCCTAACCCTAACCTTAACCGTAGCCCTAGCCCTAACCCTAAACATTACCTTAACCCTAACCCTAACACTAGCCCTAGTCCTAGACCTAACCCTAGCCCTAGTCCTAGCCCTAACTCTAACCCTAACCTTAACAGTAGCCCTAACCATAACCCTAGCCCTAGACCTAACCCTAAAACTATCCCTAAACCTAACCTTAGCCCTAGCACTAACTCTAACCCTAGTCCTAGAACTTACCCTAACCCTAGCCCTGCCCTAACCCTAACCCTAGTGCTAACCCTAGCCCTAGCCCTAGCACAAACACTAACCCTAAACCTAGCCCTAGCTTTAACCCTAAACCTAACCCTAACGCTAGCCCTAGCCCTAAACCTAACCTTCAACCTAACCCTAGCCCTAACCCTAAACCTTACCTTAATAATAACCTTAACAATCGCCCTAGCACTAGACCTAACCCTAACCCTAACCTAAACCAAGCCCTAGCCTTAACCCTAACCATAACCATAACCCTAACCGTAACCCTAGCCCTAGCCTTAACCCTAACCGTAACCCTAACCATAACCATACCCCTAGCCCAGCCCTAATACTAACCCTAACCCTGGCCCTAGACCTAACTCAAACCCACCCCTAACCCTAGCCCTAGCCCTACCCCTAGCCCTAGCCTAACCCTAACCCTAACCCTAGTCCTAACCCTAAACCTAACCCTAGCCCTAATCGTAACCCTAGTGCTAGATCTAGCCCTAGCCCTAGTCCAAACACTAATCCTAACGCTAGCCCTAGCCCTAACCCTAACCTTAACCGTAACCCTAGCCCTAACCATAAACCTTACCTTAACCCTAACCCTAACACTAGCCCTAGTCCTAGACCTAACCCTAACACGAACCCTAACCCTAGCCCTAGCCTTAACAATAACCCTAACACTGACACTAACCCGAACACTAGCCCAAGCCCTAACCCTAACCCTAACCGTAGCCGTAACCCTAACCTTAGCCCTAAGCCTAATCCAACACCAACACAACACCAACTCCAACCCCAACCCGAACGCTGACACTAGCCTGAACCCTAACAAACCCCATAACCCAACACTAGCCCTAGCCGTAACCCTAACTCAAACGCTAACCCTAACCCTAGACCTACACTTGCCCTAACCCAAATCCTAAACCTAACCCTAGCCCTAGTCCTACCCCTAGCCCTAGCCTAACACTAACCCTAACCCTAGTCCTAACCGTAACCCTAACCCTAACACTAACCCTAGCCCTAGCCCTAGCCCTAACCCTAACCCTAACCCTAGCCCTTTCCCTAACCCTAACACTAACCCTAGCTCTAACCCTAACTGTAGCCCTAGCACTAACCCTAACCCTAACCGTCGCCCTAACCTGAAACCTATCCCTAGCCCTAACCCTAACCTTAGTGCTAGCCCTAGCCCGAGCCCTAGCAGAAATCCTAACCATAACACTAGCCCTAGCCCTAACCCTAACCCTAACCCTAAACCTAACCATAGCCCTAGCCGTAGACTAGCGGTAGACTAACCCTAACCATAAACCTATCCCTAGCCCTAACCGTAACCCTAACTCTAGCACTAAAACCAGCCATAGCCCTAACCCAAACCCTAACGCTATCCCTAACTCTAGCCTTAGCTATAACCCTAGCCCTAGCCCTAGCCGTAACCCTAACCTGAAACATAACCCTAACCCCAGCCCTAGTCCTAGCCCTAACACTAACTCTAACCTTAACAGTAGCCCTAACCCTAACCCTGGCCCTAGCCCTAACCCTAAAACTATCCCTAACCCTAACCTTACCCCTAACACTAAATCTAACCCTAGTCCTAGAACTTACCCTAACCCTAGCCCTAGCCCTAACCCTAACCCTAACCCTAGTGCTAGCTCTAGCCCTAGCCCTAGTACAAACACTAACCCTAAACCTAGCCCTAGCCCTAAACCTAAACCTAACCGTAACGCTAGCCCTAGCCCTAACCCTAACCTTAACTCTAACCCTAGCCCTAACCCTAAACCTTACCTTAATACTAACCCTAACACTCGCCCTAGCCCTAGACCTAACCCTAACCCTAACCCTAACACTCGCCCTAGCCCTAGACTTAACCCAACCCTAACCCTAACCCTAACCCTGGCCCTCACCTTAACCCTAACCCTAACCCTAACCCTAACCGTAACCCTAGCCCAGCCCTAATGCTAACCCTAACCCTGGCCCTAGCCCTAACTCTAACCGTAACCCTAACCGTAACCATACCCCTACGCCTAGCACTAGCCTAACCCTAACCCGAACCCTAGTCCTAACTGTAACCCTAAACCTAACATTAACCCTAGCCCTGTCCCGAACCTAACCCTAGTCCTAAATCTAACCCTAGCCCTAGCACTAACCCTAACCCTAGTCCTAAACCTAACCCTAACCCTAACCCTAGCCCTAGCCTTAACACTAAACCTAACCCTAACGCTAAACCTAACCCTAGCCCAAGCCCTAACCCTAACCCTAACCCTAACCAAAGCCCCAGCCTAACCCTAATCCTACCCCTAGCCCTAGCCCTAAACTTAGCCCTAACCCTAATCCAACCATAACAACAACACCAACCCAACCCTAACTGTGACCCTAGCCTGAACCCTAACCCACACCTTAACGCAACACTAGCCCTAGCCATAACCCTAACCCAAACAATAACCCTAACCCTAGACCTAGCCCTAGCCCCAATCTACCCCTAATCGTAGCCCTACCCCTAGCCCTAGCCTAAACCTAACCCTAACCCTAGTCCTAACCATAACCCTAACCCTAACCCTAACCCTAGCCTTAGCCCTAACCCTAACCCTAACCCTAACTCTAGCCCTAATCGTAACCCTAGTGCTAGATCTAGCCCTAGCCCCAGTCCAAACACTAATCCTAACGCTAGCCCTAGCCATAACCCTAACCTTAACTGTAACCCTAGCCCTAACCATAAACCTTACCTTAACCCTAACCCTAACACTAGCCCTAGTCCTAGACCTAACCCTAAACCTAACCCAAACACTAGCCCTAACCCTAGCCCTAACCCTAAAACTATCCCTAACCCTAACCCTTACGGCTAGGGCTAGTGTTGGGTTAAGGTGTGGGGTAGGGTTCAGGCTAGGGTCACAGTTAGGGTTGGGTTGGTGGTGTTTTTGTGTTGGGGTTAGGACTAGGGTTAGGGTTAGGGTTAGGGCTAGGGCTAAGGTTAGGGTTACGGTTAGTGTTAGGGTTAGGGCTAGGGCTAGGTTTAGGGTTAGTGTTTGTGCTAGGGCTAGGGCTAGCACTAGGGTTAGGGTTAGAGCTAGGGCTAGGGTTAGGGTAAGTTCTAGGACTAGGGTTAGAGTTAGTGCTAGGGCTAGGGTTAGGGTTAGGGATAGTTTTAGGGTTAGGGCTAGGGCTAGGGTTAGGGTTAGTGTTAGGTCTAGGGCTAGGGCTAGTGTTAGGGTTAGGGTTAAGGTAAGGTTTAGGGTTAGGGCAAGGGTTACGGTTAAGTTTAGGTTAGGGCTAGGGCTAGCATTAGGATTAGTGTTTGGGCTAGGGCTAGGGCTAGGGTTAGGGTTAGGGCTAGGGTTAGGGTTAGGGTTAGGATTAGGACTAGGGTTAGGGTTAGTGCTAGGGCTAGGGTTAGGGTTAGGACTAGGTTTAGGGTTCAGGCTAGGTCTAGGTTTAGTGTTAGGTTTAGGGTAACGTTTAGGACTAGTGTTAGGGTTATGGTTAGGGTAGGGCTAGGGGTAGGGCTAGGGCTATGGTTAGGGTTAGGGTTAGAGTTAGGGCTAGGGCAAGGGCTAGGGCTAGGGCTAGTGTTAGGTTTAGGGTTCAGGTTAGGGTTACGGCTAGGGCTAGGTTTAGGGTTAGGGCTACTGTTAAGGTTAGGGTTAGGGCTAGGGCTAGGGCTTGGGCTACGGTTAGGGTTATGTTTCAGGTTAGGGTTACGGCTAGGGCTAGGGTTTGGGTTAGTATTACGGCTAGGGCTAGGGCTAGGGTTATAGCTAAGGCTAGGGTTAGGGATAGCGTTAGGGTTTGGGTTAGGGCTACGATTAGGGTTAGGGCTAGGGCCAGTGTTAGGGTTAGGGTTACGGCTAGGACTGGTTTTAGTGCTAGAATTAGGGTTACGGTTAGGGCTAGGGTTAGGTTTATTGTTAGGCTTAGTCTACCGCTAGTCTACGGCTAGGGCTACGATTAGGTTTAGGGTTAGGGTTAGGGCTAGGGTTAGGGTTAGGGTTAGGTTTAGGGTTTCTGCTAGGGCTCGGGCTAGGGCTAGCACTAAGGTTAGGGTTAGGCCTAGTGATAGGTTTAGGGTTAGGGCGACGGTTAGGTTTAGGGTTAGTGCTAGGGCTATGGTTAGGGTTAGAGCTAGGGTTAGGGTTAGGATTAGGGCTAGGGCTAGCGTTAGAGTTTGGGTTAGGGTTAGGGCTAGGGCTAGCATAGGTGTAGGGTGTGGGTTAGGGTTAGAGCTAGAGTTAGGGTTAGGGTTAGGGAAAGGGCTAGGGTTAGGGTTACGGTGAGGGCTAGGGCTAGGGTTAGGGCTAGGGTTAGTGTTAGGGTTTGGGCTAGGGCTAGGGTTAGTGTTAAGGTTAGGCTTACGGTTAGGACTAGCGTTAGGGTTAGGGTTAGGCTAGGGCTAGGGGTAGGGCTAGGGCTAGGGTTAGGTTTAGGGTTAGAGTTAGGGCTAGGGCTATGTCTAGGTTTAGGTTTAGGGTTTGGGTTAGGGTTACAGCTAGGGCTAGTGTTGGGATATGGTGTGGGTTAGGGTTCAGGCTAGGGTCAGGCTTAGGTTTGGGTTTGGTGTTGGTGTTGTGTTGGGGTTGGATTAGGGTTAGGGCTAAGTTTAGGGCTACGGCTATGGTTAGGGTTAGGAGTGGGGCTATGTTTAGGGTTAGGGTTAGGGATTGGGATAGGGTTCATGTTAGTGTCAGTGTTAGGGTTATTGTTAATGCTAGGGCTAGTGTTAGGGTTAGGTTTAGGGTTAGGTCTAAGGCTAGCTCTAGTGTTATGGTTAGGGTTAATGTAAGGTTTATGGTTAGGGCTAGCGTTATGGTTAAGTTTAGGGTTAGGGCTAGGGCTAGCGTTAGGATTAGTGTTTCGACTAAGGCTAGGGCTAGATCTAGCACTAGGGTTACGATTAGGGCCAGGGTTAGTGTTCGCATTAGGGCTGGGATAGGGGTATGGTTAGAGTTAGGGTTAGGGTTAGGGTTACGGTTAGGGTTAAGGCTAGGGCTAGGGTACGGTTAGGGTTAGGGTTAGTGTTAGGGTTAAGGCTAGGGCTAGGGTTAGGGTTAGGTCTAGGGCTAGGGCTAGTGTTAGGGTTATGGTTAAGGTAAGGTTTATGGTTAGGGCTAGGGTTACGGTTAAGGTTAGGGTTAGGGCTAGGGCTAGTGTTAGGATTAGTGTTTGGACTAGGGCTAGGGCTAGATCTAGCACTAGGTTTACGCTTAGGGCTAGGGTTAGGGTTAGGGTTAGGGCTAGGGCTAGGACTAGGTTTAGGGGTAGTGCTAGGACTAGGGTTAGATTTAGGAGTAGGGTTAGTTTTCGGAATGGGCTAGGGTTAGTGTTAAGTTTAGGGTTATTTTAGGACTAGGGTTAGGTTAAGGGTTAGGCTAGTGCTAGGGCTAGTGGTAGGTCTAGGGCTAGGGTTAGGGTTAGGGTTTGGGTTAGGGTTGGGGCTAGGGCTAGGGTTAGGTTTAGGGCTAGGGCTAGGGCTAGGTTTAGGGTTAGGGTTTGACTATGACTAAGGCTAGGGTTAGGGCTACGGTTAGGGTTTGATCTAGGGCATCGGTTAGGGTTTGGGCTATGACTAAGGCTAGGGTTAGGGATAGGGTTAGGGTTAGTTGTAGGGCTACCGTTAGGGTTAGAGGTAGGGTTAGGTTTAGGATTAGGGCTAGAGCTAGGGCTAGGGCTAGGGTTTGGGTTTGGGTTAGGGTTAGGGCTAGGGCTAGCGTTAGGTTTAGGGTGTGGGTTAGGGTTAGAGCTAGGGTTAGGGTTAGGGTTAGGGAAAGGGCTAGGGTTAGGGTAAGGGTTAGGGCTAGGGCTAGGGCTAGGGCTAGGGTTAGGGCTGGTTTTGGGTTAGGGTTTGGGCTAGGGCTAGGGCTAGGGCTAGGGCTAGGGTTAGTGTTTGGGAAAGGGTTAGAGTTAGGGCTAGGGCTAGGTCTAGGTTCAGGGTTAGGGTTTGGGTTAGGGTTACGGCTAGGGCTTGTGTTGGGTTATGGTGTGGGTTAGGGTTCAGGCTAGGGCTAGGGTTAGGGTTGGGGTTGGGGTT
>CM027399.1:48938986-48953986 GCA_015711505.1 Sylvilagus bachmani | reverse complement strand
AGGGTTAGAGTTAGTGCTAGGGCTAGGGCTAGGGTTAGGGTTAGGGTTTGGGTTATGGTTGGGGCTAGGTCTAGGGTTAGGTTTAGGGCTAGGGCTTGGGCTAGGTTTAGGGTTAGGGCTTGGGCTAGGGCTAGGGCTAGCACTAGGATTAGGGTTAGGGCTAGGGTTAAGGTTAGTGTTAGGGCTAGGACTAGGGTTACAGTTAGTGCTAGCGCTAGGGTTAGATTTAGGACTTGGGTTATTGTTCGGGCTAGTGCTAGGGATAGTGTTAGGTTTAGGGTGTGGGTTAGTGTTAGGTCTAGGGTTAGGGTTAGGGCTAGTGTTAGGGTTAGTGTTTGGGTCAGGGTTTTGTCTAGGTCTAGGGCTAGTGTTAGGGTTAGGGTTAAGGTAAAGTTTAGGGTTAGGGCTAGGTTTAGCGTTAGGGTTCTGGCTATGGTTAGGGCTAGAACTAGGGTTAGGGTTACGGTTTGGTCTAGGACTCTGCCTGGGCTCACACTATGGTTAGGGTTCGGGCTAGGGTAGGGTCAGGGTTTGGGCTAGGACTATGGTTAGGTTTAGGGCTAGGGCTAGTGTTAGGGTTAGGGTTAGGGTTATTGCTAGCGCTAGGACTAGGTTACAGTTAGGGTTTGGGTTAGGTTTGGGGCTAGGGCTAGGTTTAGGGTTAGGGCTAGGACTAGGTTTAGGTTTAGGGCTAGGGCCAGTGTTGGGTTAAGGTGTGATTTAGGGTTCAGGCTAGGGTCAGGTTTAGGGTTGGGTTGGTGTTGGTTTTGTGTTGGGGTTGGATTAGGGTTAGGGCTAAGGTTAGGGCTAGGGCTAGGGTTAGGGTTAGGGTTAGGGCTGGGGCTATTGTTAGGGTTAGGGTTAGGGTTAGGGCTTGGGCTAGGTGTAGTGTTAGGGTTAGGGTTAGTGTTAAGTCTAGGGCTAGAGTTAGGGTTTTGGTTAGGTTTAGGTCTAGGGCTAGGGCTAGTGTTAGGGTTAGTGTTCAGGTAAGTTTTAGGTTTAGGGCTAGGGTTACGGTTACGGTTAGGGTTAGGGCTAGGGCTAGCAATAGGATTAGTGTTTGGGCTAGGGCTTGGGCTAGGGCTAGCACTAGGATTATGGTTAGGGCTGGGTTTAAATTTAGGGTTAGGGCTAGGACTAGGGTTACAGTTAGTGCTAGCACTAGGGTTAGGTTTAGGACTAGGGTTAGGTTTCGAGCTAGTGCTAGGGTTAGTGTTAGGTTTAGGGTGTGGGTTAGTGTTAGGACTACGGTTAGGGTTAGGGCTAGGGTTAGGGTTAGGTTTAGGGTTAGGGTTAGTGTTTTTTCTAGGTCTAGGGCCAGTGTTAGGCTTAGGGTTAAGTTAAAGTTTAGGGTTACGGCTAGGTTTAGCATTAGGGTTCGGGCTATGGTTAGGGCTAGAACTAGCTTTAGGGTTAGGGTTAGGTCTAGGACTCTGCCTGGGCTCACACTATGGTTAGGGTTTGGGCTAGTGTAGGGTCAGGGTTTGGGCTAGGACTATGGTTAGGTTTAGGGCTAGGGCTAGTGTTAGGGTTAGGGTTAGTGTTATTGCTAGGGCTAGGGCTAGGTTACGGTTAGGGTTTGGGTTAGGGTTGGGGCTAGGTCTAGGTTTAGGGTTAGGGCTAGGCCAGTGTTGGGTTAAGGTGTGATTTAGGGTTCAGGCTATGGTCAGGGTTAGGGTTGCGTTGGTGTTGGTGTTGTGTTGGGGTTGGATTAGGGTTAGGGCTAAGGTTAGGGCTAGGGCTAGGGTTAGGGTTAGGGTTAGGGCTGGGCTATTGTTAGGGTTATGGTTAGGGCTAGATCTAGTGTTATGTTTAGTGTTAGGGTTATGGTTAAGGCTAGGGCTATGGTTAGGGTTTTGGTTAGGGTTAGATCTAGGGCTAGGGCTAGTGTTAGGGTTAGGGTTCAGGTAAGGTTTAGGGTTAGGGCTAGTGTTACGGTTACGGTTAGGGTTAGGGCTAGGGCTAGCATTAGGATTAGTGTTTGGGCTAGGGCTAGGGCTAGCACTAGGATTAGGGTTAGGGCTGGGGTTAAGGTTAGGGTTAGGGCTAGGACTAGGATTACAGTTAGTGCTAGCGCTAGGGTTAGATTTAGGGCTAGGGTTAGGTTTCAAGCTAGTGCTAGGGTTAGTGTTAGGTTTAGGTTTACGGTTAGGACTAGGGTTAGGGTTAGGGTTAGGGTTATGGTTAATGTTAGGGTTAGGGTTAGAGTTAAGCTAGGTCTAGTTGTAGGGCTAGGGCTAGGGTTAGGATAGGGGTTAGAGTTAGTGTTAGGGCTAGGGCTAGGGTTAGGGCTAGGGTTTGGTTTCGAGCTAGTGCTAGGGTTAGTGTTAGGTTTAGGGTTACGCTTAGGACTAGGGTTAGAGTTAAGCTAGGTCTAGTGGTAGTGCTAGGGCTAGGGTTAGGATTAGTGTTAGAGTTAGTGTTAGGGCTAGGGTTAGATTTAGGGCTAGGGTTAGGTTTCGAGCTAGTGCTAGGGTTAGTGTTAGGTTTAGGGTTACGGTTAGGACTAGGGTTAGGGTTAGGGTTAGGGTTAGGGTTAATGTTAGGGTTAGGGTTAGAGTTAAGCCAGGTCTAGTGGTAGGGCTAGGGCTAGGGTTAGGATTAGGGTTAGAGTTAGTGTTAGGGCTGGGGCTAGGTTTAGGGCTAGGGTTTGGGTTATGGTTCGGGCTAGGTCTAGGGTTAGGTTTAGGACTAGGGCTAGGGCTAGGTTTAGGGTTAGGGCTAGGGCTAGGCCTAAGGCTAGTTTTAGGTTTACGGTTAGGGCTAGGGCTTGGGCTAGGGCTAGTGTTAGGGGTAGGTTTAGGGCTAGGCTTAGGTTTAGGGTTAGGTTTAGGTCTAGGGCTAGGGCTAGGGTTAGGTTTAGGTTTAGGGCTAGGGCTAGGGCTAGGGCTAGGGTTAGGGCTAGGTTTTGGGCTAGTGTTAATGCTAGAGTTAGGGTTAGGTTTAGCGTTATGGTTAGGGCTAGTGTTAGGTTTAGGGTGTGGTTTAGGGTTAGGGCTTGAGGTAGGGTTAGGTTTTTGCTAGCCCTAGGACTAGGTTTAGGGTTTTGGCTAGGGCTAGGGTTAGGGTTAGGGTTACCGTTAGGGCTAGGCTAGGGCTAGAGCTATGGTAACATTTAGGGTTACCGTTAGGGTTCGGTTTAGGGTTAGAACTAGGATAGTGTTAGGATTAGGGTGTGGGATAGGTTTCGGGCTCGTGTTAGGGTTAGTGTTAGGGTTAGGCCTAGGACTAGGTTTAGGGTTAGGGTTAGGGTTAGGGATAGGGCTAGGGCTAGTGTTAGGGTTAGGTGTAGTTTTAGGGTTAGGGTTAGGATAAGGGCTTGTTTTAGGGTTAGGTTTATGGCTAGGTCTAGGGCTTGGTTTAGGGCCAGGGTTAGGGTTTGGGTTAGGGCTGGCTCTAGGGCTAGGTTTAAGGTTAGGGTACCGGTTAGTTTTATGGCTAGGGCTAGTGTTAGGTTTAGCCTGTGGGTTAGTCTTCGGGCTAGGGTTAGGTTTAGGTTTAGTGTTAGGGCTAGGTCTAGGGCTAGGGTTATGCTTAGGGCTAGATTTAGGTTAAGGGTTCGGGCTAGGGTTCGGTTTAGGGTTAGGGCTTGGGCTAGGGCTAAGGCTAGACGTAGGAATAGGGTTAGGTTTAGAGCTAGGGGTACGTTTAGGGTTAGGGCTAGGGCTTGGCCTAGGCTGGATTAGGTTTGCGGTTAGGGCTAGGGCTAGGGCTAGGGCTAGTGTTAGGGGTAGGTTTAGGGGTAGGGTTAGGGCTAGGGCTAGTGTTACGTTTAAGGTGTGCGTTAGGGTTCGGGTTCGAGTTAGGTTTAGGGTTTGGGTTAGGGCTAGCGCTAGGGCTAGGTTTAGGGTTAGGGTACCGGTTAGTTTTATGGCTAGGGCTAGTGTTAGGTTTAGGGTTAGGGTTATTACTAGGGCTATGGCTAGGGCTATGGTAGGGTTTGGGTTAGGGTTGGGGCTAGGGCTAGTTTTAGGGTTAGGGCTAGGACTAGGTTTAGGGTTAGGGCTAGGGCCAGTTTTGGGTTAAGGTGTGATTTAGGGTTCAGGCTAGGGTCAGGGTTAGGGTTGGGTTGGTGTTGGTTTTGTGTTGGGGTTGGATTAGGGTTAGGGCTCAGGTTAGGGCTAGGGCTAGGGCTAGGGTTAGGGTTAGGGTTAGGGCTGGGGCTAGTGTTAGGGTTAGGGTTAGTGCTTGGGCTAGTGTTAGGTTTTGTGTTAGGGTTAGGGTTAGGGTTAAGGCTAGGGCTAGTGTTAGGGTTTTGGTTAGGGTTAGGTCTAGGGCTAGGGCTAGTATTAGGTTAGGGTTCAGGTAAGGTTTAGGGTTAGGGCTAGGGTTACGATTACGGTTAGGGTTAGGGCTAGGGTTAGCATTAGGATTAGTGTTTGGGCTAGGGCTAGGGCTAGCACTAGGATTAGGGTTAAGGCTAGGGTTAAGGTTAGGTTTAGGGCTAGGACTAGGGTTACAGTTAGTGTTAGCGCTAGGGTTAGATTTAGGACTTGGGTCAGGGTTCGGGCTAGTGCTAGGGTTAGTGTTAGGTTTAGGGTGTGGGTTAGTGTTAGGACTAGTTTTAGGGTTAGGGCTATGGTTAGGGTTAGGTTTAGGGTTTGGGTTAGGGTTGGGGCTAGGGCTAGGTTTAGGGTTAGGGCTAGGACTAGGTTTAGGGTTAGGGCTAGGGCCAGTGTTGGGTTAAGGTGTGATTTAGGGTTCAGGCTAGCATCAGGGTTAGGGTTGGGTTGGTGTTGGTGTTGTGTTGGGGTTGGATTAGGGTTAGGGCTAAGGTTAGGGCTAGGGCTAGTGTTAGGGTTAGTGTTCAGGTAAGGTTTAGCGTTAGGGCTAGGGTTACGGTTACGGTTAGGTTTAGGGCTAGGGCTAGCATTAGGATTAGTGTTTGGGCTAGGGCTAGGGCTAGGGCTAGCACTAGGATTAGGGTTAGGGCTGGGCTTAAAGTTAGGGTTAGGGCTAGGATTAAGGTTACAGTTAGTGCTAGCGCTAGGGTTAGATTTAGGACTAGGGTTAGGTTTCAAGCTAGTTCTAGGGTTAGTGTTAGGTGTAGGGTTACGTTTAGGACTAGGTTTAGAGTTAGGGCTAGGGTTAGGGTTAGGGTTAGAGTTAAGCTAGGGCTAGGAGTAGGGCTAGGGCCTGGGTTAGGGTTAGGGTTACAGTTAATGCTCGGGCTAGGGCTAGTGTTAGGGCTAGGGTTTGGGTTATGGTTGGGGCTAGGTCTAGGGTTAGGTTTAGGGCTAGGGCTTGGGCTAGGTTTAGGGTTCGGGCTTGGGCTTGGGCTAGGGCTATGGCTGGGTGTAGGGATAGATTTAGGATTAGAGCTAGTGCTACGGTTAGGGTTTGGGCTAGGGCTAGGCCTAAGGCTAGTTTTAGGTTTACGGTTAGGGCTAGGGCTTGGGCGAGGGCTAGTGTTAGGGGTAGGTTTAGGGCTAGGCTTAGGTTTAGGGTTAGGTTTAGGTCTAGGGCTAGGGCTAGGCTTAGGATTAGGTTTAGGGCTAGGGCTAGGGCTAGGGTTAGGGTTAGGTTTTGGGCTAGTGTTAGTGCTAGGGTTAGGGTTAGGGTTAGGGTTAGGGTTAGGGCTAGAACTAGGTTTAGGGTTAGGTTTGGGTTAGGGATAGGGCTAGGGCTAGTGTTAGGGTTAGGTGTAGTTTTAGGTTTAGGGTTAGGATAAGGGCTAGTTTTAGGGTTAGGTTTATGGCTAGGTCTAGGGCTTGGTTTAGGGCCAGGGTTAGGGTTTGGGTTAGGGCTGGCGCTAGGGCTAGGTTTACGGTTAGGGTACTGGTTAGTTTTCCGGCTAGGGCTAGTGTTAGGTTTAGGGTTAGGGTTATGGCTAGGGCTATGGCTAGGGCTACGGGTAGGCTTTGGGTTAGGGTTGGGGCTAGGGCTAGGTTTAGGTTTAGGGTTAGGGCTAGGACTAGGTTTAGGTTTAGGGCCTGGGCTAGGGTTAGGTTTAAGGTGTGATTTAGGGTTCAGGCTAGGGTCAGGGTTAGGGTTGGGTTGGTGTTGGTGTTGTGTTGGGGTTGGATTAGGGTTAAGGCTAAGGTTAGGGCTAGGGCTAGGGTTAGGGTTGGATTAGGGCTGTGGCTATTGTTAGTGACAGGGTTAGTGATTGGGCTAGGTTTAGTGTTAGGGTTAGGGTTAGGGTTAAGTCTAGGGCTAGGGTTAGGGTTTTGGTTAGGGTTAGGTCTAGGGCTAGGGCTTGTGTTAGGGTTAGTGTTCAGGTAAGGTTTAGGTTTAGTGCTAGGGTTACGGTTAGGGTTAGGGCTAGGGCTAGCACTAGGATTAGTGTTTGGGCTAGGGCTAGGGCTAGGGCTAGCACTAGGATTAGGGTTAGGGCTGGGGTTAAGGTTAGGTTTAGGGCTAAGACTAGGGTTACAGTTAGTGCTAGCGCTAGGGTTAGGTTTAGGACTAGGGTTAGGTTTCGAGCTAGTGCTAGGGTTAGTGTTAGGTTTAGGGTTACGGTTAGGACTAGGGTTAGAGTTAGGGCTAGGGTTAGGGTTAGGGTTAGGGTTAGTGTTAGGGTTAGGGTTAGAGTTAAGCTAGGGCTAGGAGTAGGGCTAGGGCCTGGGTTATGATTAGGGTTAGAGTAGTGCTAGGGCTAGGGCTAGGGTTAGAGCTAGGGTTTGGGTTATGGTTGGGGCTAGGTCTAGGGTTAGGTTTAGGGCTAGGGCTTGGGCTAGGTTTAGGGTTCGGGCTTGGGCTAGGGCTAGGGCTATGGCTGGGTGTAGGGATAGATTTAGGGTTAGAGCCTGTGCTACGGTTAGGGTTTGGGCTAGGGCTATGCCTAAGGCTAGTTTTAGGTTTACGGTTAGGGCTAGGGCTTGGGCTAGGGCTAGTGTTAGGGTTAGGTTTAGGGCTAGGCTTAGGTTTAGGGTTAGGTTTAGGTCTAGGGCTAGGGCTAGGCTTAGGTTTAGGTTTAGGGCTAGGGCTAGGGCTAGGGTTAGGTTTTGGGCTAGTGTTAGTGCTAGGGTTAGGGTTAGGTTTAGGGTTATGGTTAGGGCTAGTGTTAGGTTTAGGGTGTGGTTTAGGGTTAGGGCTTGAGGTAGGGTTAGGTTTAGTGCTAGCCCTAGGACTAGGTTTAGGGTTTTGGCTCGGGCTAGGGCTAGGGTTAGGGTTAGGGTTACCGTTAGGGCTGGGGCTAGGGCTAGCGCTATGGTAACGTTTAGGGTTACTGTTAGGGATCGTTTTAGGGTTAGAACTAGGATAGTGTTAGGATTAGGGTGTGGGATTGGTTTCGGGCTCGTGTTAGGGTTAGGGTTAGGGTTAGGCCTAGGACTAGGTTTAGGGTTAAGTTAGGGTTAGGGATAGGGCTAGGGCTAGTGTTAGGGTTAGGTGTAGTTTTAGGGTTAGGGTTAGGATAAGGGCTAGTTTTAGGGTTAGGTTTAGGGCAAGGGCTAGGGCTCGGTTTAGGGCAAGGTTTAGGGTTTTGGTTAGGGCTGGCACTAGGGCTAGGTTTAGGGTTAGTGTACCGGTTAGTTTTATGGCAAGGGCTATTGTTAGGTTTAGCCTGTGGGTTAGTCTTCGGGCGAGGGTTAGGGTTAGGTTTAGTGTTAGGGCTAGTGCTAGGGCTAGGGTTATGCTTAGGGCTAGGTTTAGGTTAAGGGTTCGGGCTAGGGCTCGGTTTAGTGTTAGGGCTTGGGCTCGGGCTAAGGCTAGTGTTAGGAATAGGGTTAGGTTTAGAGCTAGGGGTACGTTTAGGGTTAGGGCTAGGGCTTGGCCTAGGCTGGATTAGGTTTGCGGTTAGGGCTTGGCTAGGGCTAGGGCTAGTGTTAGGGGTAGGGTTAGGGGTAGGGTTAGGGCTAGGGCTAGTGTTACGTTTAAGGTGTGCATTAGGGTTCAGGTTCGAGTTAGGTTTAGGGTTTGGGTTAGGGCTAGCGCTAGGGCTAGGTTTAGGGTTAGGGTACCGGTTAGTTTTACAGCTAGGGCTAGTGTTACGTTTAGCCTGTGGGTTAGTGTTCGTGCTAGGGTTAGGGTTAGGTTTAGTGTTACGGCTAGGCCTAGGGCTAGAGCTAGGGTTAGGCTCAGGTCTAGAGTTAGGGCTAGGGTTAGGGTTAGGGCTATGTTTAGGTTTAGGGTTAGGGCTTGGTCTAGGCCTAGGGCTAGGGCTACGTTTAGGGTGAGGGTTAGGGCTAGGGCTAGGGCTTTATCTAGGGTTATGTCTAGGGCTAGACTAGGGTTATGTTTAGGGTTAGCGTTAGGGCTAGGGTTAGGGTTAAGTTTAGGGCTAGGTCTAGGGCTAGGGCTAGGGTTAGGGTTAGGATTATTTTTAGGGTTAGGGCTCGGGCTCGGGCTAGGGTTAGCGTTGGGGTTGTCGTTGGGGTTAAGGTTAGGGTTAGGGCTCGGTCTAGGGCTAGGTTTAGGGTTAGGTTTAGGGTTAGTGTTAGGGCTAGGTCTAGGGTTAGGATTAGGGTTATGGTTATGGCTAGGGGTAGGGTTGTGGTTAGGGTTAAGGCAATTGCTAGGTTTAGGGTTAGGTTTCAGGTTAGGGCTAGGGCTAGGGCTAGGGCTTCGGTGTGGGTTCGGGTTAGGGTTAGGGCTAGGGCTAGGGTTAGGAATAGTGTTATGGTTATGGCTAGGGCTAGGGTTGTGGTTAGGGTTAAGGCAAGGGCTAGGGTTCGGTTTAGGTTTCGGGTTAGGGCTAGGGCTAGGGCTAGGGCTTCGGTGTGGGTTCGGGTTAGGGTTAGGGCTAGGGCTAGTGTTAGGTTTAAGGTGTGGGTAGGGTTCAGGGTAGGTTTAGGTTTAGGTTTAGGATAAGGCCTAGGGCTAGGGTTAGGTTTAGGTTGGGGTTAGGTTTAGGGCTAGGACTAGGGGTTGGGTTAGTGTTAGGGTTATGGCTAGGGCTAGGGCTAGGTTTAAATTTAGGGTTAGGGCTAGGGTTAGGGTTATTCTTAGGGCTAAACCTAGGGCTATGGTTAGTGTTAAGTTTAGGGTTAGGGTACAGTTGTGGTTTGGGTTAGGTTTAGGGCTAGGTCTAGGTTTAGGGTTAGGGTTAGGACTAGGGCTAGGGCTAGGGCTAGGGTCGGGTTTAGGGTTTGGTATACGATTATAACTAGGCCTAATGATAGGTTTAGGGTGTGGGTGAGGGTCAGAGTTAGGGTTAGGGTTAGGGCTAGGGCTAGGGTTAGGGCTAGGGTAGGGTTAGGGATAGGGATAGGGCATGGATTAGGGTTAGGGCTATAGTTAGGGTTAGGGTTAGGTCTAGGTCTAGGTTTAGGGCTACGATTCGGGCTAGGGTTAGGGTTAAGGTTAGGGTTAGGGTTAGTTCTACAGTTAGGATTAGGGTTAGGGCTAGGGCTAGGGTTAGGGTTAGGGCTACAGTTAGGGTTAGGGTTATGGCTAGTACTAGGGTTAGGGTAGGGTTAAGAATACAGTTAGGGTTAGGGTTAGGGCTAGGGGTAGGGCTATGGTTCGGGTTAGGGTTAGGGTTAGTTTATTGTTAGGGTTAGGGTTAGGGCTAGCGTTACGGTTAGGGTTAGTGTTAGGCTAGGGCTAGTGATAGGACTAGAGCTACGGTTAGGGTTAGGGTTAGGGATAGGTTTAGGGCTAGGGTTCGGGTTATTTTTAGGGTTAGGGTTAGTTTATTGTTAGGGTTACGGTTAGGGCTAGCGGTACGGTTAGGGTTAGTGTTAGGCTAGGGCTAGGGATAGGACTAGAGCTACGGTTAGGGTTAGGGTTAGGGCTAGGGCTAGGGCTTGGTTTAGGGTTAGGGTTCGGTTTAGAGTTACGACTAAGGCTAGTGTTAGGTTTAGAGTATGGATTAGGGTTCAGGCTAGTGTCAGGTTTAGGGTAGGTTTTGGGGTTGGGTTTGTTGTTGGGGTTGGGGTTAGGGTTAGGGTTATGATTAGGGCTTGGGCTAGGGTTAGGGTTAGGGTTAGAGTTAGGTCTAGGGCTAGGGCGAGTGTTAGGGTTAGGGCTTGGGCTAGTGTTAGGGTTATGGTTAGGTTTAGGGTTAGGTGTAGTTTTAGGGCTAGGGCTAGGATTAAGTTTAGTTTTAGGGTTAGGGTTAGGGTTTTGTCTAGGTCTAGGGCTAGTGTTAGGGTTCGGGTTAAGGTAAAGTTTAGGGTTAGGGCTAGGTTTAGCATTAGAGTTAGGGCTAGGGTTAGGGCTAGAGCTAGGCTTAGGTTTAGGGTTTGGTCTAGGGCTCTGCCTAGGCTCACACAATGGTTATGGTTCGGGCTAGGTTTAGGGTCAGGGTTTGGGCTAGGACTATGGTTAAGTTTAGGGCTAGGGCTAGTGTTAGGGTTAGGGTTAGGGTTATTGCTAGCGCTAGGACTAGGTTACAGTTAGGGTTTGGGTTAGGGTTGCGGCTAGGGCTAGGTTTAGGTTTAGGGCTAGGACTGGGTTTAGATTTAGGGCTAGGGCCAGTGTTGGTTTAAGGTGTGATTTAGGGTTCAGGCTAGTGTCAGGGTTAGGGTTGGTTTGGTGTTGTTGTTGTGTTGGGGTTGGATTAGGGTTAGGGCTAAGGTTAGGGCTAGGGCTAGGGTTAGGGTTAGGGTTAGGGCTGGGGCTAGTGTTAGGGTTAGGGTTAGGGCTTGAGCTAGTGTTAGGTTTAGTGTTAGGGTTAGGGTTAGGGTTAAGGCTGTGGCTAGGTTAGGGTTAGTGTTAGGGTTAGGTCTAGGGCTAGGGCCAGTGTTCGGGTTAGGGTTCAGGTAAGGTTTAGGGTTATGGCTAGGGTTACGGTTGCAGTTAGGGTTAGTGCTAGGGCTAGCATTAGGATTAGTGTTTGGGCTAGGGCTAGCACTAGGATTAGGGTTAGGGCTAGGGTTAAGGTTAGGGTTAGGGTAGGACTAGGGTTACAGTGAGTGCTAGGGCTAGGGTTAGATTTAGGACTAGGGTTAGGGTTCGGGCTAGTGCTAGGGTTAGTTTTAGGTTTAGGGTGTGGGTTAGTGTTAGGACTAGGGTTAGGGTTAGGGCTAGGGTTAGGGTCAGGGTTAGGGTTAGGGCTTTGGATGGGGTTAGGGTTAGGTTTAGGGTAGGGTTAGGGCTAGAGCTAGGGCTAGGGTTAGGGTTAGCGTTTTGTCTAGGGCTAGGGCTAGTGTTAGGGTCAGGTTTAAGGTAAAGTTTAGGGTTAGGGCTAGGCTTAGCATTAGGTTTAGGGCTAGGGTTAGGGCTAGAGCTAGGGTTGGGGTTAGGGTTTGGTCTAGGGCTCGGCCTGGTCTAACACTATGGTTAGGGTGAGGGCCATGGCTAGGGTTAGGTTTTGGGCTTGTTCTATGGTTAAGTTTAGGGCTAGGGCTAGTGTTAGGAGTAGGGTTAGGGTTATGGCTAGGGCTACGGTTAGGGTTTGGGTTAGGGTTGGGGCTAGGTCTAGGGTTAGGTTTAAGGCTAGGGCTAGTTTAGGGTTAGGGATAGGACTAGGTTTAGGTTTAGGGCTAGGGCCAGTGTTGGGTTAAGGTCCGGGTTAGGGTTCAGGTTAGAGTCTGGGTTAGGGTTGGGTTGGTGTTGGTGTTGTGTTGCGGTTGGATTAGTGTTAGGGCTAAGGTTAGGGCTAGGGCTAGGGTTAGGGTTAGGGTTAGGGTTAGGGCTGGGGCTAGTGTTAGGGTTAGGATTAGTGTTAGGGTTAGTGTTAGGTTTAGGGTTAATGCTAGGGCTAGGGTTAGGGTTAGGGTCAGGGTTAGCGTTAGGGTTAGGGTTAGGGTTAGGGTTACGTCTAGGGCTAGGGCTAGTGTTAGTGTTAGGGTTCAGGTAAGGTTTAGGGTTAGGGCTAGAGTTAGTGTTACGGTTAGGGTTAGGGCTAGGGCTAGCGTTAGGATTAGTGTTTGGGCTAGGGCTAGGGCTAGGGCTAGCACTAGGATTAGGGTTAGGGCTAGGGTTAAGGTTAGGGTTAGGGCTAGGACTAGGGTTACAGTTAGTGCTAGGTCTAGGGTTAGATGTATATCTAGGGTTAGGTTTTGAGCTAGTACTAGGGTTAGTGTTAGGTTTAGGGTTACGGTTTTGACTAGGGTTAGGGTTAGGTTTAGGCTAGGGCTAGGGCAAGGGCTTGGGTTATGGTTAGGCCTAGGGCTAGGGCTTGGTTTAGGGTTTGCATTAGGGTTAGACTATAGGCTAGGGTAAGGTTTAGGCTGTGGGTTAGGATTAGGGCTAGGGTTAGGGTTAAGGCTAGGGTTAGGGCTGGGGCCAGGGTTAGGGTTATGGTTAGGGCTGGGGCTAGGTTTAGGGTTAGTGTTAGTGTTAGGGTTAGGGTTAAGGCTAGGGCTAGGGTTAGGGATAGACTAGGGTTTGGTCTAGGGCTAGAGCTAGTGTTAGGGTTAGGTTTAAGTTAAGGTTAAGGGTTAGGGCTAGGTTTACGGTTAAGTTTAGGTTTAGGGCTAGGGCTAGTGTTAGTATTAGTGTTTGGGCTAGTGCTAGGGCTAGGGCTAGCACTAGGATTAGGGTTAGGGCTAGGGTTAGGGTTAGGGCTAGGGTTAGGTTTAGGGTTAGGTTTAGCATTTGTGTTAGTCCTAGGACTAGGCCTTGTGCTAGGGCTAGGGTTAGGGTTAGGGCTAGGCCTAGGGCTAGCGTCTGGTTTAGGGTTTGGATTAGGTTTAGAGCTAGGGCTAGTGTTAGTGTTAGGGTGTCGTTTAGTGTTAGGGCTAGGGTTAGGGTTAGGGCTAGGGTTAGGGTTAGGGCAAGGCTAGTTTTAGGGCTAGGGTTAGGGTTAGGTTTAGGTTTAGGCCTAGGGCTAGTGTTATGGTAAGGGTTAGGGATAGGGCTAGGGCTACGTTTAGGTTTAGGGTTACGCTTAAGTTTAGGGCTAGGACTAGGTCGAGGGTTAGGGTTAGGGTTTGTGTTAGATTTACGGCTAGGGCTAGTGTTAGGTTTAGGGTGTGGGTTAGGGTTCATGGTAGGATCAGGTTTAGTGTTGGGGTGGTTGTGGTCGTTGGGGTTTGGGTTAGGGTTAGGGTTATGGTTAGGGCTAGGTCTAGTGTTATGGTTAGGTTAGGGTTAGGGCTTGGGCAGGGGTTAGGTTTAGGGTTAAGGCTTGGGCTAGGGTTAGGGTTAGGGTTAGGCTGGTGCTAGGGCTAGGGGTAGGGCTATGATTAGGGTTAGGGTTAGAGTTAGGGCTAGGGCTAGGCCTAGGTTTAGGGTTAGGGTTCGGGTTAGGGTTACTGCTAGGGCTAGTGTTAAGTTTACGTTGTGGGTTAGGGTTCAGGCTAGGGTCAGGTTTAGGGTTGGGGTTGGGGTTGGGGTTGTTGTTGGGGTTGGATTAGGTTTAGGATTAAGGTTAGGGCTAGGGCTAAGGTTAGGGTTTGGGTTAGAGTTAGGGCTTCTGCTAGGGCTATGGCTAGGGTTAGGGTTAGGTTTCAGGTTAGGGTTACGACTAGGGCTAGGGCTAGGGTTAGGCTTAGGGCTACTGTTAGGGTTAGGGTTTGAATTAGGGCTAGGCTTGGGCTAGGGGTAGGGTTAGGGTTCATGTTAGGGTTATGGCTAGGGCTAGTGTTAGGGTTAGGGTACGGCTAGGGCTAGGGCTAAGGTTATAGCTAAGGCTATGGTTAGGGATTGGGTTAGGGTTTGGGTTAGGGCTACGGCTAGGGCAGCGCAAGGGCCAGTGCTAGGGTTAGGGTTACGGCTAGGGCTGGTTTTAATGCTAGAGTTAGGGTTACGGTTAGGGCTAGGGTTAGGTTTAGGGTTAGGGTTAGTCTAGGGCTAGTCTACAGCTAGGGCTACGGTTAGGTTTAGGGTTATGGTTAGGGCTAGGGCTAGGGTTAGGGTTAGGGTTTGGGCTATGGCTAGGGCTAGCACTAAGGTTAGGGTTAAGGCTCGGGATAGGTTTAGGGTTAGGGTTAGTGCTAGGGCTACAGTTAGGGTTAGTGCTAGGGCTACAGTTAGGGTTAGAGCTAGGGTTAGGGTTAGGATTAGGTCTAGGGCTAGGGTTAGGGTTTGCGTTAGTGTTAGGGCCAGGGTTAGCGTTACATTTAGGATGTGGGTTAGGGTCAGAGCTAGGGTTAGGGTTAGGGTTAGGGAAAGGGCTAGGGTTAGGTTTAGGTTTAGGACTAGGGCTAGGGTTAGGGTTATGTTTAGGGCTAGGGCTATGGTTAGGGTTAGGGCTAGGGTTAGGGTTAGGGCTACGGCTAGGGCTAGGGTTAGGGTTAGGGTTAGGGTTACGGTTAGGACTAGGGTTAGGGTTAGGGTTAGGGTAGGGCTAGGGGTAGGGCTAGGGCTAGGGTTAGGGTTAGGGTTAGGGTTAGAGTTAGGTCTAGGGCTAGCGCTAGGGTTAGGGTTAGGGTTTGGGTTGGGGTTATGGCTAGGGCTAGTGTTGGGATATGGTGTGGGTTAGGGTTCAGGCTAGGTCAGGGTTAGGGTTGGGGTTAGTGTTGGTGTTGTGTTGGGGTCGGATTAGGGTTCGGGCTAAGGTTAGTGCTACGGCTAGGGTTAGGTTTAGGGTTAGGGTTGGGGCTAGTGTTAGGGTTAGGGTCAGGGCTTGGGTAGGGTTAGGGTTAGTGTTAGTGTTAGGGTTAATATTAAGGCTAGGGCTAGGGCTAGGGTTAGGTTTCGGTTTAGGGTTAGGTCTAGTTCTAGGGCTAGTGTTAGGCTTAGGGTTAAGGTAAGGTTTAGTGTTAGGGCTAGGGTTACGGTTAAGGTTAGGGTTAGTGCTAGGGCTAGCGTTAGGATTAGTGTTTGGGCTAGGGCTAGGGCTAGCACTAGGATAAGGCTTAGGGCTAAGGTTAGGGTTAGGGTTAGGGCTAGGTCTAGGGTTAGGGTTTTTACTAGGGCTAGGGTTAGATTTAGGACTAATGTTAGGTTTCAGGCTAGGGCTAGGGTTACTGTTAAGTTTAGGGTTATGTTTAGGACTAGGGTTAGGGTTAGGTTTAGCGTTAGGCTAGGGCTAGGGCTAGGGTTAGGGTTAGGGTTAGGGTTAGAGTTAGGGCTAGGACTAGGGCTAGCGTTAGAATTAGTTTTTGTGCCTGGACTAGGGCTAGGGCTAGCACTAGGTTTAGGGTTAGGGTTTAGGGTTAGGTTTATGGTTAGGGTTAGGGTTAGGGTTTGTGTTAGTCCTAGGACTAGGGTTATGGTTAGGGT
>CM027399.1:48937131-48938486 GCA_015711505.1 Sylvilagus bachmani | reverse complement strand
GTTAGGGCTAGGGCTAGGGTTAGGGTTAGGGTTTGGGTTAGGGCTAGCGTTAGGGCTAGTGTTAGATCTAGGGCTAGGGTTAGTGTTAGGGTTGGGATTACGGTTAGGATTAGGGTTAGGTTTAGGCTAGGGCTATGGCTAGTGCTACGAATAGGGATAGGGTTAGGGTTAGGGTTAGTGTTGGGGTTGTTCTTGGGATTGGGGTTAGTGTTAGGGCTAGTGCTATGTTTAGGGTTAGGGTTAGGGTTAGGGATAGGGCTTGGGCTAGGGTTATGGTTATCGTTAGGGTTACAGTTAGGTCTAGGGCTAGGGCTAGTGTTAGGGTTAGTGTTACGGTAAGGTTTAGGGCTAGGGTTAGGGCTAGGGTTAGGGTTAGGAGTAAGGCTAGCGTTAGGGTTAGAATAAGGCTTATTGCTAAGGTTAGGGTTAGGGCTATGCTGAGGGTTAGGGTTAGGGTTAGTGTAAGGTTTAGGTTTAGGGTTCGGGTTTTATGGTTAGGTCTAGCGCTATGCCTAGTGCTAGGGTTAGGGTTAGGTTAGGGCTAGGGCTAGGGTTAGGGTTAGAGTTAGGTTATGGCTAGGGCTAGTGCTAGGGCTAGAGTTAGGTTTAGTTTTAGGCCTAGGATAGGGTTAGGTTCAGGGTTAGTGTTAGGGTTAGGGTTAGGGCTACGGGTAGTGTTAGGTTTAGGTTGTGGTTTAGGGCTCGGGCTAGGGTTAGGGTTAGAGTTAGGGCTAGGGCTAGGTTTAGGGTTATGGTTAGGGTTAGGTTTTGGGTTAGGTCTAGGGTAGGGCTAGGGTTAGGGTTAAGGTTAGTGTTAGGGATAGGACCAGGGCTAGGGTTAGGTTTAGGGTTAGGGTTAGGGTTAGTTTTAGGGTTAGGTCTAGGGTAGGGCTACGGTTAGGGTTAGGGTTAGGGTTAGAGTTAGGGTTAGTTTTAGGGTTAGGTCTAGGGCTAGGGCTACGGTTAGGGTTAGGGTTAGGGTTAGGGCTAGGGCTAGGTCTAGAGCTAGGGCTAGGGCTAGGGTTAGGGTTAGGGTACGGTTAGGGTTAGGGCTAGGGCTAGGTTTAAGCTTAGGGTTAGGGCTAGGGCTAGGGCCAGGCCTGGGATAGGGTTAGTTTTAGGCTTAGGGCCAGGGCTAGGGTTAGGGTTAGGGCTAGGGCTAGGGTTAGGGTTAGGGTAAGGGTTAGGGTTCGGGTTAGGGATAGGGCTAGTGTTAGGTTTAGGGCTAGGGTTATGATTAGGGCTAGGGCTATGGGTAGGGTTATGTTTAGGGCTAGGGCTAGGGTTAGGGATAGGTTTAGGGCTAGGGTTAGGTTTAGTGTTAGGGCTAGGTTTAGGGTTAGGTTTAGTGCTAG
>CM027399.1:48864631-48932131 GCA_015711505.1 Sylvilagus bachmani | reverse complement strand
GATTAGGGCTTGGGCTAGGGTTAGGCTTAGGGCTAGGGTTAGGGTTAGGGTTAGGGTTAGGATTAGGACTAGGGTTAGGACTAGGGTTAGGCCTAGGGCTACGTTTAGAGTTAGTGTTAGGGCTAGCATTAGGGCTAGAGTTAGGTTTAGTGTTAGGTCTAGTGTTAGGGTTAGGGTTAGGGCTAGTGCGAGGGCTAGGGCTAGTGTTAGGGTTAGGGATAGGGCTAGGGCTAGGGTTAGGGTTAGGGTTAGGGTTAGGATTAGGACTAGGGTTAGGTTTAGGGTTAGGGCTAGGGTTATGGTTAGGGTTACTGTTAGGGCTAGGGCCAGGGCTAGAGCTAGGGTTACATTTAGGTTTAGAGTTAGGGTTCGGTTTAGGGTTAGAGCTAGGGGTAGTGTTAGTTTTAGGGTGTTGATTTGGGTTCAGACTCGAGTTAGGGTTAGGGCTAGGTCTAGGTCTCGGGCTAGGGATAGGTTTAGGGCTGGGGCTAGGCCTATGGCTTGGGTCAGGTTTAGGGTTAGTGTTAGGGCTAGGGCTAGGTTTAGGTTTAGGTTTAGGGCTAGGGCTAGGGCCAGGATTAGATTTCGGGCTAGATCTAGGGCTAGGTTTAAGGTTAGGGTTAGGGCTAGGGCTCGGGGTATGTAAGGGTTATGTCTAGGGCTAGGTCTAGGGTTAGGTTTAGGGTTTTGATTAGGACTAGGGTTAGGGTTAGGTTTAGGTCTAGGTCTAGGGCTAGGGCTAGGATTAGGGTTAGGGTTATGTTTTTATTAGGGCTAGGGCTAGAGCTAGGGTTAGGTTTGGGGTTGTCGTTGGGTTTGGGGTTAGGGTTAGCATGTTGGCTAGTGCTAGGGTTAGGGTTAGGGTTAAGGTTAGAGTGAGGGCTAGGTTTAGTTTTAGGTTAGGGATAAGGCTAGGGTTAGGTTTAGGGTTATGGTTATGGCTATGGCTAGGTCTAGGGTTAGAGTTAGGGTTAGTTTTAGGGCTAGCGCTAGGGTTAGGTTTAGGCTTAGGGTTGGAGTTAGGGTTAGGACTAGGGCTAGTGTTAGGGTTAGGGTTAGGGTGAGGGCTAGGTCTAGGACTAGACTAGGGTTAGGTTTAGGGTTAGTTTTGTGGGCTAGTGCAAGGTTAGTATTAGGGTTAGGTTTAGGGACAGAACTAGGGTTAGGTTTAGGGTTAGGGTTAGGGTTAGTGTTGAGGTTAGTGTTAGGGCTAGACCTAGCGTTACGGTTAGGGTTATGTTAAGGTCTAGGTCTAGGTCTAGGGTTAGGGCTAGGGTTAGTGTTGGGGTTTTCGTGGTGGTTCAGGTTAGGTTAGGGATAGGGTTAGGTCTAGAGCTAGGGCTAGTGTTAGAGTTAGGGTTATGTTTAGGGTTAAACTAGGGATAGTGTTAGGGTTAGGATTTGGGCTAGGGTAAGGATAGGGTTAGGGTTAGGGTTAGGGTTAGGGTTTTGGCTAGGGCTAGGGCTAGGGCTAGAGTTAGGGTTAGTGTTAGGGCTAGGGCTAGGGTTAGTTTTACCGTTAGGGTTAGGGTTAGGGTTGGGGTTAGTGTTAGGGCTAGGGTTAGGGTTAGGGTTAGGGTTGGGTTAGTGTTAGGGTTAGTGTTAGGTCTAGGGCTAGGGATAGTGTTAGGGTTAGGGTTACGGTTAGGGTTAGGGTTAGGGTTAGGGTTAGGGCTAGGGTTAGGGTTAGGGTTAGGGTTAGGCTAGGACTAGGGCTAGGGTTCGAGTTAGGGTTAGGGTAAGGGTTAGGGTTAGGCCTAGGGCTAGGGATAGTGTTAGGGTTAGGGTTAGGGTTCGGGTTAGGGTTAGTGTTAGGGCTAGGGATATGGTTAGGTTTAGGTTTAGGGCTAGGGTTAGGGTTAGATTTAGTGTTAGGTCTAGGGCTAGGATTAGGGTTAGGGTTACAGTTAGGGCTAGGTCTAGGGCTAGAGTGAGGGTAACGGTTAGGGTTAGAGTTAAGTCTTGGTCTAGGGCCAGTGTTAGGGTTAGGGTTAGGGCTAGGGTTAGGTTTAGTGTTAGGGCAAGGGCTAGGGGATGGTTAGGTTTAGGGTTAAGGCTAGGGCTACGTTAGGGTTAGGGTTAGGGCTAGGTTTAGGGTTAGTATTATGGCAAGGACTAGGGGATGGTTAGGTTTATGGCTAAAGCTAGGCCTAGGGCAAGGGTTAGGGTTACGGTAAGGTTAGGTCTAGGACTAGGGCAAGGGTTAGGTAGGGTTAGGGTTAGGTCTAGGAATAGGGCTAGGGTTTGGTTTAGGGTTAGGGTTAGGATTAGGGTTAAGGTTAGGTCAAGGACTAGGGCTAGGGTTAGGGTTAGGGTTAGGTCTAGGACTAGGGCTAGTGTTAGGGTTAGGGCTAGTGTTAGGGTTACGGTTATGTTAAGGTCTAGATCTAAGTCTAGTGTTAGGTCTAGCGATAGGTTTGGGGTTGGTGTTGTGGTTGCGGTTTGGGTTAGGATTAGAGTCAGGTCTAGGGCTAGGGCTAGGGTTAGGGTCAGGTTTAGGGTTAGGGCTAGGGCTACGGTTAGGGTTAGGTTTAGTTGTAGGGTTAGGTTAGGGTTAGGTTTATGGCTAGGGCTAGAGTTAGTTTTATGCAAGGGCTAGGGTTAGGGTCAGGGTTATGGTTAGGATTAGGTCTAGGACTAGGGCTAGGGTTAGGTTTAGGGTTAGGGTTAGGGTTAGGGTTGGGGTTAGGGAAAGGGCTAGGACCAGGGTTAGGGTTAGGATTATTTCTAGGACTAGGGCTAGTGTAAGGTTAGGGTTAGGTTAGCATTAAGGCTAGCGCTAGGTCTAGGGTTAGGGTTAGGAATAGGGCTAGGGCTAGGCCTAGGGCTAGGTTTAGGGTTAGGGTTAGGGTTTGGGCTAGGACTAGGCCTAGGACTAGGGTTAGGGTTAGGGTTAGGGTTAGGGTTAGGGTTAGGTGTATGTTAAGGTCTAGGTCTAGGTCTAGGGTTAGGTTTGGGGTTGGGGTTGTGCTTGGGGTTGGGGTTATGGTTAGGCTTAGGTCTAGGTCTAGGACAAGGGCTAGGGTTCGGGTTAGTTTTAGGGCTAGGGCTAGGGTTAGGTTTAAGGTTAGGGTTAGGGCCAGTGCTAGGGTTAGGTTATCCATTAGGGTTAGGCTTTGTGTGGTGGTTAGTGTTAGTGCTAGGGCTAGGGTTAATGTTGGGGTTGGGGTTAGGGTTAGGGTTTGGTTTAGGGTTAGGTTAAGGGTTTAAGTTACGGTTTGGGCTAGGGCTAGGGCTAGGGTTAGGTTTAGGGATATGGCTAGGGTTAGGGTTAGGGTTAGGGTGAGGGTTAGGGCTAGGGATAGGTTAGGTGTAGGGTTAGGGTTAGGATTAGGGCTTGGGCTAGGCCTAGGACTATGGTTAGGGTTAGGGTTAGGAATAGGGTTAGGGTTAGGGTTAGCGCTAGGGCTAGGGCTAGGTTTAGTGTTACGTTTTGGTTAGCATTAGGGCTATTGCTAGGTTTAGGGTTAGCTCTAGGGTTAGGATTAGGAATAGGTTTAGACCTGGGGTATGGTTAGGTCTAGAGTTAGGGTTAGGATTAGGGTTAGGATTAGGGCTAGGCCTAGGCCTAAGGCTAGGGTTAGGGTTAGGGTTACGGTTAGGGTTAGGGTTAGGCTTAGGGTTAGGCTTAGGGTTAGGGTTAGGGCTAGGGTTAGGGTTATGATTATGGCTAGGTCTAGGGCTAGAGCTAGGGTTAGGGTTAGGTTTATGTTTAGCGTTAGGGCTAGGGCTAGGGTTAGGGTTCGGATTATGTTTAGGGTTAGGGCTAGGGCTAGGGCTAGGGTTAGGGTTAGGGTTAGGTTTAGGGTTAGGGTTAGTTTAAGGGCCCGGGCTAGGGTTAGGTTTCGGTTTAGGTTTGGGGTTAGGGTTTGGGTTAGGTCTAGGATAAGGGATAGGGTTAGGTTTAGGTTTAGGGTTAGGGTGTGTGTAGGGGTTAGCATTAGGGCTAGGGCTAGGGCTAGGGTTAGGTTTAGGTCTAGGACTAGGTCTAGTGTTATGGTTAGCTTTAGGGTTAGTGTTAGGGCTAGGGCTAGGGTTAGGGTTAGGGCTAGGGCTAGGGCTAGGGTTAGGTTTCGGGTTAGGCCTAGTGTTAGGGCTAGGGCTAGGGTTAGGGTTAGGTTTAGGTTTAGGCCTACAGCTAAGACTAGGGCTAGGGTTAGTGTTAGGGTTAGGGTTAGGTCTAGGGCTAAACTAAGGTTAGGGTTAAAGTTAGTGGTAGGGATAGGGCTAGAGTTAGGGTTAGTGTTAATGATAGGGTTAGGGTTAGGTTTAGGGTTATGGGTAGGGTTAGGGTTTGGGTTAGGGTTAGGGCTTTGGGTAGTGTTAGGTTTAGAGTGTGGTTTAGTGCTCAGGCTAGGGATAGGGTTAGGGCTAGGGCTAGGGCTAGGGCTAGGGCTAGGGCACGGTTTACGGTTAGGATTAGGGTTAGGGCTAGGGCTAGGTTTCGCGTTAGGTCTAGAGCAAGTGTTTGATTTGCGGTTAGGGTTAGTGTTAGGGTTAGGTCGAGTGCTAGGGCTAGTTTAGGGTTAGGGTTAGTGTTAGGGCTAGGGTCAGGTTTAGGGTTGGGTTTATGGCTAGGCCTAGGGTTAGGTTTAGGATTAGGCCTAAGGATAGGGCTAGGGCTAGGGTAAGGGTTAGGGCTAGTGTAGGGATATATTTAGGGTTAGTTTTTGGGGCTAGTGCTAGGGTAGTTTTAGGGTTAGGGTTAGGGACAGAACTAGGTTTAGGTTAAGGATTAGGGTTAGGTTAGGGTTGGGGTTAGTGTTAGTGCTAGGGCTAGGGTTAGGGTTAGGGTTAGGTTCATATTAAGGACTAGGTCTAGGTCTAGGTTTAGGGCTAGTGTTAGTGTTGGGGTTGGGGTTGTGCTTGGGGTTGGGGTAAGTGTTAGGGTTAGGTCTAGGGCTATGGCAAGGCCTAGGGCTAGGATTAGGGTTAGTTTTAGGGCTAGGTCTAGGGTTAGGTTTAGGGTTATGTTTAGGGTCATGGTTAGGGCAAAGGCTAGGGTTAGGTTTACAGTTAGGTTTAGCCTTAGGGTGGTGGATAGTGTTAGGGCAGGGCTAGGGTTTAGGTAGGATTAAGGTTAGGGTTAGGGTTAGGTCTAGGGCTACGGTTAGGGTTAGGGTTAGGGTTAGGGTTAGGGTTAGTGTTAGGGCTAGGGTTATGGTTAGAGTTAGCGTAGGGCTAGGGCTAGGGCTCGGGTTAGGTTTAGGTTTACGGCTGGGTTACTGTTAGGGTTAGGATTAGGATTAGGGCTAGTGCTAGGCCTAGGGCTAGGGTTAGGATTAGGGTTAGGGTTAGGTCTAGGGCTAGTCCTAGGGCTAGGGTTAGGGTTAGAGTTAGGGCTAGGGTTAGGGTTAGGTCTAGGTTTAGGGTTAGGATTAGGGTTAGGATTAGTGCTAGGGTTAGGCCTAGGGCTAGGGTTAGGTTTAGGGTTAGGGTTATGGCTAGGGTTAGGGTTAGGGTTAGGGGTAGCTCTAGGGCTAGGTCTAGGGCTAGGGTTAGGATTATGTTTAGGTTTGGGCTAGGGCTATTGTTGGGCTAGGGCTAGGGTTAGGTTTAGGGTTAGGGTTAGTTTTGGGGCCAGGGCTAGGGTTAGGTTTAGGTTTAGGGTTGGGGTTAGGGTTAGGTCTAGGACTACGGCTAGGGTTAGGTTTAGGGTTAGGGTTAGGTTTAGGGTTAGGGTTAGGGCTAGGGCTAGTGTAATGGTTAGGTTTATGTTAAGGTCTGGGTCTAAGTCTAGCGTTAGGGCTAGGGTTAGGTTTAGGGTTGGGGTTGTGGTTGTGGTTAGGGTTTTGGTTAGGCTTAGGGTCACGTCTAGGGCTAGGGCTAGTGTTAGGGTCAGTGTTCTGGATAGGGCTAGTGCTACGGTTAGGATTAGGTTTAGGGTTAGGGCTAGGGCTAGGACTAGGGTTATGTTTAGTGTTAGGGCTAGGGTTAGGATTAGGGTTTGGGCTATGGTTTGAGCTAGGGCTAGGGCTAGGGTTAGGCTTAGGGTTAGAGTTAGGGTTACGGCTAGGGCTAGGGTTACGGCTAGGGCTAGTGTTAGGTTTAGGGTGTGTGTTAGGGTTAAGCTAGGGTCACGTTTAGGGTTGGAGTTTGCGTTGGAATGGTCGTTGGGGTTGGGTTAGTGTTAGGGTTAGAGTTAGGGCTGTGGCTATGGTTAGGGTTAGGGTTAGGGTTAGGGTTAGGGCTAGGGTTTGGGTTAGGGTTAGGGTAAGGTTAGGTTAGGTTTGGGGCTAGGGCTAGTGCTAGGATTAGGCTTAGGGCTAGAGTAAGGGTTACGGCTAGGGCTTGGGTTAGGGTTAGGTTTAGGGTTAGGTTTATTGTTAGGGTTAGGGTTAGGGCTAGGGCTAGGGTTAGGATTAGGGTTAGGGTTAAGGTATGGTTTATGGTTAGGGCTAGGTTTAGGGTTAATGTTGGTGTTAGGGCTAGGGCTAGCATTAGGGTTAGGGTTAGGGTTATGGCTAGGGAGAGGGTTCAGTTTAGGGTTTGGGCTAGGGCTAGGGCTAGGGCTAGGGTTAGGATTATGGTTAAGATTTGTGTTGGGGCTAAAGCTAGGGCTAGGGTTAGGGTTAGGTTTGGGGTTAAGATTAAGGCTAAGGTTAGGGTTAGGTTTAGGGCTAGGGCTAGGGTTATGGTTAGGGCTAGGACTAGGGTTAGGCTTTGGGCTAGTGCTAGGGTTATTGTTAGGGTTAGGGTTAGGGTTAGGTCTAGGGCTAGGGCTAGGGTTAGGTTTAGGGCTAGGGCTTGGTTTAGGATTTGGATTAGGGTTAGAGCTAGGGCTAGGGTTAGGTTTAGCATGTGGGTTTGGGTTAGGGCTAGGGTTAGTGTTAGGGCTAGGACTAGGGTTAGGGCTAGTGTTAGGGTTAGGGCTAGGGCTAGAGCTAGATTTTGGGTTAGGGTTATGTTTAGGTTTAGGACTAGGGTTCGGTTTAATATTAGGGTTAGGGCTAGGGCTAGGGCAAGGGCTAGGGTTAGTGTTAGGGTTAGGGCAAGGGCTAGGGCTATGGTTAGGTCTAGGTTTTCTACTAGGGTTAGGGTTAGGGTTGGGATAGGGTTAAGTTTAGGGCTAGGGTTAGGGTTAGGGTTAGGGCTAGGTCTAGGGTAGGATTAGGGTTAGTATTACTGTTAGGGCTGGTGTTAGGTTTAGGGTTAGGGCTGGGTCTAGGCCTAGGGTTAGGGCTAGGGTTAGGGCTAGGGTTAGGGTTAGGGTTAGGGATAGGGATAGGGCTATGTTTAGGGCTATTGTAAGGGTTAGTTTTAGGGTTAGGGCTAGGGTTAGTGTTAGGGTTAGGGTTACGGTTAGGACTAGGGTTCGGGTTAAGGTTAGGGTTTGGCAAGGGATAGGGCTATGGTTAGGGTTAGGATTAGAGTTAGGGCTAGGGCTAGGCCTAAGGTTAGTGTTAGGGTTCAGTTTAGGGTTACAGCTAGGGTAGTGTTACTTTTAGGGTGTGGGTTAGGGTTCAGGCTAGGGTTAGGGTTAGGGTTGGGTTGGAGTTGGGGTTTTTATAGGGTTATGTTAGGGTTAGGATTAAGGTTAGTGCTAGGGCTAGGGTTAGGGTTAGGGTTAGGGCTGGGGCTAGGGTTAGGGTTAGGGTTAGGGCTTGGGCTAGGGCTATTGTTAGGCATAGGGTTATGGTTAGGGTTAGGGATAGGTCTATGGTTAGGGTTAGGGCTATGGTTAGGGTTAGGGTCAGGCCTAGGGTTAGGTTTAAGGCTAGGGTTAGGGCTAGGGCTAGGGCGAGGGCTAGGGTTAGGGTTAGGGTTTGGGCTTTGGCTAAGTCTAGGGTTAGGTTAACGGTTAGGGATAGGTGTAGGGTTAGGGTTAGGGCTATGGTTAGGCTTAGGGCTAGGGCTAGGGTCAGGGTTAGGGTTAGGGTTAGGTTTTCGTTTAGGACTAGGGTTAGGTTTAGGGTTAGTCTAGGGCTAGGGCTAGAGTTAGTGCTACGGTTAGAGTTAGGGTTATTGTTGGTTCTAGGACTAGGGCTAGGATTTGGATTAGGGTTCGGGTTAGTGTTAAGGCTAGGGCTAGTGTTAATTTTAGGGTGTGTGTTAGGGTTCAGGCTAGGGTTAGGGTTAGGGTTAGTGTTACGGCTAATGCTACGGCTACAGCTAGTACTAGGGTTAGCGTTAGGGCTAGGGCTAGAGTTAGTGTTAGTGCTAGGTTTCGGGTAAGGTTTAGGGCTAGGGCTACGTTTAGGGTTAGGGCTAGGGGTAGGGCTAAGGCTAGGGTTTGGGTTAGGGTTAGGTTCAGGGCTAGGGTTAGGTTTAGGGCTATGGTTAGGGTTAGGGTTAGGGTTAGTGCTAAGGCTAGGCTTAGGGTTAGGGTTAGGTTTGGGTTAGGGTTAGGGCTAGGCCTATGATTAGGGTTAAGGTTAGGGTTTGGGATAGGACTAGGGTTAGGTTAAGGGATATGGTTAGGGTTAAGGTTAGGGCTAGGGCTAAGGCTAGGGTTTGGGTTAGGGTTAGGGTTAGGGTTAGGGCTAGGGCTAGGGTTAGGGTCTGATTTAGGTCTAGGGCTACGGCTAGTGTTAGGGGTAGGGTTAAGGTAACGTTTAGGGTTAGGCCTAGGGTTAGGGTTAGGTTTGGGATGTGGGTTAGGGTTAGGGCTAGGGTTAGGATTAGGAATAGGCTTAGGTTTAGGGTTAGGGTTAAGCTAGTGCTAGTGGTAAGGCTAAGGCTAAGGTTAGGGTTAGGTTTAGCGTTAGGGCTAGGGCTAGGGTTAGGGTTAGGTCTAGGTTAGGGTAATGGTTTGGGCTAGGGCTAGGTTTAGGGTTAAGGCTAGGGCTAGGGCTAAGGCTGGGGTTAGGGTTAAGTTTCGGGTCAGGGCTAGGGCTAGGTTTAGGGTTAAGGCTAGGGCTAGGGCTAAGGCTGGGGTTAGGGTTAAGTTTCGGGTCAGAGCTTGGGTTAGGGTTAGGACTACGGTTACTTTTAGGTTTAGTTCTAAACCTAGGCTTACGGCTAGGGCTAGGGTTACGGTTAGGGTTAGGGCTAGGGCTAGGGCTTGGGCTAGAATTAGGGTTAGTGTTACCGTTAGGGTTAGGGCTAGTGTTAGGTTTAAGGTTAGGTTTATGGCTAGTGCTAGAGTTACGGTTAGGGCTTGGGTAAGGTTTATGGCTATGGTTACTGTTAGGGTTAGGGTTACGACTAGGACTAGGGTTAGGTTTAGGGCTATGGTTAGGGTTAGGGTTAGGGTTATGGCTAGGGCTAGGTCTATGTCTAGGGTGGTGTCTAAGGCTAGGTCTAGGGTTAGGTTTAGGGTTAGGGTAGGGCTAGGGTTAAGGTTAGGGTTAGGTCTAGGGCTAGGTCTAGGATTAGGGTTAGGATTATGTTTTTATTAGGGATAGGGCTAGGGCTAGGGTTAGTTTTGGGGTTGTCGTTGGGGTTGGGGTTACAGTTAGCGTTAGGGCTATGGTTAGCGTTAGGGCTAGTGCTAGGGTTAGGGTTAGGTTTAGGGTTAAATTTAGGGCTATGTTTAGGGTTAAGTTAAGGGCTAAGGCTAGGGTTAGGGTTAGGGTTATGGCTATGGCTATGGCTAGGTCTAGGGCTAGAGTTAGGGTTAGTTTTAGGGCTAGGGCTATGGTTAGGTTTAGGCTTAGGGTTGGAGTTATGGTTAGGGTTAGGGTTAGGTCTTGGACTAGGATTAGGGTTAGGTTTAGTGTTAGTTTTGTGGGCTAGTGCAAGGTTAGTTTTAGGTTTATGGTTAGGGACAGAACTAGGGTTAGGTTTAGGGTTAGGGTTAGGGTTAGAGTTGAGGTTAGTGTTAGTGCTAGGGCTAGCGTTAGAGTTAAGGTTATGTTAAGGTCTAGGTCTAGGTCTAGGGTTAGGGCCTGAGTGAGTGTTGGGGTTTTGGCTGTGGTTCAGGTGGGTTAGGGATAGGGTTAGGTCTAGGGCTAGGGCTAGTGTTAGGGTTAGGGTTAGGTTTAGGGTTAAACTAGGGATAGTGTTAGGGTTAGGATTTGGGCTAGGGTAAGGGTTAGGGTTATGGTTAGGGTTATGGCTAGGGCTAGGTCTTGGGCTAGAGTTAGGGTTAGTTTTAGGGCTAGGACTAGGGTTAGATTTACCGTTAAGGTTAGGGTTAGGGTTGGGGTTAGTGTTAGTGCTAGGGCTAGTGTTAGGGTTAGGGTTAGGTTTGAGGTTACAGTTAAGGCTAGGGTTAGGGTTAGGTTTAGGGCTAGGGCTAGGGTTAGGGTTAGGGCTAGGACTAGGGTTAGGCTTTGGGCTAGGGATAGGGTTATGGTTAGGCTTAGGGTTATGGCTAGGGCTAGGGCTTGGGTTAGGTTTAGGGCTAGGGCTTGGTTTAGGATTTGGATTAGGGTTAGAGCTAGGGCTAGGGTTAGGGTTAGGGCTAGGTCTAAGGTTAGGGCTAATGTTAGGGTTTGGGCTAGGGCTAGAGCTAGAGTTTGGGTTAGAGTTATGTTTAGGGTTAGGGCTAGGGTTCGGTTTAATATTAGGTTAGGTCTAGGGCTAGGTCGAGGGCTAGGGTTAGGGTTAGGGTTAGGGCGAGGGCTAGGGATAGTGTTAGGGTTAGGGTTAGGGTTAGGGTTAGGGTTAGGGTGAGGCCTAGGCCTAGGGCTAGGGTTTGGGTTAGGGTTAGGGTTAGGGTTAGGTTTAGGCTAGGACTAGTGTTAGGGCTAGGGTTAGGGTTAGGTTAGGACTAGGGTTAGAGTTAGGGCTAGGTTTAGGGTTAGGTTTAGGATTAGGTCTAGGGCTATGGTTAGTGTTAGCATTACAGTTAGGGCTTGGTCTAGGGCTTGCGCTAGGGTTACGGTTAGGGTTAGGGTTAGGGTTAGGGTTAGGGTTAGGTCTAGGTCTAGGTCTAGTGTTAGGGTTAGGTTTAGGACTAGGGTTAGTGTCATTGTTATGGCTATGGCTAGGGTTAGAGTTAGTGTTAGGGCAAGCACTAGGGGATGGTTAGGTTTCGGGTTAGGGCAGGGCTACGTTTACGGTTAGTGTTAGGGCAAGGGCTAGGGGATGGTTAGGTTTAGGGCTAGGGCTAGGCCTCGGGCTAGGGTTATTGGTAGGGTTAGGGTTAGGTCAATGACTAGGGCAAGGGTTAGGTTTAGGGTTAGGGTTATGTCTAGGACTAGGGCTACTGTTTGGTTTAGGGTTAGGGTTAGGGTTAGGCCTAGTGATAGGGTTAGGCTTAGGTCTAGTACTAGGGCTAGTGTTAGGGTTAGGGTTAGGATTAGGTTTAGGGTTAGGGCTAGGGCTGTCGAAAGCGTTAGGGTTAGGCCTATGGCTAGGGCTAGGGCTAGTTTTACGGTTAGGTGTAGGACTAGGGCTAGGGCTAGGGTTAGGGCTAGGGCTAGGGCTAGGGTTAGGTTTAGGGTTAGGTTTAGGTTTAGGGTTAGGGCTAGTGCTGGCATTAGCGTTAGGGTTAGGCCTAGGGCTAGCGCTAGGGCTAGGTTTAGGGTTAGGTTTAGGGTTAGGGTAGGGCTAGGGCTAGGCCTAGGGCTAGGGCTAGGGTTAGGGTTAGGGTTAGGGTTAGGGTTAGGGTTAGGGCTAGTGCTATGGACAAGGCTAGGGTTAGGGTTAGTGTTGGGGTTAGAGCTTGGGTTTTGTTAAGGGCTAGGGTTAGGATTAGGTCTAGGGTAAGGGCTAGGGTTGGGTTACGGATAGGGTTAGGGTTAGTGTTAGGGCTAGGGCTAGTGTTAGGATTACGGTTAGGGTTAGTGTTAGGGTTAGGGTAGGGTTAGTGTTGGGCTAGGTCTAGGGCTAGATCTAGGGCTAGGGCTAGGGTTAGGGTTATGGTTTGGGTTAAAGTTAGGGCTAGGGCTTGGGTTAGGATTAGGATGTGGGTTAGGGTTAGGGTTAGGGCTAGTGTTAGTGTTAGGGCTAGGGCTAGGGCTATTCCTACTTTTAGGGTTAGGTTTAGAGTTAGGGCTAGGACTAGGGCTAGGGCTAGGGTTAGGTTTAGGGTTAGAGCTAGGATTAGAGTTAGGGCTTGGGTTAGTGTTAAGGTTAGCGTTATGGATAGGGCTAGGCCTAGGTCCAGGGTTAGGGTTAGGGCTAGGGATTGTGTTTGGGGTAGATTTAGGTTTAGGGCTAGGGCTACAGCTATGGCTAGGGTTAAGTTTATGTCTAGGGCTACGGCTAGGGCTAGATTTAGGGTTAATTTTTTGTGCTGGTGCAAGGTTAGGTTTAGGGTTAGGTTTACGGACAGAACTAGGGTTAGGTTTAGGGTAGAGTTAGGTTTGGTGTTGGGGTTAGTGTTAGGGCTAGGGCTAGTGTTAGGGTTAGGATTATGTTAAGGTCTGGGTTCATGTCTAGCGTTAGGGCTAAGGTTAGGGTTAGGGTTGGGGTTGGGGTTGGGGTTGGGGTTTGGGTTAGGCTTAGGGTCACGCCTAGGGCTAGGGCTAGTGTTAGGGTCAGTGTTAGCGATAGTGCTAGTGCTACGGTTAGGGCTAGATTTAGGCTTAGGTTAGGGCTAGACTATGATTATGGTTAGGGTTAGGGCTAGGGTTAGGGTTAGGGTTTGGGCTAGGGCTTGGGCTAGAGCTAGGGCTAGGGTTAGGCTTAGGGTTAGAGTTCGGGTTATGGCTAGGGCTAGTGTTAGGGTTAGGATTTAGGCCTAGGGCTAGTGTCAGGTTTAGGGTGTGGGTTAGGGTTCAGGCTAGGGTCAGGTTTAGGGTTGGGGTTGGCGTTAGGGTTGTTGTTGGTGTTGGGTTAGGGTTAGGGTTAGAGTTAGGGCTGGGGCTACGGTTAGGGTTAGGGCTAGGTCTAGGGCTAAGTCTAGGGTTTGGGTTAGGGTTAGGATCAGGGCTAGGGTTAGGTTTAGGGCTATGGTTAGGGTTAGGATTAGGGTTAAGGTAAGGTTTAGGGTTGGAGCTAGGGCTAGGGCTAGGGTTAGGCTCAGGGTTAGAGTTCGGGTTATGGCTAGGGCTAGGGTTAGGGTTAGGGTTAGTGCTAGGGCTAGGGTTCTGGTTAGGGTTAGGGCTAGGTGTAGGGTAAGTTTTAGGGCTAGGGCTAGGTTTAGGGTTAGGGCTAGGGCAGGGCTAAGGCGAGGGTTTGTGTAGGGTTAGGGTCAGGGCTAGGGTTAGGTTTAGGGCTATGGTTAGGGTTAGGGTAAGGGTTAGGGTTAAGGTAAGGTTTAGGGTTGGGGCTATGGCTAGGGTTAGGCTTATGGTTAGAGTTTGAATTATGGCTAGGGCTAGGGTTAGGGTTAGGGCTAGGGCTAGGGTTAGGACTAGGGTTAGGGTTAAGGTTGGGGTTAGGGCTTGGGTTAGCGTTATGGATTGGGTTAGGGTCAGGGCTAGGGAGAGGGTTTGGTTAGGTTTTGGGCTAGGGCTCGGGCTAGGGCTAGGGCTAGGGTTAGGGTTAGGGTTAAGGTTTGTGTTGGGGCTAGTGCTAGGGCTAGGGTTAGGGTTAGGTTTGGGGTTAGGGTTAAGGCTAGGGTTAGGGTTAGGTTTAGGGCATTTCTAGGGTTAGGGTTAGGGCTAGGACTAGGGTTAGGCTGTGGGCTAGGGCTAGGGTTATGGTTAGGCTTAGGGTTAGGGCTAGGGCTAGGGCTTGGTTTAGGTTTAGGGCTAGGGCTTGGATTAGGGTTTGGATTACGGTTAGAGCTAGGGCTAGGGTTAGGTTTAGTGTGTGGGTTTTGGGTTAGAGCTAGGGTTAGGGTTAGGGCTAGGGTTAGGTTTAGGGCTAGTGTTAGGGTTGGGGCTAGGGCTAGAGCTAGAGTTTGGGTTAGGGTTATGTTTAAAGTTAGGGCTAGGGTTAGGTTTAATGCTAGGGTTAGGGCTAGGGCTAGGGCGAGGGCAATGGTTTGGGTTAGGCTTTGACCTAGGGGAAGGGCTATGGTTAGGTCTAGGGTTAGGACTAGGGTTAGGGTTAGGGTTAGGGCTAGGGCTAGGGCTAGGGTAGGGTTAGGGTTAGTGTTACTGTTAGGGCTGGTGTTAGGATTAGGGTTAGGGCTGTTCTAGGGCTAGGGTTAGGGCTAGGGTTAGGGTTAGGGCTCGTGATAGGGCTATGTTTAGGGCTATTGTTAGGGTTAGGCTTAGGGCTAGGTCTAGGGTTAGTGTTAGGGTTAGGGTTACGGTTAGGACTAGGGTTCGGGTTAAGGTTAGGGTTAGGCAAGGGCTAGGGGTAGGGTTAGGGCTATGGTTAGGGTTAGGATTAGAGTTAGTGCTAGGGCTATCCTAGGGTTAGGGTTAGTGTTCGGTTTAGGGTTACGGCTAGGGCTAGTGTAAATTTTAGGGTGTGGGTTAGGGTTCAGGCTAGGATCACGGTTAGGGTTGGGTTGGAGTTGGGGTTTTTACGGCCTTGGGTTATGGTTAGGGTTAAGGTTAGGGCTATGGCTAGGGTTAGGGTTAGGGTTAGGGCTGGGGCTAGGATTAGGGTTAGGGTTAGGGCTTGGGCTAGGGCTATTGTTAGGGATAGGATTATGGTTAGGGTTAGGGATAGGTCTATGGTTAGGGTTAGGGCTATGGTTAGGGTTAGGGTTAGGGCTAGGGTTAGGTTAAAGGCCAGGGTTAGGGCTAGGGCTAGGGCGAGGGCTAGGGTTAGGGTTAGTCTTAGGGCTTTGGCTAGATCTAGGGTTAGGGTAAGGGTTAGGGATAGGTGTAGGGTTAGGTTTAGGGCTATGGTTAGGGTTACGCTAGGGCTAGGGTTAGGGGTAGGTTTAGGGTTAGGGTTACGGTTAGTGTTAGGGTTATTGTTAGGGCTATGGCTAGGGCTAGGTTTTGGATTAGGGTTCGGGTTAGGGTTACGGCTAGGGCTAGTGTTAGGTTTAGGGTTTGTGTTAGGGTTCGGGCTAGGGTTAGGGTTAGGGTTAGTGTTACGTCTAGGGCTACAGCTACAGCTAGTACTAGGGTTAGCGTTAGGGCTAGGGCTCTGGTTGGGGTTAGGGCGAGGTGTAGGGTAAGGTTTAGGGTTAGGGCTAGGTTTACGGTTAGGGCTAGGGCTAGGGCTAGGACTAGGATTAGAGTTAGGGTTAGGGTTAGGTTCAGGGCTAGGGTTAGGTTTAGGGCTATGGTTAGGGTTAGGGTAAGGGTTAGGGTTAAGGTAAGTTTTAGGGTTGGGGCTAGGGCTAGGGTTAGGCTTATGGTTAGAGTTCGAATTACGGCTAGGGCTAGGGTTAGGGTTAGGGTTAGGCCTAGGGCTAGGGTTAGGGTTAGGGTTAGGGATAAGGTAAGGTTTATGGTTAGGACTAGGGTTAGGATTAAGGTTGGGGTTAGGGCTTGGGTTAGCGTTAGGGTTTGGGTTAGGGTTAGGGCTAGGGAGAGATTTTGGTTTAGGGTTTGGGCTAGGGCTCGGGCTAGGGCTAGGGCTAGGGTTAGGGTTAGGGTTAAGGTTTGTGTTGGGGCTAGTGCTAGGACTAGGGTTAGGGTTAGGTTTGGGTTTAGGGTTGAGGCTAGGGTTAGGATTAGGTTTAGGGCTAGGTCTAGGGTTAGGGCTAGGGCTAGGGCTAGGGTTATGTTTAGGGCTATGGTTAGGGTTAGTTTTATGTGTAGGGCTAGGGTAGGTTTAGGGTTAGGGTTACAGTTATGGCTAGTGTTAGGGTTAGGGTTAGTTCTAGGACTAGGGCTAGGGTTAGGTTTTGGGCTGGGGCAAGAGCTATGTTTAGGCCTAGGGTTAGTTTTAGGGTTAATGCTAGGGCCAGGTTTAGTGTTAGAGTTCGGGTTATGGTTAGGACTAGGATTAGGGTTATCGTTTTGCTAGAACTAGGGGTAAGGCTAGGTCTAAGGTTAGGTTTAGGGTTAGAGTTAGGGTTAGGGCTAGGTCTAGGGTTAGGGTTAGGTTTCGGGTTAGGGTTACGTTTAGGGCTAGTGTTAGGTTATGGTGTGAGTTAGGGTTCAGGCTAGGGTCAGGGTTAGGTTTATGGTTGGGGTTGGGGTTGTTGTTGGGGTTGGGTTAGGTTTAGGGTTAAGGTTAGGACTATGGCTAGGGTTAGGGTTAGGGTTAGGGCTGGGGCTAGGTTTAGGTTTAGTGTCTGGGCTTGGGCTATGGTTAGGGTTAGGCTTAGGTTTAGGGTTAGGGTTAGGGTTTGGCTTAGGCTTAGGGCTAGGGTAGGGTTGGGCTTAGGGTGTGGTTTAGGTTTAGGTCCATGGTTAGGGTTAGAATTAGGGTTCGGGTTAGGCCTAGAGCTAGTGTTAGGGTTACAATTAGGGTTAGGGTTAGGTCTGGGGCTAAGGCTAGTGTTAGGGTTAGGGTTAAGGTAAGGTCTTAGGGTTAGGGCAAGGGTTAGAGTTAAGGTTAGTGTTAGGGCTAGGGCTAACGTTAGGGTAAGGGTTAAGGTTAGGGTTAGGGCTAGGGCTAATGTTAGGGTTAGGGTTAGGGCTAGGGTTAGGGCTAGGTCTAGGGTTAGGTATACATCTAGGGCTAGGGCTTGGTTTAGGGTTTGAATTATTTTTAGACCTAGGGCTAGGGTTAGGTTTGACCTTTGGGTTAGGGTTTGGGCTAGGGTTAGGGTTATGACTAGGGCTAGGGCTAGGGCTATTGTTAGTGTTATGGTTATGGTTAGGGTTAGGGATAGTGTTAGGTCAAGGCTAGGTTTAGGGCTTTGGCTAGGGCTAGTGCTATTGTTAGTGTTATCGTTAGGTCTTTGGCTAGGTCTAGGGTTAGGAGTACGGTTATGGTAAGGGTTAGGGATAGGTCTAGGGTTAGGGTTAGGACTATGGTTAGGGTTAGTGTTAGGGCTAGGGCTAAGTTTAGGGTGTGGGATAAGGCTAGGGCTAGTGTTAGGTTTAGGTTGTTTGTTAGGGTTCGGGCTAGGGTTAGGGTTAGGGTTAGTGTTAATGCTAGGGCTACTGCTCAGCTAGGACTAGGGTTAGTGTTAGGGCTAGGGCTAGGGTTATGGTTAGGGCTAGGTTTAGGGTAAGGGTTAGGGCTAGGGCTAGGTTTAGGTTTAGGGCTAGGGCTAAGGCTAGGGTTAGGGTTAGGGTTAGGGTCAGGGCTAGGGTTAGGGTTAGTACTATGGTTATGTTTAGGTTTAGTGCTAGGCTAGGATTAGGGTTAGGGTTAGGTTTTTGGTTAGGGCTAGGGCTATGATTAGGGTTAGGGTTAGTGTTATGGCTAGGGCTAGGTTTAGGTTAAGGTCTATGGTTAGGGTTAGGGTTAGGGCTAGGACTAGGGTAGGGTTAGGGTTAGGGTTACGGTTAGGGCTAGTGTTAGGGTTAGGGCTAGGGCTAGGGCTAGGGTTAGGGTTAGGGCTAGGGCTAGGGTTAGGGCTAGGGCTAGGGCTAGGACTAGGATTAGAGTTAGGGTTAGGGTTAGGTTCAGGGCTAGGGTTAGGTTTAGGGCTATGGTTAGGGTTAGGGTAAGGGTTAGGTTTAAGGTAAGGTTTAGGGTTAGGGCAAGGGTTAGGGTTAGGTTTAGGGTGTGGGTTAGGGTTAGGGCTACGGTTAGTGTTAGGGCTAGGTGTAGGGCTAGGGATAGTGTTAAAGTCAGGGCTAGGGCTAGGGCTATAGTTAGGGTTAGGGCTAGGGCTTGGTTTAGGGTTTGGATTATGGTTAGAGCTAGGGCTAGAGATAGGTTTAGAGTGTGGGTTAGAGTTAGGGCTAGTGTTAGGGTTAGGGCTAGGGCTTGGGCTAGGGCTAGTGTTATGGTCAGGGCTAGGGTTAGTTCTAAGTTAGGGTTAAGGTTACGGTTAGTGTTAGGGTTAGGTTTAGATTAAAGGTTAGGTTTGGCTAGGGCTAGGGTGAGGTCTAGGGTTGGGGTTAGGGTTAGGGATAGGGCTAGGGCTAGGGCTAGGGTTAGGGTTAGGGCTAGGGCTAGGGCTAGTGTTAGGGTTAGGGTTAGGGCTAGGGCTAGGGTTAGTGTTAGGGTTAGGGTTACAGTTAGGACTAGGGTTAGTGTTAGGGTTAGGGTTAGACTAGGGCTAGGGTAAGGCTAGGGCTAAGGTTAGGGTTAGGGTTAGAGTTAGGTCTAGGGCTAGTCCTATGGTTAGGGTTAGGGTTTGGGTTAGGTTACGTCTAGGGCTAGTGTTAGGTTTAGGGTGTGAGTTAGGGTTCAGGCTAGGGTCAGGGTTAGTGTTAGGGTTGCTGTGGGGTTGGGGTTGTTGTTGGGGTTGGGTTAGGTTTAGGGGTAAGGTTAGGGCTATGTCTAGGGTTAGGGTTAGGGTTAGGACTAGGGCTAGGTTTAGGGTTAGGGTCTGGGCTTGGACTAGGGTTACGGTTAGGCTTATGGTTAGGGTTAAGACTAGGGCTCGGGTTAGGTTTAGGGTTAGGTTTAGGTCTACAGCTGAGCTAGTGTTAGTGTTATGTTTAAGGTAAGGTTTAGGGTTAGGTCTAGGGTTAGGGTTTAGGTTAGGGTTAGAGCTAGGATTAGGGTTAGGGTTAAGGTTAGGGTTAGGGCTAGGGCTAGGGTTAGGTTTAGGGTGTGGGTTAGGTTTAGGGCCATGGTTAGGGTTAGAATTAGGGTTCGGGTTAGGCCTATGGGTAGTGTTAGGGTAATGGTTAGGGATAGGACTAGGGTTACAGTTAGGGTTAGGGTTAGGGTTAGGGTTAGGGCTAGGGCTAGGGCTAAGGCTAAGGCTAGGGTTAGGGTTTGGGTAGGGCTAGCTTTAAGGTTAGGGTTTGGGCTAGGTCTCGGGCTAGGGCTACAGCTAGGGTTAGGGTTACGGTTAGGGTTAGGGTTAGGGTTAGGGTTAGGGCTTGGGCTAGGTTTAGGTTTAGGTTTAGTGTTAGGGCTAGTGCTAGTTTTAAGTTTAGGGTGTGTGTTAGTGTTCAGGCTTAGGTCAGGGTTAGGGTTGCAGTTGGGATTGGGGTTGTTGTTGGGGTTGGGTTAGGGATAGGGTTAGAGTTATGGCTGGGGCTAGGGTTAGGGTTAGGGTTAGGGCTAGGGCTAGGGTTAGGGTTATGGCTAGTACTAGGGTTAGGTTTTGGTCTAGTGCTAGGCTTAAGGTTAGGGTTAGGGTTGTGGCTAGGGCAAGTGCTAGGGCTAGGTTTAGGGTTAGGTTAGGGTTAGGGCTAGGACTAGTGTTAGGTTTAGGGCTAGGGCTAGGGTTAGGGTTAAGGCTAGGACTAGGTTTAGGTTTTGGGCTAGGGCTAGGGTTATGGTTAGGTCTAGGGCTAGGGTAGTGTTAGAGTTAGGGCTAGGGCTAGGTTTAGGGTTAGATTTATTTCTAGGGCAAGGGCTAGGGCTAGGTTTAGGGTTAGATTTATTTCTAGGGCAAGGGCTAGGGCTAGTGTTAGGGCTAGAGTTAGGGTTAGGGTTAGGGCTAGGGCGGTTTAGGGTTAGAATTAGGTCAAGGAGAAGGGCTAGTGTTAGGGTTAGGGTTAAGGTAAGGTTTAGGGTTAGGGCTAGATGTTAGGGTAAGTTTAGGAATGTTGGTTAGGGTTAGTGCTAGGATTAGGATTAGGACTAGGACTAGGGTTAGGGTTAGTGTAGGGTTAGGCTAGGGCTAGGGGTAAGGCTAGGGCTAAGGTTAGTGTTAGGGTTAGAGTTAGGGCTAGGGCTAGGCCTAGTGTTAGGGTTAGGGTTAGGGTTAGGTTTAGGGTTACGTCTAGGGCTAGTGTTATGTTTAGGGTGTGGTTTAGGGTTCAGGCTCGGTCAGGGTGAGGTTTAGTATTAGGGCTAGGGCTAGGGCTACGGCTACAGCTAGGTCTAGGGTTAGCGTTAGGGCTAGGGCTAGGGTTAGGGTGAGGGCTAGGTTTAGGTTAATGGTTAGGGCTAGGGCTAGTTTTAGTGTTAAGGCTAGGGCTAGGGCTAAGGCTAGGGTTAGGGTTAGGGTTATGGTCAGGGCTAGGGTTAGGGTTAGTTCTACGGTTACTTTTAGGTTTAGAGCTAAGGCTAGGTTTAGGGTTAGGGTTAGGGCTAGGACTAGGTCTAGGGCTAGAGTTAGGGTTAGGGTTACAGTTAGGGTTAGGGCTAGGGTTAGTTTTAAGGTTACGGTTATGCCTAGGGCTAGGGCGAAGGCTAGGGTTAGGACAGGTTTAGGGCTAGGGCTGGGGCTAGGGTTATGTGTATGGTTACTGTTAGGGTTAGGATTAGGGCTAGGGCTAGGGTTAGGTTTAGGGCTATGGTTAGGGTTAGGGTTATGGCTAGGGCTAGGGTAGGGTTAGGGTTAGGGTTAGAGTTAGGGCTAGTGTTAGGTTTAGGGTTAGGTCTAGGTCTAGGGCTAGGGTTAGGGTTAGGGTTAGGGTTAGGTCTAGGGCAGAGCTAGGTTTAGGGCTAGGGTTAGTTTTAGGGTTAGGGCTAGGGCTAGGTTTAGTGTTAGAGTTAGGGTTACGGTTAGCACTAAGGTTAGTGTTAGGGTTAGGGTTATGCTAGGGCTAGGGGTAAGGCTAGATCTAAGGTTAATGTTAGGGTTAGATTTAGGGCTAGGGCTAGGCCTAGGGTTAGGTTTAGGTTTCGGGTTAGGGTTACATTAAGGGCTAGTATTAGGTTTAGGGTGTGGGTTAAGGTTCAGGCCACGGTCAGGGTTATGTGGGGGTAGGGGTTGGGGTTGTTGTTGGGGTTGGGTTAGGGTTAGGTTTAAGTTTAGGGCTATGGTTAGGGTTAGGGTTAGGGCTGGGTCTAGCTTTAGGTTTAGGGTCTCTCCTTGGGCTAGGGTTAGGGTTAGGCTTAGGGTTAGGCTTAGTGTTAGGGTTTGGCTTAGGGTTATGGCTAGGGCAAGGGTTAGGTTTAGTGTGTGGGTTAGGTTTATGGCCATGGTTAGGTTTAGAATTAGGGTTCGGGTTAGGCCTAGAGCTAGTGTTAGAGTTAGGGTTAGGGTTAGGGTTAGGGTTAGGGTTAGGTCTGGGGCTAAGGCTAGTGTTAGGGTTATGGTTAAGGTAAGGTTTAGGGTTAGGGCTATGGTTAGGGTTAAGGTTAGGGTTAGGGCTAGGGTTAGGGCTAGGGCTAGCATTAGTGTTAGGTCTAGGGCTAGGGCTTGGTTTAAGGTTTGGATTATGGTTAGACCTAGGGCTAGGGTTAGGTTTAGCCTTTGGGTTAGGGTTTGGGCTAGGGTTAGTGTTAGGTTTAGGGCTAGGGCTAGGGCTAGGGCTATTGTTAGTGTTATGGTTACAGTTAGGGTTAGGGCTAGTGTTAGGTTTAAGGCTAGGTTTAGGGCTAGGGCTAGGGCGAGGCCTAGAGTTAGGGTTAGGGTTAGGGCTTTGAAGGTTATGGTAAGAGTTAAGGATAGGTCTAGGGTTAGGGTTAGGACTATGGTTAGGGTTAGTGTTAGGGCTAGGGCTAGGGTTAGGGCTAGGGCTAGTGTTAGGGTTAGAGTTAGGGCTAGGGCTAGGTTTAGGTTAAGGTCTATGGTTAGGGTTAGGGTTAGGTCTAGGAATAGGGTAGGTTTAGGGTTAGGTTTACAGTTAGGGCTACTGTAAGGGTTAGGGCTAGGGCTAGGTTTAGGGTTAGGGCTAGGGCTAGGGCTAAGGCTAGGGTTAGTGTTAGGTTTAGGGTCAGGGCTAGGGTTAGGGTTAGTTCTACGGTTACGTTTAGTTTTAGTGCTTGGCCAAGCTTAGGGCTAGAGTTAGGGTTTTGGTTAGGGCTAGGACTTGGTTTAGGGTTAGGGTTAGGGTTAGGGCTATGGCTAGGGTTAGGTTAAGGTCTATGGTTAGGGTTAGGGTTAGGACTAAGGTAGGTTTAGGGTAAGTTTACGATTAGGGCTACAGTTAGGGTTAGTTTAGGGCTAGGGCTAGGGTTAGGGTTATGGTTAGGTCTAGGGCTAGGGTTAGGCAAGTCTAGGGTTAGGGTTAGGTTTATGTCTAGGGCTAGTTCTAGTGTTAGGGTTAGGGTTAAGGTAAGGTTTAGGGTTAGTGCTAGGGTTAGGGTTAGGTTTAGGGTGTTAGTTTGGGTTAGGGCTAGGGTTTTTTAGGTCTAGGGGTAGGGCTAGGGATTGTGCAAGGGTTAGGGCTAGGGTTAGGGCTAGAGTCAGGGTTAGGGTTACAGTTAGTGTTAGTGCTAGAATTAGGTTTAAGGTTAGGGTTATGAATAGGGCTAGGGCAAGGGCTAAGGTTAGGGTTAGGTTTAGGGCTAGAGCTAGGGCTAGGGTTATGGCTATGGTTAGGATTAGGGTTAGGAATAGGTCTAGGGCTATGGCGAGGTTTAGGGCTAAGATTAGTGTTAGGGCTAGGGATAGGGTTAGTGTTAGTGTTAGGGTTACGGTTAGGACTAGGGTTAGGGTTAGGGTTAGATTAGGCTAGGGCTGGTGTAAGTCTAGAGCTAAGGTTAGGGTTAGGGTTAGGGTTAGGGCTAGGGCTAGGCCTAGGGTTAGTGTTAGTGTTTGTGTTAGGGTTATGTCTAGGGCCAGTGTTACGTTTAGGGTGTGGGTTAGGGTTCAGGCTAGGGTCAGGGTTAGGGTTAGGTTTGGGCTTGGGTTTGGGGTTGTTGTTGGGTTTGGGTTATGGTTAGGGTTAAGGTTAGGGCTATGGCTAGGGTTAGGGGTAGGGTTAGGGCTGGGGCTAGGTTTAGGGTTAGGGTCTGGGCTTGGACTAGGGTTAGGGTTAGGCTTAGGGTTAGGCTAGGGTTAGGGTTAAGGCTAGGGCTAGGGTTACGTTTAGGGTTAGGGTTAGGTCTAGGGCTAGGGCTAGTATTAGGGTTACGGTTAAGGTACGGTTTAGGATTAGGGTAGGGTTAGGGTTAAGGTTAGGGTTGGGCTAGGGCTAGGGTTAGGGTTTGGCTTAGGGTTAGGGCTAGGGCTAGGGTTAGGTTTAGGGTGTGGATTAGGTTTAGAGCCATGGTTAGGGTTAGAATTAGGGTCGGGTTAGCCGATGGCTAGTGTTAGGGTAAGGGTTAGGGATAGGGCTAGGGTTACGGTTAGCTTTAGGGATATGGTTAGGGCTAGGGCTAGGGCTAGGGTTAGGGTTTGCGTTAGGACTAGGGTTAGGGTTAGGGTTAGGGTTTGGGCTAGGGCTCTGGCTAGGGCTAGGGCTAGTTAGGGTTAGGGTTAGGGCTAGGGCTAGTGTTAGGTTTAGGGTGTGGGTTGGCGTGCAGTCTAGGGTCTGGTTATGGTTGGGGTTGGGGTTGGGGTTGTTGTTGGGGTTTGGTTAGGGAAAGGGATAGAGTTAGTGCTGGGGCTAGGGTTAGGGTTAGGGCTTGGGTTAGGTTTAGGGTAAGGGCTAGGGATAGGGTTAGGGTTAGTGTTAGGGTTAAGGTAATGTTTATGGTTATTGATAGGGTTAGGTTTAAGGCTAAGTTTAGGGCTAGGGCTAGCTTTACGTTTAGGGTTAGGGTTAGGGCTAGGGCTAGGGTTAGGGTTAGGTCTAGTGCTACGATTAAGGTTAGGGTTAGGGTTGTGGCTAGGGCAAGGGCTAGGGCTAGATTTAGGGTTAGGTTTGGGTTAGGGCTAGGACTAGGGCTAGGGCTAGAGTTAGGGTTTGGGCTACAGTTAGGGTTAGGACTAGGGTTAGCTAAGGTTAGGGTTATGTCTAGGGCTATGGCGAGGGCTAGGGTTAGGGTAGGGTTAGGGCTAGGGTTGGGGCTAGGGTTATGTCTATGGTTACTGTTAGGGTTAGGATTATGGCTATGGCTAGGGATAGGTTTAGGGCTATGGTTAGGGTTAGGGTTAAGGTTAGGGTTAGGGCTAGGGCTAATGTTAGGGTAGGGTTAGGGCTAGGGTTAGGGCTAGGGCTAGGGTTAGTGTTAGGTCTGGGCTAGGGCTTGGTTTAAGGTTTGGATTATGGTTATACCTAGAGCTCGGGTTAGGTTTAGCCTTTGGGTTAGTGTTTGGACTAGAGTTAGAGTTAGGTTTAGTGTTAGGGCTAGGGCTAGGGCTAGGGCTATTGTTAGTGTTATGGTTACAGTTAGGGTTAGGGCTAGTGTCAGGTTTAAGGCTAGGTTTAGGGCTAGGGCTAGGGCGATGCCTAGAGTTAGGATTAGGGTTAGGACACTGACGGTTAGGTTAAGGGTTAGGTAGAGGTCTAGGGTTAGGGTTACGTCAATGGTTAGGTTTAGTGTTAGGGCTAGGGCTAGGGTTAGGGTGTGGGTTAGGGTTAGGGTTAAGGCTAGGGCTAGTGTTGGTTTAGGGTGTGGGTTAGGGTTCGGGCTAGTTTTAGGGTTAGGGTTAGTGTTAGGGCTAGGGCTACTGCTCAGCTAGGACTATGGTTAGCGTTAGGGCTAGGGCTAGGTTTAGGGTTAGGACGAGGTTTCGGTTAAGTGTTAGGGCTGGGCTAGGTTTAGGGTTAGGGCTAGGGCTAGGGATAAGGCTAGGGTTAGGGTTAGGGTTAGGGTTAGGGTCAGGGCTAGTGTTAGGGTTAGTACTACGGTTACATTTAGGTTTAGTGCTAGGCTAGGCTTAGGGCTAGGGTTAGGGTTTTGGTTAGGGCTAGGGCTTGGTTTAGGGTTAGGGTTAGGGTTAGGGCTAGGGCTAGGTTTAGGTTAAGGTCCATGGTTAGGGTTATGGTTAGGGCTAGGAATAGGGTAGGGTTAGGTATAGGTTTACGGTAGGGCTACTGTTAGGGTTAGGGTTAGGGCTAGGGTAAGGTTTAGGGTTAGTGCTAGGGTTAGGGTTAGGTTTAGGGTGTGAGTTTGTGTTATGTCTAGGGTTAGGGTTAGGGCTAGGGGTAGGGCTAGGGATAGTGTTAGGGTTAAGGCTACGTCAAGGGCTAGAGTTAGGGTTAGGGTTACAGTTAGTGTTATTGCTAGGGTTAGGTTTAAGGTTAGGGTTATGAATAGGGCTAGGGCGAGGGCTAGGGTTAGGGTTAGGGTTAGGGTTAGGGCTAGGGATAGGGCTAGGGATAGGGTTATGGCTATGGTTAGGATTAGGGTTAGGGGTACGTCTAGAGCTAGGGCTAGGTTTATGGCTAGGGTTCGTGTTAGGGCTAGGGCTAGGGATAGGGTTAGTGTTAGTGTTAGGGTTACAGTTAGGACTAGGGTTAGGGTTAGGGTTAGATTAGGCTAGGGCTAGGGGTAAGTCTAGAGCTAAGGTTAGGGTTAGGGTTAGGGTTAGGGCTAGGGCTAGGCCTAGGGTTAGGGTTAGGGTTTGTGTTAGGGTTTCGTCTAGGGCTAGTGTTAGGTTTAGGGTGTGGGTTAGGGTTCAGGCTAGGGTCAGGGTTAGGGTTAGGGTTGGTCTTGGGTTTGGGGTTGTTGTTGGGTTTGGGTTATGGTTAGGGTTAAGGTTAGGGCTATGGCTAGTGTTAGGGTTAGGGTTAGGGCTAGGGCCAGGTTTAGGTTAAGGTCTATGGTTAGGGTTAGGGTTAGGGCTAGGAATAGGGTAGGGTTAGGGTTAGGTTTACGGTTAGGGCTACTGTTAGGGTTAGGGCTAGGGCTAGGATTAGGGTTAGGGCTAGGGTTAAGTTTAGGGTTAGGGCTAGGGCTAGTGTTAGGGTTAGGGTTAAGCTAAGGTTTAGGGTTAGTGCTAGGGTTAGGGTTCGGTTTTGCGTGTGAGTTTGTGTTATGTCTAGGGTTAGGGTTAGGGCTAGGGTTAGGGCTAGGGATAGTGTTAGGGGTAGGGCTAGGTGAAGGGCTAGAGTTAGGGTTAGGGTTACAGTTAGTGTTAGTGCTAAGGTTAGGTTTAAGGTTAGGGTTATGAATACGTCTAGGGCGAGGCCTAGGATTAGGGTTAGGGTTAGGGCTAGGGCTAGGGTTATGGCTATGGTTAGGATTAGGGATATGTCTAGGGCTAGGGCTAGGTTTAGGGCTAGGGTTAGTGTTAGGGCTAGGGCTAGGGATAGGGTTAGTTTTATTGTTAGGGTTACGGTTAGGAATAGGGTTAGGTTTAGGGTTAGATTAGGCTAGGGCTAGGGGTAAGTCTAGGGCTAAGGTTAAGGTTAGGGTTAGGGTTAGGGCTAGGGCTAGGCCTAGGGTTAGGGTTAGGGTTTGGGTTAGGGTTACGTCTAGGGCTAGTGTTAGGTTTAGGGTGTGGGTTGGCCTAGGGCTAGTGTTAGGGTTAGGGTTAGTGTTGGGCTTGGGGTTGGGTTTGTTGTTGGGTTTGGGTTATCGTTAGGGTTAGGGTTCGGTTAGGGCTATGGCTAGGGTTAGGGGTAGGGTTAGGGCTGGGGCTAGGTTTAGGGTTAGGGTCTGGGCTTGGACTAGGGTTAAGGATAGGCTTAGGGTTAGGCTTGGGTTAGGGTTAAGGCTAGGGCTAGGGTTACATTTAGGGTTAGGGTTAGGTGTAGGGCTAGGGCTAGTGTTAGGGTTACGGTTAAGGTATGGTTTAGGGTTCGGGTAGGGTTAGGGTTAAGGTTAGGGTTAGGACTAGGGCTAGGGTTAGGGTTTGGCTTAGGGTTAGGGCTAGGGCTAGGGTTAGGTTTAGGGTGTGGCTTAGGTTTAGGGCCATGGGTAGGGTTATGTTTAGGGTGTGGCTTAGGGTTAGGGCCATGGGTAGGGTTAGAATTAGGGTCGGGTTAGGCCGATGGCTAGTGTTAGGGTAAGGGTTAGGGATAGGGCTAGGTTTACGGTTAGCTTTAGGATTATGGTTAGGGCTAGGGCTAGGGCTAGGGTTAGGGTTTGGGTTAGGACTAGGGTTAGGGTTAGGGTTAGGGTTTTGGCTAGGGCTCGGGCTAGGGCTACGTCAAGGTTTAGGGTTAGGTTCAGGATTAGGGCTAGGGCTAGGGTTAGGGTTAGGTTTAGGGCTAGGGTTAGGGTTAGGGTTAGGGTTAGTGTTATGGCTAGGGCTAGTGTTAGGTTTAGGGTGTGGGTTGGGGTGCAGGCTAGGGTCTGGGTTAGGTTTAGGGTTGGGGTTGGAGTTGTTGTTGGGGTTTGGTTAGGGATAGGGTTAGAATTAGGGCTGGGGCTAGAATTAGGTTTAGGGTTAGGGCTTGGCCTAGGGTTAAGTTTAGGGTTAGGGTGAGGTCTAGGCCTAGGGCTAATGTTAGGGTTAAGGTTAAGGTAAGTTTTAAGGTTAGGGCTAGGGTTAGGGTTAGGGTTAGGGTTAGGGTTAGGGCTAAGGTTAGGGTTAGGGTTATGTCTAGGGCTAGGGCTAGTGTTTGGCTTAGGGTTAATGTAAGGTTATTGTTAGGTCTATGGCTAGGGCTTTGGTTAGGGTTTGGGTTAGGGCTAGGGTTAGGGTTAGGTTTAGGGTTAGGGTTATGGCTAGGGCTAGTGTTAGGTTTAGGGTGTGGGTTGTGGTTCAGGCTAGTGTCAGGGTTAGGGTTGTGGTTCGGGGTTGGGGTTTGTTGGGGTTTGGTTAGGGATAGGGTTAGAGTTAGGGCTGGGGCAAGGGTTAGGGTTAAGGTCAGGGTTACGGCTAGAGTTAGGGTTAGGTATAGGACCAAGGCTAGGGTTAGGTTTAGGGCTAGGGCTAGAGTTAGGGTTAGGGCTAGGGCTAGAGTTAGGGTTAGGGCTAGGTTTTGGGCTAGGGCTAGGGCTAGGGCTAGGGCTAGGGCTCGGGTTAGTGTTAGTGCTAGGGTGGGGTTAGGTTTAGGGCTAGGGCTAGGGTTATGGTTAGGGCTAGGACTAGGGTTATGTTTAGGGATAGGGCTAGGGTTATGGTTAGGGTTAGGGTTAGGGTTAGGGCTAGGGTTGGTTTAGGGTTTAATTAGGGTTAGAGCTAGGGCTAGTGTTAGGGTTAGGGTTAAGTTTAATTTTAGGATTAGGGCTAGGGTCAGGGTTAGGGTTAGGTCTAGATCTAGGGCTAATGTTTGGCTTAGGGTTAAGGTAAGGTTATGGTTAGGGCTATGGTTAGCGTTAAGGTTAGCGTTAGGGCTAGGGCTTGCGTTAGGGTTGGGGTTAGGGTTAGGGTTAGAGCTGTGTTTAGGCTTAGGGTTTGGGCTAGGGCTCTGGCTATTGCTAGCACCACAGTTAGGGTTTGGGCTAGAGCTAGGGTTAGGGTTAGGGCTAGAACTAGTTTTAGGTTTAGGGCTAGGGCTAGTGTTAGGGTTAGGGTTTGGGTTAGGGCTAGGGCTACTGTTAGGGTTTAGGTTAGTGCTAGGGCTAGGGCTAGGGTTAGGGTTAGGGCTAGGACTAGAGTCTGGTTTAGGAATAGGGATAGGGCTAGGGTTATGGTTAGGCTTAGGCTTAGGTCTAGGGCTTGGGCTAGGTTTAGGTTTGGGGCTGCTTGGTTAGGTTTAGGGCTAGGGCTTGGTTTAGGGTTTGGATTATTGTTAGAGCCAGGGCTAGGGATAGGTTTAGGGTGTGGGTTAGGGCTAGGTTTAGCGTTATGGTTATGGCTAGGGCTAGGTTGAGGGCTAGGGTGAGGGATAGGGTTAGGGCTAGAGCTGGGGCTAGGGTTATGGCTATGGCTAGTATTAGGGTTAGGATTAGGGCTAGGGCTAGGGTTAGGTTTAGGTTTAGGGCTAGGTTAGGGTTAGGGTTAGGGTTACGGTTAGGGCTAGTGTTAGAGTTAGGTTTAGGCCTAGGGCTAGGGCTAGTGTTAGGGCTAGGATTAGGGTTCGGGCTAGCGCTAAGGCTAGGTTTAGGGCTAGGGTTAGTGTTAGGGTTAGTGCTAGGGCTAGGGTCAGTGTTAGGTTTAGTGTTACGGTTAGGCCTACGGTTAGGCTTAGGGTCAGGGTTATTGTTGGGTTTGGGATTGGAGTTGTTGTTGTAGTTTAGTGAGGTATAGGGTTAGAGTTAGGGCTGGGGCTAGGGTTAGTGTTAGGGTTAGGTCTTGGGCTAGGGCTAGGGTTAGGGTTAGTGGTAGAGTTAAGGCTAGGTTTAGGGCTAGGGCTAGCGTTCGGTTTAGGGTTATGGCTAGGGTTAGTGTTATTGTTTGGGCTAGGGCTCGGTCTAGGGCTAGGGCTAGGGTTAGAGTTTGGGCTAGGCCTAGGATTAGGGCTAGGGTTAGGGTTAAGGATAGGACTAGGGTTAGGTTTTGAGCTAGGGCTTGGGATATGGTTAGGGTTAGGTTTAGGGCTAGGGCTAGTGTTTGTGTTAGGGTTAGGGCTAGGGCTTGGTTTAGGGTTTTGATTAGGGTTAGAGCTAGGACGAGGGTTAGGTTTAGGACTAGTGCTAGCGTAAATGACTAGGGCTAGGGTAGGGTTAGGGTTAGGGTAACGATTAGGGCTAATGTTAGGGTTAGGGCTTGGGCTAGGGTTTGAGTTAGGGTTAGTCTAGCTTAGGGTTAGGGTTAAGGCTAGGGCTAGGGTTAGGTTTAGGGTTAGGCTTAGGTCTAGGGCTACGGTTAGGTTTAGGGTTTTTGTTAGGGTTAGAATTAGTCTAGGGTTAGGATCAGGGTTAGGGTTAGGGCTAGGGTTAGGTTTAGGGTTAGGGTTAGGGTTAGTGTTATCACTAGGGTTAGGGCTAGGGCTAGGCCTGGGTTAGGGTTTGGCTTAGGGTTAGGGCTAGGGCTAGGGCTAGGGCTAGTGTTAGGTTTAGCTTTTGGTTGAGGATTCAGGCTAGGGTCAGGGTTAGGGTTAGGGTTCGGGTTGTTGTTGAGGTTGGGTTAGGTTTAGGGTTAGAGTTAGGGCTGGGGCTAGGGTTGGGGTTAGGGGTAGGGCTAGGGCTAGGGTCAGGGTTAGGGTTACGGTTAGGGCTAGGGCTAGGGTCAGGATTAGGGTTAGGGTTAAAATAAGTTTTACAGTTAGGGCTAGCGTTAGGGTTAAGGTTAGTGTTAGGGCTAGGGATAGCATTAGGGTTAGGGTTAGGGTTTGGGCTCGGGCTAGGGCTAGGGTTAGGTTTAAGGTTAGGGTTAGGGCTAGGGCTACGGTTAGGATTCGGGTTAGGTCTAGGGTTAGGTTTAGGCTAGTGCTAGGTTTAAGGTTGGGGTTAAGGTTGGGGCTACGGCTAGGGCTAAGGCTAGGGCTAGGGTTTGGGTTAGGGTTAGGGTTAGGGCTAGGGTTAGGTTTTGGGCTAGGGCTAGGGTTATGGTTAGAGTTAGTGTTAGGCCTAGACTAGGGCTTGGGTTAGGGTTATGGCTAGGGCTTGGTCTAGGGTTTGCATTAGGGTTAGAGCTAGGGCTAGGGTTAGTTTAGGGTGTTGGTCAGGGTTTAAGCTATTGTTTGGGTTAGGGTTAGGGCTAGGGCTAGGGTTATGTTTTGGGCTAGGGCTAGGGTTATGGTTAGAGTTAGTGTTAGGCCTAGACTAGGGCTTGGGTTAGGGTTATGGCTAGGGCTTGGTCTAGGGTTTGCATTAGGGTTAAGCTAGGGCTAGGGTTAGTTTAGGGTGTGGGTTAGGCTTAATGCTAGGGTTAGGGTTAGGGCTAGGGCTAGGGTTAGGGCTAGGGCTAGAGTTAGAGTTAGGTAGGGTTATGGTTAGGGTTAGGGGTAGGGTTAGCTTTAATGTTAGGGTTAGGGCTAAGGCTAGGGCAAGGGCTAGGGTTAGGGTTAGGGTTATAGTTAGGGCAAGGGCTAGGGCTAGGGTTAGGATTAGGGTTAGGGTTAGGGCTAGGGCTAGGGTTTGGATTAAGGTTATCGCTAGGGTTAGAGCTAGGGCTAGGGCTAGGGTTAAGGTTTGGGTTAGGGTTAGGGCTAGGGCTAGTGTTAGGTTTAGGGCTAGGGTTATGGCTAGGGCTAGGGCTAGGGCTAGGACTAGGGTTAGGGTTTGGCTTAAGGTTAGGGCTAGTGGTAGTGTTAGGTTTAGGGCGTTGGTTAGGTTTAGGGCCAAGGTTAGAGGTAAGATTAGGGTTAGGGTTAGGGTTAGGCCTAGGGCTAGTGTTAGAGTAAGGGTTAGGGATAGGGCTAGGTCTACGGTAAGGTTTAGGCTTAGGGTTAGGGTTAGGGTTAGGTTTAGGGTTAGGGGTAGGGCTAGGGCTAAGGTTAGGGTTAGGGTTCTGGTTAGGGTTACGGCTAGGTCTAGTGTTATGTTTAGGTTGTGGGTTAGGTTTCAGGCTAGGGTCAGCGTTAGGGTTTGGGTTGGAGTTGTTGTTGGGGTTGGGTTAGGTTTAGGGTTAGGGGTAGGGCTAGGGCTAAGGTTAGGGTTAGGGTTAGGGCAGGGGCTAGGGTTAGGGTTATGCCTTGGGCTAGGATTAGGATTAGGGTAACAGTTAGGGTTAGGGTTAGGGCTAGGTCTAGGGTTAGGGTTAGGGTTAGGTTTAGGTCTAGGGCTAGGGCTAGTGTTTGGGTATAGGGCTACGTTTAGGTATAGGGTTAGTGCTAGGGGTAGGCTTAGGGTGATGGTTAGGGTTAGGGTTAGGGCTAGGTCTAGGTTTAGGTTTAGGGTTAGGGTTAATCTAGTGCTAGGGCTAGGTCTAGGGTTAGGGTTATTTTTGGCTTAGGGTTAGGGCTAGGGCTAGGCTTAGGTTTATGGTGTGGGTTAGGTTAAGGGCCATGGTTCGGTTTAGGATTAGGGTTAGGGTTAGGCCTAAGGCTAGTGTTAGGGTAAGGGTAAGGTATAGGGCTTGGGCTTACGGTTAGTGTTTGGAAAAGGGTTAGTGTTAGGGTTAGGGCTAGGGCTATGGTTAGTGTTAGTGTTAGGGTTAGAGTTAGGGCTAGGCCTTGGCCTAGGTTTAAGGTTGGGGTCTGGGTTAGGGTTACGGCTAGGGCTAGTGTTAGGTTTAGGGTGTGTGTTAGGGTTCAGGTTAGGGTCAGGGATAGGGTTGGGGTTGGATTTGGATTTGTTGTTGGCGTTGGGTTAGGGTTACGTTAAGTTTAAGGCTAGGGCTAGGGTTAGGTTTAGGGCTAGGGCTAGGGCTTGGGATAGGGTTAGGGTTAGGGCTTGGGCTAGGGCTAGGGTTATGGTTAGGGCTAGAGGCTAGGGCTTGGTTTAGGGTTTGGATTAGTGTTAGAGCTAGGGCTAGGGTTAGAGTTAGGATTAGGGTTAGGTCTAGGGCTAGGGCTAGTGTTAAGGTTAGGGTTAAGTTAAGGTTTAGGGTTAGGGCTAGGGCTAGCGTTACGGTAAGGTTTAGAGTTAGGGCTAGGGCTAGGGCTAGGGTTGGTTAGGGCTAGAGGCTAGGGCTTGTTTTAGGGATTGGATTAGGGTTAGAGCTAGGGCTACGGTTTGGTTTAGGCTGTGGGTTAGGGTTTGGGCTAGTGTTAGGGTTAGGGCTATGGCTAGGGCTAGGGCTGGGGTTAAAGTTAGGGCTAGGGCTAGGGCAATTGTTAGGGTTTGGGTTACGGTTAAGGTTTGGGCTAGGGTTAGGTTTAGGTTAGTTTTAGGGCTAGGGTTAGGGTGAGTCCTAGGGTTAGGGTTAGGTTTGTGGCTTTGGCTAAGTCTAGGGTTAGGGCTCCATTTAGGGAAAGGGTTAGGGATAGGTCTAGGGTTAGGGTTGGGGCTATTGTTAGGGTTAGGGTTAGGGATAGGGCTAGGGTTAGGGTTAGGGTTAGGGCTAGTGTTAGGGTTAGGTTATGGCTAGGGCTAGGGTTAGGGTTAGGGTTAGGGTTACGTTAGGGCTAGGGCTAGGCTAGGGTTAAGGCCAGGGTTAGAGTTAGGGTTACGGTTAGGGCTAGTGTTAGGGTTAGGGTTATGGCTAGGGCTAGGGCTAGGGTTAGGCCTAGTGTTAGGGTTACGTTTAGGGCTAGGGCTAGGGCTAGGGTTATTTTTGGCTTAGGGTTAGGGCTAGGGCTAGGGTTAGGTTTATGGTGTGGGTTAGGTTGAGCGCCATGGTTCGGTTTAGGATTAGGGTTAGGGTTAGGCCTAGGGCTAGTGTTAGTGTAAGGGTTAGGATTAGGGCTTGGGCTTACGGTTAAATTTGGGTTAGGGTTGGGGCTAAGTCTAGGGCTAGGGTTAGGATTTTATTAGGGCTCGGTTTAGGGCTAGCACGAGGAATGGGGTTAGGGTTAGGGTTGGGGCTAACACTAGGGTTTTGGTTAGGGCTAGGGTTAGGGTTAGGGTTATTACTAGGGCTAGGGCTAGGTCTAGGGCTAGGGTTATGGTTAGGGTTAGGGTTAGGGCTAGGGCTAGGGTTAGGTTTAGGTGTATGGTTAGGGTTAGTGTTATGGCTACTTCTAGGGTAGCGTTAGGGTTAGGGTTAGAGTTGGCGCTAGTGTTAGTGTCAGTGTTAGTGCTAGGGCTAGGACTAGGGATAGGGCTAGGGTTAGGTTTAAGGTTAGGTTTAGGTCTTGGGCTAGGGGTAAGGCTAGGGCTAAGGTTAGGGTTAGGGTTTGGGTTAGGGTTACATCTAGGCCTGGTGTTAGGTTAGGGTGTGGGTTAGGGTTCAGGCTAGGGTCAGGGTCAGGGTTGGTGTTGAGTTTGGCGTTGTTGTTGGTGTTGGGTTAGGGTTAGGGTTAAGGTTAGGCTAGGGCTAGGGTTAGATTAGGGTTAGGGCTGGGGCTAGGGTTAAGGTTAGGATTAGGGCTTGGGCTAGGGTTAGGGTTAGGGTTAGGGTTAGGGTTAGGGTTAAGCCTAGGGCTAGGGTTAGGGTTGGTGTTAGCGTCAGGTCTAGTGCTAGGGCTAGTGTTAGGGTTAGAGCTAGGGTTAGGGTTATGTTTAGGTTTAGGGTTAGGGCTAGGTTTAGTGTTAAGTTTAGGATTAGGGCTAGGGCTAGGTTTAGGGTTTGGCTTAGGGTAGGGCTAGGCCTAGGGTTAGGTTTAGTGTGTGGGTTAGTTGTAGGGCCACGGTTATGGTTAGAATTAGGGTTTGGGTTATGCCTGGGGCTATATTTCGGGTAAGGGTTATGGATAGGGCTAGGGCTAGTGCTAGGGTTAGGGTTAGGTTTAGGGCTAGTGCTGGGGCTAGGTTTAGGTTTTTTGTTAGGGCTAGGGTTAGGGCTAGGGTTTGTGTTAGAGTTAGGGTTAGGGTTAGGGTTAGGGATAGGGCTAGGGCTAGAGTTAGGTTTAGGTCTATGTTTAGGGTTAGTGTTATGGTTAGGTTTAGGGCTAGGGCTAGGGCTTGGTCTAGGGTTAGGTTAGTGCTAGAGCTAGGGCTAGGGCTAGGGTTAGGGTTAGGGCTAGGGCTAGAGCTAGAGTTAGGTTTAGGGTTACGATTAGGATTAGGGCTAGGGTTAGGTTTAATGTTAGGGTTAGAGGTAGGGCTAGGGCGAGTTCTAGGGTTAGGTTTATGGTTAGGGCTCAGGCTATGGCTTGGGCTAGGGTTCGAACTAGGGTTAGGGTTAGGGCTAGGGCTAGGGTTAAGTTTAGGGCTATGGTTAATGTTAGGGTTAGGACCAGGCCTAGGGTAGGTTTAGAGTTAGGGTTACTGTTAGGGCTGGTGTTAGGATTAGTGTTAGGGCTAGGTCTAGGCCTAGGCCTAGGGTTAGGGCTAGGATTAGCGTTAGGGTTTGGGCTAGGGATAGGGCTAGGTTTAGGGCTAGGGTTAGGGTTAGGGTTAGGGCTAGGGCTAGGGTTAGTGTTAGGGTTAGGATTATTGTTAGTACTAGGGTTTGGGTTAGGGATAGGTTTAGGTTAGGGCTAGGGTTAGGGCTAGGGCTATGGTTAGGTTTAGGGTTAGGGTTAGGGCTAGGCCTAGGCCTAGGTTTAAGTTTGGGGTTTGGGTTAGGGTTATGGCTAGGGCTAGTGTTAGGTTTAGGGTGTGTGTTAGGATTCAGGCTAGGGTCAGGGTTAGGGTTGGGGTTGGAGTTGGAGTTGTTGTTGGCTTTGGGTTAGTGTTAGGGTTAAGTTTAGGGCTAGGGCTAGGGTTAGGGTTAGGGTTAGGGCTTGGGCTAGGTTTAGGGTTAGGGTTAGGGCTTGGGCTATTGTTAGGGTTAGGCTTAGGGTTAGGTTTAGGGTTAGGATTAAGTCTAGGGATAGGGTTCAGTTTAGGATTAGGGTTAGGTCTAGAGCTAGGTCTAGTGTTAAGGTTAGGGTTAAGCTAAGGTTTAGGGTTAGGGCTAGGGCTAGCTTTTAGGTAAGGTTTAGGGTTAGGGCCAGGGCTCCGGCTAGGGCTAGGGTTATGGTTAGGGCTAGAGCCTATGGCTTGGTTTAGGGTTTGGATTAGTGTTAGAGCTACGGCTAGGGTTTGGTTTAGGCTGTGGGTTAGGGTTTGGGCTAGGGTTAGGGTTAGGGCTAGGGCTAGAGCTAGGGCTAGGGTTAGAGTTAGGGCTAGAACTAGGGCAATTGTTAGGGTTTGGGTTATAATTATGGTTTGGGATAGGGTTAGGTTTAGGTCAGTTTTAGGGCTAGGGCTAGAGCAAGGCCTAGGGTTAGGGTTAGCTTTGTGGCTTTGGCTAAGTCTAGGGTTAGGGCTCCAGTTAGGGTAAGGGTTAGGGATAGGTCTAGGGTTAGGTTTAGGGCTAGGTTTAGGGTTAGGGTTAGGATTAGGGCTAGGGCTAGGGTTAGTGTTAGGGTTAGGGTTACGGTTAGGACTAGGGTTTGGGTTAGGGTTAGATTTAGGCTAGGGCTAGGGTTAGGGCTAGGGCTAGGGTTAGGGTTAGGGTGAGGGTTAGGGTTAGGGTTAGGGTTAGGCCTAGGCCTAGGTTTAAGGTTGGAGTTTGGATTAGGGTTATGGCTAGGGCTAGTGTTAGGTTTAGGGTGTGGGTTAGGCTTCAGGCTAGGGTCAGGGTTAGGGTTGGGGTTGGAGTTGGAGTTGTTGTTGGGGTTGGGTTAGGGTTAGGGTTAAGTTAAGGGCTAGGGCTAGGGTTAGGGTTAGGGTTTGAGCTGGGGCTAGGGATAGGGTTAGGGCTAGGGTTAGGGCTAGGGCTATTGCTAGTGCTAGGGTAAGGGCTAGGGCTAGGGTTAGGGTTAGGGCTATTTCTAGTGATAGGCTAGGGTTAGTGTTAGGGTTAGGGTTACAGTTAGGACTAGGGTTAGTGTTAGGGTTAGGGTTAGGGTAGGCTAGGGCTAAGGTTAGGGTTAGGGTTAGAGTTAGGTCTAGGGCTAGTCCTATGGTTAGGGTTAGGGTTTGGGTTAGGATTACGTCTAGGGCTAGTGTTAGGTTTAGGGTGTGGGTTAGGCTTCAGGCTAGGGTCAGGGTTAGGGTTGGGGTTGGAGTTGGAGTTGTTGTTGGGGTTGGGTTAGGGTTAGGGTTAAGTTAAGGGCTAGGGCTAGGGTTAGGGTTAGGGTTTGAGCTGGGGCTAGGGATAAGGTTATGGCTGGGGTAGGGTTAAGATATACTTAGGGTTAGGTTTAGGGTTAGGGTTAAGGCTAGGGGTAGCGTTAGGGTTAGGATTATGATTAGGACTAGGGCTAGGGCTAGTGTTAAAGTTAGGGTTAAGGTAAGGTTTAGGGTTAGGGTTAGGGCTAGGGTTAGCTTTAGGTTTAGGGTTAGGGCTAGGGCTAGGGCTATTGCTAGGGTTATGGTGAGGGCTAGAGGCTATGGCTTGGTTTAGGGTTTGGATTAGGATTTGAGCTAGGGCTAGGGTTTCATTTAGGCTGTGGGTTAGGGTTTGGGCTAGGGTTAGAGTTAGGGCTAGGGATAGGGCTAGGGCTAGGGCTAGGGCTAGGGTTAGGGTTAGGGTTAGGGCTAGGGCTAGGGCAATTGTTAGGGTTTGGGTTAGGGTTAGGGTTAGGGCTAGGGTTAGGTTTAGGTTAGTTTTAGGGCTAGGGCTAGGGCGAGGCCTTGGGTTAGGGTTAGGGTTAGTGTTACGGTTAGGGCTAGGTTTAGGGCTAGGGTTAGGGTTAGGGCTAGGGCTAGGGCTTCGTTTAGGGTTTGGATTAGGATTAGAGCTAGTGCTAGGGTTAGGTTTAGGATGTGGGTTAGGGTTATGGCTAGGGTTAGGGTTAGATTTAGGGCTAGGGCTAGGGTTAGAATTAGGGCGCTAGGGTTAGAGTTAGGGTTAGGGTTAGTCCTAGGGCTAGGCCTAGGGCTACAGTTAGCGTTAGAGTTAGGGCTAGGGATAGGGTTAGGGTTAGTGTTACTGTTAGGGCTAGGTTTAGGGCTAGGGTTAGGGTTAGGGCTAGGGCTAGGGCTTCGTTTAGGGTTTGGATTAGGATTAGAGCTAGTGCTAGGGTTAGGTTTAGGATGTGGGTTAGGGTTATGGCTAGGGTAAGGCTTAGGGCTAGGGCTAGGGCAATGGCTAGGTTTAGGGTTAAAGCTAGGGCTAAGGCTAGTGTTAGGGTTAGGGTTACTTTTAGGGTTAGGACTAGGCTTAGGTTTAAGTTTAGGGTTAGGGCTAGGGTTAGGTCGAGCGCTAGGGTTAGGGTTAGGGTTAGGGCTAGGGCTAGGGCTAGGGCTAGGGTTAGGGTTAAGGGTAGGGTTAGGGTTAGGGTAGGGATAGGGCTATGGTTAGGGTTAGGGCTATGGCTAGGGCTTGGGTTAGGGTTAGGGTTAGGTTTAGGGTTAGGGTTACCGTTAGGCTAGGGTTAGGATTAGGGTTAGGGTAGGGATAGGGCTATGGTTAGGGTTAGGGCTAGGGCTAGGGCTTGGGTTATGGTTAGGGTTAGGTTTAGGGTTAGGGTTACCGTTAGGCTAGGGTTAGGATTAGGGTTAGGGATAGGGTAAGGCTAGGGTTACGGCTAGGTTTAGGGTTAGGGTTAGGGCTAGGGCTAGGGTCAGGGCTAGGGTCAGGGCTAGGGTTAGGGTTAGGGTTAGGGTTAGGGCTAGGGCTAGGGATAGTGTTATGTTTAGGGTTATGGTTAGGGCTCGGTTTAGGGTTAGGTTTAGGCTTAGACTAGGCCTGGGTTAGGGCTTCGGTAAGGGTGCAGGGTTAGGTTAGGGTTAAGGATAGGGTTAGGGTTAGGGTTCGGGGTAGGGTTACAGCTAGGGCTAGTGTTAGTTTCAGGGTGTGGGTTAGGATTCGGGCTAGCGTTAAGTTTTGGGCTAGGGCTAGGGCTAGGTTTAGTGCTAGGTTTAGTGTTAGGGTTAGGGCTAGAGTTACGGTTAGGACTAGGATTAGTGTTAGGGTTAGTGTTAGTCCTAGGTCTAGGCCTAGGGCTAGGGTTAGGTTTAGGGTTAGGGTTAGGGTTAGGGTTAGGGTTAGGGTTAAGGCTAGGGTAGGGCTATGCTTGGGCTAGGATTAGGGTTAGGGTTAGGGATAGGGTTAGGTTTAAGTTTAGTGTTATATCTAGGGATAGTGCTAGTGCTAGGGCTAGGTTTAGTGTGTGGTTTAGTGTTAGAGCTAGGGTTAGGTTTAGGGTTAGGCCTAGGGCTATGGTTAGGGTAAGGGTTAGGGATATGGCTAGGGCTAGGTTTATGGTTAGATTTAGGGCTAGGGTTAGGGTTAGGGCTAGCGTTAGAATTAGGGCTAGGTTTAGGGTTGGGGTTAGGTTTATGGCTAGTTTTAGGGCTAGGGTTAGGATTAGGGCTAGGGTTAGGGTTAGGGTTACAGTTAGGGTTAGTCCTAGGGCTAGGACTAGGGCTACATTTAGGGTTAGGTTTACGGCTAGGGCTAGGGTTATTGTTAGGGTTGCGGTTAGGTCTAGGGCTAGGACTAGGGTTAGGGTTAGGGTTAGGGCTAGGGCTATGGGTTGTTTAGTGTTTGGATTAGGGTTAGAGCTAGGCCTAGGGTTAGTTTTTGGGTGTGGGTTAGGGTTATTGCTAGGGTTAGGTTTAGTGTTAGGGCTATGGCAAGGGCTAGGGCTAGGTTTAGGGTTAGTGCTAGGGCTAAGGATAGAGTTAGGGTTAGGGTTACGGTTAGGGTTAGAGCTAGGGTAAGGTTAAAGTTTAGGATTAGGGCTAGGGTTAGGGCGAGGGCTAGGGTTAGGGTTAGAGCTAGGGCTAGTGTTAGGGTTAGGGTTAGGGCTAGGGCTAGGATTAGGGTTAGGTTTAGAGTTAGAATTAGGGTTACCGTTAGGGCTAGGGTTAGGATTAGGTTTAGGGCTAGGGTTGGGCTAGGGTTTCGCCTAGGTTTAGGGTTAGGTTTTGGGATAGGGCTAGTGCTAGGCTCAGGGCTAGTGTTAAGGTTAGGGTTCGGGATAGGGTTACGGCTAGGGCTAGTGTTAGCATTAGGGTGTGGGTTAGGTTTCGGGCTAGGGTTAAGTTTTGGGCTAGGGCTAGGGCTAGGGTTAGGGCTAGGTTTAGGGTTGGGTTAGGGCTAGGGCTAGGGATAGTGTTATGACTAGGGTTAGGCTTGGACTAGGGCTAGGGCTACGGTTAGCGTTAGGGTTAGCGCTAGGGCTAGGGCTAGGGTTAGGGTTAGGTTTTGAGGTTAGTGTTATGGATAGGGCTAGTGTCAGGTTTAGGGTGTGGTGTAGGGTTCGGGCTAGGGTTAGTGTTACTGTTAGGGCTAGGGCTAGGGCTAGGTTTAGGGTAAGGGTTAGGGCTAGGTCTAGGTTTAGCGTTAGGGTTATGGTTAGTGTTAGCATTAGGGCTAGAGTTAGCGGTAGGGTTAGGCTTAGTCCTAGGGCTAGGCCTAGGGCTTGTGTTAGGGTTAGGTTTAGTTTTAGGGCTATGGCTAGGGCTTGGGCTAGGGCTAGGGCTAGGGTTAGGGTTAGGGCTAGGTCTTAGTTTAGGGTTAGAGCTAGGGCTAGGGTTAGGTTTAGGTTATGGGTTAGGTTTATGGCTAGGGCTAGGGTTAGGTTTAGGTTGTGGGTTAGGGTTATGGCTAGGGTTAGGGTTAGGGCTAGGGCTAAGGCTAGAGTTAGGGTTAGGGTTACGGTTAGGGTTAGAGCTGGGGTTAGGTTTAAGTTTAGGATTAGGGCTAGTGTTAGGGTGAGGGTTAGGGTTAGGGTTAGGGTTACGGCTAGGGCTAGGGTTAGTGTTAAGGGTAGGGTTAGGTTTAGGGTAGGGATAGGGCTATGGTTAAGGTTAGGGTTAGGGTTAGTGTAGTGTTAGTGTTAGGGTTACCGTTAGGGCTAGGCTTACATTTAGGGTTAGGGCTAGGGCTATTGCTAGGGTTAGGGCTTCTGTTAGGGTCTAGGGTTAGGGTTAGGGTTACCGTTAGGGCTAGGGTTAGGTTTAGGGTTAGGGCTAGGGCTAGGGCTAGGTCTAGGGCTTTGGTTAGGGTCTAGGGTTAGGGTTAGGGTTAGAGCTAGGGCTAGGGCTAGGGTTAGGGTTAGGGTTCGGTGTAGGTTTACGGCTAGGGCTAGTGTTAACTTTAGGGAGTGGGTTACGTTTCGGGCAGGGTTAGGGTTAGGTCTCGGGCTAGGGCTAGTGTTCGGGCTAGGTTTAGTGATAGGTTTTGGGATGGGGCAAGGGCTAGGATAAATGTTAGGGTAGGGTTAGGGTTAGGGTTAGGGTTAGGGTTAGTGCTAGGGCTAAAGCTAGAGTTAGTGATAGGGTTCCGGTTAGGGTTAGGGCTAGGGTTAGGTTTAAGTTTAGGTTTAGGGCTAGGGTTAGGGCGAGGGCTAGGGTTAGTGTTATGGTTAAAACTAGGGCTATGGTTAGTGTTAAGGGTAGGGTTAGGGTTAGCGTAGGGATAGGGCTATGGTTAGGGTTAGGGTTAGGGTAGCGTTAGGGTTAGGGTTAGGGTTACAGTTAGGGCTAGCATTAGGTTTAGGGTTAGGGCTAGTGCTAGGGCTGGGGTTAGGGCTAGGGTTAGGGTTAGTGTTAGGGTTAGGGCTAGGGCTAGGTTTAGGGCTAGGGTTATTTTTAAGGATAGTGTTATGGCTATGGCTTGTGCTAGTGTTAGGGCTTGGTTTACGGTTTAGGTTAGGGTTAGGGCTAGGGTTAGGTTTAGGGTTAGATTTAGGGCTAGGGTTAGGGCTAGGGTTAGGTTTACCGTTAGGGCTAGGGTTAGGTATAGGGTTAGGGCTAGTGCTAGGGCTAGGTCTAGGGCTTCGGTTAGGGTCTAGGGTTAGGGTTAGGGTTAGGGCTAGGGCTAGGGCTAGGGTTAGGGTGAGGGTTAGGGTTCGGTGTAGGTTTATGTCTAGGGCTAGTGTTAACTTTAGGGAGTGGGTTAGATTTCGGGCTAGGGTTAGGGTTAGGTTTAGGGCTGGGCTAGGGCTAGTAGATTAGGGTTAGGGTTCGGCGTAATTTTACGGCTAGAGATAGTGTTAACTTTAGAGTGTGGGTTAGGTTTCGGGCTAGGGTTAGGACTAGAGCTAGGACTAGGTTTAGGGTTAGGGCTAGGTTTAGGGTTAGGGCTAGGGCTAGGGCTAGTGCTAGGGCGATTTTTAGGGCTAGGGCTAGGGTTAGGGTTAGGGTTAGGGTTAGGGCTAGGGCTAGGGCTAGGGCTAGGGCTAGGGCTAGGGTTAGGCTTAGGGTTAGGGCTAGGGTTAGGTTTAAGTTTAGTGTTATGGCCAGGGCTCGTGCTAGTGCTAGTGCTAGGGTTAGGATTTGGGTTAAGGTTAGGTCTAGGGCTAGCGTTAGGTTTAAGGTTTGGGTTAAGGTTAGAGCTAGGTTTAGGGTTAGGGTTAGGGCTAGGGCTAGGGTTAGGGGAAGGGTTAGGGATAGGGCTAGTTTTAGGGTTAGATTCTGGGCTAGGTTTAGGGTTATGGCTAAGGTTAGGGCTTGGGTTAGGGCTAAGTCTAGGGCTAGATTTAGGGTTAGGGTTAGGGCTAGGGTTAGGGTTAGGGCTCGGTTTAGTGTTAGGGTTAGGGTTAGGGCTAGGCGTGGGGCTAGGGTAAGGGTTAGGTTTAGGTCTAGGGCTAGGTTTATGGTTAGGGTTACGTTCGGGCTAGGGCTATGGCTAGGGCTAGGTTTAGGGTTAGGGCTAGGGCTAGGGCTTGGTTTAGGGTTTGGATTAGGGTTAAAGCTAGGGCTAGGGTTAGGTTTAGGGTGTGGGTTAGGGTTATGGCTAGTGTTTGGGTTAGGGCTAGGTCTGGGCTAGGGCTAGGGTTAGGGTTAGTGCTTGGGCTAAAGCTAGAGTTAGTGATAGGGTTCCGGTTAGGGTTAGTGCTAGGGTTAGGTTTAAGTTTAGGTTTAGGGCTAGGGTTAGTGCGAGGGCTAGGGTTAGTGTTATGGTTAAAGCTAGGGCTAGGGTTAGTGTTAAGGTTAGGGTTAGGTTTAGGGTAGAGATAGGGCTATTGTTTGGGTTAGTGTTAGGATTAGTGTTAGGGTAGGGTTAGGGTTAGGGTTACAGTGAGGGCTAGGGTTAGGTTTAGGGTTAGGGCTAGTGCTAGAGTTGGGGTTAGGGCTAGGGTTAGGGTTATGGTTAAAGCTAGGGCTAGGGTTTGTGTTAAGGTTAGGGTTAGGTTTAGGTTAGGGATAGGGCTATTGTTAGGGTTAGGGTTAGGGTTAGGGTTATCGTAGGGTTAGGGTTAGGGTTAGGGTTAGGGTTAGGGTTACAGTGAGGGCTAGGGTTAGGTTTAGGGTTAGGGCTAGTGCTAGGGTTGGGGTTAGGGCTAGGGTTAGGGTTAGGGCTAGGGTTAAGCCTAGGGCTAGGTTTAGGGCTAGGGTTATGTTTAAGGATAGTGTTATGGCTAGGGCTTGTGCTAGTGTTAGGGCTAGGTTTAGGGTTTAGGTTAGGATTAGGGCTAGGACTAGGATTAGGATTAGATTTAGGGCTAGGGCTAGAGCTTCGGTTAGGGTGTAGGGTTAGGGTTAGGGTTAGTGCTAGGGTTAGGGCTAGGGTTAGGGTTAGGTTTCGGGGTAGATTTAGGGTGTGGGTTAGGTTTGCGCTAGGTTTAGATTTAGGGCTAGGGCTAGGGATACGGATAGGTCTAGGTTTACGGTTAGGGTTAGGGCTAGGGCTAGGGCTAGTGTTAGTGCTATGGTTAGGGTTAGGGTTAGGGCTAATGCTAGGGCTATATTTAGGGCTAGGGTTAGGCTAGGGCTAGGGCTACGTTTATGGTTAGGGTTACGACTAGGGCTAGTGTTAGGTTTAGGGTTTGATTTAGGGTTCGGGCTAGGGTTAGGGTTAGTGTTAGAGCTAGGTCTAGGGCTATGGCTAGGGCTAGTACTAGGGTTTGAATTAGTGCTAGGGCTAGGGTTAGGCTTAGGGCTTGGTTTAGGGAATGGGTTAGGGCTAGGGCTAGGTTTAGCGTTAGGGTTAGGACCAGGCTTAGGGTTATGGCTAGGGTTAGGGTTAGGTTTAGCGTTAGTCCTAGGGCTAGGTCTAGGGCTTGGTTTTGGGTTAGGGTTAGTGTTAGGGCTAGGGCTTGGGCTAGGTCTAGGCCTAGGTTTAGGTTTAGGGTTAGGGCTAGGTTTAGGTTTAATGTTAGGGTTATGGCTAGGGCTAGTGCTAATGCTAGGGCTAGGCTTAGGGTTTTGCTAAGGTTTAAGGCTGGGTTGCTAGGGTTTGGTTTAAGCTGTGGGTTAGGTTTAGGGCCAGGGTTTGGGTTAGGATTAGGGTTAGGGTTAGGGTTAGGCCTAGGGCTATGGTTAGGGTAAGGGATAGGGATAGGGCTGGGGCTACGGTTAGGGTTAGGGTTCGGGTTAGGTTTACGACTAGGGCTAGTTTTAGGTTTAGGGTGTGGGTTAGGATTCAGGCTTGGGTCAGGGATAGTGTTGGGGTTGGGGTTGGGGTTGTTGTTGGGGTTAATGTTAGGGCTATGTCTATGGTTAGGGTTAAGGTATGGGCTGTGGCTAGGGTTAGAGTTAGGGTTGGGGTTAGGGCTAGGGCTAGGGTTAGGTTTAGCGTTAGTTCTAGGGCTAGGGTTAGGGTTAGGGCTAGGACTAGTGTAGGGTTAGGGCTAGGGCTAGGGTTAGGGTTAGGGCTAGGGTTAGGGTTAGGGGTAGGTCTAGTGTTTGGGTTTGTGTAAGGATTAGGGCTAGGGCTAGATTTGGTTTAGGGTGTACGTTAGGGTTAGAGATAGGTTTTGGTTTAGGGTTAGGGCTAGGGGTACGGTTTCGCGATGTGTTAGGGATAGGTTTAGGGCTAGGTTTAGGGTTAGATTTAGGGCTAGGGTTAGGGTTAGGGTTAGAGTTAGGGCTAGGGTTAGTGCTTCAATTAGGGCTAGGGCTAGGGCTAGGGCTAGCGTTACTGTTAGGGTTAGGGCTAGGGGTAGGGTTAGGGCTAGGTTTAGGTTTAGGGTTATGGTTAGTCCTAGGGCTAGGCCTAGGGCTAGGGTTAGGGTTAGGTTTAGGTCTAGGGTTAGGTTTAGAATTAGGGTAGGGCTAGTGCTAGTGTTAGGGCTAGGTTTAGGGTTAGGGTTAGGGCTTGGTGTAGGGTTGGATTAGGGTTAGAGCTAGGGCTAGGGTTAGATTTAAGGTGTGGGTTAGGGTAATGTCTCGGGTTAGGGTTAGGGCTAGGGCTGTGCTAGGGCTAGGGTGAGGGTAGTGCTAGGGCTAAGGCTAGAGTTAGTGTTGGGGTTACAGTTAGGGTTATGGTTAGGGTTAGGTTTAAGTTGAGGGTTAGGGCTAGGGTTAGGGCGAGGGATAGGCTTACTGTTAGGGTTAGGGCTAGGGTTAGGGTTAGGGTTAAGAGTAGGGTTAGGGTAGGGATACATCTATGGTTAGGATTAGGGTTAGGTTTAGGGTAGGGTTAGGGTTAGGGTTACAGTTAGGGCTAGGGTTAGGTTTAGGGTTAGGGCTAGGGCTAGGGTTAGGTCTAGGTTTAGCGTTAGGTTAGGGCTAGGGCTAGGGCTAGTTTTAGGGCTAGGTTAGGGTTAGTGATAGGGTTAGGGCTAGGGCTAGGCTTAGGTCTAAGGTTAGCTTTAAGTGTAGTGTTATGGCTAGGGCTTGTGCTAGTACTAGGGCTAGGGCTAGTGTTTGGGGCGGGTTAGGGTTTGGGTTAGTGTTAGGGCTAGGGCTAGCGTTAGGTTTAGGGTGTGGGTTAGGTTTAGAGCTAGGGTTAGGGTTAGGGTTAGGCCTAGGGCTAGGGTTAGGGTAAGGGTTAGGGATAGGGATAGGGCTAGGTTTATGGTTAGATTTAGGGCTAGGGTTATGGTTAGGTTTAGGGTTAGGGCTAGGGTTAGGATTAGGGCTAGTGTTAGGTTTAGGGTTAGTGTTAGGTCTAGGGTTAGGATTAGGGCTGGGTTAGGGTTAGGGTTAGGGTTAGTCCTAGGGCTAGGCCTAGGGCTAGCATTAGGTTTAGAGTTAGGGCCATGGCTAGGGTTATGGTTAGGGTTACAGTTAGGGCTATCTCTATGGCTAGGGCTAGGTTTAGGATGAGGGCTAGGGCTAGGGCTTGGTTTAGGGTTTGGATTAGGGTTAGAGCTAGGGCTATGGTTAGGTTTAGGGTGTGGGTTAGGGTTATGGTTTGGGTTAGGGTTAGGGCTATGGCTAGGGCTAGGGCTAGGGTTAGGGTTAGTGCTAGGGCTAAGGCTACAGTTAGGGTTTGGGTTACGGTTAATGTTAGGGCTAGTGTTAGGTTTAAGTTTAGGGTTAGGGCTAGGATTAGGCCGAGGGCTAGGGTTAGGGTTAGGTTTAGGGCTATGGCGAGGGTTAGGGTTAAGCGTAGGGTTAGGGTTAGGGTAGGGATAGGCCTATGGTTAGGTTCAGGGTTAGGGCTAGGGCTAGGTTTAGGGTTAGATTTAGGTCTAGGGTTATGGTTAGGGTTAGGGTTTGGGCTAGGGTTAGGATTAGGGCTAGGTTTAGCTTTAGGGTTAGGGTTAGGGTAGGGCTAGGGTTAGGGCTAGGTTTAGCGCTAGTGTTAGGGTTAGGGTTAGTCCTAGGGCTAGGCCTAGGGCTAGGATTTTGTTTAGGGTTAGGGCCATAGGCTAGGTTTATGATTATGGTTACGGTTAGGGCTAGGGCTAGGGCTAGGTCTAGGGTTAGGGTTAGGGCTAGGGCTAGTGCTTGGTTCAGGGTTTGGATTAGGGATAGAGCTAGGGCTAGTGTTAGGTTTAGGGTCTGGGTTACGGTTATGGCTTGGGTTAGGGCTAAGGCTAGGGCTAGGGTTAGGGTTAGGGTTAGGGCTAGGGCTAGAGTTAGGGTTAAGGGTAGGGTTAGGGTTAGGGTAGGGATAGGGCTATGGTTTTAGGGTTAGGGTTAAGGCTAGGGGTAGGTTTAGGTTTGGTTTAGGTTTAGGGTTACCTTTAGTGCTAGGGTTAGGATTAGGGTTAGTGTTAGGTTAAGGCTAGATTAGGGCTAAGTTTAGGGTTAAGGCTAGGGCTAGGGCTAGGGCTAGGTTCAGGGTTAGTGTTAGGGTTAGGGTTAGGGTTAGGGTTAGGGCTAGGGCTAGGGATAGTGTTATGGTTAGGGTTACGGTTAGGGCTCGATTTAGGTTTAGGTTTAGGCTTAGTCTATGTCTAGGGCTAGGGCTCAGATAGGGTGTAGGGTTAGGGTTAGGGTTATGGCTATGTTTAGGGCTAGGGTTAAGGTTAGGGTTCAGGTTAGGGTTCGACTAGGGCTATTGTTAGCTTTAGGGTGTGGGTTAGGTTTCGGGCTAGGGTTAGGTTTAGGGCTAGGGCTAGGGCTAGGGTTAGGGCTAGGTTTATGGTTAGGGTTAGGGCTAGGGTTAGGGCTAGGGCTAGGGCTAGCATTTGGGTTATGGATAGGGCTAGGGTTAGTGCTGGGCTAGGCTTAGGATTTGGGCTGGGTTAGTCCTAGGGCTAGGCCTGGGGCTAGGATTAGGGTTAGGGCTAGGGCTAGGGGTAGGGTTATGGCTAGGGTTACGGGTATGGCTAGGGCTAGGGCTAGGGCTAGGGCTAGGGTTAGGGTTAGGGTTAGGTCTAGGGCTACAGCTTGGTTTAGGGTTTGGATTAGGCTTAGAGCTAGGGCTAGGGTTATGTTCAGCATGTTGGTTAGGGTTATGGCTAGGGTTAGAGTTAGGGCCAGGGCTAGGGCTAGGGCTAGGGTTAGGGTTAGGGTTAGTGCTAGGGCTAAGGCTAGAGTTAGGGTTTGGGTTACGGTTAGGGTTAGGGCTAGGTTTAGGTTTAAGTTTATGATTATGTCTAGGGTTAGTGTGAGGGCTTGGGTTAGGGTTAGGGCTAGGGTTAGGGTTACCATTAGGGCTAGGTTTAGGTTTAGGGTTAGGGCTAGGTCTAGGGCTAGGGTTGGGGCTACATTTAGGGTTTGGGTTAGGGCTAGGGCTAGGGCTATATTTAGGGCTAGTGTTCGGTTTAGGGTTAGGGTTAGGGCTAGGGCTAGTGTTAGTGTTATGGTTAGGGTTTCGGTTAGGGCTAGTTTTAGGGCTAGGCTATGGCTTGGGCTAGGGCTAGGGCTTCAGTTAAGGTGTAGGGTTAGGGTTAGGGTTAGGCCTAGGGCTAGGGCTAGTGTTAGGTTTAGGTTTCGAGGTAGGGTTACGGCAAGAGCTAGTGTTAGGTTTGGGGTGTGGGTTATGTTTTGGGCTAGAGTTAGGTTTAGGCCTTGGGTAGGGCTAGGGTTAGGGCTAGTTTATGGTTAGTGTTAGGGCTAGGGCTATGGCTAGTGTTAGGGCTATGGTTAGGGTTAGGGTTAGGGCTAGGGCTAGGGATAGTGTTACGGTTAGGGTTATGGTTTAGGCTAGTGTTACGGTTCGGCTTAAGATTAGGCTCGGGCTAGGGCTAGGGCAAGGGCTACGATTAGGGTTAGCGTTAGGGTAGGGTTATTGCTAGGGCTAGGGCTAGGTCTAGGGCTAGGTCTAGGGTTCGGGTTAGGGTTCCGGTTAAGATTACGGCTAGGGCTAGTGTTAGGTTTAGGGTTAGGGTTAGGGTTCGGGCTAGGGTTAGGGCTAGTGTTAGGCCTAGGGCCAGGACTAGGACTAGGGTTAGGGTTAGTGCTAGGGCTAGGGTTAGGCTTAGGGCTAGGTTTTGGGGATGGGTTAGGGCTAGGGCTAAGTTTAGCGTAAGGGTTAGGGCTAGGGCTAGGGTTAGGGCTAGGGTTAGGGTGAGGGTTAGGGGTAGTCCTTGGGCTAGGCCTAGTGCTAGGATTAGGGTTAGGGTTAGGGTTAGGGCTAGGTCTAGGGTTAGGGCTCGGGCTATTGCTAACATTAGGGTTAGGTTTAGGGCTAGGGTTAGGGTGATGGTTAGGGTTAGTCCTTGGGCTAGGCCTAGTGCTAGGGCTAGGCTAGTGTCATGGTTAGGGTTATGGTTACCGTTAGGGCTAGGGTTAGATTTAGGGTTAGGGCTGGGGCAAGGGCTAGGGTTAGGGCTAGGTTTAGGGTTAGGGTTACGGCTAGGGCTAGGGCTACGGTTAGGGCTAGGGTTAGGGTTAGTGCTAGGGCTAAGGCTAGGGTTAGTGTTATGGTTAGGGTTACGGTTAGGGCTAGGTTTAGAGTTAGGTTTAGGGTTAGGCTAGGCCTAGGGCTAAGGCATCGCTTAGGGTGTAGGGTTAGGTTTAGGGTTAGGGCTAGGGCTAGGGCTAGGGCTATGGTTAGGGTAAGGGTTAGGTTTCGGGTTACCGTTAGGGCTATGGTTAGGTTTAGGGTTAGGGCTAGGGCTAGAGCTTCGGTTAGGGTGTAGGGTTAGTGTTAGGGTGTAGGGTTAGTGTTAGGGTTAGGGCTAGTGCAAAGGCTAGTGTTAGGGTTAGGGTTTGGGGTAGGGTTAGTGTTAGGGTTAGGGCTAGTGCAAGGGCTAGGCTTAGGGTTAGGGTATGGGGTAGGGTTAGTGTTAGGGTTAGGGCTAGTGCAAGGGCTAGGGTTAGGGTTAGGGTTTGGGGTAGGGTTACGGCTAGGGCTAGTGTTAGCTTTAGGATGTGAGTTAGGTTTCAGGCTAGGGTTAGGGTTAGGGCTAGGGCTAAGGCTAGGGTTAGGGCTAGGTTTACGGTTAGGGTTAGGTCTAGGGCTAGGGCTAGTGTTAGGGCAGGGGTTAGAGTTAGGGTTAGGGCTAGGGCAAGGGTTAGTGTTAGGGTTAGGGTTATGGTTAGGGCTAGGGTTAGGGTTCGGCTTAAGGTTAGGCAGGGCTAGAACTAGGGCTAGGACTACGGTTATGGTTAGGGTTAGGGTTAGGGCTAGGGCTAGGTCTAGGATTAGGGTTAGGGTTTGCATTAGGTTTACGGTTAGGGCTAGTGTTCGGTTTAGGGTGTGGGTTAGGTTTCAGGCTAGGTTTAGGGTTAGTGTTAGGTCTAGGGTAGGGCTAGGGATAGGGCTAGGACTAGGGCTAGGGTTAGGGTTAGTGCTAGGGCTAGGGTTAGGGTTAGGGCTAGGTTTAGGGAAAGGGTTAGCACTAGGGCTAGGTTTAGCATTAGGGTTAGGGCTAGGGTTAGGGTTAGGGTTAGTCCTAGGGCTATGCCTAGTGCTAGGGCTAGGTTTAGGGTTAGTGTTAGGGTTATGGCTATGGTTAGATTTAAGGTTTAGTTTATGGCTAGGGCTTGTGCTAGTGCTAGGGCTAGGGTGGTGGTTTGGTTTCGAGCAAGGGCTAGGGCTAGGGTTAGGGTTAGGGTTAGTGCTAGGGCTAGGGTTAGGTTTAGGGTGTGGGTTAGGGTTTGAGCTAGGTTTAGGGTTAGGGATAGGGCTAGGGCAAGGGTTAGGGTAATGGTTAGGGATTGGGCTAGGGCTAGGTTTAGGGTTAGATTTACGGCTAGGGCTAGGTTTAGGGGATGGGTTAGGGCTAGGGCTAGGTTTAGTGTTAGGGTTAGGGCTAGGATTAGGGCTATGGCTAGGGCTAGGATTTGGGTTAGGGTTAGGTCTAGGGTTAAGGCTGGTCTACGCCTAGAATTAGGCCTAGGGATAGTCCTAGGGCTAGGCCTGGGGCTAGGGTTAGGGTTAGGCTTAGGGCTAGGGCTAAGGTTATGGTTAGGGTTACGGGTAGGGCTAGGGCTAGGGCTAGGGCCTGGGCTAGGGTTAGCGTTAGGGTTAGGGCTAGGGCTAGGGTTATTTTTAGGGTTAGGTTTAGGGCTAGGGGGCGGGGCTTGTGTTAGGGTTAGGTCTAGGGCTAGGGCTTTGTTTAGGGTTTGGATTAGGTTTAGAGCTATGACTAGTGTTAGGTTTAGGGTATGGGTAGGGTTATGGCTAGGGTTAGGGTTAGGGCTAGATCTAGTGCTAGGGCTAGGGTTAGGGCTAGGGTTAGGGTTAGTGCTAGGGCTAGGGCTAGAGTTAGGGTTAGGGTTAAGGTTAGGTTTAGGTCTAGGGTTAGGTTTAAGTTTAGGGTTAGGGCTAGTTTTAGGGCGAGGGCTAGGGTTAGGGTTAGGGTTAGGGCTAGGGCTAGGGTTGGGGTTAAGGGTAGCGTTAGGGTTAGGGTAGGGATATGGGTATGGTTAGGGTTAAGGTTACGGCTAGTGCTAGCATTAGTTTTAGGGTTAGGGTTCCGGTTAGGGCTACTTTTAAGTTTAGGTTTCGGGTTAAGCTAGGGCTAGGGCTAGGCCTTCGGTTAGGGTGTAGTGTTAGGGTTAGGGTTCGGGCTAGGGCAAGGGCTAGGGTTAGGGCTAGGTTTAGGGTTAGGGTTATGGCTAGGGCTAGGGCTAGGGTTAGGGCTAGTGTTAGGATTAGGTTTAGGGTTAGGGCTAGTGGTAGGGTTAGTGTTAGCTTTAGGCTTACGGTTAGGGCTAGGTTTAGGGTGAGGTTTAGGATTAGGTTAGGGCTCGGGGTAGGGCTAGGGTTAGTGCTAGGTTTAGGGTTAGGGTTAGGGCTAGGGCTAGGCTTAGTGATAAGATTAGGGTTAGAGCTAGTCTTGGGTTAGGGTTAGGGTTAGGGCTAGGTTTAGCGTTACGGTTTGGGCTAGGACTAGGTCTAGTGCTAGCACTAGGATTAGGGCTAGGGCAAGGGTTCGGGTTAGGGCTAGGACTAGGGTTAGGGTTAGGGCTAGGGCTAAGTTTAGTGTAAGGGCTAGGGTTAGGGTTAGGGCTAGGGCTTGGTTTAGGGTTTGGGTTAGGATTAGTTCTAGGGCTAGGTTTAGGATTAGGATGTGGGTCAGGGTTAGCTAGGGTTAGGTTTAGGGTTAGGGCTAGGTATAGGTATAGGGTTATGGCTAGGGCTAGGGCTAAGGCTAGAGTTAGGGTAAAGGTTAGGGCTAGGACTAGGGTTAGGGTTAGGTTTAGGGCTGTCACTAGGGCTAGCGTTAGGGTTACTGATGGGGTAGGGCTAGGGCTAGGTTTGGGGTTAGGGTTTTGGCTAGGGCTTGGGCTAAAACGAGGGTTAGTGTTAGGGCTAGGGCTAGGACGAAACCTAGGGTTAGGGTTAGGGTTAGGGTTAGGGTTAGGGGTTGGGTTAGGGCTAGGGCTAGGGCAAGCGTTAGAGATAGGGTTAGGGCTAGGGTTAGGGTTGGGGCTAAGGTTAGGTTTAGGGTTAGGATTAGCCCTAGGACTAGGCCTAGGGTTAGGGTTAGGTTTAGGGTTAGTGCTAGGGCTAGGGTTATGTTTAGGGTTAGGGTTGGGGTTGGGCTAGGGCTTGGTTTAGGGTTTGGATTAGGGTTAGAGCTAGGGCTAGGCCTTGGTTTAGGGTTTGGGTTAGAATTAGAGTTAGGGCTAGGGTTAGGTTTTGGGTGTGTGTTAGGGTTAAAGCTAGTGTTAGGGTTAGGTATAGGGCTAGGGCTAGGGTTAGGGTAAGGGTTAGGGATTGGGCTAGGGCTAGGGCTATGCTTAGGGTTAGGGTTAGTTTTAGGTTTAGGTTAAGGTTAGGTCTAAGGCTAGGGCTAGTGTTATGGTTAGGGTTAAGGTAAGAGTTAGGGTTAGACTAGGGTTAGGGTTAGGACTAGTCTAGGGTTAGGGTAAGGGTTAGGGCTAGGGCTAGGGCTATGCTTAGGGTTAGGGCTAGGTCTAGGGTTGGGGTTTGGATTAGGATTAGGGTTAGGTTTAGGGTTAGGCTTAGAGCTAGTGTTAGGGTATGGGTTAGGGCTAGGGCTAGGGCTAGGCTTAGGGTTAGGGTTCGGGTTAGGTTTATGACTAGTTAGCTTTAGGGTGTGTGTTAGGCTTCAGGCTAGGGTCAGATTTAGGGTTGGGTTTGGGGTTGGGGTTGTTGTTGGGGTTGAGTTAGGGTTAGCGTTCAGGTTAGGGCTAGGGCTAGTGTTTGTGTTAGGGTAAGGGCTGGGGCTAGGTTTATGGTTAGGTTTAGAGTTAGGGCTAGCGCTATGGATAGGTTTAGAGTGTGGGTTAGGGTTAGAGGTAGGGTTAGGTTTAGGGTTAGTGCTAGGGTTAGGGTTTGGGATAGGGTTAGTCCTAGGGCTAGGCTTAGGGCTAGGGTTAGGGTTAGGGTTAGTGCTAGGGCTAGTTGTAGGTTTAGGGTGTTGGTTAGGGGTATTGCTAGGGTTAGGGTTTGGGCTAGGGCTAGGGCTAAGTTTAGGGTTAGTGCTAGGTCTTGGGCTAGAGTTAGGTTTAGAGTTGCGGTTAGGGTTAGGGCTAGGGTTAGGTTTAAGTTTAGATCTAGGGCTAGGGCTAGGGCTTCGGTTAGGGTGTAAGGTTAGGTTTAGGCTTAGGGCTAGGGCTAGGGCTAGCTTTAGGGTTAGGGTTCAGGTTAGGGTTACGGCTAGGGCTACTGTTAGCTTTAGGGTTGGGATAGGATTCGCGCTTGGGTTAGGCTTAGGGCTAGGGCTAGGGCTAGGGCTAGGGCTCGGGCTAGGGCTTCGGCTAGGACTGGGGTTAGGCTTAGTGCTAGGGCTAGGATTAGGGTAAGGGCTAGTTTTAGGGTAAGGGTTAGGCCTAGGGCTAGGTTTAGGGTTAGGGCTAGGGCTAGGTCTAAGGCTAGGGTTAGGGATAGGTTTAGGGTTAGGGTTAGGGCTAGGGTTATTTTAGGGCTACGGTTAGGTTTAGGTTTGGTCTATGGTTAGGCCTAGGGCTAGGGTTAGGTTTAGGGTTAGGGTTAGGGCTAGGGTTAGGTCTCGTGCTAGGGCTATGTCTAGGGTTATTTTTGGGTTAGGTTTAGGGCTAGTGCTAGGGGAAGGTTTAGGGTGTGGGTTAAGTTTAGGGCCAGGGTTAGGGTTAGGGTTAGGATTAGGGTTAGGGTTAGGGTTAGGGTTAGGGTTAGGGTTAGGGTTCGGGCATGGATTAGGGATAGGGCTAGGGCTATGTTTAGGTTGAGGGTTAGTGTTAGGGCTAGGTCTAAGGCTAGGGTTATGGTTAGTGTTCCGGTTAGGTTTATGGTTAGGGTGTGGGTTAGGAATCAGGCTAGGGTATGGGCTATTGTTGTGGTAGGTGTTGTTGTTGGGGTTGGGTTAGGGTTAGGGTTAAGGTTAGGGCCAGGCATAGGGTTAAATTTAGGGTTAGGGTTGGGCCTGGAGCTACAGTTAGGGTTAGCATTAGGATTAGGGCTAGGGCTAGGGTTAGGTTTAGGTTTAGGGTTAGGGCTAGGGCTAGGGTTAGGTTTAGGGTGTGAGTTAGGGTTAGAGCTAGGGTTAGGGTTAGGGTTAGTGTTAGTGCTAGGGTTAGGGTTAGGTCTAGGGTTAGGTTTAGGGTTAGGGTTAGTCCTAGGGCTAGGCCTAGGGCTAGGGTTAGGGTTAGGGTTAGGGCTAGGGCTAGGGTTAGGTTCAGGGTGTTGGTTAGGGTTGTGGCTAGGGTTAGGGTTAGGGCTAGGGTTAGGGTTAGGGCTAGGTTTAGGGTTCGGGCTATGGGTAGGGTTAGGGCTAGGGGTAGGGTTATGGTTAGGGTTAGTCCTAGGACTAGGCCTAGGGCTAGGGCTAGGGTTAGGGTTAGGGATAGGGTTAGGGCTAGGGCTAGCAATAGGGTTAGGGTTATGGCTAGGTTTCCTTTAAGGTTAGGGTTAAGGCTAGGGCTAGGACTATGTTTAGGGTTTGGGTTAGGGTTAGGGCTAGGCCTAGGGTTATGGTTAGGGCTAAGGCTAGGGTTAGGGTTAGGGCTAGGACTAGGGTTAGGGTTAGGGCTAGGGCTATGTTTAGGGTTAGTGCTAGGGTTAGGGTTAGGGCTAGGCCTAGGGTTAGGGTTTGGTTTTGGTTAGGGTTAGGGCTAGGGCTAGGGCTAGGTTTAGGTTTAGGGTGTGGGTAGGGTTAGTACCAGGTTTAGGGTTAGGGTTTGGGCTAAGGATAGGATTAGCGTTAGGGTTAGCGATAGGACTAGTGCTCATGTTAGGTTTAGGGCTAGGGTTAGGGTTAGGCTAGGGTTAGGGTTAGGGTTATGGCTAGGGGTATGTTTAAGGTTAGGGTTATGGCTAGTGCTAGGGCTATGTCTAGGTCTAGGTTAGGGTTTGGGTTAGGTTTAGGGCTAGTGCTAGGGTTACGTTTAGGGTGTGTGTTAGGTTTAGGGCCAGGATTAGGGTTAGGTTTAGGGTCAGTGTTAGGGTTAGGCCTATGTCTAGGGTTAGGGTAAGGGTTAGGGCTAGGTCTTGGGCTAGCACGATGTTTAGGTTTAGGGCTAGGGCTAGGGTTATGTTTCATTTTAAGGTTAGGTCTATTGTAAAGGCTAGGACTAGGGAAAGCGTTAGGATTAGTGTTAGTTCTAGGGTTAGGGTTAGGGTTAGGGCTAGGGCTAGGGTTAGGGTTAGTGTTTGGGCTAGGGCTAGGGCTAGGGCTAGGGCTAGCACTAGGTTTAGGGTTAGGGCTAGGGCTAGGTTTAGGTTTAGGTCTATTACTAGGTTTAAGGCTAGGTCTATGCCGAGTGTTAGGGTTAGAGTTAGGGTTAGGGGTAGGGCTAGGGCTAGGTTTAGGTTTAGGGTATGGCTAGGGTAGGTTTAAGGTTAGGGTTATGGCTATGGTTAGGGCTAGGGCTAGGGCTAGGGTTAGGGTTTGGGATAGGGTTAGGGCTAGGTCTAGGGTTAGGTTTAGGGTGTGGGTTAGGTTTAGGCCATGGTTACGGTTAGGTTTAGTGTTAGTTTATTGTTAGGCCTAGGGCTAGGGTTAGGGTAAGGGTAAGGGCTAGGGCTTGGGCTAGCACGAGGGTTAGGTTTAGGGCTAGGACTAAGGTTCGGGTTAGGGTTAGGGTTAGGGCTAGGGTTAAGCCTAGGGCTAGGGTTAGGTTTAGGGTTAGGGATAGGGTTAGGGTTAGGTCTAGGGTTAGGGTTAGGGTTAGGGTCAGTCCTAGCACTAGACCTAGGGCTAGGGCTAGGTTTCGGGTTAGGGCTTGGGCTAGGGTTATGGTTAGGGTTATGGTTAGGGCTAGGTCTAGGCCAGGGCTAGGGTTAGTTTTAGGGGTAGGACTAGGTCTAGTGATAAGTCTTGGTTTAGGGTTTGGGTTAGGGTTAGTGCTAGGGTTAGGTTTAGGGTTAGGGATAGGGCTAGTGTTATGTTCATGGCTATGTTTAGGGTTAAGGTTAGGGCTAGGGCTAGGGTTAAGTTTAGGGTTTGGGCTTGGGCTAGGGCTATGGCTAGGGTTAGGGCTAGGTTTAGGGTTAGGTTTAGGGCTAGGGCTAGAATTACGGTTAGAGTTAGGGCTAGGGCTAGGGCTAGGGTTACGGCTAGGTTTAGGTTTGGGGTTAGGGCTAGGGCTAGGGCCAGTGTTAGGTCTAGGATTTGGGTTAGGGTTAGGGCTAGGGCCAGGGTTAGTGTTAGGATTAGGATTATGGTTAGGGCTAGGGTTAGGGTTAGGATTAGGGTTAAGGTAAGCTTTAGGGTTAGACTAGGGTTTGGGTTAGGGCTAGTCTAGGGTTAGGGTTAGGGATAGGGCTATGGCTAGCGTTACGTTTAGGGTTAGGGTAAGGGTTATGTTTAGGCCTAGGACTAGGGTTAGGGTAAGGGTTAGTGCTACTGTTAGGGTTAGGGCTAGGGCTAGAGCTAGCACTAGGGTTAGGGTTAAGGCTAGGTCTAGGGTTAGGGTTAGGGCTAGGACTAGGGTTAGGGTTAGGGTTAGGGCTAGGGTTAGTGTTAGGGCTAGGGGTAGGGTTAGGATTTGGGTTAGGTTTAGGGCTAGGGCTAGGGTTAGGTTTAGGTTGTGGGTTAGGGTTAGGGCCAGGGTTAGGTTTACGGTAAGTGTTAGGACTAGGGTAGGGCTAGGGTTAGGGTTCGGGTTCAGATTAAGGTTACAATTAGGGCTAGTGTTAGGTTTAGGGTGTGGGTTAGGTTTCAGGCTAGGGTCATAGTTAGGGTTGGGGTTGGGGTGGGGTTGTTGTTGGTGTTGGGTTAGTGCTAAGGTTAGGGCTAGGTGTAGGGTTAGGGTTAGGGTTAGGTTTAATGTTAGAATTATGGCTAGGCCTAGAGTTAGGGCTAGGGCTAGGATTAGGGTTTGGGTTAGGGTTAGGGCTAGGGCTAGGGTTAGGTTTATGGTGTGGGTAAGGTTTAGGGCCATGGTTAGGGTTAGGTTTAGAGTTAGTGTTAGGGTTAGGCCTAGGTCTATTGTTAGGGTAAGGGTTAGGGCAAGGTCTTGGGCTAGCACGAGGGTTAGGTTTAGGGTTAGGCCTAGGGTTAGGTTTCGTTTTAGGGTTAGGTCTACTGTAAAGGCTAGGGCTAGGGCAAGCGTTAGGGTTAGTGTTAGGACTAGGGTTAGGGTTAGGTTTAGGTTTAGGGCTAGGCCTAGGGTTAGGGTTAGGGTTAGGTTTAGGGCTAGGGCTAGGGCTAGGGATAGCACTAGGGTTAGGGTTAGAGCTAGGGCTAGGGTTAGGGTTATGGCTAGGACTAGGTTTAGGGTTAGGGCTAGGGCTAGGTTTAGGGTTAGGGCTAGGATTAGGGTTAGGGTTAGGACTAGGGCTAGGGTTAGGGTTCGGGTTAGGGTTAGGGCTAGGGCTAGGGTTAGGTTAAGGTTGTGGGTTAGGGTTATGGCCAGGATTGGGGTTAGGGTTAGGGCTACGGATAGGATTAGGGTAAGGGTTAGGGATAGTGCTAGGGCTCAGGTTAGGGTTAGGGTTAGGATAAGGGCTAGGGCTAGGGCTAGCGTTAGGGTTAGGGTTAGGGCTAGCACTAGGGTTAGTGCTAGGGCTAGGGCTAGGTTTAGGGTTAGTGCTAGGTTTTGGTTTAGGGCTAGGGCTAGGGCTAGGTTTAGGGTTAGGGTTATGGCTAGGGTTAGGTTTAAGGTTAGGGTTATGGCTATGGTTAGGGCTAGGGCTAGGGCTAGGGTTAGGGCTTGGGTTAGATTTAGGCCCATGGTTATGGTTAGGTTTAGGGTTAGAGTTAGGGTTAGGCCTAGGGCTAGGGTTAGGGTAAGGGTAAGGGCTAGGGCTTGGGCTAGCATGAGGGTTAGGGTTAGGGCTAGGACTAGGGTTCGGATTAGGATTAGGGTTAGGGCTAGAGTTAAGGCTAGGGTTAGGGTTAGGTTTAGGGTTAGGGGTAGGGTTACGGTTAGGTCTAGGGTTAGGTTCAGTCCTAGCACTAGGCCTAGGCCTAGGGCTTGGTTTCGGGTTAGGGCTTGGGCTAGGGTTATTGTTAGGGTTATGGCTAGGGCTAGGTCTAGGTCTAGGGCTAGAGTTAGGGTTAGGGCTAGGCTAGGTCTAGTGATAGGTCTTGGTTTAGGGTTTGGATTAGGGTTAGTGCTAGGGTTAGGTTTAGGGTTAGGGATAGGGCTAGTTTTAGGTTTAGGGCTATGTTTAGGGTTAAGGTTATGGCTAGGGCTAGGGTCAAGGTTAGGGTTTGGGCTAGGCCTGGTCTAGTGCTAGGGCTAGGGCTAGATTTAGGTTTAGGTTTAGGGCCATGGCTAGGATTACGGTTAGGGTTAGGGCTAGGGCTAGGGCTAGGGTTACGGCTAGGTTTAGGGTTAGGGTTAGGGCTAGGGCTAGGGCCAGTGTTAGGTCTATGATTAGGTTTAGGGTTAGGGCTAGGGCCGGGGTTAGTGTTAGGGTTAGGATTATGGTTAGGGCTAGGGTTAGGATAAGGGTTAGGGATACTGTTAGGATTAGGTTTAGGGCTAGGGCTAGGGTTAGTGTAAGGGTTAGGGCTACTGTTAGGGTTAGGGGTAGCGCTAGGGTTAGGGTTAAGGCTAGGGCTAGGGTTAGGGTTAGGGCTAGGACTAGGGTTAGGGTTAGGGTTAGGGCTAGGGTTAGAGTTAGGGCTAGGGCTAGGGTTAGTATTTGGGTTAGGTTTAGGGCTAGGGCTAGGGTTAGGGTTTGGGTTAGGGTTAGGGTTAGGGCTAGGGCTAGGGTTAGGTTTAGGGTGTGGGTTAGGTTTCGGGCCAGGGTTAGGGATTGGTTTAGTGTTAGTGTTAGGGTTAGGCCTAGGACTAGGGTTAGGCTAAGGTTTAGGGCTATGGCTTTGGCTAGCACAAGGGTTAGATTTGTGCTAGGGCTAGGGTTATTGTTAATGTTAGGGTTAGGGCTAGGGTTAAGGCTAGGCCTAGGGCGAGCATTATGGTTAGGTTTAGGGCTAGGGCTTGGTTTAGGGTTTGGAGTAGGGTTAGAGCTAGGGCTAGTGTTAGGGTTAGGGTTAAGGTAAGTTTTAGGGTTAGGGCTAGGGTTAGGGTAAGGGTTAGGAATAGGTCTAGGTCTAGGGCTAGGGCTAGGGTAATGGGTAGCGTTAAGTTTAAGGTTAGGGTTATAGCTAGGGCTACGGCTAGGGTTAGGGTTTGGGTTATTGTTCGGGCTAGGTCTATGGTTAGGTTTAGGGAGTGTTTTAGGTTTAGGGCCAGGGTTAGTGTTAGGATTAGGGTTAGGGTTAGGCCTAGGGCTAGGGTTAGGGTTAGGGTTCGGGTTAGGGTTACGGCTAGGGCTAGTGTTGGGTTTAGGGTTTGGGTTAGGTTTAGGTCCAGGGTTAGGGTTACAATTAGGGTTAGGGTTAGGGTTAGGCCTAGGGCTAGGGTTAGGGTAAGGGTTAGGGTTAGGGCTAGGGCTAGAGCTAGGGTTCGGCTTAGAGTTCAGCTTAGGGTTACGATTAGGGCTAGTGTTAGCTTTAGGGTGTGGATTAGGGTTCAGGCTAGGGTCAGGGTTAGGGTTGGGGTTGGGTTTGGTGTTGTTTTTGGGGTTGGGTTAGGGTTAGGATTAAGGTTCGGGCTAAGGCTAGGGTTATGGTTATGGTTAGGGTTAGGGTTAGGGCTGTGGCTAGGGTTAGGCTTTGGTTTAGGGTTAGGGTTATGCTTAGCACTAGGGCTAAGGCTAGGGCTAGGACTAGGGTTAGGGTTAGTGCTAGGGTTAGGGTTAGGGTTAGGGCTAAGTTTAGTTTAAGTTTTAGGGCTAGGGCTAGGTTTAGGGTTAGGTCTACGGCTAGGGTAAGGCTTGGGTTAGGGTTAAAGTTAGGTCTAGGGCTAGGGTTAGGGTTAGTCCTAGGACTAGGCTTAGGTCTAGGGTTAGGGTTAGGGTTAGGGCTAGGGCTAGGGCTAGGGATGGGTTAGCTGTAGGACTAGGTCTAGGGCTAGGGCTAGGGTTAGGGTTAGCTGTAGGATTGGTCTAGGAATAGGGCTTGGTTTAGGGTTTGGATTAGGGTTAGGGCTAGGGTTATGTTTAGGGTTAGTGTTAGGGTTAGGGCTAGGGTTAGGGTTAGGGCTAGGTCAAGGATTAAGGCTTGTGTTAGGGTTAAGGTTAGGGCTAGGGCTAGGGTTAGGGTTAATGTTAGGGCTGGGGCTGGGTATTTTGAGTGTTAGGGTTAGGTCTTGTGCTAGGTTTAGGGTTAGTGTTAGGGTTACAGTTAGGTCTAGGGCTATCGTTAGGGTTTGGCTTAGTGTTAGGTTTAGGGCTATGGCTAGGTTTAGGTTAAGGTGTTGGTTAGGGTTAGATCTAGTGTTAGGGTTAGGGTTAGGGTTAGGGCTAGGGTTATGGTAAGGGATAGGGCTAGGGCTAGGGTTAGGGTTAGGGTTAGGGCTAGGGCTAGGATTAGGGTCAGGGCTAGGGCTAGCATTCGGGTTAGGGTTAAGACTAGGGTTAGTGTTAGGGTTAGGGTTAGGGATAGGGCTAGTGCTAGGGTTAGGTTTAGGGCTAGGGTTAGGGTTAGGGATTGCGTTAGGGCTAGGTTTAGGACTAGGGCTAGAGCTAGCATTAGGGGTAGGGTTAGGGTTACCGTTAGGGCTAGTGTTAGGGTGAGGGTTAGGGTTATGGCTAGGGCTAGGGTTAGGTTTATGGTTAGGGTTAGTGTTAGGGCTAGCGTTAATGTTAGGATTAGGGGTAGGGTTAGGGTTAGGCCTAGGGCTAGGGTTAGGTTAAGGGTTAGGGCTAGGGTTAGTGTTAGGGTTATGGCTAGGGCTAGGGTTAGGGCTAGGTCTAGGGTATGGGTTAGGGTTCGGGCTAGGGTTACAACTAGGGCTAGTGTTAGGTTTAGGGTGTGGGTTAGGGTTCAGGCGATGGTCAGGGTTCGTTTTGGGGTTGGGGTTGGGGTTGTTGTTGGTGTTGGGTTAGAGTTAGGGTTAGGGTTAAGGTTAGGGCTATGGCTAGGGTTAAGATTAGAGTTAGGGTTAGGTTAAGGCCAGGGGCTAGGGTTAGTGTTAGGGTTAGGGTAGGATTAAGGTTAGGGTTAGGGCTACTGTTAGGGTTAGGGTTAGCATTAGGGTTAGGGTTAGGGCTAGGTTTAGGGTTTGGGCTAGGGTTAGGGTTAGGGTTAGTGTTAGGGTTTTGGTTAGTCCTAGGGCTAGTCCTTGGGCTAGGAATAGGGTTTGGGTTAGGGTTAGGGTTAGGGTTAGGGTTACGGCTAGGGCTAGGGTTAGGGCTAGGGCTAGGGTTAGGTTTAGGGTTAGGGCCAAGGTTACTGTTAGGTTTAGGGTTAGGGTTAGCGTTAAGCCTAGGGCTAGGCTTAGTGTAAGGGTTAGGGCTAGGGTTAGGGCTAGGGTTGGGGTTAGGGTTAGGGTTCGGGTTAGGGTTACAACTAGGGCTAGTGTTAGGTTTAGGGTGTGGGTTAGGGTTCAGGCTAGTGTCAGGGTTGGGGTTGGGGTTTGTTTTGGGGTTTTTGTTGGGGTTGGGTTAGGGTTAGGGTTAGGGTTAGGGTAAGGCCAGGGTCTAGAGTTAGTGTTAGGGTTAGCGTAGGATTAAGGTAAGCGTTAGGGCTAGGGCTAGGGGTAAGGCTAGGGTTAAGGTTAAGTTTAGGGCTAGGACTAGGGTTAAGATTAATATTAGTGCTGGGGCTAGGGTTATAGTTATGATTAGTGTTAGGGCTTGGGTTGGTTTAGGGTTAGGGCTAGGGCTAGTACTTGGTTTAGGGTTTAGGTTAGGGGTAGGGCTAGGGCTAGGGTTAGGTTTAGTGTGTGGATTAGGATTGGTGCTAGGTTTAAGTTAGGTTTAGGGCTATGGTTAGGTTTATGTTTAGGGCTAGGTCTAGAGTTAGGGTTAGGGTTAGGGCTAGGATTAGAGCTAGGGCTAGGGCTAGGTTTAGGATTAGGTTTAGGGTTATGGCTTGTGTTAGGGCTAGGGTTAGGGTTAGGGTTTGGGTTAGGGTTAGTGCTAGGGCTAGGGATATGAGTAGGGTGTGGTTTAGCTTTATTGCCAGGGTCAGTGTTAGGATTAGGGTTAAGGTAAGTTTTAAGGTTAGACTAGGGTTAGGATTAGGGCTAGTCTAGGGTTAGGGTTAGGGTTAGGGTTAGGGTTAGGGCTAGGGTTAGGTTTAGGGTTATGTTTTGGGCTAGGGCTAGGGCTAGCACTTGGTTAGTGTTAGGGCTCAGTCTAGGGTTAGGGTTAGGGCTAGGGCTAGGGCTATGGCTGGCACTAGGGTTAGGGTTAGTGCTAGGGCTAGGGTTAGGGTTAGGGCTAGGGCTAGGGCTAGGGCTGGCTCTAGGGTAAGGGTTAGGGCTAGGAAAAGGCTTAGTGTTAGTGCTAGGACTAGGTTTAGTGTTAGGGCTAGGGCTAGGGTTAGGGCTAGGGCTAGGTTTAGTGTTTGGGTTAGGGTTAGGTCTAGGGCTAGGGTTAGGGCTAGGGTTATGATTAGGGTTAGGTTTAGGACTAGGTTTAGGTTTAGGGCTATGTTTAGGGTTAGTGTTAGGGCTAGGGCTATGGTTATGGTAAGCGTTAGGGCTAGGTCTAGGGTTAGGGCTAGGTTTAGAGTTATGGTTAGGGCTAGGGTTAGGGTTTTGTTTAGGGTGTGGGTTAGGGTTAGTGCTAGGACTAGTGTTATGAGTAGGGTGTGGGTTAGCTTTAGGGTGAGGGTTAGTGTTAAGATTAGGGTTTGGTGAGGTTTAATGTTAGACTAGTGTTAGGATTAGGGTAGTCTAGGGTTAGGTCAAGTACTTGGGCTAGCACGAGGGTAGGATTAGTTCTAGAGCTAGGGTTACGGTTAGGGCTAGGGTTAGGGCTATGTCTAGGGTTAGGGTAAGGGTTACGGCTAGGGCTAGGGCTAGGTCTAGGACTAGGTCTAGGACTAGGTCTAAGGGTAGGGTTCGTGCTAGGGTTAGGGTCAGTGTTAGGGCTAGATCTAGGGCTAGGGTAAGGGCTAGGTTTAGAGAAAGGGTTAGGTCTAGGGCTATGGTTAGGGTTAGGGCTAGGTCGAGGGGTAAGGCTAGGGTTAGGGTTACGTTTAGGGCTAGGACTAGGGTTAAGGTTAATAATAGTGCTGGGGCTAGGGTTATAGTTATGGTAAGTGTTAGGGCTTGTATTGGTTTAGGGTTAGGGCTAGGGTTAGGGTTAGGGCTAGGGCTAGGGTTAGTGTTTGGGTTAGGGTTAGGTCCAGGCCTAGGGTTAGGTCGAGGGTGTGGGTTAGGGTTAGGGCCAGGGTTAGGGCTAGGTTTAGGGTTAGGGTTAGGGTTAGGGTTAGGGTTAGGGTTAGGGTTAGGGCTAGGTTTAGGGCTAGGGCGAGGGCTAAGGCTAGGGCTAGTATTAGGGTTTGCGGTAGGGCTAGGGTTAGGGTTAGGGCTAGGTTTAGGGTTAGGGTTAGCTTTAGTCCTAGGTCTAGGCCTAGGACTAGGGTTAGGGTTAGGGTTAGGGTTAGGGCTAGTTCTAGGTCTAGGCCTTGGCTTAGGGTTAGGGTTAGGGTTATGGCTAGGGTTATGGCTAGGACTAGGGTTAGGATTTGGGTTAGGTTTAGGGCCAGGGTTAGGGTCAGGTTTAGGGTGTGGGTTAGGTTTAGGGCCAGGGTTAGTGTTAGGTTTAGGGTTAGGGTTAGGGTTAGGCCTAAGGCTAGGGTTTGGTAAGGGTTAGGTCTAGGGCTAGGTTTAGGTTTAGGGCTAAGGTTAGGGTTAGTCCTAGGACTAGGCCTAGGGCTAGGGTTAGGGTATGGTTAGGGTTACGACTAGGGCTAGTATTAGGTTTAGTGTGTGGGTTATGGTTCAGACTAGGGTCAGGGTTAGCGTTGGGTTTGGGGTTGGGGTTGTTGTTGCGGTTGCGTTAGGGTTAGTGTTAAGGTTACGGCTAGGGCTAGGGTTAGGTTTAGGGTTAGGTTAAGGCTGGGGCTAGGGTTAGGGTTAGGGCTAGGGTTGGGTTATAGCTATGGCTAGGTTTAGTGTTTGGGTTAATGTTAGGGCTAGGGCTAGGGTTAGGGCTAGGGCTAGGTTTAGTGTTTGTGTTAGGGTTAGGGCTAGGGCTAGGGTTAGGTTTAGGGTGTGGGTTAGGGTTAGGGCCAGGGTTAGGGTTAGGTTCAGGGCTAGGGATAGGGTTAGGGCAAGGGTTAGGGATAGGGATAGGTCTCAGGTTAGAGTTAGGGTTAGGGCTAGGGTTAGGGTTTGGGTTAGTGGATGGCTAGGGTTAGGGTTATGGTTAGGGCTAGGGTTAGGGCTAGGGCTAGGGCAAAAGATACTGTTAGCGTTGGGGCTAGGGTTAGGGTTAGGGCTAGGGTTAGGGCTAGGGCTAGGGTTAGGGTTAGTCCTAGGACAAGGCCTAGGGCTAGGGTTATGGTTATGGTTAGGACCAGGGCTAGGGTTTTGGGTAGGGCTGGGGTTAGTGCTAGGTCTACGTCTAGGGCTAGGTTTAGTGTATATGGTAGGGCTAGGTCTAGGGCTAAGGCTTGGTTTAGGGTTTGGATGAGTTTTAGGACTAGGGTTAGGTTTATGGCTAATGCTAAACTAGGGCTAGGGCTAGGGTTAGGGTTAGTGTTAGGGCTAGGGCTAGGGCTAGTACTTGGTTTAGGGTTAGGGTTATGGTTAGGGTTAGGTTTAGGTTAGGGTTAGGTTTAGGTTAGGGTTAGGGCTATGGTTAGGTTTATGGTTAGGGTTAGGTCTAGAGTTAGGGTTAGAGTTTGGATTAGGGCTAGGGCTAGGCCTAACTCTTGCGTTAGGGTGTGGTTAGGGCTAGGGTTAGCTTTCGGTTTAGTGTTAGCGTTAGGGCTAGGGCTAGGGCTAGGGCTAGGGCTAGGGCTATGATTAGGGCTATTGTTTGAGTAAGGGTTAGGGCTGGGTCTCATTTTAGGGTTTGGGCTAGGGCTTGGGCTAAGCCTAGGGTTATGGTTAGGGTTAGGGTTAGCGTTAGGGTTATGGTTTGGGCTAGGGCTAGGGCAAGCATTAGGGTTAGGCGTTAGGTCTAGGCTTAGGGTTAAGGCTAGGTTAAGGGTTAGGGTTAGGGTTTATCCTAGGAATAGGCCTAGGGCTAGGGTTAGGGTTATGGTTAGGGCTAGGGCTAGGGTTTTGGTTAGGGCTGGGGTTAGGGTTAGGTCTAGGTCTAGTGCAAGGCTTAGTGTAAGGGGTAGGGCTAGGTCTAGGGCTAAGGCTTGGTTTAGGGTTTGGATAGGGTTAGGGCTAGGGTTAGGTTTAGGGTTAGGGATAGGGCTAGGTTTAGGGTTATCGTTAGGGCTAGGGCTAGTGTTAGGAAAAGGGTTAGGGCTAGGGCTAGGGCTAGGGCTAGGGCTAGGGTGAGGGTTAGGGCTAGGTTTAGGGTTAGGGTTAGAGCTAGGGCTAGGGTTAGGGTTAGGGCTAGGGTTAGGGTTCAGGCTAGGGTTAGGGTTAGGGTCAGTTTTAGGGCTAGGGCTAGGGCTAGGGTTAGGGCTAGGGTTAGGGTTAGGGTTAGGGTTAGCGTTACGGTTAGGGCTAATCCTTGGGCTAGGGCTAGGGCTAGGGCTACGTTTAGGGTTAGGTTTAGGGTTAAAGCTAGGCCAAAGGCTAGGTTTAGTGTTAGGGCTAGAGTTAGGGTTAGGTCTAATTTTAAGGCTAGGGCTAGGGCTACGTTTAGGGTTAGATTTAGGGTTAAAGCTAGGGCTAGGTCTAGAGCTAGGGTTAGGGCTAGTGTTAGGGTTAGGGTTAGGGCTAGGGCTCGTGTTAGGTTTAGGGTGTGGGTTAGGTTTCGGGCTAGGGTTAGGGTTAGAGTTCAGGTTATGGTTAAGGTAGGGCTAGGGCTAGGACTAGCGTTAGGGTTAGGGCTAGGGTTAGTTTAGTGTTAGGGTTATGGCTAGGTCTAGGGCTAGGGCTACGATTTGCATTTGGGTTAGGTTTAGGGCTAGGGCTAGGGTTTGGTTTAGGGAGTAGTTTATGTTTAGGGCTAGGGTTAGGGTTAGTGTTAGTGCTAGGTCTAGGCCTAGGGCTAGTGTTAGGGTTAGGGTGAGGGCTAGGACTAGGGTTAGGGTTGCGGTTAGGTTTAGGGCTAATGCTAGGGCTAGGAATAGGGCTAGGGTTAGGGTTAGGGTTAGGGTTAGGGTTAGGGCTAGTGCTAGGGCTAGGGCTAGTACTTGGTTTAGGGTTTTGTTAAGGATAGGGCTAGGGCTAGGGTAAGTTTTAAGTGTGGATTAGGTTTAGGGCTAGGTTTAGGTTAGGGTTAGGGCTATGGTAAGGTTTATGGTTAGGGTTAGGTCTAGAGTTAGGGTTAGGGTTTGGCTTAGGGCTAGGGCTAGGCCTAGCTCTAGGATTAGGGTGGGGTTAGGGCTAGGGTTAGCTTTAGGTTTAGTGTTAGCGTTAGGGCTAGGGCTAGGGCTAGGGCTAGGGCTAGGGCTAGGGCTAGGGTTAGGGCTAGTGTTAGAGTAAGGGTTAGGTCTAGGGAGCGGTTTAGGGTTAGGGCTATGGCAAGGGTTCGGTTTAGGGTTAGGGTTATGGCTAGGGTTAGGGCTAGGGCTAGGGCTAGGGTTAGGGTTATGGTTTGGGCTAGGTCTAGGGCTAGCACTAGGGTTAGGGTTAGGGTTAGGGCTAGGGCTAGGGTTAGGGTTATGGTTATGGCTAGGTCTAGGGCTGGCACTAGGGTTAGGGTTAGGGCTAGGGCTAGGGTTAGGGTTAGGGCTAGGGCTAGGGTTTGTGTTAGGGTTAGGGTTAGGGCTAGGGCTAGGGTTAGGTTTAGGTTGTGGGTTTGGGTTAGGCCCAGGGCTAGGGCTAGGGTTAGGGTTAGGGTTATGGCTAGGGTTAGGGCTAGGATTAGTGTTAGAGTTAAGGTTAGGGTTAGGGCTAAGGTAGGTTTAGGGTTAGGGTTAGGGTTAGGGCTAATCCTAGGGCTAGGGCTAGGGCTACGTTTAGGGTTAGGGTTAGGGTTAAAGCTAGGGCAAGTGCTAGGGTTAGGGTTAGGGCTAGGGTTAAGGTTAGGGTTAGGACTAATTCTAGGGCTAGGGCTAGGGCTAGGATTAGGGTTAGGGCTAGTGTTAGGGTTAGGGTTAGGGCTAGGGCTAGTGTTAGGTTTAAGTTGTGGGTTAGGGTTCGGGCTAGGGATAGGGTTAAGGCTAGGGTTAGGTTTAGGGTTAGGGTTATGGCTAGGTCTAGGACTAGGGCTACGATTAGGGTTTGGGTTAGGTTTAGGGCTAGGGGTAGTGTTAGGTTTAGGGAGTGGGTTATGTTTAGGGCTAGGGTTAAGGTTAGTGTTATTGCTAGGGCTAGGCCTAAGGCTAGTGTTAGGGTTAGGGCTAATGCTAGGGCTCGGGTTAGGGATAGGGTTAGGGTTAGTGTTAGGGTTAGGATTAGGGTTAGGGCTAGGGCTAGTACTTGGTTTAGGGTTTGGGTTAGGGGTAGGGCTAGGGCTAGGGTTAGGTTTAGTGTGTGGATTAGGGTTAGGGCTAGGCCTAGGTTAGGTTTAGGGCTATGATTTGGTTTATGGTTAGGGTTAGGTCTAGAGTTAGGGTTAGGGTTTGGATTAGGTCTAGGGTTAGGCCTAGCTCTAGGGTTAGGGTGGGTTTAGGGCTAGGGTTAGCTAGGTTCAGTGTTAGCGTTAGGGTAGGGATAGGGCTAGGGTTAGGGCTAGGGTCAGTGTAAGGGTTAGGGCTCGGGCTCGGTTTAAGTGTAGGGCTAGTGCTCGGGCTAAGCCTAGGGTTAGGGTTAGGGTTAGGGCTAGGGTTAGCGTTAGGGCTACGGTTAGGTTTAGGGTTAGGTTTAGGTTACGTGCTAGGGCTAGGCCTAGGGCTAGAGTTAAGTTTAGGGTTTCGGCTAGGGCTAGGTTTAGGGTAAGGTTTAGGGTTAGGGCTAGGGCTAGGACTAGGGGTAGGGTTATGGCAGGGTTAGGGCTAGGGTTAGGGTAAGGGTTAGCGCTAGGGCTCGGTTTAGGGTTAGGGCTAGGGCTCGGGCTAAGCCTAGGGTTATGGTTAGGGTTAGGGCTACGGTTAGGGTTAGGGCTACGTTAAGGTTTACGGTTAGGTTTAGGTTTTATGCTAGGACTAGGGCTACGGCCTGAGTTAGGTTTAGGGTTTCGGCTAGGGCTAGGGTTAGGGTTAGGGCTAGGTCTAGGACTAGGGCTATGGCTAGGGTTTCGGTTTGGGTTAGGGTTAGTTTTAGGGCTAGGGTTATGAGTAGGGTGTGGGTTAGAATTAGGGCCAGGGTAATGTTAGGATTAGGATTAACGTAAGGTTTAAGTTTAGACTAGGGTTAGGGTTAGGGCTAGTTAGGGTTAGGGTAAGGGTTATGTCTAGGGCTAGGGTTAGGGTTATGGTTTGGGCTAGGGCTAGGGCTAGCACTAGGGTTATTGTTAGGGCTAGCGCTAGGGTTAGGGTTAGAGCTAGGGCTAGGGCTAGGGCTGTCACTAGGGTTAGGGTTAGGGCTAGGGCTAGGGTTAGTGTTTGGGTTAGGGCCAGGGTTATGGTTAGGGTTAGGGCTAGTGTTAGGTTTAGGGTTAGGGCTAGGGCTAGGGCTAGGGGTATGGCTAGGGCTAGGGCTAGTGCTAGGGCTAGGGTTAGGGTTAGGGTTATGGCTAGGGTTAGGGTTAGTGTTAGGGTTAGGGTTAGGTCTAGGTTTAGGGTTAGGGCTATGTTTACGGTTAGTGTTAGGTCTAGTGCTAGGGTTAGGGTTAGGGCTACGGCTAGGGCTAAGCCTTTTTTTAGGGATAACGTTAGGGCTATGGCTAGGGTTAGGGTTAATTTTAGGGCTGGGGCTGGGTTATTTTTGGGTTAGGGTTAGGGCTTCGGCTAGGTTTAGGGTTAGGGTTAGGGTTACGGTTAGGACTAGAGCTAGGGTTAGGTTTGGGGTTAGGGTTAGGTTTAAGTCTAGGGCTAGGTTTAGGTTTAGGATGGGTTAGGGTTAGAGTTAGGGTTAGGGTTAGGGCTAGGGCTAGGGCTAGTGCTAGTGTTAGGGCAAGGGTTAGGGTTCGGCGTAGGGCAAGGGTTAGGGTTAGGTTTAGGGCTAGGGATAGGGTTAGGGTAAGGGTTAGGGATAGGACTAGGGCTCAGGTTAGGGTTAGGGCTAGAGTTAGGGTTCGGGTTAGGGTTAGGGTTAGGGCTAGGTTTAGGACTAGGACTAGGGCTAGCGTTAGGGTTAGGGTTAGGGTTAGGGTTACGGTTAGGTTTAGGGTTAGGGTGAGGTTTAGTCCTAGGTCTAGGGCTAGGGTTAGGGTTAGGGTTAGGGTTAGGGTTAGGG
>CM027399.1:48846239-48864131 GCA_015711505.1 Sylvilagus bachmani | reverse complement strand
CCTTCCCCCGCCCAACGTTCTGCCCTCCTAATCGCTCCTCCTTCCCCCGCCCGACACTCTGCCTTTATGATATATAAGTGTGTGGTTGAAAAATAAAATTTGCAGCTTGATCAGGACATGTCTTGCTGCCATCCTTGTGTCTCCTGTCCCTTTCATTCCCCATTCTAGGTACTTGGCCCCAGTTGACGTCCCGCGGGACAGGACATACGGTTAGGGTTAGGTTTAGAGCTAGGGCTAGTGTTATGGTTAGGGTTCGGGTAGGATCACAGTATAGCAAGGTGAAAGTAATAGATGTTCATGTATCTGTTAAGCTGAATGAATGACACAGGAGACTGGTTAGGTTTATGGCTAGGGCTAGTGTTAGGTTTTGGGTTAGGGTTCGGGCTAGGGTTAGGGTTAGGTCTAGGGTTAGAGTTAGGGCTAGGCTGAGGGTTTTGGTTAGGATTAGGGTTAGGGCTAGGACTAGGGCTAGGTTTAGGGTTAGATCTTGGGTTAGGGTTAGGGCTAGGGTTATGGTTAAGGTTCTGGTAATGGTTAGGTTTAGGGCTAGGGCTAGTGTTAGGTTTTGGGTGTGGGTTAGGGTTCGGGCTAGGGTTAGGGTTAGGGCTAGGGCAATGCCTAGGACTAGGTTTAGGATTAGGGTTAGGTTTAGTGCTAGCTCTAGGGCTAGGGTTAGGGTTAGGGCTAGGGTTAGGGTTAGGGTTAAGGTTAGGGCTAGCTCTAGGGCTAGGGTTAGTGTTAGGTCAAGGGGTATGGTTAGGGTTAGGGTTAGGGCTAGGTTTATGTTTAGGGTTAGGGCTAGGTCTAGGGCTAGGGCTAGAGCTAGGGCTAGGGTTAGGTTTAGGGTTAGGGCTAGTGTAGGTCTATGTCTAGGGCTAGGTATAGTGATAGGTTTAGGGTTAGGGTTAGGGCTAGGGTTATGGTTAGGGTTCTGGTAATGGTTAGGTTTAGGGTTAGTGTTAGGGCTACGGCTAGGGCTAGGGTTAGCGTTAGGGCTAGTGCTAGGGTTCGGGTAGGGTTAGGGTCAGGTCTAGGTCTAGGGCTCGGGTTAGTTTTAGGGATAGTGTTGGGGTTAGTGTTAGGGTTAGGGTCAAGTCTAGGGTTAGGTTTAGGGTTAGGGCTAGGTTTAGCGTTAGGTTTAGGGCTAGGGTTAGGTCTAGGATTAGGTTTAGGGTTAGGGCTAGGGCTAGGGCTATGGTTAGGGTTGGCGTTGTGGTTGTGGTTGGGGTTAGGGTTAGGTTTTTGGCTAGTGATTGGGCTAGGGTTAATGTTAGGGCTAGAGCTGGGGTTAGGTTTAGGGTTATTTTTAGGGCTAGAGTTAGGTTTGGGTTAGGGTTCTTGCAAGGGCTAGGGCTAGGGCTAGGGCTAAAATTAGTGTTAGTTTTAATGCTAGGGCTAGGGCTAGGGTTAGCTTTAGGGTTTCATTTAGGTTAAGAGCTAGGGCTATGTTTAGGGTTAGGGTTAGGGCTAGGGCTGGGGTTAGGGTTAGGGTTATTGTTACGGTATTGCTAGGGTCAGGTTTAGTGTTAGGGCTAGGGCTAGGTCTAGGGTTTGGGCTAGGGTTAGGGTTAGGGTTAGGGCCACGGCTACGGGTATGGTTAGGGCTACGGTTAGAGTTATGGTTAGAGTTAGGGCTAGAGCTAGGGTTAGGGTTAGGGTTAGGTTTAGTGTTACTGTAGGGCTAGGGTTAGAGTTAGGGTTAGGCTAGGGCTAGGGCTAGGGCTACGGTTAGGGTTAGGGTTTGGGCTAGGTCTAGGGCAGGGTTATGGTTAGGGTTCTGGTAATGGTTAGGTTTTTGGCTAGGGCTAGTGTTAGGTTTTGGGTGTGGGTTAGGGTTCGGGGTAGGGTTAGGGTTAGGGTTAAGACTAGGCCTAGGGCTATTGTAAGGGTTTTGGTTGGGGTTAGGTTTAGGGCTAGGACTACGGCTAGGTTTAGATTTAGATCTTGGGTTAGGGTTAGGGCTAGGGTTACGGTTGGTGTTAGGGTTAGGGCTAGGTCTAGGGCCAGGGCTAGGTTTATGGCTAGGGCTAGGCCTAGGGCTAGTTTTAGTGTTAGGGTTAGGGTTAGGGCTAGGGTTATGGTTAAGGTTAGCGTTAGAGCTATGGCTAGGGGGAGGGTTAGGTTTAGGTTTAGGTTTAGGATTAGGGCTAGTATTAGCATTATGGTTAGGGTTTGGGTTAGGTCTAGGGTTAGCGTTATGGTTAGGGCTAGGGCTAGGGTTAGGGATGAGGATGTGGTTGGTGTTGGGGTTATGGTTAGGGTTAGGGCTAGGTCTAGGGCTAGGGTTAGCGTTAGGGCTAGTGCTAGGGTTCGGGTAGGGTTAGGGTCAGGTCTAGGTCTACTGCTAGGGTTAGCATTAGGGTTAGGGTTGGGGTTAGTGTTAGGGTTAGGGTTAAGTCTAGGGTTAGGGTTAGAGTTAGGGTTAGGTTTAGCGTTAGGTTTAGGGCTAGGGTTAGGTCTAGGATTAGGGTTAGGGTTAGGGCTAGGGCTAGGGCTATGGTTAGGGTTGGCGTGTGGTTGGGGTTGGGGTTAGGGTTAGGTTTTTGGCTAGTGATTGGACTAGGGTTAATGTTAGGGCTAGAGCTGGGGTTAGGTTTAGGGTTATTTTTAGGGCTAGGTTTAGGGTTAGGGTTAGGTTTATTGCAAGGGCTAGGGCTAGGGCTAAAATTAGTGTTAGTTTTAATGCTAGGGCTAGGGCTAGGGTTAGGTTTAGGGTTTCATTTAGGTTTAGAGCTAGGGCTATGTTTAGGGTTAGGGTTAGGGCTAGGGCTAGGGTTAGGGTTAGGGTTAGGGTTATTATTACGGTTATTGCTAGGGTCAGGTTTAGGGTTAGGGCTAGGGCTAGTTCTAGGGTTTGGGCTAGGGCTAGTGTTAGGGTTAGGGCTATGGCTATGGCTATGGTTAGGGCTAAGGTTAGTGTTATGGTTAGGGTTACTGTTAGGGTTAGGGTTAGATTTAGGGTTAGTCTAGTGCTAGGGCTAGGGTTAGGGCTACGGTTAGGGTTAGGTTTAGGGCTATTGCTAGAGCTATGGCTAGGGTTTTGTTTAGGGTTTGGGTAATGGTTAGGGTTAGGGCTAGGGCTAGTGTTACGTTTAGGGTGTGGGTTAGGGTTTCGGCTATGTTAGGGTTAGGGTTAGGGCTAGGCATAAGGCTAGGCTTAGGGTTTTGGTTGGGGTTAGGTTTAGGGCTAGGACTAGGGCTAGGGCTAGGTTTATGGCTAGGGCTAGGCCTAGGGCTAGTGTTTGTGTAGGGTTAGGGTTAGGGCTAGGGCTATGGTTAAGTTTAGGGTTAAGACGAGTGCTAGGGCTACGGTTAGGGCTAGGGTTAGGGTTAGGGTTACGGTTAGGGCTAGGGCTAGGGTTAGGTTTAGGGTTAAGGTTAGGGTTAGGGTTAGGGCCAGGGCTAGGGATAGGTTTAGGGCTAGGCTAGGCCTAGGTCTATGGTTAGGGTTAGGGTTATTGTTAAGGCTAGGGTTAGGGTTAGTGCTATGCTTAGGGTTAGGGCTAGGGCTTGGCTTAGGGTTAGGGTTACCTTTAGTGCTAGGGCTAGGGCTAGAACTAGGGTTATGGTTAGGGTTAGGGTTGGGGTTAGGGTTCGATTTAGGTTTAGAACTAGGGCTATGGTTAGGGTTAGGGTTAGGGCTAGGGCTAGGGTTATGGTTATGTTTAGGGTTACAGTTATTGCTAGGGTCAGGTTTAAGGTTTGGCCCAGGGCTCGGGCTAGGGTTAGGGCTATGGGTAGGGTTAGGGTTAGGGCTAGGGTTATGGTTAGGGTTCTGGTAATGGTTAGGTTTAGGGTTAGGGCTAGTGTTAGGTTTTGGGTGTGGGTTAGGGTTCAGGCTAGGGTTAGGGTTAGGGTTAGGATAATGCCTAGGGCTAGGTTTAGGATTAGGGTTAGGGTTAGTGCTAGCTCTAGGGCTAGGGTTAGGGTTAGGGCTAGGTTTAGGGTTAGGGTTAGGGTTAGGGTTAGGGTTAGGGCTAGCTCTAGGGCTAGGCTTAGTGTTAGGTCAAGGGGTATGGTTAGGGTTAGGGTTAGAGCTAGGTTTACGTTTAGGGTTAGGGCTAGGTCTAGGGCTAGGGCTAGAGCTAGGGCTAGGGTTAGGTTTAGGGTTAGGGCTAGTGTAGTTCTATGTCTAGGGTTATGTCTAGGGCTATGTATAGTGATAGGTTTAGGGTTATGGTTAGGGCTAGATCTAGGGCTAGGGCTTGCGTTAGTTATGATTAGGTTTAGGGCTAAGGCTATGGTTAGGGGAGGGTTAGGATTAGTGTTATGGCTAGGGCTAGGGCAAGGGTTAGGGTTAGGGTTAAGATTAGGGCTAGGGTTAGCGTAATGGTTAGAGTTCGTTTTAGGTTTATCGTTAGGGTTAGGGTTAGGGCTATGGCTAGGGTTAGGGATGGGGTTGTGGTTGGGGTTGTGGTTAGGGTTAGGGTTAGGGCTACGGCTAGGGATAGGGTTAGCGTTAGGGCTAGTTTTAGTGTTAGGGTTAGGGTTAGGGTAAGGTCTAGGTCTAGGGCTAGGGTTAGGTTTGGGGTTAGTGTTAGTGTTAGGATTAGGTCTAGGGTTAGGTTTAGGGTTAGGGCTAGGGCTAGGGCTATGGTTAGGGGTCAGGTTGTGGTTGTGGCTAGGGTTAGGGTTAGGGTTAAGGCTAGGGATAGGGCTAGGGTTAGCATTAGGGCTAGAGCTGGGGTTAGGTTTAGGGTTAGTTTTAGGGCTAGGGTTCAGGTTAGGGTTAGGGTTATGGATAGGGCTAGGGTGGGGCTAGGGCTAAAGTTAGGGTTAGTTTTAGGGCTAGGGTTAGGGTTATGTTTAGGGTTATGGTTAGGTTTAGGGTTAGGGCCAGGGTAGGGTTAGGTTTAGGGCTGGGGCTAGGCCTAGGTCTAGGGTTATGGTTAGGGTTAGGGTTAGGGCCAGGGCTAGGGTTAGGGCTAGGGTTAGGGTTAGGGCTAGGGCTAGGGTTAGGGTTAGGGTTAGGGCTATGGCTAGGTCTACGGTTAGGTTTAGGTTTAGGGCTATGGCTAGGGTTAGGTTTAGGGTTAGGGTTAGGGTTAGGGCCAGGGTATGGTTAGCGCTATGGTTACGGTTAGGGTTAGGGTTAGGGTTCGGTTTAGGTTTAGAGCTAGTGATATTGTTAGGGTTAGGGATAGGGCTGGGGTAGGGTTAACATTAGGGTTAGGGTTACAGTTTTGCTAGGGTCTGGTTTAGTGTTAGTGCTGGGGCCTGGCTTGGGTTAGGGCTAGGGTTAGGGTTATGGTTAGGGTTAGGGCTAGAGCTAGGGTTAGTGTTAGGGTTAGTGCTAGGGTTAGGGTTTCTGTTAGGGCTAGAGTTAGAGTTAGGTTTAGGCTCGGGCTAGGGCTAGGGATATGGTTAGGGTTAGGGTTAGGGCTAGGGTTAGGGTTATGGTTAGGGTTTGGGTAAGGGTTAGGGTTAGTGCTAGGTCTAGTGTTAGGTTTAGGGTGTTTTTTAGGGTTGGGGTTAGGGTTAGGGTTAGGGTTAGGTTTAGGTTTAGGGTTAGGGCTACGGCTAGGGTTAGGGCTAGGTCGAGGAATAGGGTTAGGGTTAGGGCTAGGCCTAGTGTTAGGGTTATGGCTAGGGTTAGGTTTAATGAAGGCTTAGGGCTAGGTTCTGGGTTAGGGCTTGGGCTAGGACTAAGGCTAGGGTTTTTGTTAGGGATAGAGTTAGGTTTAAGGCTACTGTTAGGTTTAGGGTTAGTTTTAGGTTTAGCGCTAGGGCTAGGCCTAGGGCTAGGGTTATTGTTACGGTTAGGGCTAGGGCTAGATTAGGGTTAGGGTTAGGGTTAGGGCTATGGCTGGGACTAGGGTTAGCTGTAGGGCTAATGCTGGGGTTAGGGTTAGGGTTAGCGTTAGGTTACGGTTAGGGATAGGGTTAGGTTTATGGCTAGGGCTAGGGCTAAATTTAGGGTTAGTTTTATGGCTAGAGCTACGGTTGGGTTTAGGGTTACGGTTAGGGTTAGCGTTAGGGCCAGGGCTAGTGTTAGGTTTAGGGTTAGGGTTAGGGTTAGGGTTAGGGTTGGGGTTAGTTTTAGGGCTAGGGCTAGGGTTAGCATTAGGGTTAGGTTTGTGTTAGGGTTAGGGTTAGGGTTAGGTCTAGGGATAGGGTTGGGGTTAGGGTTAGGGCTAGGTTTGGGGTTAGTGCTATTCTTAGGGTTAGGGCTAGGGCTAGGGCTAGGGCTAGCGCTAGGGTTACGGTTAGGGTTAGGGTTAGGGTTTGATTTATGTTTAGAGCTAGGGCTATGGTTAATGTTAGGGTTAGGCTAGGGCTAGGATTATGGTTACATTTAGGGTTACGGTTATTGCTAGGGTCAGGTTTAAGGTTTGGGTTAGGGCTCGGGCTAGGGTTAGGGCTAGGGTTAGGATTAGGGTTAGGGCTAGGAATATGGGTATGGTTAGGGGTAGGGTTAGGGTTATGGTTAGAGTTAGGGCTAGATCTAGGGTTAGGTTAGGTTTAGGGTTAGTGTTAATGTTAGGGCTAGGGTTAGAGTAGGGTTAGGCTAGGGCTAGGGCTAGGACAATGGTTAGGGTTAGGTTTAGGGCTAGGGCTAGGGCTAGGGTTATGGTTAGGGTTCGGGTAAGGGTTAGGGTTAGGGCTAGGGCTAAGGCTAGTGTTATGTTTTGGGTGTGAGTTTGGGTTCGGATTAGGGTTAGGGTTAGGGTTAGGGCTAGGCCTAGGGCTAGGGTTAGGGTTTTGGTTGGGGTTAGGGTTAAGGCTAGGACTAGGGCTAGGTTTAGGTTTAGAGCTTGGGTTAGGGTTAGGGTTAGGGTTAGGGTTAGGGCTAGGGTTAGAGCTGGGGTTAGGGTTAGGGCTAGGGCTAGGTCTAGGGCTAGGGTTAGTGTTAGTGTTATGGTTAGGGCTAGGGTTATGTTTAGGTTTAGGGTTAATGTTAGGTTTAGGGTGTAGGTTAGGGTTCAGGCTAGAGTTAGTGTTAGGGTTAGGGCAATGCCTAGGGCTAAGTTTAGGTTAAGGGTTAGGGTTAGGGCTAGGCCTATGGTTAGGGTTAGGGCTAATGTAGCGTTAGGGTTAGTGCTAGGGTTATAGTAAGGGTTAGGGCTAGGGCTAGGTTAAGTGTTAAGGCTAGGAATAGGGCTAGCGCTAGGGTTAGGTTTAGGGTTAGGGCTAGGGCTAGTGCTAGTGCTAGGGCTAGGGTTAGGGTTAATGCAGGGTTAGGTTTAGGGTTAGGGTTATTGCTAGGGCTAGGGATAGGGCTAGGATTAGGGATTGGCTTATGGTTATGGCTAGGTCTAGTGTTAGGTTTAGGTTGTGGGTTAGTATTAGGGCTAGGTTTAGTGTTAGGTTTAGGGTTAGGGTTAGGGTTAGGCCTAGGGCTTGTGTTAGGGTAAGGGTTAGGTATAGGGCTAGGGCTAGGGTTAGGGTTAGGACTAGGGCTAGGTTTAGAGTTAGGGTTAGGTTTAGGGCTATTGCTAGGGCTAGAGCTAGGGCTAGGGTAAGGGTAGGGTTAGGGTTAGGGCTAGGGCTAGGGCTAGGACTATGGATAGGGTTAGGGTTATGTTTAGGGTTAGGGCTTTAATTAGGCCTATGGGTTGGGTTATGGTTAGACTAGGGTTAGGGTTAAGGTTATTGTTAGGGCTAGTCTAGGGTTAGGGTTAGGGTTAGGGTTAGTCCTAGGACTAGGCCTAGGGTAGGGTTAGTGTTAAGGTTAGGGTTAGGGCTAAGGTTAGGGCTAGGGCTAGGGTTAGGTTAGGGTTATGGCTATGGTTAAGTTTAAGTTTATGGTTATGGCTAGGGCTAGGGCTATGTTAGAGCTAGGGCTAGGGCTAGGGTTAGGGTTTGGGTTAGTGTTAGGTCTAGAGCTAGTGTTATGTTTAGGGTGTGGGTTAGGTTTAAGGTCAGGTTTACGGTTAGGATTAGGGTTAGGGTTAGGGTAAGACCTAGGGCTAGGGTTAGGGTAAGGGTTATGGCTAGGGCTAGGGCTAGGGCTAGGGTTACGGTTTGGGTTAGTGTTAGGGTTAGGGTTAGTGTTAGTTTTAGGGTGATGATTAGGTTTCAGGCTAGGGTCAGGGTTAGTGTTAGGTTTGGGGTTGGGGTTGTTGTTGGGGTTGTGTTAGGGTTAGGATTAAGGTTGGGGCTATGGCGAGCGTTAGGGTTAGGTTTAGGGTAAGGCTGGGGCTACGGTTAGGGTTAGCATTCGCTTTAGGTTTAGGGTTAGGGTTAGGGCTAGGGTTAGGTTTAAATTTAGGGATAGAGCTAATCTAGGGCTAGGGCTAGGGCTAGGACTAGGGTTAGGGTTAGTGCTAGGGCTAGGGTTAGGGATAGGGCTAGGTTTAGGGTAAGGATTATGGCTAGGGCTAGGTTTAGTGTTAGTGTTAGGGCTAGGGTTACAGTTAGGGATAGGGTTAGGGTTAGCGTTAGGGTTAGGGTTAGAGCTGGGGCAAGTACTAGTCCTAGGGTTATGTTTCGTGTTCGGGCTAGAGCTAGAGCTAGGGCTAGGGCTAGGTTCAGGGTGAAGGTTAGGTCTAGGGCTAGGGCTAGGGTTCGGGTTAGGGTTATAGTTAAGGCTAGTGTTAGGTTAGGGTGTGGGTTAGAGTTGTGGTTAGGGTCAGGGTCAGGGTTGGGGTTGGGGTTTTTTTTGGGTTGGGGTTAGCGTTAGGTTAAGGTTAGCGCTAGGGCTATGGTTAGGGTTAGGGTTAGGGATAGGGATAGCGCTAGGGTTAGGGTTAGTTTTAGGGCTTGGGCTAGAGTTAGGGTTACGGTTAGGGTTAGGGCTATGGCTAGGTTTAGGGTTAGGGTTAGGGCTAGGGCTAGGGATAGGGTTTGGGTTAGGGATAGGGCTTGGCTAGGGTTAGGTTTAGGGTGTGGGTTAGTGTTAGAGCTAGGATTAGGGTTAGGGTTAGGGCTAGGGCTAGCGTTAGGGTAAGGGTTAGGGCTAGGGCTAGGGCTAAGTTTAGGGTTAGTGTTAGGGTTAGGGTTGGGTTAGTGTTAGTGCTATGGTTAGGGCTAGGGCTAGGGCTACCGTTAGGGTTAGGGTTAGGGCTAGGGTTAGGGTTAGGGCTAGGGTTAGGGTTAGAGTTAGGGTTAGTCTTAGGGCTAGGCCTAGGGCTAGGAATAGGGTTTGGGTTAGGGTTAGTGCTAGGGCTAGGGCTAGGTTTATGGTTAGGGCTAGGGTTAGGGTTAGAGTTAGGGTTAGTCCTAGGGCTAGGCCTAGGGCTAGGGATAGGATTAGGGTTAGGGTTAGTGCTAGGGCTAGGGCTAGGGTTAGGGTTAGGGTTAAGGCTAGGGTTAGGTTTAAGTTTAGGGTCATGGCTAGGGCTAGGGCTAGGGCTAGTGTTAGTGTTTGTGTAAGTGTTATGGCTAGGGACAGGGTTAGGTTTAGGGTGTGGGTTAGGTTTAGTTCCAGGTTTAGGGCTAGGATTATGCTTAGGGTTAGGGATAGGCCTAGGGCTAGGGTTAGGTTAAGGGTTAGGGCTAGGGCTAGGGCTAGGGCTAGGGCTAGGGTTAGGGTTCGGGTTAGGGTTACGACTAGGGCTAATGTTAGGTTTAGGGTGTGGTTTAGGGTTCAGGCTAGGGTCAGTTTTAGGGTTGGGGTTGTTGTTGGGGTTGAGTTAGGTTAGGGTTAAGGTTAGGGCTAGGGCTAGGGTTCGGGTTAGGGTAAGGGCTGGGGCTAGGGTTAGTGTTAGAGTTATTGTTAGGGCTAGGGCTAGGGCTAGGTTTAGGGTTAGAGCTAATCCTAGGGCTAGGGCTAAGGCTATGTTAGCGGTTAGTGTTTTGGTTAGGGCTAATGCTAGGGCTAGGGCTAGGGCTACGGCTAGGGTTAGGGTTAGGTTTAGGGCTAGGGCTAGGGCTAGGGCTAGGGCTAGGGCTAGGGGTAGGGTTAGGGCTAGGTTTAGTGTTAGGGTTAGGGCTAGGTCTAGGGCTAGGACTAGGGCTACGGTTAGGGATAGGATTAGGGTTAGGGCTAGCGCTAGGGTTAGGGCTAGGTTTAGGGTTAGGGTTAGGTTTAGGGTTAGGGTTAGTGTAGGGCTAGGGCTAGGTCTAGGGTTAGGGTTAGGGCTAAGGCTAGGGTTATGATTAGGTTTAGGGTTAGGGCTAGGTTAAGGTTAGGGCTATGGTTAGGTTTAGGGATAGCGCCAAGGCTATGCCTAGGGCTAGGTTTAGTGTTAGGGTTATGGCTAGCGCTAGGGTTAGGGTTAGGGTTAGGGTTAGCGTTAGGGCTAGGGCTAGTGCTGGGGCTGGTTCAGGGTTATGGTAGGGTTAGCTTAGGTTTAGGGTTATTGCTAGGGCTAGGGATAGGGCTAGGATTAAGGTTTTGCCTACGGTTAGGGCTAGGGCTAGGGTGAGGTTTAGGGTGTGGGTTAGGTTTAGGGCTAGGTTTAGGGTTAGGATTACGGTTAGGGTTAGGGTTAGTCTAGGGCTTGTGTTAGGGTAAGTGTTAGGGACAGGGCTAGGGCTAGGGTTAGGTTAGGTTTAGGGCTAGGGTTAGATTTAGGGTTATGGTTATGGTTAGGGTTAGGGTCAGGGTTAGTGTTTGGGTTAGGGTAAGGGCTAGATTTAGGGCTAGGTTTAGGGTTATGGCTAGGGCTAGGGCTAGTGTTAGGGCTAGGGTTTGGGTTAGGGCTAGTGCCAGTGTTACGGTTAGTGCTATATTTAGGGTTAGGTTTAGGGCTAGGTCTAGGGCTCGGTCTAGGGTTAGGTCTAGGGTTAGTGTTAGTGTTAGGGATAGGGCTAGGGCTAGGGCTAGGTCCAGGGCTTGGGCTGGAATTAGGGGTAGGTCTAGGGTTAGGGTTAAGGCTAGGGTTAAGTTTAGGGTTAGTGCTATGGCTAGGCCTAGGGCTAGTGTTAGGGTTATGGTTAGGACTAGGGCTAGGGTTAGATTTTTGGTTAGGTTTAGGGGTAATGCTAATGCTAGGCCTAGGGCTAGGGTAAGGTTTAGGTTTAGGGTTGGTCTAGGGCTAGGGTTAGTTTTTGGGTGTGGGTTAGGATTAGTGGTAGTGTTAGTGTTAGTGTGGGTCAGGGCTATGGGCTAGGCCTAGGGCTAGGGTTAGGGTGGGGTTAGGACTAGGGTTTGCTTTAGGTTTAGGGTTAGTGTTATGGCTAGTGCTAGAGCTGGGGCTAAGACTAGGGTTAGCGTTAGGGCTAGGGCTAAGGTTAGGGTTAGGCTTAGGGCTAGGGTAGAGTAAGGGTTAGGTCTAGGGCTCGGTTTAGGGTTAGGGGTAGGGCTAGGGGTAAGCCTAGGGTTAGTGTTAGGGTTAGTGCAAGGGTTAGGGTTAGGGCTATGGTTAGGTTTAGGTTTAGGTTTAGGTTTCGTGCTAGGGCTAGGGCTAGGGCTAGAGTTAGGTTTATGGTTTCGGTAGGGCTAGGGTTAGCATTAGGGTTATGGCTAGGGCTAGGGCTAGGGCTAGGGTTAGGGTTTGGGCTAGGGGTAAGGTTATGTTTAGGGTGTTGGTTAGGTTTAGGGCTGGGTTTAGGGTTAGAATTAAGGTTAGGGTTTAGGTTAAGATTAGCGCTAGGTTTAGGGTTCGGGTTAGTGTTACGGCTAGGGCTATTGTTAGGTTTAGGGTGTCGGTTTGTGTTCAGGCTGGGGTCAGGCTTAGGGTTGGGGTTGGTGTTAGGGTTAGATTTAGGTTTTGGGCTAGGGCCAGGGCTAGGCCTAGGTCTAGGGCTAGTGTTAGGGATAGGTTTTGGTCTAGGGTAGTTCTAGGGTTAGTGTTTGGATCAAGCACTAGGGCTACGGCTAGGGTTAGGGTTGGGGTTGTGTTTTGGGTTGGAGTAAGTGTTAGGGTTAGGGCTAGGTCTAGGGCTAGGGTTAATGTTAGTGTTAGGGCTAGTGCTAGGGTTAGGGTTATGGTTAGGGTTAGGGTTAGGGCTCATTCTAGAGCTAGGACTAGGGCTATGGTTATGGTTAGGGTTAGGGCTAATGCTAGGGCTAGGGTTAGGGCTTCGGCTAGGGTTAGGGTTAGGGCTAGCACTAGTGCTAGGGCTAGGATTAGGGTTAGGATTAGGGTTATGGCTTGGGCTAGAGCTATGGGTAGGATTAGTCTTTGGGTTAGGGTTAGGTTTATGGCTAGGGTTAGGTTTAGGGTGTGGGTTAGGTTTAGGGCTAGGATTAGGGTAAGGATTATGGGTTAAGGTTAGGGTTAGGCCTAGGGCTGGGTTTAGGGTAAGGGTTAGGGTTAGGTGTAGGCTTAGGGTTATGGTTAGGGCTAAGGCTAGCGTTAGGGTTTTTGCTAGGGTTGGGGTAATGGTTAGGGCTAGGGCTAGGTTAAGTGTTAGGGCTAGGGCTAGGGCTAAGGCTAGGATTAGGGTTAGGGTTAGGGTTAGGGCTCGGGTTAAGGATAGGGCTATGGTTAGGTTTAGGGTTAGGTTTAGAGATGGTGCCAAGGCTAGGCCTAGGGCTAGTGTTAGGGTTAGGTTTAGGGCTATCACTAGGGTTATGGTTAGTGTTAAGGTTAGGGTTAGGGTTAGTGTTAGGGCTAGGGCTAGTGCTAGTGCTAGGGCTAGGGTTAGGGTTAGGGCAGGGTTAGGTTTAGGTTTAGGGTTATTGCTAGGGCTAGGGATAGGGCTAGGATTAAGGATTGGCTTAGGGTTAGGGCTAGGGTTAGTTTTTAGGTTTTGGGTGTGGGTTAGGTTTAGGGCTAGGTTTAGTGTTAGGATTAGGGTTAGGGTTAGGGTTAGGCCTAGGGCTTGTGTTAGGGTAAGGGTTAGGGATAGGGCTAGGGCTAGGGTTAGGGTTAGGACTAGGGCTAGGTTTAGAGTTAGGGTTAGGTTTAGGGCTATTGCTAGGGCTAGAGCTAGGGCTAGGGTAAGGGTAGGGTTAGGGTTAGGGTTAGGACTAGGGCTAGGGTTAGGGTTAGGGTGTGGGTTAGGATTAGGGCTAGGTTTAGGTTAGGGTTAGGGCTAGTTTTAGGGTTAGGGTTAGGGCTAGATTTAGGGTTAGGGTGGGTTATGGCTAGGGCTAGGCCTAGGGCTAGGGTTAGGGTGGGGTTAGTGCTATGGTTAGCTTTAGGTTTAGGTTTAGTGTTAGGGCTATGGCTAGGGCTAGGGCTAGGACTATGGTTAGTGTTAGGGTTAGGGCTAGGGTTAGGGTTAGGCTTAGGGCTAGGGTTAGAGTAAGGGTTAGGACTAGGCTCGGTTTAGGGTTAGGTGTAGGGCTAGGGGTAAGCCTAGAGTTAGGGTTAGGGTTAGGGTTAGGGCAAGGGTTACAGTCAGGGCTATGGTAGTTTTAGTTTTAGGTTTAGGTTTCATGCTAGGGCTAGGGCTAGGGCTAGATTTAGGTTTATGGTTTCGGCTAGAGATAGGGTTAGGGTTAGGTTTAGGGGTAGGGCAGGAGTTAGGGTTAGCGTTAGGGTTATGGCTAGGGCTAGGGCTACGAATAGGGCTAAGTTTAGGGTTTGAGCTAGGGCCAGGTTTAGGGCTAGGTTTAGGGTTAGGGCTAGGGTTATGGTTAGGGTTAGGTTAGGGCTAGGGTTAGGGTTAGGGCTAGGGTTATGGTTAGGGTTAGGTTAGGGCTAGGGTTAGGGTTACGGTTAGGGCTAGGGCTAGGTTTATGGTTCGGCTTTTGGTAGGATCAGGGCTAGGGTTATTTTTAGGGCTAGGGCTAGGGATAGGGCTAGAGTTAGCTCTAGGCCTGGGCTAGGGTTAGTGTTTGGTCTAGTCCTAGGGCTAGGGCTAAGTCTAGGTTAGGACTAGGGTTAGGGGTAGGGCTAGGGTTAGGGTTAGGGCTAGGGTTGGGGTTAGGGTTAGTGCTAGGGCTAGGCCTAGGGCTAGTGTTAGGGTTAGGGTTAGGGCTAGGGCTAGGGTTAGGTTTAGGTTTAGGTTTAGGGCTAATGCTATTGGTAAGTCTAGGGCTAGGGGTAGGGTTAGGTTTAGGGTTAGGGATAGGGCTAGCGCTACGGTTAGGTTTAGGGTTTCGGTTCGGGTTAGGGCTAGGTCTAGGGTTATGTTTAGGGTGTGGATTAGGGTTAGAGCTAGGGCTAGGGTTAGGGCTAGGGTTAGGGTTACGGTTAGGTTAGGGTTAGAGTTAGGGTTAGGGTGTGGGTTAGGGTTAGTGCTAGGCCTAGGGCTAGGGTTAGGGTGGGGTTAGGCTAGGGATAGCTTTAGGGTTAGGGTTAGGGTTAGTACTAGGGTAGGGCTCGGTCTAGTACTAGGGTTAGCATTAGGGCTATGGCTAGGTTTAAGTGTAGGGTTAGGTCTAGTTTTAGGGTAAAGGTTAGGGCTAGGGCTAGGTTTAGGGTTAGGGCTAGGGCTATGGCTAAACCTAGCGTTAGGGTTAGGGTTAGCGTTAGGGCTATGGTTAAATTTAGGGTTAGGTCTAGTTTTCGTGCTTGGGCCAGGGTTAGCAGTAGGGTTAGGGTTAGGGTTAGGGCTAGGACTAGGGTTAGGTTTCGGGTTAGGGTTATGGCTAGTGCTAGTGGTAGGTTTAGGGTGTGGGTTAGGTTTCAGGCTAGGGTAGTCTTAGGGTTGAGTTTGTGGTTAGGGTGAGGGTAGGGTTTGGGCTAGGTCTAGGGCTAGGCCTAGTGCTAGGGTTAGGGTTAGGTTTAGGGCTAGGGTTAGCTCTAGGTTTAGGGTTATGGTCTAAGTATAGTCCTGGGCTAGGGTTATGGTTGGGGTTGTGTTTCGGGTTCGAGTTATGGTGAGGGTTTGGGCTAGGGCTAGGGCTAGGGTTAGGGTTAGTGCTAGGGCTAGTGCTAGGTTTAGGGTTAGGGTTAGGGTTAGGGCTAGGGCAAGGGTTAGGGTTAGGGTTAGGGTTAGGGTTAGGGTTAGGTTATGGCTACGGCTAGTGCTAGGGCTAGGGCTAAAGTTAGGGTTAGTTTTAGGGCTACTGCTAGGGTTAGGTTTACGGTTAGGATTAGGCTTAGAGCCAGGGCTAGGTTTAGGTTTAGGGTTAGGGTTAGTGTTAGGGTTGGGGTTAAGGTTAGGATTAGGGTTGGGGTCATGTTTAGGGCTAGGGCTAGGTTAGGGGCTAGTGTTAGGTTTAGGTCTAGGGCTAGGGCTAGGGCTAGGGTTAGGGTTAGGGTTCGGGTTAGCGTTAGGGCTAAGTCTATTGTTAGGTTTAGGGTGTGGATTAGAGTTCGGGCTAGCATCAGGGTTAGGGTTGGGGTTGGGTTTGTGGTTGTTTTTGGGGTTGGGGTTAGGGTTAGGTTAAGGTTACTGCTAGGGCCAGGGTTAGGGTTAGGGTTAGGGTTAGGGCTTGGCTTAGGTTTAGGATTAGGGTTAGGGCTAGTGCTAGGTCTAGGGTTAGTTTTAGGGGTAGCGTTAGGGATAGGGTTGGGGTTAGTGTTAGGTCTCTGGCTAGATCTAGGCCTAGGGCTATCTTTAGGGTTAGGTTTAGGGCTAGGTTTAGGTCTAGAGCTAGGGCTAGGCGAGGGTTAGGGTTAGGGTTAGTGTTAGGGCTTGGGCTAGGGTTAGGGTTAGGGTTAGGGCTAGGGCTAGGGTTAGGGTTAGTGTTAGGTCTAGGACTATTGTTAGTGTTATGTTTAGGGTTACGGTTACAGTAAGGTTTAGGATTAGAACTAGGATTAGGGTTAGGTTTAGGGTTAGGACTGGGGCTAGCGTTAGGCTTAGGGTTAGGCTTATTGCTAATGTTAGTGTTAGGGCTAGGCCTAGGGTTAAGGTTAGGGTTATGGTTAGGGTTAGGTTTAGGGTTATGGTTAGGGTTAGGTCTAGGGCTATGCATAGTGCTAGTGTTATGCTTATGTTTAGGGCTAGAGCCAGGGTTAGGGTTAGGGTTAGGGTTAGGGTTAGGGCTAGGGCTAGGTCTAGGGTTAGCTTTAGGGTTAGCGTTAGGGATAGGGTTAGGTTCAGGACTAGGGCTAGGTAGGGCTAGGGCCTGTTCTAGTGTTAGGTTTACGTTTTGGGCTAGGGTAGGTCTAGGGTTAAGATTTGGGTCTAGGGCGAGGGCTAGGGCAGGAGTCAGGGTTGGGGTTGTGTTTCGGGTTGGGGTTAGGTTTATGGTTAGGGCTAGGGTTAGTGTTAGCATTAGGGCAAGTGCTAGGGTTAAGGTTAGGGTTAGGGTTAGGGCTATGGCAAGGGTTAGGGTTAGGGTTAGGTTATGGCTAGGCCTAGGGTTAGAGATAGGACTAGAGTTAGGGTAAATTTTAGGGCTAGGACTAGGGTTAGGTTTAGGGTTAGGTTTAGGGTTAGGGTTGGGCTTGGGTTAGTTTTAGGGTTAGGGTTAGTGTTAGGGTTGTGTTAGGGTTAGGGTTAGGGTTGGGGTTAAGTTTAGGGGTAGGGCTAGCGTTAGGTTTACAGTTAGGGTTACGTCTTTTGATAATGCTATGGTTAGGGTTAGGCTTAGGGTTAGGGCTAGGGCCAGGGCTAGGGTTAGGTGTAGGGTTAGGGTTAGGGTTAGGTTTTGTTTTAAGGTTAGGGCTATTTCTTGGGTTAGGTTTAAGGTGAGAGTTAATGTTAGGACTATGGGTAGGGTTAGGGTTAGGGTTAGTGTTAGATTTGGGGCAAGGCCTAGGGCTAGGGTTATGTTTAGGGTTAGGGTTAGTGCTAGGGCTAGGGTTATGGCTAGGGCTATAGTTAGTGGTAGGGATATGGATAGGGATAGGGTTAGGTTTAGCGCTAGGTTTAGGGCTAGGGTTAGGGTTAGTGCTAGGGCTAGGGCTAGGGTTAGGGTTAGGGTTAGGTTTAACGTTAGGGTTATGGCTAGGGCTAGGAATAGGGCTAGGGCTAGGGTTAGGGTTTGGGTTAGGGTTAGTGCTAGCGCTAGGGTTAAGTTTAGGGTGTGGGTTAGGTTTAGGGCCAGGGTTATGGTTAGGATTAGGGTTAGGTTTAGTGATAGGCCTAGGGCTAGAGTAGGGTACGGGTTAGGGCTAGGTCTAGGGCTAGGGTTAGGGTTAGTGTTACGACTAGGTCTAGTGTTAGGTTTAGGGTGTGGTTTAGGTTTCAGGCTAGGGTTTTTTAGGGTTGGGGTTGGGGTTGGGGTTATTGTTTGGGGTTGAGTTAGGGTTAGGTTTAAGGTTAGGCCAAGTCTAGGGTTAGGGTTATGTTAAGGCCTGGGCTAGGGTTAGGGTTAGTGTTAGGGTTAGGCCTAGGGCTAGGGTTAGGGTTAGGGTTAGTCCTAGGGTTTGTGGTAGGGTAAGGGTTATTGGTAGGGCTAGGGCTAGAGTTAGGGTTAGTGTTAGGGCTAGTGTGAGCTTTAGGGTTATGGTTAGGGTTAGGGTTAGGTTCAGGGTTAGTTTTAGGATTAGGTCTAGGTCTAGGTTTAGGGATAGGTTTAGGGTTAGGGTAGGGCTAGGTTTAGTGTTAGGGTTAGGGCTAGGGTTAGGGTTATGGTTAGGGCTAGGGCTAGGTTTAGGTCTTTGGTTTGGGTTATTGCTAGTGCTAGTGTCATGGTTATTTCTATATTTAGGGTTAGTGTTCGGGCTAGGTCTAGGGCTCGGGCTAGGGTTACGGCTAAGGTTAGTGGTAGGGTTAGGGGTAGGGTTAGGTCTAGGGTTAAGGTTATGGTTAGTGCTAGGGCTAGGCCTAGGGCTAGTGTTAGGGTTAGGGTTAGGGCTAGGGCTAGGGTTAGGGTAAATGTCAGCGTTAGGGCTAGTGCTAGGGTTAAGTTTAGGGTGTGGGTTAGGATTAGGGCTAGGTTTAGTTTAGGGTTAGGGCTAGAGTTAGGGTTATGGTTCGGGTTACAGTTAGGGTTAGGGTGTGTTAGGGCTAGGTCTAGGCCTAGGGCTAGGGTTAGGGTGGTGTTAGGTCTTGGTTAGCTTTAGGTTATGGTTAGTGTTAGGGCTAGGGCTATGCCAGGGCTAGGACTAGGGTTAGCGTTAGGGCTAGGGTTAGGGTTAGGGTTTGGCTTAGGGCTAGTGTTAGATTTACGGTTAGGGCTAGGGCTTGGTTTAGGGTTAATGCTAGGGCTAGAGGTAAGCCTAGGGTTAGGGTTAGGGTTAGGGCAAGGGTTAGGGTTAGTGCTACGGATAG
>CM027399.1:48779429-48831937 GCA_015711505.1 Sylvilagus bachmani | reverse complement strand
AGGGTTAGGGTAGGGCTAGTGTTATGATTAGGGCAAGGGTTCAGATTAGGGTCATGTTTAGCGCTAATGATAGGGTTAGGTTTAGGGTTAGGTATATGTCTAAGGTGAGGGTTATGAGTACTGTTAAGGCTAGTGCTAGGGCTAGTGATAGACTTCTGGTTGGGGTTAGGGTTGGTTTAGGATTAGGGTTAGGAGTAGGGGTAGGGTTTGGGCTAGGGTTAAGGTTAGGTCTTGGGCTAGGGTTTTAGTTAGCATTACGGCTTTGGTTAGGGTTACGGTTAGCGTTAGGGCTACAGTTAGGATTAGGGTTAGGTCTAGGGTTAGGCTTCGGTTTATTGTTAGGGGTAGGGTTACGGTGAGTTTTAGGGTTGGAGTTAGGGTTAAGTCTAGATTTATGGTAAGGTCTAGCATTAGCACCAAGGCTAGTGTTAGGTTGGAGCTAGGGTTAGGGTTAGGGTTATTTCTTGGGTTAGTGTTAGGTCTAGGGATATGGCTAAGGCTAGAGTTACAATTATGGTTAGGGCTACGGTTAGTTCTAGGACTACAGTTAGGGTTAGGTGTATGGCTAGTGTTTGTGTTAGTGCTAGGGTTAGGCATAGGGATAGGGTTAGGGTTAAGGTTTGGGTTAAGGCTAGATTTTGGGTAAGGTCTAGCGTTAGCACTAAGGCTACAGTTGGGTTAGAGCTAGCGTTAGGATTAGGGTTAGTGTTATGGTTATGGTTAATTCTTGATTTAGGGATAGGTCTAGTGCTAGGAATAAGTCTAGAATTAGGGTTAGGGTTAGGGCTAGTGTTAGGGCTAGGGTTAGGGTTAGTATTAGGGCTAGTTTTAGAGTTACAAGTTTGGGCCAGAGCTAGGGCTAGGCTAGGTTTAGATTTCAGACTAGGGCTAGGTCTTGTGTCAGGGTTAGGGTTAATGCTTTGGTTTAGGTTAGGTTCAGGGCTAGTTCTAGGACTAGGGCTAAGGCGAGTGTTAATGTTAGGTTTAGGGCTAGGTTTAGGGTTAGTTTAGCGTTATGGCTAGGGTTAGGGCTAGGTTTACTGTTAGTGTTAGGGTTTGGGCTTGTGTTAGTTTTAGGGCTAGGTTTAGGTTTATGGTGAGGGCTAGGTTTAGGGTTAGGGTTAGTGTTCGGGCTTGGGTTAGGTTTAGCTTTACGGGTACTGTTAGGGTTAGGTTTAGGGCTAGGATTATTGTTAGGGTTAGGGCCTTGTTAGGGTTAGGGTTATTGTTAGAGTTAGGACTACTTCTATGGCTAGGTCTATTTCTAAGTCTAGGGTTATGATTAGGGCTAAGCCTAGTGCTAGAGTCTGTGATAGACTTAGTGTTGGGGTTAGGGTTGCTTTAGAGTAAAGGTTAGGGTAAGGGTCAGGGTTAGGTTAAGGTCTAGTGTTCAGGTTAGGTATAGTGTTATGATTATTGCTAGGCTTAGAGTTAGGGTTAATGTTAGTGTTAGGTTTAGGGCTAGTGTTAGGGTAGGGCTAAATTATGGTTAGGGTTAGGTTTAGGGCTAGGGTTAATGTTAGGGTTAGGACTAGTCCTTGGGCTAGGCTTAGGGTTAGGGTTTGCATTAGGGCTAGTGTTAGGGTTAGGTTTAGGGTTTGGGCTAAGTCTAGGTTTAGGGCTAGGGTTATGATTAGGATTAGGGCTAGGTGTTTGTCTAAGGCTAGGGTTATAATTAGAGCTATGGCTAGTGCTAGGGCTATGATAGACTTAGTGTTGGGGTTAGGGTGTGTTAGTGTTAGTGTTAGGGTTAGGGTTAGGGCTAGGTTAAGGGTGTTAGGGCTAGGGTTGTGGTTAGGGTTAGGGCTAGGGCTACGTTTAGGTCTAGTGTTAGGGTTAGGTTTATGGTTAGTGCTAGTTATAGTGTTATGTTTATAGCTACGGCTAGGTCTAAGGCTTGGTTAGGTTTAGGACTAGGCTAGGACTAGGGCTCGGACTAGGTCTAGGGCTACCTTTAGGGTTGGGTTAAGGTTAATGTTAGTGCTAGTGTTGTGTTAACAGTTAGTACTATGACTAAGTTAAGGCTATGGTTAAGGTTAGGTGTAGGATTAGGGTTGGAGTTAGAGTTAGAGTTATGTTTAGGGCTTGGGTTTGGTTTGGGGTTAGGGCTAGGGCTAGTGCTAGGACTAGGATTAGGGTTAGGGTTCGGATTAGGGCTAGTTTTAAAATTAGGGTTAGGGCTAGAGCTAGGGCTAGGAGTAGGTTTAGGGTTAGGACTAGAGCTAGGTCTAGGGTCAGGTTTAAGGTTAAGGCTTGGGTTTTGGGTTGGTCTAGGACTCATGCTAGGACTAGGGCTAGGGTGAAGTTTAGGGTTATCATTATGGTTAGGGCTAGGTCTAGGTCTAAAGCTGCTGTTAGGATTAAGACTAGGCCTAGGGCTCGGGCTGTTCTTAGGTTTAGGGCTTGGGTTAGTGTAAGTCTTGGGCTAGTGCTAGGACTAAGGCTAGGGTTAGGGCTAGGGCTAGGTCTCAGGCCAGCGTTAGGCTTAGGGCCAAGCCTAGGTCTGGGGCTATGGTTAGGTTTAGGGTTAGGGTTAGAGTTAGGGTTAGGATTAGTGTTAGGATTAGGGTCAGGGTTAGGGTTAGGGTTAGTGCTAGGGCTAGGTCTAAGGCTTGGTTTAAGTTTAGGGCTAAGCCCAATGCTAGGGCTAGGGTTAGGTTTAGGATTGGGGTTAGGGTTAGTGCTAGGGCTAGGTCTAAGGCTTGGTTTAAGTTTAGGGCTAAGCCCAATGCTAGGGCTAGTGTTATGTTTAGGATTGGGGTTAGAGCTTTGGTTAGGGTTAGGTCTAGGCCTAGGGCTAGTGTTATGGGTAGGGTTAGGGTTAGGGCTAGGTTCAGGGTTAGGGTTATGTTTAGGATTAGGGTTAAGATTAGGTCTATTGTTAGGATTAGGTCTAGGGCTAGTTCTAGGAGTATGGTTATGGTTAGCTGTAGGGCTAGTGTTAGTGTCAGTACTAGGTTTAGGGATAGCGCTAGGTTTGGGGTTAATGTTAAGGCTAGATTTATGGTAAGGTCTAGCGATAGCACTAAGGCTAGGGTTGAGTTAGAGCTAGGTTTAGGGTTAGGGTTAAGGATTGTGTTAGGGTTAATTCTTGGGTTATTGTTAGGTCTAGGGTTAGGACTAAGGCTAGTGTTAGGTTTAGAGTTAGGGCTAGGCCTAATTCTAGGACTATGTTTAGGGTTAGATATAGGGATAGTGCTAGGATTAGGGTAGGGATAAGGTTAGGGCTAGGGTTACGGTTATTTCTTGGCTTAGGGTTTGGTCTACGGCTAGGACAAAGCTATGGTTAGGAATAGGGTTAGGGCTAGTTTTAGAGTTAGGTTTGGGCTAGAGCTAGGGCTAGGACCAGATTTAGGGTTAGGACTAGGGCTAGGTCTAGTGTCAGGGTTAGGGTTAATGCTTGGGTTTGGTTTAGGTCCAGGGGTAGTTCTAGGACTAGGGCTAGGGCAAGGGTTAATGTTAGGGTTAGGGCTAGGATTAGGGTTATGGCTGGGGCTAGGGTTAGGATTAGTGTTAGGGTTAGGGCTAGGGCTAGGGTTAGGGTTAAGGTTAGGGTTAGTTTTAGGGTTAGGTTTAGGGTTATGGTTAGGGCTAGGTCTAGTGTTATTGTTAGGGCCAGCTTTATGGTTTTGGTTAGGGCTAGGGTTAGCGTTAAGGCTAGGGCTAGTGTTAGCGTTCCTGTAAGGGCTAGTGTTAGGTTTAGGGTTAGCGCTAGGGCTAGGTCTAAGGCTAGGGTTAGGTTTAGGGACAAGCCTAGGACTGGGGCTAGGGCTAGTGTTAGTGTTAGTTTTAGGGCTAGTGTTAGTGTTAGTGCTAGGATTAGGATTAGGGTTAGGGTTAGGTCTAGGGTTAGGGTTAGGGCTAGTTTTAGAGTTAGGGTTAGGGCTAGAGCTAAGGCTAGGACTAGGTTTAGGGTTAGGACTAGAGCTAGGTCTAGTGTCAGGTTTAGGGTAAAGGCTTGGGTTTGGGCTGGTCTAGGGCTCATGCTAGGACTGGGGCTAGGATGAGGGTTTGAGCTAGAGTTAGGGTTAGGTTTTGGGCTAGGTCTAAGATATTGTTAGGGTTAAGACTAGTCCTAGAGCTAGGGCTGGGCTTAGGGTTATGGCTTGGGTTAGTGTCAAGTCTTGGGCTAGGGCTAGAGCTAGGGCTAAGTCTCAGGCCAGGGTTAGGTTTAGGGCCAAGCCTAGGACTAGGGCTATGGCTAGGTTTAGGTTTGGATTAGTATTAGGGTAGTGTAGGATTAGGGCTAGGGTTTGGGTTAGGTTTAGTAGTAGGGTTAGGATTATGGCTTGGGTTAGGTCTAAGGCTTGGTTTAAGTTTAGGGCTAAGCTCAATGATATGGCTAGGGTTAGGTTTAGTACTCGGTTAGGGCTTTGGTTAGGGTTGGGTCTAGGGCTAGGGCTATGACTACAGCCAGAGTTAGGGTTAGGGTTAGGGTTAGGGCTAGGTTTAGGATTAGGGTTAGGGTTAAGTTTAGGGCTAGTGTTAAGATTAGGGTTAGGGCTAGGGCTAGTTCTAGGTCTATAGTTAGTGTTAGGTGTAGGGCTAGTGTTAGTGTTAGTGCTAGGGTTAGGGATGAGGATAGGGTTAGGGTTAGGTTTATTTCTTGAGTTAGGGTTAGGTCTAGTCCTAGGACAAAGGCTAGGTTTAGGGCTAGGATAAGGTGTAGGGTTAGGGTTAGTTTTAGGGCTCATTTTAGAGTTACGGTTTGGGCTAGAGTTAGGGCTAGGAATAGGTTTAGTGTTAGGACTAGGGCTAGGTCTAGTGTCAGGGTTAGGGTTAATGCTTGGGTTTGGTTTAGGTCTAAGGCTAGTTTTAGGACTAGGACTAGGGTGAGGGTTATTGTTAGGGTAAGGCTAGTATTAGGGTTATGGTTATGGTTATGGTTAGGGCTAGGTTTAGGATTAGGGTTGGTGCTACGGTTATGGTTAGGGTTTCGGCTACGGTTTGGGTTAAAGTTAGGGTTAGGGCTAGGGTTAGGGTTTTGGCTAAGGTTAGGGTTAGGGCTAGTGTTAGAGTTAGGTTTTGGGTTAGGGTTAGGGCTAGGTCTATGTCTAAGGCTAGGTTTATGATTAGGGCTAAGCCTAGTGCTAGGGCCAGTGATAGACTTAGGGTTGGTGTTAGGTTGGTTTAGGGTAAGGGTAAGGTTAGGTTTAGGGCTAGTGTTAGGGTTAGGATTAGTGTTTGGGTTAGGTCCATTGTTAGGATTAGGTGTAGGGTTAGAGTTAGCGTTAGTGTTTGGGTTAGGGCTATTGTTTTGGTTAGGGCTTAATTAAGGTTAGGGTTAGGATTAAGGCTAGTGTTAAGGTTAGGGTTAGAGATATGGTTATGAATAGGGTTATTGTGAGGGTTAGGGTTAGGGGTAGGTTTACGGTTAGGGTTAAGGTTAGGGCTAGGGACAGTTTAGGTTAGGTTTAGGGTTAGGGCTAGTTTTAGGGTTAGTGTTAGGTGTAGGGTCAGGGTTAGCATTACGGCTAGGGTTAGGATTAGGTTTAGGGCTAGGGTTAGGGCTATAGTTAGGGTTTGGTTTAGGATAAAGTTTAGGGTTAGGGTCAGGGCTAGTGTTATGATAAGGGCTAGGGTTAAGCTTAGGTATAGGTTAGGGTTAGAGCTAGGTTTAGTGACAGGGTTAGGGCTAGTGTTAGGGTTAGGGCTTAATTAGGGTTAGGGTTAGGTTTAAGGCTAGAGTTATGGTTAGGTTTTGGGCTATGGTTAGGGATAGGGTTAAGGTGAGGGTTGGGGTTAGAGTTAGCTTTAGTGCTTAGGTTAGGATTAGGGTTAGGTCTAGGTCTAGGGTTAGGGCTTTTGTTATGGTTAGGGCTAGGGTTTGGATTGCTGTTAAGGTTACTGTTAGGGTTAGGTCTATTGTTAGGATTAGGGATAGGATTAGGGTTAGTGTTTGTGTTAAGTTTAGGGCTAGTGTTCAGGCTAGATTTAGGATTAGAGTTAGGGCTAGTTTTAGGGCTAGTTTTAGGGTTAGAGCAAGGGTTAGTGTTAGGGCTAGGGTTAGGGTTAGGGTTAGGGCTAAGGTTAGGATTAGGGTAGGGTTAAGTTTAGGGTTAGGGTATTTCTAGTGTTAGGATTGGCCTTAGGGATAGGGTTAGGGTTTGGGTTTTTCTTAGGGTTAGGTCTAGTGTTAGTTTTAGGGCTAGGTTTAGGGTTAAGTTCAGGGCTAGTCTTAGGTGTAGGCTTAAAGCTAGGGTTAGGGTTAAGGTTAGGGCTAGGCCAGGTTAGGGTTCGGTTTAGGGTTAGGGCTAGGTTTAGGTTCAGTGTTAGCTGTAGGGTCAGGGTTAGCATTACGACTAGGGTTAGGGTTAGGGTTAGGGCTAGGGTTAGGGATATGTTTGTGTTAGGTCTAGTGTTAGGATTAGTCTAGGTTTAGGGTTAGAGTTGGTGTTAGGATTAGGGCTAGGTTTAAGGATAGAGTTAGGGTTAGGGCTTAATTATGGTTAGGGTTAGGGTTAAGACTAGAGTTATGGTTAGGTTTGGGCTATGGTTAGGGATATGGTTAAGGTGAGTGTTAGGGTTAGAGTTAGCTTTAGGGCTTAGGTTAGGGTTAGGTTAGGTCTTGGTCTAAGGTTAGGGCTTTCTGTTATGATTAGGGCTAGGGTTTGGATTATTGTTAAGGTTAGTGTTAGGGTTAGGTCTGGTGTTAGGATTAGGAATATGGTCAGGTTAGGGTTTGTGTTAAGTTTAGGGCTAGTGTTCAGGCTAGGTTTGGGTTAGGGTTGGGGCTAGGTTTAGGGTTAAGTTAGGGCTAGTGTTAGTATTAGTGTTAGGGATAGTGTTAGTTTTAATGTTAGGGTCTGGTAGGGTTAGTGTTAGCGTTATGGCTATGGTTAGGGATAGGCTTAGCGCTAGGTTTAGGGTTAATTTATGGGTTGGGATATAATTTGAGTTAGGTTTAGGGTTAGGGATAGTCTAGTGTTATGATTAGATCTAGGGTCAGGATTGGGGTTAGGGTTAGGTTTAAGGTTAGGGTTAGGGCTAAGGATAGGATTAGTTTAGGTTTAGGTATATGTTTATGGCTAGGGTTTTATTAGTGCTGTGGCTAGTGCTGCGGCTAGTGATAATTTTAGGGTTGGGGTTAGGGTTGGTTTAGGGTTAGGGTTAGGTCTAGTGTTAGGATTAGTCTAGGTTTAGGGTTAGGGTTGGTGTTAGGGTTAGGACTAGGGTTAGGGATAGAGTTAGGGTTAGGGCTAGTGTTGTTACTAGGCTAGGGTCAGGATTAGGTTTAGGTTTAGGGTTAGCTGTAGGATTAGGGTTAGGGTTAGGTCTATGTCTAAGGCTATATTTATGATAAGGGCTAAGCCTAGTGCTAGGGCTAGTGATAGACTCGTGGTTGGTGTAAAGGCTGGTTTAGGGTAAGGGTTGGGGTTAGGGTTTGGGTGTGGTTCAGGGTTAGTGGTCGGGTTAGGGCTAGGGCTAGGTTTAGGTCTAGTGTTGTGAATACAGCTAGGGTTAGCATTAGGGTTAGTGTTAATTTTAGTGTTATGGTTAGGTCTAGTGTTAAGATTAGGGCTAGTGTTAGTGTTAGGGCTGTGTTTAGGGTTAGGTTTAGGCCTAGGCTTAGGGTTAGGGTTAGGGCTATGATTAGGGTTAGTGTTAGTGCTAGGACTAGTGTTAGGGATAAGGTTAGGTCTAGTGTTATGGTTAGGGCTAAGTTTAGGGTTATGGTTAGGGTTAGGATTAGGATAAGGGTTAGGTCTCATGTTAGGATTAAGGATAGTGTTACTATTATGGTTTGTGTTAGGATTAGGGCTAATGTTAGGTTTGTTTATGGCTGGGGTAGGTCTAAGGTTGTGGTTAGGTTTTGGGCTAGTCCTAGGGCTAGGGCTAGGACTAGGTCTAGAGCTATATTTAGAGTAGGGTTATGGTTGGGGTTAGGGCAAGCGTTGGGTTTATGGTTAGGGCTAGGGCTACATCTAAGGCTATGGTTATGGTTAGGTGTAGGACTAGGGCTAGGTCTTATGTCAGGTTTAGGGTTAGGGTTAGGGTTAGGGTTAGCACTAGGGTTAATTCTAAGACTAGGGTTAGGTTTAGGGCCAAGACTAGGACTGGGGCTAGTGCCCCAGTATTAGTGTAGTTTAGTGCTACTGTTAATGTTAGTGCTAGGACTAGGGTTAGGATTAGAGTTAGGGTCAGCATTAGGGCTAGTTTTAAAGTTAGGGTTAGGGCTTGGACTAGGTTTAGGGTTAGGACTAGGGAGACGTCTAGGGTCAGGTTTAAGGTTAAAGCTTGGGTTAGGGTTAGTTTTAGGGCTAGGGTTAATGTTAGGGTTAGGGCTAGTCCTAGGGCTAGGCAAGGGTTAGGGTTAGCATTAGGACTAGTGTTTTGGTTTGGTTTAGGGTTTGGGCTAGGGCTAGGTTTAGGGCTAGCGTTATGATTAGGATTAGGGCTAGGTGTATGTCTAAGGCTATGGTTATAATTAGAACTATGCCTAGTGCTAGGGCTATGATAGACTTAGTGTGGAGGTTAGGGTGTGTTAGGGTTAGGGTTAGGGTTAGGGTTAGTGTTAGGGTTAGGTTTATGGTTAGTGTTAGGGTTAGTTTATGGTTAGGGCTAGTTATAGTGTTATGTTTATAACTAGGGCTAGGTCTAAGGCTTGAATAGGATTAGGGCTAGGGCTAGGACTAGGGTTAGGACTAGGTCTAGAGCTACCTTTAGGGTTGGGTTAAGGTTAATGTTAGGGCTAGTGTTGTGTTAACAGTTAGGAATATGACTAAGTCTAAGGCTATGGTTAAGGTTAGGTGTAAGATTAGAGTTAGGGATAGGGTAAGGGTTAGGGTTTGGGTTCGGGTTAGTGTTTGAGTTAGGGTTAGGGGTGTTGCTAGGGCTAGGGCTAGACCGAGGGTTAGGGTTAGGGTTAGGGCTAAGGTTATGGTTAGGGTTAGGGTTAAATTAGCATTAGGGCTAGGGCTAGGGTTAGGGTTAGGGTTAGGGCTAGGGTGATTGTTAGGGTTAGGGTTAGGGCTAGGGCCAGGACTAGTTCTAGGGTTACGGTTATGGTAAGGGTTAGGGCTAGGGCTAGGGTTAGGGCTAGGGTTAGGGTTAGGGTTAGGATTAGGTCTAAGGCTATTTCTAGGGCTAGGGTTAGGGTTAGGATTATGGTTAGGGCTAGGATTAGGGTTAGGCTTAGGGTTAGGGCTAGGGCTAGGGCTAGGGTTAGGTTTAGTGCTTGGGTTAGGTTTAGGGTTAGGTCTAGGGTTAGCTTTAGGGCTAGTGTTGTGTTAACAGTTAGAACGATGACTGAATCTAAGGCTATGTTTAAGATTAGGTGTAGGATTAGGGTTAGGGTTAGGGTTAGGTTTCAGGTTCGGGTTTGGGTTAGGGTTAGGGTTAGTATTCCGGCTAGGCCTAGGGATAGGGTTAGGGTTAGGGTTCGGGTTCGTGTTCGGGTTAGGGTTAGGGTTGTGGTTAGCGATCGGGTTCGAGTTAGGGCTAGGGTTAGGGTTAGGGCTAGGGCTAGGGCTAGGGCTAGGGTTAAGGTTAGGATTAGGGTTAGGGCTAGGGCTATCGTTAGGATTAGGGTTAGGGTTAGGTTTAGGTTTAGAGCTAGGTTGAGGGTTAGGGTTCGGGATAGGGTTATGGTTAGGGTTAAGGTGAGGGCTAGGTCTAGGGCTAGGGTTAGGGAAAGGGTACGGGTTAGGGTTAGAGCTACGTCTAGGGCTAGGGCTAGGGTTAGGTTTAGGATTAGGGTTCGGGCTAGGACTATGCTTTGGGTTAGAGTTATGGTTAGGGTTAGGTTAAGGGCTAGGGCCAGGGTTAGTTTAGTTTTAGGGTTAGGGTTAAGGTTAGGGCTAGTGTTAGTGTTAAGATTTGGGTTAGCGCTAGGGTTAAGTTTACGGTTAGGGCTAGGTCTAGGGCTAGGGTTATGGTTTGGGTTGTTGTTGGTGTTGTGGTTAGGGTTATGGTTAGGGCTATGCCTAGGTCTAGGGTTAGGGTTTGCGTTAGTGCTAGTGCAGGTGTTATAGTTAGGGTTAGGGTTACGGTTAGGGCTAGGGATAGGTTTAGGGTTGGGATTATGGGTATGGCTAGGGCCATGGCTAGGCCTAGAGCTAGGGCTAGAGTTAGTGTTAGTTTTAGGGCTAGGGCTAGGGTTAGGTTTAGGGTTAGGGTTAGGGTTAGGTTATGGCCAGGGCTAGGTTTATGTTTAGGGTTAGGGTTAGGGTTGGGGTTAGGTTTTGGGTTAGGGTTGGAGTTAGGTTTAGGGCTAGGGCTAGGGTTAGGTTTAGGGTAAGTGCTAGGGTTATGGCTAGGGCTAGTGTTAGTGTTAGGGTTAGGGTTAGTGCCAGGGCTAGGTTTATGGTTAGGGCTAGGGCCAGGGCGAGGGCTAGGGTTAGGGTTAGGGTTAGGGTTAGGGCTAGGGCTATGGTTAGGGCTAGTGTTAGGGTTAGGGTTAGGTCTAGGTCTAGGGTTAGGGTAGTGTCAGGGTTACGGTTATGGTTAGGGCTAGTGTTAGGGTTAGGTTTAGCCTAGGGCTAGGGCTAGGGCTAGGGCTATTGTTAGGGTCATGGTTAGGGCTAGGGTTAGGGTTTGGGTTATGGTTAGGGCTATGGCTTGGCTTAGGTTTAGGGTGTTGGTTAGATTTAGGGCTAGGGTTAGGCTTTGCGAAGTGTTACGGTTAGGGCTAGGGCTAGGTCTAGGTCTTGGGTTATGTTTAGGGTTAGGGCTAGGGCTAGGGCTAGGGCTAGGGTTATGGTTAGGTTTAGTGTTATGGATAGGGTTAGGTCTAGGCCTAGGGCTAGGGTTAGGGTTAGGGTTAGGGTTAGGGTTGGCTAGGGCTAGGGCCAGTTTTAGGTTTAGGGCTAGGGCTAGGGCTAGGTCTAGGGTTAGGGTTAGTGTTAGATCTAGGGCTAAGGCTAGGTTTAGGGTTAGGGTTGAGGCTAGGGTCAGGGTTAGGATTGGTGTTGGGGTTGGGGTTGTTGTTGGGGTTGCGGTTAGGGTTAGGGTTAAGGTTAGGGTAGGTCTAGGGTTAGGGTTAGTTTTAGGGTTATGGTTAGTTTTAGGTCTAGGGGTAGCATTAGGTTTAGGGTTCAGGCTAGGGTCAGGTTTAGGATTGGTGTTGGTGTTGGGGTTGGGGTTGTTGTTGGGGTTGCGGTTAGTGTTAGGGTTAGAGTTAGTGTTGGGGTTAGGGTTTGGGTTAGGGTTAGGGCTAGGGTTAGGCTTAGGGCTTGGGTTAGGTTTAGGGTTAGGGTTAGCACTAGGGCTAGGGTTAGGGTTAGGGCTAGGGGTAGGGTTAGGGCTAGAGTTTGGGTTAGAGTCAGGGCTAGTGCTAGGGTTAGGGCTAGGGCTAGGCCTAGGGCTTGGTTTATTTTTAGGTTTGGGGCTAGGGCTTCGGTTAGGGTTAGGGTTTGGGTTAAAGTTAGGGTTAGGGCTAGGGTTAGGTTTAGGGTTATTGTTAGGGCTATGGCTAGGGCAAGGGCTAGAGCTAGGGTTAGGGTTAGGGTTAGGGTTAGGGTTAGGGTTATGGCTAGGCCTAGGTCTAGGGTTAGCTTTAGGGTTAGGGTTAGGGCTAGAGTTAGGGTTAGGGTTAGAGTTAGGGCTAGGTCTAGGGCTAGGGCTAGGTTTAGTGTTAGGATTAGGGTTAGGGTTAGAGCTACGTCTACGGCTAGGGCTAGGGTTAGGTTTAGGATTAGGGTTCGGGCTAGGGCTATGCTTTGGGTTGGGTTAGGTTTAGGTTTAGGGTTAGTGCCAGGGTTAGGGTTTGTTTTAGGGTTAGGGTTAAGGATAGGGCTAGGCCTAGGACTAGGGTTAGGTTTAGGGTTTTGGCTAGGGCTAGGGCTAGGGTTAGGGTTAGGGTTAGGGCTAGGCTTAGGGCCAGTGCTAGGGTTAGGGTTAGGTTTAGATCTAGGTCTAGGGTTAGGGCTAGGTTTAGGTTTGGGTTTAGGGCTAGGGCTAGGCCTAGAGCTAGGGTTAAGGTTAGGGTTAGTGTTAGGGCTAGGGCTCGGGCTAGTGTTAGGGTTAGGGTTACGGTTAGGGCTAGGGCAAGGGCTAGGGCTCGGGCTAGGATTAGGGTTAGGATTTGGGTTAGGGTTAGGGCTAGCGTTAGTGTTAGGTTTAGGATGTGGGATAGGGTTCGGGCTAGGGTTAGGATTAGGATTAGGGTTAGCACTAGGGCTAGGGTTATGGTTAGGGTTATGGCTATTACTAGGGCTAGGGCTAGGGCCAGGGCTTGGTATAGTGCTAGGGTTAGGGTTAGTGTTAGTGTTAGGGCTAGGGCTAGGGCTAGGGCTAGGGCTAGGGCTAGTGTTCGTGTTAGGGTTAGGGCTTGGGCTAGGGTTAGGGTTAGGTTTAGGTTTAGTGTTAGGGTTAGGGTTAGAGCTAAGGTTATGATTGGGGTTAGGGTTAGGGTTAGTGTTAGGGCTATGTCTAGGGCCAGTTCTAGGGTTAGGCTTAGGGTTAGGTTTAGGGCTAGTGTTAGGGTTAGTTTTAGGGCTAGGTCTAGGGCTAGGGCTAGAGTTAGGTTTAGGGTTAGGTTTAGGGTTAGGCCTGGGGCTAGGGGTAGGATTAAGGTTAGGGTTCGGGTTAGGTTTAGGGCTATCGCTAGGACTAGGTTTATGGTTAGGTTCGGGTTAGGGTTAGGGCTAGGTCTAGGGCTAGGTGTAGGGTTAGGGTTAGGGCTTGGACTAGGGTTAGGTTTATGGCTAGGGTTAGGTTTAGGTTTATTTCTAAGGTTAGCTTTAGGGATAGTGTTGTGTTAATAGTTAGGACGATGACTAAATCTAAGGGTATGGTTAAGATAAGGTGTAGGATTATGGTTAGGGTTTGGGTTAGGGCTAGAGCTAGGGTTAGGGTTAGGGTTAGGGTTAGGGATAGATTTAGGGTTAGGCTAGGGCTAGGGCTAGGGTTAGGGTTAGTGTTAGGGCTAGGGTAAATGTAAAGATTAGGGTTATGGCTAGGGCTAGGTCTAGGGTTAGCTTTAGGGTTAGGGTTAGGGCTAGAGTTAGGGTTAGGGTTACAGTTAGGGCTCGGTCTAGGGCTAGGCTAGGGTTAGTGTTAGGATTAGTGTTAGGGCTTGGGCTATTTTTAGGGTTAGATTTAGGGTTAGGGTTAGGGTTAGTGTTAGGGCTAGGGTTAGGGATAGGGTTAGCGCTAGGGTTCAGGTTCGGGATAGGGTTAGGTTTAGGGTTAGGGTAAGGGTTTTGGCTAGGGCTAGGTCTAGGGCTAGGGTTAGGGATAGGGTTTGGGTTAGGGTTAGAGTTACGTCTACGGCTAGGGCTAGGGTTAGGGTTAGGATTAGTGTTTGGGCTAGGACATGCTTTGTGTTAGGGTTAGGGTTAGGTTTAGGGCTGGGGCAGGGTTAGGGTTAGTTTTAGGGTTAGGGTTTACGTTAGGGCTAGTGTTAGGGTTAAGGTTTGGGTTAGCACCAGGGTTAAGGTTATGGTTAGGGCTAGGTCTAGGGTTAGGGTTAGGTTTTGGGTTGTTGTTGGGGTTGTGGTTAGGGTTATGGTTAGGGATAGGGCTAGGTCTAGGGTTAGGGTTTGCATTAGTGCTAGTGCTAGTGCTAGTGTTAGAGTTAGGGTTAGGGCTATGCATAGCTATAGGGTTGGGGTTATGGTTATGGCTAGGGCCACGGCTAGGCCTGGGGCTAGGGCTAGAGTTAGTGTTAGTTTTAGGGCTAGGGCTAGTGTTAGGTTTAGGTTTAGGGTTAGGGTTAGGTTAGGGCCAGGGCTAGGTTTATGTTTAGGGTTAGGGTTAGGGTTGGGGTTAGGTTTTGGGTTAGGGTTGGGGTTAGGTTTAGGGCTAGGGCTAGGGCTAGGGTTAGGGTTACGGTTAGGTCTAGGGCTAGGGCTAGGGTTAGGTTTAGGGTAAGTGCTAGGGTTATGGCTAGGGCTAGTGTTAGGGTAGGGTTAGGGGGAAGGTTAGGGTTAGGTCTAAGCCTAGGGCTAGGGTTAGGGTTAGGGTTAGGGCTAGGGCTAGGGTTACGGTTAGATTTAGGGTTAGGGTTTGATTACATTTAGGGCTAGGGTTAGAGTTAGATTTAGGGTTAAGCTATGGCTAGGGCTAGGGCTAGGTTTAGGGTTAGGGTTAGGGTTAGGGTTTGGGTTAGGGTTAGGGCTAGGGCTAGGCTTAGGGCTTGGGTTAGGTTTAGGGTTAGGGCTAGGTCTAGCACTTGGGATAGAGTTAGGGTTAGGGTTAGGGCTAGGGTTAGGGTTTGGGTTATGTTTAGGGCTATGGCTTGGCTTAGTTTTAGGGTGTTGGTTAGGTTTAGGGCTAGGGTTAGGTTTTGCGAAGTGTTATGGTTAGGGCTAGGGCTAGGTCTAGGTCATAGGTTATGTGTAGGGTTAGGGCTAGGGCTAGGGTTATGGTTAGGTTTAGTGTTATGGTTAGGGTTAGGTCTAGGCCTAGGGTTAGGGTTAGGGCTAGGCCTAGCGCCAGGGTTAGGTTTAGGGCTAGGGCTAGGGCTAGGTCTAGGTTTAGGGTTAGTGTTAGATCTAGAGCTAAGGCTAGGTTTAGGGCTAGGGTTAGGGCTAGGGTCAGGGTTAGGATGGTGTTGGGGTTGGGGTTGTCGTTGGGGTTGCGGTTAGGGTTAGGGTTAAGGTTAGGGTAGGTCTAGGGTTAGGGTTAGTTTTAGGGTTATGGTTAGTTTTAGGTCTAGGGGTAGCATTAGGTTTAGGGTTCAGGCTAGGGTCAGGTTTAGGATTGGTGTTGTGGTTGGGGTTGGGGTTGCGGTTTGTGTTAGGGTTAGGGTTAGTGTTGGGGTTAGGGTTTGGGTTAGGGTTAGGGCTAGGTCTAGGATAGGGCTTAGGTTAGGTTTAGGGTTAGGGTTAGCACTAGGGCTAGGGTTAGGGTTAGGGCTAGGGGTAGGGTTAGGGCTAGAGTTTGGGTTAGAGTAGGGCTAGTGCTAGGGTTAGGGCTAGGGCTAGGCCTAAGGCTTGGTTTAGTGTTAGGTTTGGGGCTAGGGCTTCGGTTAGGGTTAGGGTTAGGGCTAGGTCTAGGGCTAGGGTTAGGTTTAGGGTTAGGGTTAGGGTTGGGGTTAAGGTTAGGGTTAGGGCTAGGGTTAGGTTTAGGGTTATTGTTAGGGCTATGGCTAGGGCAAGGGCTAGAGTTAGGGTTAGGGTTAGGGTTAGGGTTATGGTTAGGGCTAAGTCTAGGGTTATCTTTATGGTTAGTGTTAGGGCTAGAGTTAGGGTTAGGGTTAGAGCTACGTCTACGGCTAGGTTTAGGGTTAGGTTTAGGATAAGGGTTCGGGCTAGGGCTATGCTTTGGGTTGGGTTAGGTTTAGGTTTAGGGCTAGTTCTAGGGTTAGGGTTACTTTTAGGGTTAGGGTTAATGATAGGGCTAGGCTTAGGGTAGGGTTAGGTTTAGGGTTTGGGCTAGGGCTAGGGCTAGGGTTAGTGTTAGGGTTAGGGCTAGGCTTAGGGCCAGTGCTAGGGTTAGGGTTAGGTTTAGGTCTAGGTCTAGGGTTAGGGCTAGGTTTAGGTTTGGGTTTAGGGCTAGGGCTAGGCCTAGAGCTAGGGTTAAGGTTAGGGTTAGTGTTAGGGCTAGGGCTCGGGTTAGGGTTAGGGTTACGGTTAGGCCTAGGGCTAGGGCTAGGTCTAGGGCTAGGGCTCGGGCTAGGATTAGGGTTAGGGTTTGGGTTAGGGTTAGGGCTAGGGTTAGTGTTAGGTTTAGGATGTGGGATAGGGTTCAGGCTAGGGTTAGGATTAGGATTAGGGCTAGCACTAGGGCTAGGGTTAGGGTTAGGGTTATGGCTATTACTAGGAGTAGGGCTAGGTCCAGGGCTTGGTATAGTGCTAGGGCTAGGGTTAGGAATAGTGTTAGGGTTAGGGCTAGGGCTATTGTTCGGGTTAGGGTTAGGGCTTGGGCTAGTGTTAGGGTTAGGTTTAAGGTTAGTGTTAGGCTTAGGGTTAGAGCTAGGGTTATGATTGGGGTTAGGGTTCGGGTTAGTTTTAGGGCTATGTCTAGGGCCAGTTCTAGGGTTAGGCTTAGGGTTAGGGTTAGGGTTAGGGCTAGGGTTAGGGTTAGTTTTAGTGCTAGGTCTAGGGCTAGGTCTAGAGTTAGGTTTAGGGTTAGGTTTAGGGTTAGGGCTGTGGCTAGGGGTAGGATTAAGGTTAGGGTTCGGGTTAGGGTTAGGGCTAGCGCTAGGGCTAGGTTTATGGTTAGGTTCGGGTTAGGGTTAGGCTTAGATCTAGGGCTAGGTGTAGGGTTAGGGTTAGGGTTAGGGCTTGGACTAGGGTTAGGTTTATGGCTAGGGTTAGGTTTAGGTTTATTTCTAGGGTTAGCTTTAGGGATAGTGTTGTGTTAATAGTACGATGACTAAATCTAAGGGTATGGTTAAGATAAGGTGTAGGATTATGGTTAGGGTTCGGGTTAGGGTTAGGGCTATGTCTAGGGTTAGGGTTAGGGTTAGGGTTAGGGCTAAGCCTAAGGCTAGGGTTAGGGTTAGGGCTAGGGGTAGGGCTAGGTATAGGGTTAGGGTTAGTGTTAGGGTGAAGTTTAGGGTTAGGGCTAAGGCTGGTGTTAGGTTTAGTGTGTGGGTTAGGGTTCAGGCTAGGGTCAGGGTTAGGGTTGGGGTTGGGGTTGGGGTTGGGGTTGTTGTTGGGATTGGGGTTATGGTTAGGCTTAAGGTGAGGGCTAGGTCTAGGGCTAGGGTTAGGGTTAGGGTTAGGGCTAGGGCTAAGTTTAGGACTAGGGTTAGTGTTAGGTTTATGGTTATTGTTAGGGCTAGGGTTAGCTTTAAGTTTAGGTTCATGGCTAGGGCTAGGACGATGACTAGGGTTAGGGTTAGCGTTAGGGCTATGGTTAGGGTTATGGTTAGTGTTAGGTTAGGGTTACGGTTAGGGTTAGGGCTTTGACTTGGGTTAGGTTTAGGGTGTGGTTTAGGGTTAGTGTTAGAGTTAGGGATAGTGTCTGAAATAGAGTTAGAGCTGGGACTAGGCCTAGGGCTAGGGTTATGTTTAGCGTTAGGGCTAGGGCTAGGGTTAGGTTTAGGGTTAGGTTTAGGGCTAGATTTAGGGTTAGTTCTAGGGTTACGGTTAGGGTTAGTTTTAGGGTTAGGGCTAGGCCTAGGGCTAGGCCTAGGGCTAGGCCTAGGGCTAGGGTTAGGGTTAGGTTTATGGCTAGGGCTAGGGCTAGGTTTAGTGTTAGGGTTAGGGTTCATGCTAGGATTAGGGTTAGGGTTAGGGTTAGGGTTAGGTTTATGGCTAGGGCTATGTCTAGGACTAGGGTTAGGGTTGGGTGTAGGTCTAGGGCTAGGCCTAAGGCTAGGGTTAGGGTTAGGGTAGGGCTAAGGCTAGGGCTAGGGCTAGGGATAGGGTTAGGGTTAGGGCTAGTGCTAGGGCTAGGGCTAGGGCTAGGGTTAGGGTTTGGGTTATGTTTAGGGCTGGGGCTAGTGTTAGGTTTAGGGTGTGGGTTAGAGTTCGGGCTAGGGTTACAGTAAGGATTAGGGCTAGAGCTAGGGCTAGGGCTAGGGCTAGGGTTAGGGTTATTGGAATTTCTACGGATAGAGCTAGGTTAGAGTTTGGTTTAGCGTTAGGGCTAGGTCTAGGGCTATGGTTAGCGCTAGGGTTAGGGTTAGGATTATGGTTAGGTTTAGAGCTGGGGCTAGGCCTAGGACTAGGGCTAGGGTTATGTTTAGGGTTAGGGCTAGGGCTAGGGCTAGGGCTAGGTTTAGGTTTAGGTTTAGGTCTAGGCCTAGGGCTAGGGTTAGGTTTAGGGTTCTGGTTAGGGTTAGGGTGAGGTACTAAGGCTAGTGTTAGTTTTAGTTTGTGCGTTAGGGTTCAGCCCCGATTCAGGGTTAGGGTGGGGTTGGGGTTGTTTTGGGGGTTTGGGTTAGGGTTAGGGTTAGGGTGAGGGCTAGGGCTAGGGCTAGGGTTAGGTTTAGGGTTAGAGCAGTGCTAGGGCTAAGGTTAGGGTTAGGGTTAGGGGGACGGTTAGGGTTAGGTCTAGGCCTAGGGCTAGGGTTAGGGTTAGGGTTAGGGCTAGGGCTATGATTACGGTTAGATTTAGGGTTAGGGTTATGATTACGTTTAGGGCTAGGGTTAGAGTTAGATTTAGGGTTAAGCTATGGCTAGGGCTAGGGCTAGGTTTAGGGTTAGGGTTTGGGTTAGGGTTGGGCTAGGGCTAGGCTTAGGGCTTGGGTTAGGTTTAGGGTTAGGGCTAGGGCTAGCACTTGGGATAAAGTTAGGTTTAGGGTTAGGGCTAGGGTTAGGGTTCGGGAAAGGGTAAGGGTTAGGGTTATGGTTAGGGTTAGGGTTAGGTTTAGGGTTAGGGTTATGGCTAGGGGTAGGTCTAGGGCTAGGGTTAGGGATAGGGTTCGGGTTAGGGTTAGAGCTACCTCTAGGGCTTGGGCTAGATCTAGGGTTAGGATTAGGTTTCGGGCTAGGGCTAGAGTTAGGTTTAGGATTAGGATTTGGGTTATGATTAGGGAAAGTGCTTGGGTCAGGTTTAGGGTGTCGGTTATGCTTAGGGCAAGGGTTAAGGTTAACGTTAGGGTTAGGTTTATGTCTAGGGCTAGGCCTAGGGCTAGGGTTAGGTTTAGGGTTAGGGTTAGGGCTAGGGCTATGGCTAGGGCTAGGGATAGGGTTAGGGCTAGGCTTAGGGCCAGAGCTAGGGTTAGGGTTAGGGTTAGGGTTAGGTTTAGGGCTAGGGCTAGTGCTAAGGCTAGGGTTAGGTTTGGGTGTAGGGCTAGGGCTAGGCCTAGGGCCAGGTTTAGGGTTAGGGTTAGGGCTATGGCTAGGTCTAGGCCTAGGGCTATTGTTAGGTTTAAGGTTAGGGTTAGGCCTAAGGCTAGGGCTAGGGTTAGGGTTAGGGTTAGGGTTAGGGCTAGGGCTACGGCTAGGGCTACAGTTAGGGTTAGGTTTAGGTCTTGTGCTAGGTTTAGGGTGTTGGTTAGCATTAGGGTAAGTTTAGGGTTATCGTTAGTGTTAGGGTTAGGCCTAGGGCTAGTTTTAGGGCTTGGGTTAGGTTTAGGGTTAGGGGTAGGACCAAGATTAGAGTTACGGTTAGGATATTAGGGCTAGGGTTGGGTTAGGTTTAGGGTGTTGGTTAGGTTTATGGCTATGTATAGGGTTAGCGTTAGTGTTATTTTAGGGCTAGGGCTAGGCTTAGGTGTCAGGTTAGGTTCAGGTTTAGGGGTAAGTCTAGGGCTAGGGTTAGGTTTAGGTTTAGACTAGGGGTAGGGTTAGGGCTAGTGTTAGGTTTATGGTTAGGGTTAGGGTTAGGGCTAGGCCTATGGCTAGGTTTAGGTGTTGGGTTAGCCTTAGGGCTAGGGTTTGGGCTAGGGCTAGGTTTTTTGTTAGGGCTAGGGCTATTTTTAGGTTTAATTTTAGGGTTCTGGTTAGGGTTAGTGCTAGGTTTTTGTTAGGGCTAGGGCTAGGGAAAGGGTTTGGGCTAGGGTTCGGGTTAGGGTTAGGGTTATGGCTAGGGCTAGTTCTAAGTCTAGGGTTAGGGTTAGGGTTAGGTATAGGGTCAGGATTAGGGCTACGTCTAGGGCTTGGGCTAGGGTTAGGGATAGGATTAGCGTTAGGGCTAGGGCTATGCTTTGGGTTAGGGGTAGGGTTAGGTTTAGGGTTATGGTCACGGCTAGGGTTAGGGCTAGGGTTAGGGTTGGGTTTGTGGTTGAGGTTGGGGTCAGGGTTAGGGTTAGGGCTAGGGCTAGGGCTAGGGTTAGGGTTAGCGTTAGGGCTAGTCCTAGGGTTAGGTTTAGGGTTAGGGTTAGGTTTAGGGCTAGGAGTAGGGTTAGGCTTAGTGTTTTGGTTATGGCTAGGTCCAGGGCTAGGGCTAGGGCCTGGGCTAGAGTTACTGTTAGTTTTAATGCTAGGGCTAGTGTTAGGTTTGGGTATAGGGTTAGGTTTAGGGCCAGGGCTAGGTTTAGGTTTAGGGTGAGGGTTAGGGTTGGTGTTAGGGTTGGGGTTAGGGTTGGGGTTTTGTTTAGGGCTGGGCTAGGGTTAGGCTTAGTGTTAGGTTTAGGTCTAAGGCTAGGGCTAGGTTTAGGGTTAGGGTTAGTGCTAGGGTTATGGCTAGGGCTAGTGTTAAGTTTAGGGTTAGGGTTAGGGCTAGGGACAGGGCTAGGGTCAGGTTTAGGGTTAGGGCCAGGGCTAGTGTAGGGTTAGGGTTAGGGCTAGGGTTAGGGCTAGTGCAAGGGTTATGGTTAGGCCTAATGCTAGGGCTAGTGTTAGGTTTAGGGTTCGGGTTAGGCCTAGGGCTAGTTTTAATACTAGGGTTAGGTCTAGGGCTAGGTTTTAATTTAGGGTTAGGGCTAGGGCTAGGGCCAGGGCTAGGGTTAGTGTTAGGGTTAGGGTTAGGGCTGGGGCTACGGTTAGGGTAGTGTTAGGGTTACGGTTTCGGTTAGGGCTACAGTTAAGGTTAGGTTTAGCCTAGGGTTAGGGCTATTGCTAGGGCTAGGGTTACGGTTAGGGTTAGGGCTAAGGCTTAGGTTAGGTTTAGGGTGTTGGTTAGCGTGAGGACTAGGGTTAGGTTTAGCATTAGGTTTAGGTTTAGGGTGGGTTAGGCCTAGGGCTTGGTTTATTGTTATGGTTAGGTTTAGACTAGGGTAGGGCTAGGGCTAGGGTTAGGGCTAGGGCTAGGGTTAGGGTTGGTGTTAGGATTAGGGCTAGGGCTAGAACTAGGTCTAGGTTTAGGGTTAGTGTTAGGGCTAGGTCTAGTGTTAGGGTTAGGGCTAGTGCTAGGGTAGGGCTAGGACTAGGTTTAGGGTTAGGGCTAGGGCTAGGGTTAGGGTTAGGGCTAGGATTAGGGTTAGGGCTCGGTCTAGGTCTAGTGCTAGGGTTAGGTTTAGTTTAGGAATAGGGTGAGATCTAGGGTTTGGTTAAGGGTTAGGTATAGGGTTAGGTTTAGGGTTAGGAATAGGGGTAGGGCTAGGGCTAGGGCTAGGGCTAGGGTTAGGGTTAGGTCTAGTGTTAGGGTTAGGGTTAGGGTTAGGGTTATGGCTAGGGCTAGGCCTAGAGCTAGGGCTAGGGTTACGGTTTGGGTTTGCTAGGGCTAGGGCTATGGTTAGGTTTAGGGTGTGGGTTAGGGTTAGCGCTAAATTTAGGGTTAGGGTTAGGATTAGGGCTAGATCTAGGGTTAGGGTAAGGGTTAGTGATAGAGCTAGCACTAGGGTTAGCATTAGGGCTAGGGCTAGGGCTAGGGCTAGTGTTACGTTTAGGTTTAGGGTTAGTGTTAGGGTTAGGGTTAGGGCTATGATAAGGGTTAGGGTTAAGGGTTGGAACTAGGGTTGGGTTTAGGGCTAGGGGTAGGTTAGGTTTAGGTCTAGGGTTAGCTTTAGGGCTAGTGTTGTGTTAACAGGACGATTACTAAATCTAAGGCTATGGTTAAGTTTAGGTGTAGGATTAGGGTTACGGTTAGGGTAAGGGTTAGGGTTCGGGTTCAGGTTCGGGTTTGGGTTAGAGTTAGGGTTAGGGTTCCTGCTAGGCCTACGCATAGGGTTAGGGTTAGGGTTCGGGTTCGTGTTCGGGTTAGGGTTAGGGTTAGCGTTCGGGTTCGGGTTCGGGCTAGGGTTAGGTCTAGGGTTAGGTTTAGGGTTAGAGCAGGGCCAGGGCTCTGGTAAGGGTTGGGGTTGTTGTTGGGGTTGATGTTAGGGCCAGGGCTAGTGTTAGGTTTAGGGTTAGGGTTAGTGTTAGGGCCACGGCTAGGCTTAGGTTTAGGTTTAGGGTTAGGGTTAGGTTTGGTGTTAGTGGTAGGGCTAGGGCTAGGGTTAGGGTTAGGGTTAGGTCTAGGGCTAGTGCTAGGGCTAGTGTTAGGATTAGTGTTAGTGTTAGGGATAGGCCTAGGGTTAGGTTTAGGGCTAGGGTTTGGTTTAGGGTTAGGGCTAGGGCTAGGTTTAGTGTTAGGGTTAGGGTTCGTGCTAGGGTTAGGCTTTGGGCTAGGGTTAGGGTTAGGGTTTGGGTTAGGGCTACGGGTAGAGCTAGGGTAAGGGTTAGGGTTGGGTGTAGGGCTAGTCTAGTCCTAGGGCTAGGGTTAGGTTAGGGTTAGGGCTAGGGCTCAGATTAGGATTAGGTTTAGGGTTAGTGCTAGGGCTCGGGTAAGGCTAGGGTTAGGGTTAGTGTTTGTGTTAGGGTTAGTGCTAGGGCTAGTGTTAGGTTTAGGGTGTGGGTTAGAGTTTGAGCTATGGTTAGGGAAAGGATTAGGGCTAGGGCTAGGGCTAGGTTTAGCATTAGGGTTAGGCTTAGGGCTTGGTCTAGGGCTAGGGCTAGGGTTAGCATTAGGGTTGGAGTTAGGGTTAGGGCTAGGGCTAGGGCTAGTGTTAGGGTTAGGGTTCGTGTTATCGTTAGGGCTAGGGCTAGTGTTAGGGTTAGTTTTAGGGTTAGTGTTAGTGTTAGGGTTAGGGTTAGTGTTAGGGCTAGCTTTAGGTTTAGGATTAGGGCTATGGCTAGGGCTAGTTCTCGAGTTAGGGTTAGGGTTAGGGTTAAGGTTAGGGTTAGGGTTACGGCTAGTGTTAGGGTTAGGGTTAGGGCTAGGACTAGGGTTAGGGTTAGGGCTAGGCTTAGGTTTAGCTTTAGGGCTAGTGTTGTGTTAACAGTTAGGACGATGACTAAATCTAAGGCTATGGTTAAGATTAGGTGTAGAATTAGGGTTAGGGTTAGGGTTGGGGCTATGGCTAGGGCTAGGGTTAGGGTTAGGGTTCGGGTTAGGGTTAGGGCTAAGGCTGGGTTTAGGTTTAGGGTGTGAGTTAGGGTTCAGGCTAGGGTCAGGGTTAGGGTTGGTGTTGGGGTTGGGGTTGGCACTAGGGTTAGGGTTAGAGATAGGGCTAGTGCTAGGGCTAGAGTTAGGGTTAGAGTTAGGGCTAGTTCTAGGGTTAGTGTTAGGTATATGGTTAGGGCTTGGTTTAGGATTAGGTTTTTGTTTAGACTTATGGCTAGGGGTAGGGCTAGAGTTAGGTTTAGTTTTAGGGCTAGGGCTCGGGTTAGATTAGGGTTAGGGTTAGGGCTAGGGCTAGGTTTAGTGTTAGGGTTAGGATTCGTTCTAGGTTTAGGGTTAGGTGTAGGGTGAGCTTGGGGTTACGGTTAGGCTTATGGCTAGGGCTAGGGCTAGGGTTAGGGTTCATGCCAGGTTAAGGGTCAGGGCCAGGGTTATGCTTAGTGTTAGGGTTAGGGTTCATGCTAGGGTTACAGTTAGGGCCAGGGTTATGTTTAGGGTTTGGGTTAGGACTAGGGCTAGGGCTAGGACAAGAATTATGGTTAGGGTTTGGGTTATGGTTAAGGCTAGGGCTTGGGTTAGGTTTAGGGTATGCATTAGGTTTAGGGCTAGGCTTAGTGCTAGCGTAGGGTTAGTGTTAGGTTTAGGGCTAGGGCTAGGGCAAGGCCTAGGGCTAGGGTTAGGGTTAGGATTAGGGTTAGGCCTAGGGCTCGGATTAGGGTTAGAGTTAGGGTTAGGGCTAGGTCTAGGGCTAGGGCTAGGGTTAGGTTCAGGTTTAGGGTTAGGGTTAGGGCTAGGACTAGTGTTAGGTTTTTTTTGTTAGGGTTCAGGCTCGGTTCAGATTTAGGGTTTAGGTTGGGGTTGGGGTTGTTTTTGTGGTTGGGGTTAGAATAGGGTTAACATGAGGGCTAGGGCTAGGGTTAGGGTTAGGGCTTGGGCTAGGGTTAGGTTAGCGTTAGGGTTAGGGTTAGGGTTAGGGTTAGGGCTAAGGCAAGGGGTAGGGTTAGGTTTATAGTTCGGACTAGGGCTAGGGCTAGGGCTAGGGTTAGGGTTAGGGCTAGGGCTAGGGCTAGGGCTAGGTTACGGGTTACGTTTAGGGCTAGGGCTAGGTCTAGGGTTTAGGGTTAGGGTTAGGGCTAGGTCTAGGGCTAGGGCTAGGGCTAGGTTTAGGGTTAGGGTTAGGGTTAGGTTTAGGGTTTCGGTTCGGGTTAGGGCTCCGGCTTGGCTAGGTTTAGGGTGTGGGTTAGCATTAGGGCTAGAGGTAGGGCAGGGCTAGGGTTAGGGTTATGATTCGGGTTAAGGTTAGGGCTAGGGCTAGGGCTAGGGTTATGGTTAGGGTTATGGTTAGTGTTAGGGTTTGGGTTAGTGTTAGCGTTAGGGTTAGGGTTTGGGTTAGGGTTAGGGTTAGGGCTATGGCTAGGGCTAGTTCTAGTGTTAGGGTTAGGGTTATGGTTAGGGCTAGGGTGAGCGTTCAGTTTAGGGCAAGTTGTAGTGCTAGGGCTGGGTTAAAGGTTAGGGTTAGGGTTAGGGTAGGACTAGGGTAGGACTAGGGTAAGGACTAGGGTTAGGTTTAGGTTTATTTGTAGGGTTAGCTTTAGGGCTAGTGTTGTGTTAACAGTTAGGACGATGACTAAATCTAAGGGTATGGTTAAGATAAGGTGTAGGATTAGGGTTAGGGTTCGGGTTAGGGCTAGGGCTATGTCTAGGGTTAGGGTTAGGGTTAGGCTAGGGCTAGGGCTAGGGTTAGGGTTAGGGTTAGGGCTAGGGGTAGGGTTAGGTCTAGGATTAGGGTTAGTGTTAGGTTGAAGTTTAGGGTTAGGGCTAAAGCTGGTTAGGTTTAGGGTGTGGGTTAGGGTTTAGGCTAGGGTCAGGGTTAGGGTTGGGGTTGGGGTTGGGGTTGGGGTTGGGGTTGTTGTTGGGATTGGGGTTATGGTTAGGGTTAAGGTGAGGGTTAGGTCTAGGGCTAGGGTTAGGGTTAGGGTTAGGGTTAGGGCTAGGTCTAAGTTTAGGACTAGGGTTAGTGTTAGGTTTATGGTTAGAGTTAGGGCTAGGGTTAGCTTTAAGTTTAGGGTTAGGGCTAGGGCTAGGACGAGGACTAGGGTTAGGTTAGCATTAGGGCTAGGGTTAGCCTTATGGTTAGGGTTAGGTTAGGGTTACAGTTAGGGTTAGGGCTATGGCTTGGGTTAGGTTTAGGATGTGGGTTAGGGTTAGGGCTAGAGTTAGGGATAGTGTCTGGGATAGAGTTAGAGCTGGGACTAGGCCTAGGGCTAGGGTTATGTTTAGGGTTAGGGCTAGGGCTAGGGCTAGGTTTAGGGTTAGGTTTAGGGCTAGAGTTAGGGTTAGTTCTAGGCTTACGGTTAGGGTTAGTTTTAGGGTTAGGGCTAGGCCTAGGGCTAGTGTTAGGGTTTGGGCTAGGGTTAGGGTTAGTGTTTGTGTTAGGGCTAGGGTTAGGTTTAGTGTTAGGGTTACGGTTCATGCTAGGGTTAGGGTTAGGGCCAGGCTTAGGGTTAGGGGTTGGTTGTGGGCTAGGTCTTGGGTTATGGCTAGGGCAAGAATTATGGTTAGGGTTTGGTTTAATGTTAGGGCTAGGGCTTGGGTTAGGTTTAGGGTGTGGGTTAGGGTCATGACTAGGCTTAGTGCTAGGGCTAGGGTTAGGATTAGGTTTATGGCTATGGCTAGGCCTAAGGCTAGGGTTAGGGTTAGGGTTACGGCTATGGCTTGGATTAGGGTTAGGGTTAGTGCTATGGCTAGGGCTAGGGCTAGGGTTAGGGTTAGGGTTAGGGTTTGGGTTTTGTTTAGGGCTGGGGCTAGTGTTAGGTTTAGGGTGTGGGTTAGAGTTCGGGCTAGGGTTATGGTAAGGATTAGGGCTAGAGCTAGTGCTAGGGCTAGGGTTAGGGTTATGGCAAGTTCTAGGGATAGAGCTAGGGTTAGGGTTGGGCTTAGTGTTAGGGCTGGGACTAGGTTTATGGTTAGGGCTAGGGTTAGGGTTAGGATTATGGTTAGGGTTAGAGCTGGGGCTAGGCCTAGGGCTATGGCTAGGGTTATATTTAGGGTTAGGGCTAGGGCTAGGGCTATGGCTAGGGCTATGATTAGCGTTAGGGTTAGGCCTAGGACTAGGGCTCGGTTTAGGGTTCGGGTTCGGGTTAGGGTTAGGTACTAAGGCTAGTGTTAGGTTTAGGCTGTGGGTTAGGGTTCAGGCCCAAATCAGGGTTAGGTTTGGGGTTGGGGTTGTTTTTGGGGTTGGGGTTAGGGTTAGGGTTAAGGTGAGGGCTAGGGCTAGGGATAGTGTTATAGTTAGGGTTAGGGTTAGGGCTTAGGCTGGTGTTAGGTTTAGGGTGTGGGTTAGGTTTCAGGCCAGGGTCAGGGTTTTTGTTGGGGTTGGGGTTGGGGTTAGTGTTAGGGTTAAGGTGAGGGCTAGGACTAGGGCTAGGGTTAGGGCTAGGGCTAGGTCTATGTCTAGGGTTGGTGTTAGGGTTAGGGTTACTGTTAGGGTTCGGGCTAGGGTTGGGTTTAAGGTTAGGATTAGGGCTAGGGCTAGGACGAGGCCTGGGTTAGGGTAGGGTAGGGAAAAGGCTAGGGCTAGTTTTAGGGCCAGGTATAAGTTTAGGGGTAGGGCTAGGTCTAGGGTTAATGTTATGGTTAGGTTTAGGGTTACGGTTAGGGCTAGGGTTAGGATTAGGCTAGGGCTAGCGCTAGGTCTATGGTTAGGGTTAGGGTTAGGGCTACGGTTAGGGTCAGGGTTAGAATTAGGGTTAGGATTATGGCTAGGGCTATATTTAGGGTTAGGGTTAGGGTTAGTGCTAGTATGGTTAGGGTTAGGTTTAGAGTAGGGCTAGGGCAAGGGCTAGGGTTAGGTTAATGGTTAGGACTAGGGCTAGGGCTAGGGTTAAGGGTAGGGCTATGGCTAGGGCTAGGGCAAGGGTTACGTTTAGGGCTAGGACTAGGGCTAGGGTTAGGGTTAGGGTTAGGGCTTGGTTTAGGTTTAAGGTTATGATTAGGTTTAGGGCTAGGGCTAGGATTAGGGTTGGGTTAGGGCTAGGGCTAGGTCTAGGGCTAGGGTTAGGGTTAGGGTTAGGATTAGGGCTAGGGCTCGGATTAGGGTTAGGGTTCGGTTAGGGTTAGGGCTAGGGCTAGGGTCAGTGTAATGTTTAGGTTTAGTTTTAAGGTTAGGGTTATTGTTTGGGATAGGGCTAGGGTTAGGGTTAGGTTTAGGACTAGGGCTAGGGCTAATTCTAGGGTTAGGGATAGGGTTAGGGTTAGGGCTAGGGTTAGAGTTAGTGTTAGTGTAAGGTCTAGGCCTAGGGCTAGGGTTAGGGTTAGGGTTATGGTTAGGGTTAGGTTTAGGTTTCGGTCTAGGGTTAGCTTTAGGGCTAGTGTTGTGTTAACAGTTAGTACGATGGTTAAATCGAAGGCTATGATTAAGGTTAGGTGTAGCATTAGAGTTAGGGTTAGGGTTAGGGCTAGGGCTAGGTTTATGTTTACGGTCCGGGTTAAGGTTCGGGTTAGGGCTAAGGCTAGTGTTAGGTTTTGGGTGTGGATTTGGGTTCAGTTTAGGGTCAGGGTTAGGGTTGGGGTTGCGGTTGGGGTTGTTATTGGGGTTGGTGTTAGGGTTAGGTATAAGGTGAGGGCTAGGTCTAGGCCTGGGTTAGGGTTATGGTTAGTGTTAGGGCTAGGGCTAGGGCTAGGTATAGGGTTAGGGTTATGGTTCGTGTTTTGGCTAGGGCTAGAGCTATGGTTAGGTTTAGTGTTTGCGTAGGGCTAGGGCTAGGGTTAGGGTTAGGGTTAAGGTTATGGCTAGGGCTAGGGCTAGGAAGAGGGCTAGGGTTTGTGTTAGGGTTAGGGTAAGGGCTAGGGCTAGGTTTAGGTTTAGGGGTAGGTTTAGGGTTAGGGCCAGGGTTAGGTTTAGGTTTAGGGTTAGGGTTAGGGTTAGGGTTGGTGTTAGGGTTAGGGTTAGGGTTAGGGTTAGGGTTGGGGTTAGGTTTCAGGCTAGGGCTAGGTTTAGGTTTAGGTGTAGGGTTAGGTCTAGGGCTAGGTCTAGGGTTAGGGTTAGGGTTAGTGCTAGGGCTATGGCTAGGGCTAGTGTTAGGTTTAGGGTTAGGGCTAGTGCTTCGGCTAGGGTTAGGTTTATGCTTAGGGCTAGTCCTAGGGTATGCTTTGGGTTAGGCCTATGGCTAGGGCTAGGGCAAGGGTTATGGTTAGGGCTAGCGCTAGGGCTAGGGTTAGGTTTAGTTTTAGGGCTAGGGCTAGGGCTAGAGTTAGTGCTAGGTTTAGGCCTAGGGTTAGGTTTAAGCTTAGGGTTAGGGCTAGGGTTAGGGCCAGGGTTAGGATTAGGGTTAGGGCTAGGGTTAGTGTTAGGGTAGTGTTATGGTTACGGTTACGGTTAGGGCTTGGTTTAGTGTTAGGTTTAGCTTAGGGCTAGGGCTAAGGCAAGGGCTAGGGCTATGGTTAGGGTTAGGGTTAGGTCTCCGGCTAGTGCTAGGGCTACGGTTAGGGTTAGGGTTTGGGTTAGGATTAGGGCTATGGCTTGGGTTAAATATAGGTTTTGGTTAGGGTAGGGTTACGGTTAGGGTTAGCGTTACGGTTAGTGTTAGGGCTGGGGCTAGGACTAGGGCTTGGGTTATGTTTAGGGTTAGGTCTATGGCTAAGTCTATGGCTAGGTCTATGGCTAGGGCTAGGGCTAGGGCTAGGGCTAGGGCTAGGGTTAGGTTTAGGGCTAGTATTAGGGTTATGGTTAGGGTTAGGGCTGGGGTTAGGGTTAGGTCTAGGCCTAGTACTAGGGTTAGGATTAGGGTTAGGTTTAGTGCTTGGGCTAGTGTTAGGGTTAAGGTTGGGTTATGGTTAGGGCTAATCTAGTGTTAGGTTTAGGGCTAGGGTTAGGGTTCAGGCTAGGGTCAGGGTTAGGGTTGGGGTTAGGGTTACGGTTCTAGTTAGGTCTAGGGTTAGGGCTTGGGTTATGGTTAGGGTTAGTGTTAGGCTCTGGGTTAGGTCTAGGGCTAGGTCTAGTTGTAGGTTTAGGGTTATGTAAGGTTTAGGGTTAGGGTTAGGTTTAGGGCTAGGACTAGGGTTATGGTAGGGCTTGGGTAGGGTTATGGTTAGGGTTAGGGTTTGGGGTACGGATAGGGCTAGGGCTAGGGCTAGTGCTAGGTTTAGGGTTTGGGTTAGGGTTATGTCTACTACTAGGTTTAGGATTCGTGTGTGGGTTAGGTTAGGGATAGGGTTAGGGCTAGGTCTAGGGTTAGGGTAAGGGTTAGGCATAGGGTTAGGGTTAAGGTTAGGATTAGGGCTAGGGTTAGGGTTTAGGTTAGGGTTAGTGTTAGGGTTAGGGTTAGGGTTAGGTCTAGGGTTAACTTCAGGGCTAGTGTTGTGTTAACAGTTAGGACGATGACTAAATCTAAGGCTATGGTTCAGGTTAGTTGTAGAATTAGCGTTAGCGTTAGGGTTAGGGTTAGGGTTCGAGTTCTTGTTTGGGTTATTGTTAGGGTTAGTGTTTGGGTGCATGTTAGGGTTAGGGTTAGAGTAGGACTAGGGCTAGGATTAGGATTGGGGTTGTGGGTGGATTTGGGGTTATGGTTAGGGTTATAGTTAAGGCTAGTACTTGGGCTATTGTCAGGGTTAGCGTTAGGGCTAGTGCTAGGGTTAGGGTAAGGGTTAGTGTTAGGGCTAGAGCTAGGGTTAGGTTTAGGGTTAGGCTTATGGCTAGGGTTAGAGCTAATGCTAGAGTTAGGTTTAGTTTTAGGGCTAGGGCTAGGGTTATGTTTAGGGTTAGGGTTAGTGTTAGTGTTAGTGTTAGTGTTAGGGTTAGAGTTAGGCTTAAGGCCAGGGCTAGGGTTAGGTTTAAGGTTAGGGTTAGGGTAAGGGTTGGTGTTAATGTTAGGGCTAGGGCTAGGGTTAGGTTTAGGGTTACGGTTAGGGCTAAGGTTAGGGTTAGGTTTAGAGTCAGTGCTAGGGCTAGGCCTAGGGCTAGGGCGAGTGCTAGAGCTAGGGTTAGTTTTAGGGCTAGGGCTAGGGTTAGGTTTAGGGTTAGGGTTAAGGTTAGGGTTTGTGTTAGTGTTAGGGCTCTGGCCAGGGTTAGGGTTAGGGTTACGGTTAGTTCTAGGTCTAGGGCTAGGGTTTGGTTTAGGGTTAGGTTTAGGGTTAGGGGCAGGGTTAGGGATAGGTTTAGGGCTAGTGTTAGGGTTAGGGTTAGGGCTAGGGCTAGGTTTAGGTTAGGGTTAGGGTTCGTGCTAGGGTTAGGTTTTGGGCTAGGCCTAGGGTTAGTGTTTGGGTTAGGGTTAGGGCTAGGGCTAGGGATAGTGTTAGGTTTAGGGTGTGGGTTAGATTTCGGGCTAGGGTTAGGGTAGGATAGGGCTAGGGCTAGGGTTAGGGTTATGGTTATTGATAGGGCTCGGATTAGGGTTAGGGTTATGCTTAGAGTTAGGTTTAGGGCTAGGGCTCGAGTTAGGGTTAGTGTTAGGGTTAGTGTTAGGGTTAGGGCTAGGGTTCGGGTTTATGTTTTGGTTAGGTTTAGGGCTAGGGCTAGTGTTAAGTTTAGGGTGTGGGTTAGAGTTCGGGCTACGGTTAGGGTTAGGGTTAGGGCTAGGGGTAGGGCTAGGGTTAGTTTAGGGTTCGGGTTAAGACTAGGGCTAGGGCTAGGGATAGGGCAAGGGTTACGGTTATGGCTAGTGAAGGGCTATGGTTAGGTTTAGGGTTAGGGCTAGGGCTAGGGCAAGGGCTAGGGTTACTGCTAGGGTTAGGGCTAGGATTAGGTTTAAGCTTAGGGTTAGGGACAGGGTTAGGGTTAGGGTTAGGGCTAGGGCTCAGATTAGGGTTAGGGTTCGGGTTAGCGTTATGGCTAGGGCTAGGGCTAAGGTTAGTGTTAGTGTTTGGGTTACGGTAAGGGCTAGGGATAGTGTTAGTTTTAGGGTGTGCCTTAGAGTTCGGGCTAATGTTAGGGTAAGGATAGAGCTAGGGCTAGGGTTAGGTTTAGGGTTAGGGTTAGGGTTAGGGTTAGAGTTAGGGTTAGGGATAAGGCTCAGATTAGCGTTAGGGTAGGGTTAGGGCTAGGGCTCGGATTAGGGTTAGTGTTAGGGTTAGGGGTTGGCTAGGGCCAGGGCTAGGGCTAGGGTTAGGGTTAGGGTTAGGGTTAGGGCTAGGGCTAGGGCTCGGATTAGGTTTAATGTTAGGGCTAGGGCTAAGGCTAGGGTTAGGGTTAGTGTTTGGGTTAGGGTTAGGGCTAGGGCTAGTGTTAGGTTTAGGTTGTGGGTTAGAGTTCGGGCTAGGTTTAGGTTTAGGGTTAGGGCTAGGTCTAGGGCTAGGGCTGGGGTTAGGGTTATGGTTAGGGTTAGGGCTAGGGCTAGGACTAGTGTTAGGGTTATGCTTCGATTTAGGGTTAGGGCTAGGGCTAGTGTTAGGGTTAGGTTTAGGGTTAGTGTTAGGGTTAGTGTTAGGGTTAGGGCTAGGTTTAGGGTTATGGTTAGAGCTATGGCTAGGGCTAGTTCTAGGGTTAGGGTAAGGGTTATGGTTAGGGCTAGAGTTAGGTTTAGGGTTAGGGCAAGGGCTAGCGTTAGGGTTAGGGTTAGGGTGAAATCTAGGGCTAGGGTTAGGGTTAGGGTTCGGGTTAGGGTTTGGGCTAGGGTTATTGTTAGGTTTAGGGTTATTGTTAGGGTTAGGGTTATTGTTAGGGTTAGGGTTAGGGTTAGGGTTAGGGTTAGGGCTAGGGTTAGGGTTAGGGTTAGGGTTAGGGTATGCTTAGGGCCAGGGCTAGGGTTAGGGTTAGGTTTAGGGCTAGGGCTAGTGCTACAGCTAGTGTTAGGTTTGGGTGTAGAGCTAGGGCCAGGCCTAGGGCTAGGGTTAGTGTTAGGGCTAGGGCTAAGGCTAGGGTTTGGGTTAGTGTTTGGGTTAGGGTTAGGGCTTGGGCTAGTGTTAGGGTTATTGTTAGTGTTAGGGCTTGTGTTAGGTTTAGGGCTAGGGTTTTGGTTTAGTGCTAGGGTTTGTTTTAGCGTTAGGGGTAGGGCTATGTTTTGTGTTAGGGCTAGGGTTCGTGCTATGGTTAGGTTTTGGACTAGGGTTAGGGTTAGGTTTTGCGTTAGGGCTACGGCTAGGACTAGGGTTAGTGTTAGGGTTGGGTGTAGGGATAGGGCTAGTCCTAGGGCTATGGTTAGGGTTAGGGTTAGGGTTAGGGTTAGGGCTAGGGCTCGGATTAGGATTAGGTTTAGGGTTAGTGCTAGGGCTAGGGAACGGCTAGGGTTATGGTTAGTGTTTGGTTTAGGGTTAGTGCTAGGCTAGTGTTAGGTTTAGGGTGTGGGTTAGAGTTCGGGCTAGTGTTAAGGTAAGGATTAGGGCTAGGGCTAGGCCTAGGGTTAGCATTAGGTTTAGGGTTAGGTTAGGGCTGGGGCTAGGGCTAGGGTTAGGGTTAGTGTTCGGGTTATCGTTAGTGCTAGGGCTAGTGTTAGGGTTAGGTTTAGGGTTAGTGTTAGGGTTAGGGTTAGAGTTAGGGTTATGGTTAGGGTTAGGGCTAGGATTAGGGTTAGGATTAGGGCTATGGCTAGGGCTAGTTCTTGGGTTAGGGTTAGGGTTAGGGTTAGGGTAGGGTTAGGCTTAGGGTTATGGCAAGCTCTCTGATAAGGGCTAGTGTTAGGGTTAGAGTTAGGGCTAGGACTAGGGTTAGCATTAGGGCTAGGATTAGGGTTAGGATTAGGGCTATGGCTAGGGCTAGTTCTTGGGTTAGGGTTAGGGTTAGGGTTAGGGTTAGGGTTAGGGTAGGGTTAGGCTTAGGGTTAGGGCAAGCTCTCTGATAAGGGCTCGTGTTAGGTTTAGAGTTAGGGGTAGGACTAGGGTTAGGGTTAGGTCTAGGGTTAGGTTTAGGTTTAGGTCTAGGTTTAGCTTTAGGGCTAGTGTTGTGTTAACAGTTAGGACGATGACTAAATCTAAGGCTATGGTTAAGATTAGATGTAGGATTTGGGATAGGGTTAGGGTTAGGTTTGGGGCTATGGCTGGGGCCAGGTTTAGGGTTAGGGTTAGCATTCGGGTTAGGGTTAGGGCTAAGACTGCTGTTAGGTTTAGGGTGTGAGTTAGGGTTCAGGCTAGGGTCAGGGTTAGGGTTGGGCTTGGGGTTGGGGCTAGGGTTAGGGTTAGAGATAGGGCTAGTGCTAGTGTTAGGGTTAGCGTTAGGGCTAGTGCTAGGGTTAGGGATAGGGATATGGTTAGGACTTGGACTAGGGTTAGGTTTAGGGTTAGTCTTATGGCTAGGGCTAGGGCTAGGGCTAGGGCTAGAGTTAGAGTTAGTTTTTGCGCTAGAGCTAGGGTTAGATTTAGGGTTAGGGTTAGGGCTAGGGCTAGGTTTAGTGTTAGGGTCAGGGTTATGGTTAAGGTTAGGCTTAAGTTTAGGGTTAGCAGTAGGGTTAGGGTTAGGGTTATGGTTAGGGCTAGGGCTAGGGTTAGGGTTCATTATAGGGTAAGGGTCAGGGCCAGGGCTAGGTTTAGTGTTAGGGTTAGGGTTCATGCTAGGGTTAGGGTTAGGGTCAGGTTTAGGGTCAGGGTTTGGGTTAGGGCTAGGGCTCTGACAAGAATTATGGTTAGGGTTTGGGTTATGGTTAAGGCTAGGGCTTGGGTTATGTTTAGGATGTAGGTTAGGGTTAGGGCTAGGCTTAGTGCTAGGACTAGGGTTAGGGTTAGGTTTATGGCTAGGGCTAGGGCTAGGGCTAGGGCTAGGGTTGGGTTTAGGGCTAGGGCTAGGCCTAGGGCTAGGGTTAGGGTTAGGATTAGGGCTAGGCCTAGGTCTCAAATTAGGGTTAGGGTTTTGGTTAGGGCTATGGTGAGCATTAGGGTTTGGGTTAGGGTTAGGGCTAGGGCTAGTGTTAAATTTAGGGTATGGGTTGGAGTTCAGGCTAGGGTTAGGGTAAGGATTAGGCCTAGTGCTAGGGCTAGTGTTAGGGTTAGGGTTAGGGTTAGGGCTAGGTCTAGGGCTATGGCTAGGGTTAGGGTTAGGGTTAGGGCTAGGGTTAGCGTTAGGGTTAGGCTTCGGGATACGGTTAGGGTTAGGGCTAGCACTAGGAGTAGGGTTAAGTTTAGACCTGGGCAAGGGTTAGGGTTAGAGTTAGGGTTAGGGATAGGGGTAGCGCTAGGTTTAGGGTTTGGGCTGGGGCTAGGGCTAAGGCTAGGGTTAGGGTTTGGGTTAGGTTTAGGTCTAGGGTTAGGGTTAGGGTTAGGCATAGGGTTAGGGTTAGGGTTAGGATTAGGGCTAGGGCTAGTGCTAGGGCTAGTGTTAGGTTTGGGTGTAGGGCTATGGCTAAGCCTAGGGCTAGGGTTTGGGTTAGGTCTAGTGTTAGGGTTAGGGTTAGGGTTATGGCTAGGGCTTGGCCTAGGGCTAGGGCTAGGGTTATGGTTTGGGTTTTGTTTGGGCTGGGGCTAGGGTTTGCTTTAGGGTTTGGGTTAGGGTTAGGGCTAGGGTTAGGGTTAAAGTTAGTGTTAGGGCCAGGTCTAGGGTAGGGTAAGGATTAGGTATAGGGATAGGGTTAGGGCTAGGGTTAGGGTTAGGGTTAGTGTACAGTCTAGGGCTAGGGTCAGGTTTAGGGCTATGGTTAGGGTGTGTGTTAGGTCTTGGTTAGCTTTAGGGCTAGTGTTGTGTTAACAGGACGATTAGAAAATCTAAGGCTATATTAAAGGTTAGGTGTAGGATTAGGTTTTTGGTTAAGGTTAGGGTTAGGGTTAGGGTTCGGGTTCGGGTTTGGGTTAGGGTTAGGGCTAGAGTTAGGGTTAGGGTTTGGGTTAGGTCTAGGGCTAGGGCTAGGGCAAGCATTGGCGTTAGGGTTAGGGCTAGGGCTAGTGCTAGGTCTAGAGTTAGGTTTAGGATTAGGATTTGGGTTATGGTTAGGGCAATGGCTTGGGTTAGGTTTAGGGTGTGGGTTATGGTTAGGGCTATGGTTAAGTTCAGCGTTAGTGTCAGGGTTATGGCCAGGGCTAGGCCTAGGGCTAGGGTTAGGTTTAGGTTTAGGTTTAGGGCTAGGGCTAGGGTTAGGGTTAGGGTTCGACTAGGCTTAGTGTCAGGGCTAGGGTTAGGGTTAGGTTTAGGGCTAGGGATAGTGCTGGGCTAGGGTTAGGTTTGAGTGTAGGGCAAGTGCTAGGCCTAGGGCTAGTGTTAGGGTTAGGGTTAGGGCTAGGGCTAGTCCTAGGGCTAGGGCTAGGGTTAGGTCTAGGGTTAGGGCTAGAGCCAGGGCTAGGGTTAGAGTTAGGTTTAGGGCTAGGGCTCTTGCTAGGGCTAGTGTTAGGTTTGGGTGTAGGGCTATGGCTAGGCCTAGGGCTAGGGTTAGGGTTAGGGTTAGGGTTAGGGCTAGGGCTCGGGTTAGGGTTAGGGTTAGGTTTAGGGCTAGGGCTAGGCCTAGGTCTAGGGTTAGGGTTAGGGTTCGGGTTCGGGTTGGCCTAGGGTTAGTGTTAGGTTTAGGGTCTGGGTTAGGGTTATGGCTAGGGCTATGGTTAGGTTTAGGGTTAGGTTTAGAGCTAGGGCTAGGATTAGGGGTACTGTTCGGGTAGGTTTAGGGCTATTGCTAGGTTTAGGGTTAGGTTTATTGTTAGTTTTAGGGTTAGGGTTAGGGTTATGGCTAGGTCTAGGTCTAGGGCTAGGGCTAGGGTAAGGGTTAGGTTCACGTTAGGGTTAGGGCTAGGGTCAGGGTTGGGTTAGGACTAGGGTTAGGGCTAGGGTTAGGGTTAGGATTAGTGTTAGGGTTAGGGCTAGGGTTAGGGTTAGGTTTAGGGCTAGGGCTAGTGCTACGGCTAGTGTTCGGTTTGGGTGTAGGGCTATGGCTAGGCCTAGGGATAGGGTTAGGATTAGGTCTAGGCCTAGGGCTAGGTTTAGGGTTAGGGTTAGGGATAGGGCTAGGGTTACGTTTAGAGTTAGGGTTAGGGTTATGATTACGGTTAGGGCTAGGAATAGGGTAAGATTTAGGGGTAAGCTATGGCTAGGGCTAGGGCTAGGGCTAGGGCTAGGGCTAGGGCTAGTGTTAGGGTTTGGGTTAGGGTTAGGGCATGTGCTAGGCTTAGTGCTTAGGTTAGGTTTATGGTTAGGGCTAGGGCTAGGACTAGGGCTTGGGCTAGGGCTAGGGTTAGGGTTAGGGTTGGGTTAGGGTTAGGTCCTGGGCTAGGCTTAGGGCTTGGGTTAGGGTTAGGGTTAGGGCTAGGTCTAGGACTAGGGCTAGGTTTAGGGTTAGGGTTAGGTTTAGGGTTAGGGCTTGGGTTATGGTCGGGTTAGGGTTAGGTTTAGGGTTAGGGCTAGGGTTAGGTTTAGCGTTATTGTTAGGGCTAGGGCTAGGGCAATGGCTAGAGCTAGGTTTAGGGACAGGGTTAGAGTTAGGGCGAGTTCTAGAGCTAGGGCTAGGGTTAGGGTTAGGATTAGAGTTAGGGCTTGGGCTATTTTTAGGGTTAGATTTAGGGTTAGGTTAGGGTTAGGGCTAGGGTTAGGGTTAGGTTTAGGGCTAGGGTTTGGGTTCGGGAAAGGGTTAGGGTTAGGGTTAGGGTTATGGCTCAGGCTAGGGCTAGGGATAGGGTTAGCCATAGGGTTCGTGTTAGGGTTAGAGCTACATCTAGGGCTAGGGCTAGGTTTAGGATTAGGGTTCGGGTAGGGCTATACTTTGGGTTAGGGTTAGGGTGAGGTTAGGGGTAGGGCCAGGGTTAGGGTTAGTTTTAGGGTTAGGGTTAGGGCTAATGTTTGGAATAATGTTAGGGTTAGCGCTAGGGTTAGGGTTAGGGTTAGGGCTGGGTCCTGGGTTAGGGTAGTATTAGGGTTAGAGTTAGGGTTAGGGCTAGGGCTAGGGCTAGGGCTATGGATATCGTTAGGGTTAGGGCTAGGGCTAGGGCTAGGGCTAGGGTTAGTGTTAGGGTTTGGGTTAGGGGTAGGGCTATGGCTTGGGTTAGGTTTAGGGCTAGGTTTAGGCTTCAGGTAGGGTTACGGTTAGTTCTTGGCTAGGTCTAGGGCTTGAGTTATGTTTAGGGTTAGGTCTAGGCCTAGGGCTAGGGTTAGGGTTAGGGTTAGGTTTAGGTCTAGGGCTTGGTCTAGGTCTAGGTTTAAGGTTAGTGTTAGGTCTAGGTCTAGGGCTAGGGTTAGGGTTAGAGTTCGGGCTAGGGTCAGGGTTAGGTTTCGTGTTGTGGTTGAGGTTTCTGTTGGGGTTGTGGTTAGGGTTAGGGTTGATGTTCGGGCTAGGGCTAGTGCTAGGGTTAGGGTTAGGGTTATGGTTAGGTTTCTGTCTAGGCCTAGGTCTAGCGGTAGGGTTAGGTTTAGGTAAGGTTTAGGGTTAGGGTTAGGGTTAGGGTTAGGGTTCGGGTTAGGAGTAGGGTTAAGGCTAGGGCTAGGACTAGGGTTAGGGTTAGGGCTAGGGCTAGGAGTAGGGTTAGTGTTAGGCCTGGGCAAGGGTTAGGGTTAGAGTTAGGGTTAGGGTTAGGGATAGGGGTAGCACTAGGTTTAGGGTTTGGGCTAGGGCTAGGGCTAAGACTAGGGTTAGGGTTTGGGTTAGGTTTAGGTCTAGGGTTAGGGTTAGGGTTAGGCATAGGGTTAGGGTTAGGGTTAGGATTAGGGCTAGGGCTAGTGCTAGGGCTAGTGTTAGGTTTCCGTGTAGGGCTATGGCTAGGCCTAGGGCTAGGGTTTGGGTTAGGTCTAGTGTTAGGGTTAGGGTTAGGGTTATGGCTAGGGCTTGGCCTAGGGCTATGGCTAGGGTTATGGTTTGGGTTTTGTTTGGGCTGGGGCTAGGGTTAGCTTTAGGGTGTGGGTTAGGGTTAGGGCTAGGTTAGTGTTAGAGTTAGTGTTAGGGCTATGTCTAGGGTAGGGTAAGGGTTAGGCATAGGGATAGGGATAGGGCTAGGATTAGGGTTAGGGTACGGTCTAGGGCTAGGGTCAGGTTTAGGGCTATGGTTAGGGTGTGTGTTAGGTCTTGGTTAGCTTTAGGGCTAGTGTTGTGTTAACAGGACGATTAGAAAATCTAAGGCTATATTAAAGGTTAGGTGTAGGATTAGGTTTTTGGTTAAGGTTAGGGTTAGGGTTCGGATTCGGGTTCGGGTTTGGGTTAGGGTTAGGGCTAGGCTTAGGACCAGGGCTAGGTTTAGGGTTAGGTTTAGGGCTAGGGATAGTGCTAGGGCTAGGGTTAGGTTTAGGTGTAGGGCTAGGGCTAGGCCTAGGGCTAGTGTTAGGGTTAGGGTTAGGTTATGGCTAGAGCTAGTCCTAGGGCTAGGGTTAGCTTTAGTGTTATGGTTAGGGCCAGGGCTAGGGTTAGGGTTAGGGTTAAGGTTAGGCTTAGGGCCAGGGCTAGGTTTAGGGTTAGGTTTAGGGCTAGGGCTAGTGCTAGGGCTAGGGTTAGGTTTGGGTGTAGGGCTATGGCTAGGCCTAGGGCTAGGGTTAGGGTTTGGGTTAGGCTTAGAGTCAGGGTTAGGGCTAGGGTTAGGGTTAGGGTTAGGTTTAGGCCTAGGGCTAGGCCTAGGGCTAGGGTTAGGGCTAGTGTTCTGGTAGGGTTAGGGCTACAGCTCGGTTTAGGGTAGGTTTATTATTAGTGTTAGGGTTAGGGTTAGGGTTAGGGCTAGGAGTAGGGCTAGGGCTAGGGCTAGGTCTAGGTCTAGGGCGTTGGTTAAGGTTAGGTTCACATTAGGGTTAGGGCTAGGTTTAGGGTTAGGTCTAGTGTTAGGGCTAGGGCTAGGGTTAGGGTTAGGGTTTGGGTTAGGTCTAGGGCTAGTGTTAGGTTTAGGGTTAGGGCTAGGTTTCGTGTTAGGGTTATGGCTCGGCTTAGGGCCAGGGCTAGGGTTAGGGTTAGGTTTAGGGCTAGGGCTAGTGCTACGGCTAGTGTTAGGTTTGGGTGTAGGCCTAGGGCTAGGCCTAGGGCTAGGGTTAGGTTTAGGGTTAGGTTTAGAGCTAGGGCTAGGGTTAGGGTTAGGGTTCGGGTTAGGGTTTGGGCTAGGGTTAGCATTAGTTTTAGTGTGTGGGATAGAGTTCGGGTTAGGGTTGGGTCTAGGATTAGGGTTATGGTTAGTGCTAGGGTTAGGGTTATGGTTAGGGTTAGCGCTAGGGCTAGGGTTAGGTTTAGTGTTAAGATTATGGCTAGGGCTAGGGCTAGGGCTAGAGTTAGTGTTAGTTTTAGGGCTAGGTCTAGGGCTAGTGTTAGGTTTAGGGTTAGGGTTAGGGTTAGGTCCACGGCTTGGGTTAGATTTAGGGTTAGGGTTATGTTTAGTTCTAGGGCTAGGGCTAGGGCTAGGGCTAGGGCTAGGGCTCGTGTTAGGGTTAGTGTTAGGGTTACTGTTAGGGTTAGGGCTAGAGTTAGGTTTAGGGCTAGGATTTGATTTAGGTTTAGGGCTAGGGCTAGGTTTAGTGTTAGGGTTAGGGTTCGTGCTAGGCTTAGGGTTTGGACTAGGGTTAGGGTTAGGTTTTGGGTTAGGGCTACGGCTAGGGCTAGGGTTAGGGTTAGGGTTCGGTGTAGGTATAGGTCTAGTCCTAGGGCTAGTGTTATGGTTAGGGTTAAGGTTAGGTTTAGGGTGTTGGTTAGAGTTCGATCTAGGCTTAAGGTAATGATTAGGGCTAGGGCTAGGGTATGGATAGCATTAGGGTTAGGCTTAGGGCTAGGCCTTGGGCTAGGGTTAGCATTAGGGATAGGGTTAGGGTTAGGGTTAGGGTTAGGGTTAGGGTTAGGGTTAGGGTTAGGTTTAGGGCTGGGGCTAGGGCTAGGTTTAGGGTTAGGGTTCGGGTTTTTGTTAGTGCTAGGGCTTGTGTTAGGGTTAGGGTTAGGTTTAGGGTTAGTGTTAGGGTTAGGGTTAGGGTTAGGTTTAGGGTTAAGGCTAGTGTTAGGGTTAGGATTAGGGCTATGGCTAGGGCTAGTTCTTGGGTTAGGGTTAGGGTTAGGGTTAGGGTAGGGTTAGGCTTAGGGTTAGGGCAAGCTCTCTGATAAGGGCTAGTGTTAGGGTTAGGGTTAGGGTTAGGGCTAGATCTAGGGTTAGGGTTAGGGTTAGGTCTAGGGTTAGGTTTAGGTTTAGGTCTAGGTTTAGCTTTAGGGCTAGTGTTGTGTTAACAGTTAGGACGATGACTAAATCTAAGGCTATGGTTAAGATTAGATGTAGGATTTGGGATAGGGTTAGGGTTAGGTTTGGGGCTATGGCTGGGGCCAGGTTTAGGGTTAGGGTTAGTATTTGTGTTAGGGTTAGGGCTAAGACTACTGTTAGGTTTAGAGTGTGAGTTAGGGTTCAGGCTAGGGTAAGGGTTAGGGTTGGGCTTGGGGTTGGGGCTAGGGTTAGGGTTAGAGATAGGGCTAGTGCTAGTGTTAGGGTTAGCGTTAGGGCTAGTGCTAGGGTTAGGGATAGGGATATGGTTAGGACTTGGACTAGGGTTAGGTTTAGGGTTAGTCTTATGGCTAGGGCTAGGGCTAGGGCTAGAGTTAGAGTTAGTTTTTGCGCTAGAGCTAGGGTTAGATTTAGGGTTAGGGTTAGGGCTAGGGCTAGGTTTAGTGTTAGGGTTAGGGTTACGGTTAAGGTTAGGGTTTTTCAGTGTTAGCGTTAGGGTTAGGGTTAGGGTTATGGCTAGGGCTAGGGCTAGGGTTAGGGTTCATGCTATGGTAAGGGTCAGGGCCAGGGCTAGGTTTAGTGTTAGGGTTAGGGTTCATGCTAGGGTTAGGGTTAGGGTCAGGGTTTGGGTTAGGGCTAGGGCTCTGACAAGAATTATGGTTAGGTTTTGGGTTATGGTTAAGGCTAGGGCTTGGGTTATGTTTAGGATGTAGGTTAGGGTTAGGGCTAGGCTTAGTGCTAGGGCTAGGGTTAGGGTTAGGTTTATGGCTAGGGCTAGGGCTAGGGCTAGGGCTAGGGTTAGGGTTGGGTGTAGGGCTAGGGCTAGGCCTAGGGCTAGGGTTAGGGTTAGGAATAGGGCTAGGCCTAGGTCTCAAATTAGGGTTAGGTTTAGGGCTAGGGCTAGGGCTAGGGCTAGGGCTAGGGCTAGGGCTAGGGTTAGGGCTAGTGTAATGGTTAGGATTTGGGTTAGGGTTAGGGCTAGGGCTAGTGTTAAATTTAGGGTATGGGTTGGAGTTCAGGCCAGGGTTAGGGTAAGGATTAGGCCTAGTGCTAGGGCTAGTGTTAGGGTTAGGGTTAGGGTTAGGGCTAGGGCTAGGGCTAGGGCTAGGGTTAGGGTTAGGGTTAGGGTTAGGGCTAGGGCTAGGGTAAGGGTTAGGGTAAGGGTAATGGTTAGGTCTCTTGCTAGGGTTAGGGTTAGGTTTAGGGTTAGTTTAGGATTAGTGTTAGGGTTAGGCTTCGGGATAGGGTTAGGGTTAGGGCTAGGGCTAGTAGTAGATTTAGGTTTGGCCTGGGCAAGGGTTAGGGTTAGAGTTAGGGTTAGGGTTAAGGATAGGGGTAGCGCTAGGTTTAGGGTTTGGGCTCGGGCTAGGGCCAAGGCTAGGGTTATGTTTTGGGTTAGGTTTAGGTCTAGGGTTAGGGTTAGGGTTAGGCATAGTGTTAGGGTTAGGGTTAGGATTAGGGCTAGGGCTAGTGCTAGGGCTAGTGTTAGGTTTGGATGTAGGGCTATGGCTAGGCCTAGGGCTAGGTTTAGGGTTAGGGCTAGGACTCGGGTTAGGGTTAGGGTTAGGTTTAGGGCTAGGGCTAGGCCTAGGGCTAGGTTTAGGATTAGGGTTCGGGTTAGGGTTTTGGCTAGGGTTAGTGTTAGGTTTAGGGTCTGGGTTAGAGTTCGGGCTAGGGTTAGGTTTAGGATTAGGACTAGGGCTCAGGCTCGGGTTAGAGTTAGGGTTAGGGTTAGGGCTAGGGTTAGGGTTAGGGTTAGGTCTAGGGCTAGGGCTAGGTTTAGTGTTAGGTCTAGTCTTAGGGCTACGGCTAGGTTTAGGGTTAGGTTTATTGTTAGTTTTAGGGTTAGGGTTAGGGTTATGGCTAGGGATATGGCTAGGGTTAGGGTTCATGCTAGTGTAAGTGTCAGGGCCAGGGCTAGGTTTTGTTTTAGGGTTAGGTTTCATGCTAGGGTTAATGTTAGGGTCAGGGTTTGTGTTAGGGCTAGGGCTAGGGCTATGACAAGAATTATGGTTTGGGTTTGGGTTATGGTTAAGGGTAGGGCTTGGGTTAAGTTTAGGATGTAGTTTAGGGTTAGGGCTAGGCTTAGTACTAGGGCTATGGTTAGGGTTAGGTTTATGGCTAGGGCTAGGCCTAGGGCTAGGGTTAGGGTTAGGATTAGGTTTAGGCCTAGGGTTCGAATTAGGGTTAGGGTTAGTGTTAGGGCTAGGGCTAGGGCTAGGGTAAGGGTTAGGGTTTGGGTTAGGTTTAGGGCTAGGGCTAGTGTTAAATTTAGGGTATGGGTTGGAGTTCAGGCTAGGGTTAGGGTAAGGTTTAGGCCTAGTGCTAGGGCTAGTGTTAGGGTTAGGGTTAGGGTTAGGGTTAGGGTTAGGGCTTGGTCTATGACTAGGGCTAGGGTTAGGGCTAGGGCTAGGGCTAGGGCTAGGGTAAGGTTTAGGGTCCGGGTAAGGGTTAGGTCTATGGCTAGGGTTAGGGCTAGGTCTAGGGCTAGGGTTAGGGTTAGGTTTAGGGTTAGAGCTAGGGCTAGGGTTAGGGTTAGAGTTCAGGTTATGGCTGGGCTAGGGTTAGTGTTAGGTTTAGGGTGTGGGATAGATTTCGGGTTAGGGTTAGTTTTAGGATTAGGGTTAGGGTTAGGTCTAGAGTTAGAGTTAGTTTTAGGGCTAGGGCTAGTGTTAGGTTTAGGGTTAGGGTTAGGGTTAGTGCCACGGCTAGGTTTAGATTTAGTGTTAGGGTTATGTTTAGGTCTAGGGCTAGGGCTAGGGCTAGGGCTAGGGCTAGGGCTAGGGCTAGGGCTAGGGCTAGTGTTAGGGTTAGTGTTAGGGTTACTGTTAGGGTTAGGGCTAGAGTTAGGTTTAGGGCTAGGGTTTGGTTTAGGTTTAGGGCCAGGGATAGGTTTAGTGGTAACGTTAGGATTCGTGCTAGGGTTAGGGTTTGGACTAGGGTTAGGGTTAGGTTTTGGGTTAGGAATATGGCTAGGGCTAAGGCTAGGGTTAGGGTTAGGGTTAGGGTTAGGTTTAGGGCTAGGGGTAGGGCTAGGGCTAGGGCTAGGGTTAGGTTTAGGTTTAGGTTTAGTGTTAGGGTTAGGGTTAGGGTCAGGGTTAGGGTTAGGTTTAGGGTTAGTGTTAGGGCTAGTGTTAGGGTTAGGATTAGTTTTTTGGCTAGGGCTAGTTTTCGGGTTACGGTTCGCGTTAGGGTTAGGGCTACGGTTAGGGTTAGGGTTAGGGCAAGCTCTCCCATAAGGGCTAGTGTTAGGGTTAGGGTTAGGTTTATGGCTATGACTAGGGTTAGGGTTAGGGCTAGGGTAACATTTAGGTTTAGGTATAGGTTTAGCTTTAAGGCTAGTGTTGTGTTAAAAGTTAGGAAGATGACTAAATCTAAGGCTATGGTTAAGATTAGGTGTAGGATTAGGGTTAGGGTTAGGGTTGGGGTTATGGCTGGGGCCAGGTTTAGGGTTAGGGTTAGGAAACGGGTTAGGGTTAGGGCTAAGACTGCTGTTAGGTTTAGTGTGTGAGTTAGGGTTCAGGCTAGGGTCAGGGTTAGGTTTGGGCTTGGGGTTGGGGCTAGGGTTAGGGTTAGAGATAGTGCTAGTGCTAGTGTTAGGGTTAGCGTTAGGGCTAGTGCTAGGGTTAGGGTTAGGGTTAGGCCTAGGGCTAGGGCTAGGGTTAGGGTTAGTTTTAGGGCTAGGGCTTGTGTTAGGTTTAGGGTTATGTGTAGGGATAGTGTTAGGGCCACGGCTAGAGCTAGGGCTAGGTTTAGGTTTAGGATTAGGGTTCGGTCTAGGGCTAGGGCTAGGGCTATTGTTAGGGTAAGTGTTAGGGTTAGGGTTAAGGCTAGGGTTAGGTTTAGGGCTAGGGTTAGGGTTAGGGTTAGTGCTAGGGCTAGGGTTTGTGTTAGGGTTAGGGTGTTCGTGCTAGGGTTAGGGTTTTGGCTAGGGTTAGGTTTAGGTTTTGGTTTAGTGCTAGGGCTCGGGCAAGAATTATGGTTAAGGTTTGGGTTCTGGTTAGGGCTAGGGCTTGGGTTAGGGTTAGGGCTAGGTCTAGGGTTAAGGCTAGGCTTAGGGCTAGGTCTAGGTCTAGGGCTAATGCTGGGGCTAGTGTTAAGGTTGGGTGTAGGGCTAGTGCTAGGCCTAGGGTTAGGGTTAGGGTTAGGGTTAGGGTTAGGGCTAGGGCTCGGATTAGGGTTAGGGTTAGCGTTAGGGCTTTGGCTAGGGCTAGGGTTAGGGTTAGGGTTAGTGTTCGGGTTAGGGTTATGGCTAGGGCTAGAGTTAGGGTTTGGGTTAGGGCTTGGGACAGGTTTAGGGTTAGGGTTAGGGTTAGGTTAAGGGTTAGGCTTAGGGCTAGGGTAAAGGATAGGGTTAGGTTTATGGTTAGGACTAGGTCTAGGGCTAGGTTTAGGGGTAGGGCTAGAGCTAAGGCCAGGGCAAGGATCGCGGTTAGGGCTAGGGCTAGGGATAGGGATAGGGTTAGGGTTAGGTTTTTGGGTAGGGTTTGGGTTAGCGTTAGGGCTATAGCTTGGGTTAAGTTTAGGGTGTGGGTTAGGGTTACGGCTGGAGTTAGGGATAGCGTTAGGTTTAGGGTTAGAGCTTGGGCTAGGCCTAGGGCTAGGGTTATGTTTAGTGTTAGACCTAGGGCTAGTACTATATTTAAGGTTAGGTTTAGGGTTAGGGTTAGGTTTTCGTCTAGGGTTATGGTTAGTGTTAGGGTTAGGGTTGGGTGTAGTGCTAGGTCTAGGCCTAGGGCTAGTGGTAGGGTTTGGGCTACGGTTAGGGTTAGGTTTTGGGCTAGGGCTAGGGCTAGGTCTAGGGCTAGGTTTAGGGTTGGGTGTAGTGCTAGGGCTAGGCCTAGGGCTAGGGTAGAGGTTAGGGTTAGGGTTAGGGTTAGGGTTAGAGTTAGGGTTCATGCTAGGGTTAGGCCTAGGGCCAGTGTTAGGGTTAGGGTTTGGGTTAGGGCTATGTCTAGGGCTTGGGCTAGGGCTAAGGCTAGGGTTAGGGCAAGAATTATCGTTAGGGTTTGGGTTATGCTTAGGGCTAGGGCTAGTGTTAGGTTTAGGTTTAGGGTTAGAGTTAGGGTTAGGGTTAGGGCCACGGCTAGGGTTAGATTTAAGGTTAGGATTACGTTTAGGTCTAGGTCTAGGGCTAGGGCTAGGGCTAGGGCTAGTGTTAGGGTTAGTGTTAGGGTTACTGTTAGGGTTAGGGCTAGAGTTAGGTTTAGGGCTAGGGTTTGGTTTAGGTTTAGGGCTAGGGCTAGGTTTAGTGTTAGGGTTAGGGTTCGTGCTAGGGTTAGGGTTTGGTCTAGGGTTAGGGTTAGGTTTTGGGTTAGGGCTATGGCTAGGGCTAGGGTTAGGGTTAGGTTTGGCTGTAGGTATAGGGCTAGTCCTAGGGCTAGGGTTAGGGTTAGGGTTAGGGTTAGGGTTAGGGCTAGGGCTCGGATTAGGATGAGGTTTAGGGTTAGTGCCAGGGCTAGGGCTAAGGCTAGGGTTATGGTTAGTGTTTGGTTTAGGGTTAGTGCTAGGGCTAGTGTTAGGTTTAGTGTGTGGGTTAGAGTTCGGGCTAGGGTTAGGGTAAGGATTAGGGCTAGGGCTAGGGCTATGGTTAGCATTAGGGTTATGCTTAGGGCTAGGTCTAGGGCAAGGGCTCGGGTTAGGGTTAGAGTTAGGGTTAGGTCTGGGGCTAGGACTAGGGTTAGGGTTAGGGTTAGGGTTCGGGTTATCGTTAGTGCTAGGGCTAGTGTTAGATTTAGGTTTAGATTTAGGGTTAGGGTTAGCGTTAGGGTTAGTGTTAGGGCTAGGGCCAGGGCTAGGGCTAGGGTTAAGTTTAGCGTTTGGGTTAGCGTTAGGGGTAGGGCTATTGTTAGGTTTACGGTGTGGATTAGAGTTCGGGCTAGGGTTAGTTTTAGTGCCAGTGCTAGGGTTAGGTTTAGGTTTAGGGTTGGGGTTAGTGTTAAGGCAAGGTCTTGGGTTAGGGTTAGGTTTTGGGCTAGGGCTAGGGCTTGGGCTAGGGCTAGGGTTAGGGTTAGGGATAGGGTTAGGATTACGGCTAGCTCTAGGGCTAGGGCTAGGGTTAGGGTTAGCGTTAGGTTTAGGGCTAGGGGTAGGGCTAGGGTTAGGTTTAGGGCTAGGGCTAGGGCTAGGGTTAGCTTTAGGTTTAGGTTTAGTGTTAGGGTTAGGGTTAGGGTTAGTGTTAGGGCTAGGGTTAGGGTTAGGATTAGGATTTTGGCTAGGGCTAGTTCTCGGGTTATGGTTAGGGTTAGGGTTAGGGCTACGGTTAGGGTTAGGGTTAGGGCAAGCTCTCCGCCTAGGGCTAGTGTTAGGTTTAGGGATAGGGTTAGGGCTAGGACTAGGGTTAGGGTTAGGGTTAGGGTTAGGGTTAGCTTTAGAGTTAGGGTTCATGCTAGGGTTAGGCTTAGGTCCAGTGTTAGGGTTAGGGTTTGGGTTAGGGCTAGGGCTAGGGCTTGGGTTAGGGCTAGGGCTAGGGTTATGGCAAGAATTATCGTTCGGGTTTGGGTTATGCTTAGGGCTAGGACTAGTGTTAGGTTTAGGGTTATTGCCACGGCTAGGGTTAGATTTAGGGTTAGGGTTACATTTAGGTCTAGGGCTAGGGCTAGGGCTAGGGCTAGGGCTAGGGCTAGGGCTAGTGTTAGGGTTAGTGTTAGGGTTACTGTTATGGTTAGGGCTAGAGTTAGGTTTAGGGCTAGGGTTTGGTTTAGGTTTAGGGCTAGGGGTAGGGTTAGGGTTAGGGTTAGGATTAGGGCTAGGGCTAGGGTTAGGTTTAGGTTTAGGTTTAGTGTTAGGGTTAGGGTTAGTGTTAGGGTTATGGTTAGGGTTTTGCTAGGGCTAGTTCTCGGGTTATGGTTAGAGTTAGGGTTAGGGCTACGGTTATGGTTATGGTTATGGTTAGGGCAAGCTCTCCTCCTAGGGCTAGTGTTAGGTTTAGGGATAGGGTTAGGGCTAGGACTAGGGTTAGGGTTAGGGCTAGGGTTAGGTTTAGGTTTAGGTCTAGGTTTAGCTTTAGGGCTAGTGTTGTGTTAACAGTTAGGACGATGACTAAATCTAAGGCTATGGTTAAGATTAGGTGTAGGATTAGGGTTAGGGTTAGGGTTGGCGCTATGGCTGGGGCCAGGTTTAGGGTTAGGGTTAGGTTTCGGGTTATGGTTAGGGCTAAGGCTGGTGTTAGGTTTAGGATGTGAGTTAGGGTTCAGGCTAGGGTCAGGGTTAGGGTTGGGGTTGGGTTTTGGGCTAGGGCTAGGTTCAGAGTTACGGCTAGTGCTAGGGCTAGGATTAGGGTTATTATTAGGGCTAGTGCTAGGGTTAGGCTTGTGGCTAGGGTTAGGGTTAGGGTTTGGACTACGGTTAGGTTTAGGTTTAGGCTTATGGCTAGGCCTAGGGCTAGGGCTAGAGTTAGGGTTAGTTTTAGGGCTAGGGCTAGGGTTAGATTTAGGGTAGGGTTAGGTCTAGGGCTAGGGCTAGGGTTAGGGTTATGGTTTGGGTTAGGATTAGGGCTGGGGCTAGTGTTAGGTTTAGGGTGTGGGTTAGAGTCTGGGCTAGGGTTACCGTAAGGATTATGGCTAGGGCGAGGGTTAGGGCTAGGGTTAGGGTTGGGGCAAGTTCTAGGGCTAGAGCTAGGGTTAGGGTTGGGTTTAGGGTTAGGGCTAGGACTAGGGTTAGGGTTAGGGCTAGGGTTAGGGTTAGGATTATGTTTAGGGTTAGAACTGGGGCTAGGCTAGGGCTAGGGCTAGGGTTAGGGTTAGGGCTAGGCCTAGGGCTAGGGCTAGGGTTAGGGTTCGGGTTAGGGCTAGGCCTAGGGCTAGTGTTAGGGTTAGGGTTAGGGTTAGGGCTAGGTACTAAGGCTAGTGTTAGGTTCAGGGTGCGGTTTAGGGTTCAGGCTTGGGTCAGGGTTAGGTTTTGGGTTGGGATTGTTTTTGGAGTTGGGGTTAGGGTTAGGGTTAAGTTGAGGGCTATGGCTAGGGCTAGTGCTAGGTTTAGGGTTAGGGATGGGGTTAGGGTTATGGTTAAGGCTAGGGTTAGTGTTAGCGTTAGGCTATGGCTATTGCTAGGGATAGGACTATGGTTAGGTTTAGTGTTAGGTCTAGGGTATGGTTAGGGCCAGTTCTAGTGTTAGGTTAAGGGCTAGGGTTTGGGTTAGGGTTAGGGCTATGGCTTGGGTTAGGTTTAGGGTGTGGTTTAGGGTTAAGGCTAGGATTAGGTTTAGCGTTATGTTCAGCGTTAGATCTGGGGCTAGTCCTAGGGCTAGGGTTATGTTTAGGTTTAGGGCTAGGGCTAGGCCTAGGGCTAGGGTAACGGTTATGGTTAGGGCTAGTGCTAGGCCTAGGGTTAGGGTTAGGGTTTGGGTTAGTTTTAGGTACTAAGGCTAGTTTTAGGTTTAGGGTGTGTGTTAGGGTTCAGTCTAGGGTCAGGGTTAGGGTTGGGTTTGGGGTTGGTATTGTTTTTGGAGTTGGGGTTAGGGTTAATGTTAAGGTTAGGGCTAGGGCTAGGGTTAGGTTTAGAATTAGGGTTAGGGTTATGGCTACGGTTAGGGTTAGGGTTAGGTTAGGGCTAGGGCAAGGGCTAGGGTTAGGTTTATGGCTAGGACTAGGGCTAGGACTAGGGTTAGGTGTAGTGCTAGGGCTTGGGCTACGGCAAGGGTTATGGTTAGGGCTAGGGGTAGGGTTAGGTTTAAGGTTAGGATTAGGGCTAGGGCTAGGGCTAGGGTTAGGGTAGGGTTAGGGTTTGAGGTAAGAGATAGGGCTATGGCTAAGGGTTAGGTTTAGGGTGTTTGTTAGGGTTAGGGCTAGAGTTATGGTTAGGGTTAGGGTTAGGATTAGAGCTGGGGCTAGGTCTATGGCTAGGGTTATGTTTGATGTTAGGCCTAGGGATACGGCTAGGTTTAGGGTTAGGTTTAGGGCTAGCGTTAGTGTTAGGTGTAGGGTTACGATTAGGGTTAGGTTTAGGGCTAGGGCTATGGCTAGGATTAGGTTTAGGGTTAGGGTTAGGGTTAGGGTTGGGGTTAGGGTTGGGGTTAGGGTTGGGGTTACTATTGGGGTTAGGTTTAGGTCTAGGTCTACGGTTAGGGTTAGGTTTATTGTGAGGTCTAGGGCTAGGACTAGGGGTATGTTTAGGATTAGTGCTAAGGTTAGGGCTAGAGCTGGGGTTAGGGTTAGGGTTAGGGCTAGGGTTAGGGTTAGGGCTGGGGCTACTATCAGGGCTAGTATTGGGGCTAGGGCTAGGTTTAGGGTTAGAGTTAGGGTTAGGGTTAGGGCTAGTGTTAGGGTTCGGTTTAGGGCAAGGCTAGGGCTAGCGTTAGGGTTAGGGTTATGGCTAGGGCTAGAGAAAGGTTTAGGGTTCGGATTAGGATTAGGGTTACGGCTAGGGTTATGGTTAGGCTTAGGGTTTGGGCTAGGGTTAGGATTAGGATTAGGGTTAGGGTTAGGGCTAGGGCTAGGGCGAGGGCATGAGGTAGGGTTAGGGTTAGGGCTAGGGTTAGGGTTATTGCTATGGCTAGGGCTAGGTTTAGGGTTAGGGCTAGGGTTAGGCCTAGAGCTAGGGTTAGTGTTAGGGCTAAGGTTAGGTTTAGGGTAAAATTTAGGATTAGTGCTTGAGCTAGGTTTGGGCTAGGTTAAGTGTTAGAGTAAGGCTAGGGCTAGGGTTAGGGTTAGAGGTGGGCTAGGGCTAGGGCTAGGGCTAGGGTTAGGGTCAGGTCTAGGGTTAGGTTTAGGGTTAGGGTTAGGGTTATGGCTAGGGCTAGGTCTATGGTTAACTTTAGGGTAAGGATTAGGGCTAGGGTTAGGGTTAGTGTTAGAGTTAGGGCTAGGTCTAGGACTAGGGCTAAGGTGGTTAGGATTAGGCTTAGGGCTAGGGCTTTGTGTAGAGTTAGTTTTAGGATTAGGGTTAGGGTTAGGCTAGGGTTAGGGTTAGGGTTAGGGCTACGTCTAGTGCTAGGGCTAGGGTTAGGTTTAGGGATGGGGCCAGGACTAGGACCTGGGTTATGGTTAGGGTTAGGGCTAGGGCTAGGCATAGGGCTAGGGTTAGGTATAGGGTTAGGGCTAGGGCTAGGGCTTTGTTTAGGGTTTGAATTAGGGTTAGAGCTAGGGCTATGGTTAGGTTAGCGTGTGGGTTAGGGTTATGGCTTGGGCTAGTGCTAGGCCTAGGCTTAGAGTTAGTGTTAATTTTAGGTCTAGGGCTAGGCTTAGAGTTAGTGTTAATTTTAGGTCTTGGGCTAGGGTTAGGTTTAGGATTAGGGTTTTAGTTAGGGTTAGGGCCAGGGCTAGGTTTAGGGTTAGGGTTCGGGTTCGGGTTAGGGTTAGGGCCAGGGCTAGGATCAGGTTTAGGTTTAGGCTTAGGGTTAGGGTTAGGATTAGGGTTGGGGTTAGGCTTAGGGTTAGGATTGGTGTTAGGGTTTGGGCTAGGGCTACGGTTAGGGTTACTGTTAGTGTTAGTTCTAGGGCTAGGACTAGGTGTAGGTTTAGGATTTGTGCTAAAGTTAGGGCTAGGGCTAGGGTTAGGTTTAGGGTGTGGGCTAGGGTTAGGGTTAGATTTAGGTCTAGGGCTGGTGTTAGGGTTAGGGTTAGGGCTAGGGCTAGGGCAAGAATTACGGTTAGGGCTAGGTCTAGGGTTAGGGTTAGGGTGAGGGTTTGGGCTGGGGTTAGGATTAGGGTTAGGTTTAGGGCTAGGGCTAGGGCAAGGGCTAGAGCTAGGGTTAGGCCTAGGTTAGGGCTCGGGTTAGTGTTAGGGCCAGGGCTAGGGCTAGGGTTAGGGTTAAGGTTAGGTTAGGGTTAGTGTTAGGGTTAGTGTTAGGGCTAATGTTAGGGTTAGGGTAAAGTTTAGGATTAGTGCTTGAGCTAGGCCTAGGGCTCAGGTAAGGGTTAGGGCTAGGGCTAGCGTTAGTGTTAGGGCTAGGGTTAGGTTTATGGTTAGGGTTAGGGTTATGGCTAGGGCTAGGTCTATCGTTTGCTTTAGGGTAAATGTTAGGATTAGGGTTAGGGTTAGGGCTAGAGCTAGGGTTAGGGTTAGGGTTAGGGTTAGGGTTAGGGCTAGGGCTGGGGTTAGCGTTAGGGTTAGAGCTAGGGCTAAGGCTAGGGCTAGGGCTAGGGCCTGGTTTAGGGTTTGGATTACGGATAGAGCTAGGGCTATTGTTAGGTTAGGATGTGGGTTAGGGTTAGGGCTAGGGTTAAGGTTAGGTCTAGGGCTAGGGCTAAGGTTAGGTTTAGGGTTAGGGCTCGTACTAGATTTAGGGTTAGGGTTAGGGTTAGGCATAGGGCTAGGTTTAGGTTTAGGGTGTTAGAGTCATGGCTAGGGCTAGGGCTAGGGCTAGGGCTAGAGTTAATGTTAATTTTAGGTCTAGGGCTAGTGTTATGTTTAGGATTAGGGTTAGGGTTAGGGCCAGGGCTAGGATTAGTTTTAGTGTTCGGGTTAGGGTTAGGGTTAGGGTTAGGTTTAGGGTTATGGTTGGGGATAGGGTTAGTGTTAGGATTGGGGTTAGGTTTAGGGCTAGGGCTACAGTTAGGGTTAGGGTTAGTGTTAGGTCTAGGACTAGGACTAGGGGTAGGGTTAGGATTATTGCTAAGGTTAGGGCTAGGGCTAGGGTTAGGTTTTGGCTAGGGTTAGGTTTAGGGTTAGGTTTGGGGTTAGGTTTAAGATTAGGATTAGGTTTAGGGTTAGGGTTAGGGTTAGGGTTAGATTTCGGGCTAGGGTTAGGGCTAGGGATAGGGCAAGGGCTTAAGTTAGGGTTAGGGTTAGGTCTAGGGTTAGGGCTCGGTTTAGGCTTAGGGCTAGGGCTAGGGCTAGGGTTAGTGTTAGGTTTAGGGTTAGGGTTAGTGCTAGGGTTAGTGTTAGGACTAAGGTTAGGGTTAGGGTAAAGTTTAGGATTAGTGCTAGATCTAGGCCTAAGGGTTAGTGTAAGGGTTTAGGGTTAGAGTTTGGCAAGGGCTAGGGTTAGGGCTAGGGTTAGGGTTAGGGCTAGGATTTGGTATAGGGTTAGGGTTAGGGTTATGGCTAGGGATACGTCTATCGTTTGCTTTAGTGTACGGGTTAGGGCTACGGTTCGGGTTAGAGTTAGAGTTATGGCTAGGTCTAGGCCTAGGGCTAGGGTTAGGGTTAGGATTAGGCTTAGGGCTAGGGCTATGTGCATGGTTAGTTTTAGGATTAGGGTTAGGGTTAGGCTAGGGTTAGGGTTATTGTTAGGGCTACTTCTAGTGCTAGGGTTAGGGTTAGGATTAGGGTAGGGCTAGGGCTAGGGTTAGGGTTACAGTTAGGGTTAGGGTTCGGGCTACGGTTAGGATTAGGGTTAGGGTTAGGGTTAGGGCTAGGGCCAGGGCAAGGGCTAGAGCTAGGGTTAGGGTTAGGGCTAGAGTTAGGGTTAGGGTTAGGGCTAGGGCTGGGGTTAGCGTTAGGGTTAGAGCTAGGGCTAAGGCTAGGGTTAGGGCTAGGGCTTGGTTTAGGGTTTGGATTACGGATAGAGCTAGGGCTATCGTTATGTTAGGATGTGGGTTAGGGTTAGGGCTAGGGTTAAGGTTAGGTCTAGGGCTAGGTCTAATGTTAGGTTTAGGGTAGGGCTCGTACTAGATTTAGGGTTAGGGTTAGGGATAGGCATAGGGCTAGGTTTAGGTTTAGGGTGTTAGGGTTATGGCTAGGCCTAGGGCTAGGGCTAGGGTTATGTTTAGGGTTAGGGTTAGGGTTAGGGTTAGGGCCAGGGCTAGGATTAGTTTTAGTGTTTTTTTAGGGTTAGGGTTAGGGTTAGGGTTAGGGTTAGGGTTATGGTTGGGGATAGGGTTAGTGTTAGGATTGGGGTTAGGTTTAGGGCTAGGGCTACAGTTAGGGTTAGGGTTAGAGTTAGGTCTAGGACTAGGACTAGGGGTAGGGTTAGGATTATTGCTAAGTTTAGGGCTAGGGCTAGGGTTAGGTTTTGGCTAGGGTTA